>OX638397.1:16800874-18000874 GCA_951813805.1 Limnephilus auricula | reverse complement strand
AACGGCAGATTCTCCTGCCATACTGCACGTCCCGGCCGCATGGTGACCTGTTAGAGCACCAAACCTGATGATGCATTCCAAATAGTCATTGGTTATGTTCATTTCATCCCAAAGATGTATGCAGCCTTCCAACAGGGGCCAGTGTAAGATTGCACCGAGCTTTCTAAACGTTGGAGTATTTGCAACTTCCATTGATAGTCGAATTGCTAAAATTACAATAGTTTAATCAATAATAATATGTCCATTTAGGATAAGACAGTTAGATGCGTGTGAACTAGTGCGTAAGATACTAACCTCTTATCATACAATCAATATCTTGAATGTCTGATAAATAATTTGGATCAATGATAGGCGACTGCGTTGGATCTGTATCTCTTAGCTTGACAGTTCCTCTACTTGATGGTTGTAAACAGGTATTAAGTAAAATGAACCCCTCTTTATTGGAATCTTTATAAAATGGAAAGAAAGAATGGAAGACCTAAAATAAGACAGGTAACAGTATTCAAAAGATTTGGCGTGTACAATAATGTTGAAAATGAACGATATATTTAAATCTTACGTCAAACTATTAAGGTGTTTCTAACCCATATTGTTCATACCTCAGATTTAAAATTGGCAATCTCTCGCAATATAACTTCATCTACAGATCCCATTGCAAACAAAATAATAGCTGAATCATTTTGTCCTCTTCCGAGGGCTAAGACCCCAGGTGATGCTATAAAGCCTGTAAAAGATTTTGTAATTTAAAATCCAATAATGTTTTAGATTTGTTATTTGATTATGGGAAATTTTCAAATACTAATTATCGACATTTGAAGGGTGAATGTTTATATTATTTATTTATGTAAAATAATACTTGTGGTCAAACCTTTTCCTTTCAAAAAATATGAAAACATTGAATCCAAATTTGTTATTTTATTCAACGTCATCGTAATTGGTTCATTTATGCTGACATATAGAGGCATATTAAGATGATCGTGTAGGTTCTTTCCAACCTCCTCTGAGTAAAATATTGGATTTATCGCTAACTTTTTCAATTCATTTTTTGGTCCAATTCCAGACAGCATAAGAAGTTGAGGAGTTTTAAGAGATCCAGAACTTAAAATGATTTCTTTGAAAGCGAACACTCTTATTAAATATTCATTGTTTTGTATTTCAATCGCCTCTGCATCCTTTCCATTAAAAATGATCTGAAAATAACTTGCCTATACTGAAAAAGACCATCACAGATGACACATATATTTGTTGTAAATTTGAAATTTTCTTACCTTTGTTACGAGACAATTTTTCAAAACATGCAAGTTAATTCTGTTGAGATTAGGTAAAAGATGTGATTTAAAGCTTGACTCCCTCTGCCCATTCGAAATGGTATATCGGAATGTGTTCACATCCAATTCGACTTTTTCCGGGAGCTCTTTAGTTGCTTTCAAGAAATTGGTTTTTATTTTGTCGAGATTCTTGTCAATATCTGATAATCTTATCACCGGAGTAGACTATCAAACAGAAATCATAATATTTACACCACATCAAACAATTCTAAAAGCAAATATTTTATGTGAGAGCATTTATTTATATTATTTACCTTTGAGGGGAAAAATGAAGAATCTTGCGGTGTCTCATCAGAAATAAATACTTTCTTTATAATCGGTTCAATATTTGAGTAATTCCAACCTAGTGCTCCCATTTCAGCCCATTTATCGAAATCCAGGGGCAGGCCCACACCATGTAGCATATAGTTCATCTGACCTGAACCACCCAGACCTTTCCCTCTCGGCAAGAACTGAATCTTAAAATTAAATCTGATTTTATCTGCTAAATCCAATAGAGATATAAATTGATTTTGTTATCTACATGGTTACACAAATCAGTTCAGGATTGCAATAAAGAAATATTTAAAAAAACAAAACTAACAAGCTTGAGAAGCATGTGGCAAGCAGGACATACTAAACTTTCGTAATGCCTGAATTGTAATGTTACATAATTGTACACATTATTTATTTTTTTATTAAAAAAGAAGATCAACATTCCTTGGTTACGAATTACCTGATAATAACATTTAAAAAAAACTCCTACTACATACCATCATTGTAAACAGAAAATGTTGCTTGTGCAATGGTGGAGGACTTGCTAGCAGAGTAATTTAACACATTTTTTCACTTAGCCCCTAACCTCACTTTAATAAGATTTGACCTTTTCAGTATGAACAGCTTTATTTAAAATAAAGAAACTTATGCTTTGGTTAAATTCTGACCTTCATCACTTTTGAATAAGATCACATTATCTAGTTACCTTCTCATTGAGACCGAACGATGAATATTTCTGCGGTTCCGTCATGAAAGACCAATCGTTGGCGCCTCGCTGTAAAATCGTTGGCATTATTGGTACCTTGGAGGCATATCCAAACTGGTCACCAGCCTCAACCAACAGGACTGTCTGAGTAGGATCTTCTGAAAGTCTGGCGGCTAATACACAACCAGCTGTACCACCACCCACTACAAATTCGTTTTCAATAAAAGTAAAATCCAAAGTTTCCCACTCTCACTTTCCAATTTTAAGAATACATAATATTATAATGTAAAGTCATCACTTCAGTTCATTTTTATCCAACAGACCAAAACGTAAATCGGGAGAAATGGCGCATTAAAGTTTTTTTTATGACAAAAGCACATAACTTTTGGAGGACATAAGACAAAGTTATTTAAATAATTAATAATTTTTTATAATTTTCTTTTGAACGAGTATCGTATAAATAAAGGCTTTTTGAGAACAACTGCATACTGCAACTCAATTTCACGAAAAACGGTCTGTCGGACAAAACAAACTAGAGCGACGAAGTAGCCAATTCTTTCACTGTTCACTCTGATTTATGAACAGTCAATTTTAAGAAGTAAGATTGAAATAGAGCTCCGCCCATATTCCAATAACCGAGAAGTTGCAGGCAGTGAATTAAAAAACTATTCATTTGTTTGGTACTACAATATAATTAAAATGTCATTTTATTGTCAGATACGGTTTTGAAAGTACTAGGTATGGTTATTTTTACAAGCGATAGCTGTTTCTTCCAAATACATTGTCAAATGATCCAGCCAGCAACCTCTCAATATTTGGAGTACAAACACATTTTAAAACTCGTGTTCAGGAATTCAATTTAACAAACAAAAGTTAAAAAATACTTAAAAGTTACATAATATAACAAGTTCTAACCTATAATAAAATCATATTCCGATGCTATGGATGTGACGAAACTCAACGGCGTAGACCAGAACTTTTGCCACACACCGGCCAAAATAATCACCGCAACACAAAGAAAAGGAAATTTTTCAAACTGAAACATGTTGATGTACGTAATAATCCCTTGCTGATCCAACACTGGCAGAGAACTGGGCAGAACTGGGAATTACTGAGGGGAGACCTATTGCCTAAGTGGATTAAATTCTTGATATACTTTATATTGCATCAGACAAAATCAATAATCACTCATCAAACAATGGTTTCCAAAGTTTTCATTCTTTATTGGAAATAAATCATAACAATTCACGTGGTAAATGTTATATTTCAACATATAATAGTTATATTGCAGCATTAACTCGTTTTATTGTAACACATAACATAAATTTTACATCTTTCATAAAGTAGACGGCAAACCATCACAGCATAAATCATCTCGAAATGCTATTCGACGGCAGCAAAAAACACATTGATAGAATTAAGACAGAATTTTTTTCAATGCAAGGGAATTGGCCTATAACAGAAACACTTTCATTGGCATCTCAAAATATCAAGTTACAGTAAATTCGGCGCCAGTTTTTATTTCTCCTGTAAAGTAGCCAAATACAGTTTAGGCAGAGATGGATTGCCATGTACGATAATTAGGTACACGGGGAATAAATAAGCAAGATGGTGGTTTAAACTTCAACCATTTGTGCCTCGTCTTCTTGTATGGATGTCTCTTCGATGGGCGCCTCGACGTAGCTCTTGCGTCCCTGGGCATCCTCGACTTCGATCATGCCGTCTGTCTCCATCTCGGCGTTCTCCAGTTCCTTCCTCTGTTTCAAACCAGCTGCTGGTGAACTGCACAAAAAATAATGTAATAAGAAAAAATTGTAGTGATAAACAAGATTTGCAATATGGGATAGACAATAATACAATTTAACTTTTTTTTTTTTTAAAAGAAAGACAAACATTCCCGGGTTACGAATAACCCAACAACATTTGAAAATCTCCTACTACCACCACATTAAGCGGAAGATGTTGCTTGTGTTGTGATGGAGGACTTAGCCAGCCGAGGAATCGAACACGGAACGCCTGGGTGGGATCCAAACGCAATGCCCACTCAACCACTGACCGGTCACAATTATATATTATGATAGGTACACTATTGATAGCAAACACCAGCTCTCCTCAAATACAATGTATTTGGTTATTTGTTTGTACCTACCATATTATTTAATTTTAGGAATAGTAAATATTCTAAGAAAGTAATGCTAACAAACTCAAAAGATTTTAAAAACCTAAAGGTGTGCCTGCAAAATATGCCTATGTCAAAAAATTGCTGTGAAATAGATACGTAATGATTGTTACGGTCTATAGGAAAACTTGCTGTGAAATAGACACGTAATGATTGTTACGGTCCATAGGAAAACTTGCTGTGAAATAGACACGTAATGATTGTTACGGTCCGTAGGAAAACTTGCTGTGAAATAGAAGCGGGATGATTGTTACGGTCCGTAGGAAAACGAATAGTAAGCATGGCAATAATAACCTAGCAAAAGAATCCATAAACCGTCACAAAAGACATTTGTACAGGCAGAGCTCAAAGGTTCATACTGGAAGACCTTCCTACATAAAATTACAAATGAACTTAAATAATATTTATCTTTTTTGGCTTGACTTCATTTAACAATGTATATATATATTTATCTTTATATTTTATGTATAAGCTGTTTGTCTCTTACCAATAAATAAATAAATACATTAATAAATATTATTTTGTTCAAATTTTGGGAAACACAATCACGTCTTTAAAAACCAATGTTTTAACTGATCAATTTTAATACTGTATTAGCCTACTTAAGAATAAAGTCTGGAAAAAGAAACACAAGACAGGAAAGCCAAAAAAATGCAACAAGACGCACGCTTTTTTGGGTACGAAACATACAACATAGCATGATGAAATTATGAGTTTCAGTGTTACATTGTGTAAAATTCTCATTTACTAATCTAATTCATTTCAAGTATCATTTTGGGAAAGTCTGTAACACATGTTAAAATTAATCTTCAATGCATTGTCAATATTCATTATCGTTAGTTAGTGGTAGATAATCTGAGCTTCAAGGTTGGCTACCCGGTCATCAAACTCGGCTCGTCCTGCTACAAGTCCAACACCCTACCCACCCGACTTTAATGAATAACCAGATACATTCCAATCTTCCTCTCTCCTATCACCCTACATTCTTCCACTTCACAAAAAACCCAACATAAGGTTTATTCACACCGGCTGTAAGCAGTGGGGGGTGCAGTAAACACTTAAAAATTAAGTAGATAAAAATGGCCAACTTACCGAATAAGTGAAATATTTCTTTGAACTTCCTTGACATCTCGTTCGATCTCAACCTGTGTTCCCTTGCGCAGTCTCTGCATGATGTAATTATTAGATCTCTTCTGTCGGATGCTTTCTACCTTCTTCATCGCCTCAACGGTCTTGGTCCAGAGTTCTCTGTTGTATTTAACTGGGACATGTCGCCTCTTCTCAAATTCAAAGGCGGGATCGATGGACAGCTCTTTGCCATTCATTTTCCTGTACGCCTTGGTCCACCTGGTCTTACGGGGGTTCTTCTTCCTCTTGAATGCTGCATGACATTTTGAACGACAAAATCTGAAGATCTGGAAAATATAATATTTTTCAAAATTAGCTCAGCTTTGAAATGATTTGCCGGCTACCATGTTTCCTCCTTTCTACAACAAGAATCTCTTCAAGACCTCTCAATTACCCAAGATTCTCTCCTTCCTTTGCTTAAAAAGAGCATCCACACTCAAAGACGACAGTCATTCCTGTCACAAAGTCATATCCTGTTACATGTAGCAGTAGCACAGTAGTAGTATAGTATATGCCAAACTTTAAGACCGGCCTGAACATTGTACGATCGATTCTTGCGCAGTTCCTGGCTTTACAACGAACGTAAGCGAAAGATGCGTAAAAACATATGTGCGACAGAGAAAGGCGTGGGCGGGGAGGCATGCCACTTTTTTTACCTTTAACTCTTCCATTGCGACGATTTCATATCACTTTAGGCCGGTCTTGTAGTTTGGAGGGTACTGTACTGTACACAGTAGCTGCCAAATATGATATTAATACTTTCAAGGAATGGTTTGATGATAACTCACTGAGGCTTAATGTAGAAAAAACATCACATATGCCTTTTTACCTTAACCTCTCGTTTGGTGTAGGCCCAACGGTGGGCATGACAATTTTTTTAATTTTTTTTTAACTGCGATTTTAACCCATATACACAAAGAAACTGTATGAAGGTCAAGGTCAGAAACGCTTGCGCCAATATCTTTCTTGACCTAACAGTTGATTTGACTAATATAGTTACTCTGAATATTTTTTAAAGAAATTATCTGACATTCGGAAAGTCATACTTTTACAACTTTACCAGCTGTCAAGTTTTCAAAGAAGTATCAATGTCATTAATTCTTCAAAAACACCTTTGAATTGTTTGTTTTAATGTAGGGTGTATATTCAGGTTTGTGTAGAAATAATAAAATCATTTCATATTCTTATAAATATATATTTTTTTTTATATTAGTTTGCCGAATGGGAGAAATATCTCTAAATAAATCAAACGCGCGAACTGTCAAACGTACAAAGTTAAAATAGTCGTTAAGTTTTCTGAAATTATCCAATTTTCTGCTACTTTTCTTAATTTTTCTTTTCGTAAGAACCTTCTACAAAGTATTAGAAAACTTTTTTTTTTAAAAGATGAATGAAATAGATAGTCGGTCTGAAGTTATGGCGTGACCAAGGAAAACAGGGACTCATTTGTATATATATATATATATATGGATTATTATGCTAACCACCGCACTTTTAGGCACAGATTATGGAATTTAGACTACGTTTTAAAAATTACTACAAGAAACAACTGTCTACGTGCACAAAATAGATTATTTAAATTGAAATGTGTAATTCTTAAAATTTGTGTCTAATTAAGTACGGCGTTAACGGAGTATTTTCCTTATATTTTTATTCCAAAGAGGGTGAATTTTACATTAAGTTTTTTTTTTAAAGTCTACTCAATACAATAGGGTTTGCATTGAAGAATGTCAAATTTCAAGGTTATGTTTATTTAATTATTTGCTTTATCACACAATTGTTAGAATAATTGCAAACACGGATTGAAAATAAATACCCTAGGCGTACGAGTCTAAATAATCACCCCACATCGAAAACAAGCAGCAAAAACTATTGCGACTTATGGTGAAATAAAACAAATTTTGTAAGTAGTAAGACAGAATTCAGAAGCTTTATTTTGAAAAATTTCTATTATTGATTGTTCTCTGTGTGACATTTTTCAATAATAATTATAGTATAAATAAAAAATAAACCAAATAGACAACAAATGCTGTTCCACAGTGAGGCAAGTAAAATATCATTTAATTTGGCTTTGGCCGCAATATGCTAACACAAAATATAATTATGAAGATTTAATTGACTTACTTTGCAATCGTTTCGGACGAAGTGGATTCCATGTCCAGGATAGAGCATGGAAGAACAGAAATAACAAGTATCGATACGCATTTTTAGCACGTGTCTCCCGTGTAGGGACAAAAAGAAGGAAAACAGATTTTGACAGCTCCATAGACAACGCAATATTTTCTTCTTCTAAGTAATTAATGTGGAAAAACCAGACGTTTACAAATTGAGTCAACATCATAACGAAATTAATAGAAGGTTTTTTTAATTCAACCTTTTCCATATTTTATTTTAAAACATATTTGCGGATGATGATGTTTCATAGCATTTCGGTAAGTAAATTTATTTTTAAGACATCGAAACATCAATCAATATCGATTAACTGGTCGTACATTATTCATATAAGCAATATTTACAAAATTTGTACGTATTATAAAGTTGTCGAATTCCATCTTACGTGTATTACGCAAATAAAAAAAAACACATCAACTTTATTACTAAAAGAAACAACTATTTAAGTTGGGGGGAGTTGAAAAACTATCAATATAATAGATTATTAGGTTTTAAGTATAGATTATTATAATTTATACGTATTTTCCAATTTAACTTACGACAAACGTCAAATGATGTAAACTAGAAAAAACATTGATTGAGAAAAATTTACTTTTGGGATCTTTTACCGAATTTACTATTCTCATGTAAAAGCCCACTTAAATAGAATGGTAAATATATTTTTATTGGGTACAATTGTCTATTGTAGTAATTTTTTACTAGGTACTGCGTCTTATTTATTTTTGCTTTGTATCAATTTTGTCGTATCTGAAAAAATAAATTATCAAAACTTTTATATATTTTTATGTGTGATATTTTTTGTAGAAATGTTATTATATAAAAGTGATTTTTTCCTTGCTATAGAATTCAAAAAATTCAAATAGTTTTTGGAAATCACGAATATTCCTAAAGGGCCGTTTTCCGAATAGTTTCATACCTTTCGTACTAAATCAGGAATCAAACGGTTCACACGAGTGAATGTTCATTTTAATTAAATTTTTACACGGCACGAATGAACGTTTACACGGCATAACGGAAAGATACAGAAAATAACGTTCACCCGTTCTTTCCCATTACGATATCGTCGAACGAAGTCGTGGACGTTGGAATTCGTTCGCAGGGGCGCGGTCATAGATTCTAAGGAAAAATGTATTGTGAGCTTCGAATACATTTTTGAGAGAATTAGCAGAAGAAGATCCTGAATTATTATTTAATCATGTATTTATTTGTAAGAAACAAACAGCTTTCAGATTATTTGTCTACAAAGTTATATACTTGTGTTAAGTCAACGAAGGTCGAGTAAAAACAGTATTTTATGCTAATGTTGGAGCCGGAGTTTTATTATCTCTTAAAAATAATTTTAGGCAAGGGGGAGAGGAAGATTTAAGTGAGAGAAAATCAACTTCGAAAGGATTAAAGTAAATTTGAAAAAAATTACCATTACTTGTTGCTCTGTCAATGAGGAAAGAAGATACGTTGAGAGAGAGATGATACCAGCACAATAATATTACAAATTGTACTGAGATATCTTGCTACCGGTGATTGTTTTGGTACCCTAGACTATTATATACAGGGTACCCCAAAAAATACTATATACTATGGGTGTCCTCATCGTTCCACTTGCATATAATTTTGTTGCGTGCAATGAGGCTTTCAGCTATAGGAAGCGAGACACGGGCTCGTCCATTCCGTGTTTAGACGTTTAATTTTTCTCTCATTCCGAGCGTGAGTGAAATATGTCGAATGGCAAAATCCAACATTGACGGATCGGTTCACTAATGAATCCATATGGCACTTTTGTTTCATTTCGTGTTCAGACGTTTCACTTCGAATGAAAAACAGAAATGAACGGAAAGTGAACCGTCTGATCCTGGTTTACGTACTTACTCAGAAGAAAATAATATTATGATGGCCATAAACTAATATTACAAGTAGCAGATAGCTCCATTTATATGTTTAGAATAATATAATTTAGATGAAGAAGACGCGACACTGCAAATTTCTATACATTGTGTAATTTAAAAAAATTAAATAATGTCGCTTAAAAATATAATATTTGCCGGAAAACGAATTTCCCAAAATTTCTTTGGACATAAGGCTTATTCCTCTTTAAACAAGAATGTAATTATTTTATCCTCCAACTCTATCCGGCTTTTCTCATCTGATATTGCAGGTTAGAATGTCAATACAATTTAGTTTTCCTAGTAATTCAGATTCAGTAATCAAATAAAATAAGTATGACAAGGCTTTAATAATTGATTTTGTCAACCACACGGTAGCAGCTTAATATTATGCAAAATTCGTTGGCGAATTATTTTACTGTAGTCAAACGTCATTTATTTAATGTAATTGTTTTATTCAATTTTATAGGAAACCCACCACCCAAAGAAAGTAAAGCAACAGCAGGTCCTAATTTATTGGGTCAATTATTCCCTCAAACCACAATCGGAACTAACACAGAAGAGATTCAAAAGAAGCAGGAGGAATTGGAAAAAGAAACCAGTGAAAAGACACAAGAACACAAAAAGCAATGGCAACGAATGAAACTAGGGTATTTATTGATTTCTACAGTTTTATCGTTTTCGGAGCATAACATAAAATAACATCAGAGTGACAATTCATGTTTTTTATGAGACATTCAGGACTCAATATCCTTTGAAATGTAATACAACATCTTTAACACCAGCTTTTGTGAGGAGAATCCACCTTCATCAGAATCACCTTCCCGTCACACACCTGGTTTAGACCATCCATCCTGGGGTGAAGGGGTGGGGGGGGGGTGGCAAGAGAGTTTGACCATATAAATTTCTATTTTTTGGCTATTTTTACTCAACACGAAATCTGTCATCCTGTAAATTCCGTTAGGCACAAAATTTTCCAATCCGCCAGTTATGACGGGAAATCCATCAAGTAGGCAACACTGATTGTGCCTCTATGTACCTTTTAATATATTATCTAAATTCATTAAAAATAACATTAGGTTTCTGATAAGTGAGATATACTATATTATATATCCCACTTATCAGATCTTGTATTATATTTTTGTATATTTATTTTGTTATAACCAAAATACATTTATATTGTATTGATATTTTGACTGTCCAACTAGGTAGATCTCCCGCCCATATATTGATATGTTTTTTCAGGTTTGCTCTATTTGGCCTGTCACTGGCTGCAATGGGCGGATGTCTAATTTACGAAATGGGTGGTCCCAGACTGGGGGAAAATGGAGAAATCATTGAAGATGAATTCACACATTTACCTCCCTTCCAGCAATATATAAAGCGAATGTGGAAGGAAATGACTTTCTATCAAAAGGTATGATCCATTTTCTCTAAAGGCCCGATTACACCTGCCGAGTGCTCGGCCAGTTCACTGGCTTTGTTACTCGGCCGAGCAACTTATTGGAGGGTAGAGGCGATCACATATAGAAGTGAAATGGCGAGTCAGTTCATTAAGATTAGATTAAGCTTGTCTTACTCTTGTCTAACATTTATTTCGTCCCACCAAATCTCACTAATGAGATTATATATATATTCTTGTCTAGTAATATTCATATGTCTATGGAAATTTAGTTTTTTTTACAAGCATCTGGCATTTATAAATGTAATGATTTTCGTTTTCATACAAGTTGTGTGAAAAAGGAAGACGACGATCGAAAGATGGGATTACTTTTCAACACACTACAGCTAGTGATGATGATGATGATCTATTGTTTGGTTATAGATGTTTAATAGTATGCCAATATCGCTCTACCACTTATCATGGCTTTGTGGAGAAGAATTATTATTGGGAAAAATTGTTATACATAATGATCATTATAATCCCAAGCATTACATACATTGGCAATAGGTAATGAATACATCATATTATTTGTCTGATGAACAGATGATCAAAGAGCCTTCCCGTGAGAAGCTCCTGCCCGACCCGGTGCCGTACCCGTACCAGCAGCCCTACACCCTGGTGCTGGAGTTCACCGATGTCCTGGTCCATCCCGACTGGTCGTATCAAACTGGATGGAGGTAATTTTTTGTCTCTTCGTCAGTTTTCCAATGAAATTTCCCCTGTTGAATGATTTTTAGGGTAAAGCCATGTTGCACTTACTACCACTTCTTGAGCCGACGTTTCGGACAGCCTTGCCATATCCATTATCAACTTTATTACCCCAAAAGTCAGTTGATGGAACATTATCGGCTGTGAGAATCTTAACCCGTTTAATCACAGGAGACCATATTTGTCCCAGCTCACATAGGTCTTGTAGAAATCGTTGTATCTCCCTTACTATCATAGTGAAAAATGTGATCTAAACAGTATTAGAAAGAGAATACAACAAGCTATATATTCAAATCTAAAAGTTAGCCAAAAGAAAAAAAAAATTTACACCTTCAAGAAATCAAAGTTTTCGATCGCAATTTGAAAAAAATTATGAAACTTGTGAATTTTTTAAGAATTTTTTTTACATGAAATGACAAAAGAGTGAGGTGACAGTAACGTTTATAATTCATTTGTCTAATGAAATATGTATGTGTTTTTATTTTTTTTCATTATCAGTAATTTTAGTTAGAAAAAACGTAAAGTGAGCCATTTTTAAAACATACTAAAGTTTTCATCCACAATTTTTATATTTAAAAAATTACATGGCTATTTTTAATAATAGAATTTGAAAGTCTGATTCATCACCTTTCGAAAACAGTTTTTGGATAAGTTAACAAATATTTCATTTATTTGGATTTTATTGCAAAGCAGGAATATTTTTCGCCTCTAGCTCCTTGTTTTTCATTATTTTCTTTTGTGTTGTTATTGAGCTGCCGATAATCTATATTTCTTTCTGAGACTAACTATTACTCAGCCATCGTCGATTTGAATTACTTAAACTTTTTGTTTCCAAAACTATTACAGTATCTATCTATTTCATTGTGGGTCTTGTATAACCTTCCTCGGTATGATAGACTCTTCTATTTGTGTTATCAGTACTGCAATTAAGCTTCAATTGCTAAACAAACAACAAGCTCATATGAACTTACGCCATTGACAATGAATTAGTTAATCAATGCTTTTCTATAACATTTATAAAGCAATTATTGAATTATTTTTTTTATTTGTTCTATAATATATTTTTGTAGCTATGACTGTCTTCAAACAATGTTTAACCACTGGAGCGTCCACGCGAAATAAATAAATTTGCCTCGATTGCTCGAGATTTCCGGACGATCAATTTTTAAATTTTTCACCAACATTTATCGATCATTTTACCATGGAGACATAAAAACTTATTAAAGTGCTGTATAGCCAATGAGTTAACCTGTATTTTACTGTTTATCTTATATTTCTAGGACTTATAAAAAATCATAAAGTTTATACCTTGCGGATCCTGCGTGTTTGATACTTTGAAACTGCCGTCAGAGGTACTTATTCAAGTCAACATAGAATATTTTCGATTTCTGTATATTGTCTGTGGTATACATGATAATTAAAGGTACACATATCTTTGGAAAAGGGACTTAATTTTAACCGTAAACAGCTGATCAGAAATTTGGTGCGAAAAAAATATTACATTGTTCTAAAATAGTCTACAAAGTTCGGATTTGTGACATCTATGATTATAATTGATAAAGCATTTTAATAGCTTCATTTTAAGACCAAAATAACAAATGGGGCTTAAAAAAAAAAAATTATTTTAAATTTGGCTGAATCAAGAGATAATTGTTTTTTTTATCTGAAAATCAACCGTAGACATTTAAAATGGCGTATATATAAGCCAAAAATCGCTCCAGTTGTTAATATAAACCTCGTGACAGAATTTGTTAGAAATAAATCTTGCACAGTAGTCAAACACAAAAATTTTTTCTTCATAGAAATTGACCAAATTCGATTTATTTTTAAAAATATGATAATTTTTAATCAAGGATGTATATAAATTTTTTTTTATTTATATACTAATATACATATTCTGTGACTTGCATCTAAAAGGCTCTATTGTTATTTGCAATATATATTTTTTGTGATTTCGCCTCAAATTTGGGTTATCTTCCAAATTTTAAAAGAACCTTAGATTTGAGAAACTATTTTTCACCAGTGATTTTATTAAAATGAAAACTTTTTAATAGGGGCTAATTCTACATATGCCCTGTTAAATTTGAAAACTAACACTGGCCCTTGCAAGCCACAGTATTATTTCCTAATGTGTATTTTCATGCTAAAAGGCATTTTGTTGCAAGATGTACTTATGGTTCTGGGATGCAATCTTATCATAACCAACATACACTATGAAATAAGTCTTGATTTTGTTAATTATTACATAATTTGCATTTTTTAGGTTTAAAAAGCGTCCAGGACTGGATGCGTTTTTGGAAACAATGGCGTCGACCGCATACGAAGTTGTAATTTTCACAACAGAAAACCCCCTTATGATCTGGCCCATAATCGAGCAGCTAGATCCCAATTCAAACAGAATCACGTACAAGCTATTCCGTGACTCGACCCACTTTGTAGATGGTGTTCACGTTAAAAACCTAGACAACCTAAACAGAGATTTATCAAAGGTAAATACTTACATATTCAGTATTTAAATATATGTGTACAAATTTTCTTTCTCAAATTTGATAGGTACTTCTTTACCAACATTATCTTATTATTCTCTCCATCGGAGTTAAGCATTATTCAAACATCCAATATGGCAACACTAAAAGAATTTTGTTTTGAATCATTCACCGAGACGCAGGTGACAAAGTTGGTTATAATCTATTTATATAAAAAAAATTTGTCTGTCTGGTTTTTACACATATCTTCAGTTTTATTTCGAGATTAATGAAATTTTGCACGCTTGGCCTTTAAAACAAGAGGAAGGTCACTGTCTAAGCTGATATTGAAAAACTCTTAGAGCAATGCTGGGGACCAGCTAATATCCTAATTTCGATGGCTAATTATTGTCATCAGATAAGAAATGGACTATTAATTTGAATGAATCTAAATATTTGAGTGATAGATATATTCAGTTTCACCCTGTTGAAGCACCACCATTCTGGAATGACTTTAGCCGTGTTTAGTGATCACTGAATTGCCAGGTACTTCCCCATTTTCCTTTTCCCAACTACCTTCAGCCTCATAACATAAAGGAATGCCATAGTCTCACTGGCTTCAGATGGTTGGGACTCTTGTGAGGTAATCACTAAAAATTCATTAAAAATCAGTAATTTTTTATTATCTAAAAATTTATAACTTTTTTCAAAACAGGTATTCAGTGCGGTGTTCATTTTTGTGTGATGCCCCTTGTATAATCATGATTATAATAATGTAATTTCAACATTGATGTATGAGTTATATCCTTCACTTTCCCCCACAGCATATTTTAATATAATCCTACCCTTTCCACTTCACAATAATTAATATTAGAGATTAATTTCACTTGTTGCTCTAACCGGCGGGTCATGCTGAAATTACATCATTTCAAAATCTTTATTTTGTCCTTGTAATTTTTTGTATTTCTTGGGCATTAACAAGGTAAGAATTTCTAGACATTTTGTTTTGAAAAGTTTTATTTTTCTATGTACATTTGTTACTTACATCTGCTACCAGTTTCGACACATCCGTGCCATTCACTAGCAAACTTAAAACTAAACTTAAAATTTAAACAAGTACAGAAAAGAATTAGGTGTTATTAGGTGGGGGTAGTGGGAGGGGTGATTTTGGGGGAGGGGGAGAACAGTGGGAGGAGTCAATATCACATGGGAACATAGTCAAAAGGGGAGATTTGCAGGGTGCTATTATTTTGTTAATTAATTTTTTTGTTTATTTCTAATCACCCCTCCTACTACCCCCACCTAATAACATCTAATTAATTTCTGTACTTGTAACTTTATTTTTGTTTGACACCATTCATGGTAATTTCTGCATCCACTTTCTATGTTATGAACACCTTTTTTCTAAGGGTGTAATGTGGAAAAATCATAATATTTTTTTTTTTTTAAATAATTGACTATGTATCTAGTGCGGCCTAACTCTTCTCCTAGCCAAAGTAAGCTGCTACAGGTGTAACGCTTATAGCTACAATATACCTATCCCTCTTTCTAACAAACATTTCGTGTGACAGAATGAGAGGCTTGAGTAAAACTCTGAGCTGGAAGGTCGCCGTTTTTGTCTCAATCTGCCATTATTATTGTTTGTCAACAGCAAAAACATATGGTGTCCAAATATATCAACCAACCAAACAGCTACAATGCAAACCAAAATTAATGACACAACGTTTTACAGGTCATCGTAGTAGACTGGAATGCACAGTCAACCAAATTCCACCCTCAGAATACTTTACAGTTACCAAAGTGGAAAGGCAACGATGATGACACCACACTACTAGATCTTACAGCGCTTTTGAAAAGTAAGTTTTTTTTTTTTTTACATTAACTCCCCTCGGAGGCCCTGAGGAAAATAATTCCCCTATGTCATCTTCGTGGGTGCTAGAGGGAGGGAGGGAGAGGAATGAGTGAACATGGGTCTCATGTTGTAGGGGGGAGGAAACATGGAGGCCGGCAAATCGTTCCACAGCCGAGCTGTTTAAATCAAGAACGAGTTGTAGAAATGACCTGTTCTCATTTGACAATATCAACCGTGTACATATGTTAGGCGCATGTTTCCCGACTATGCAACGGTGCCGAGGGGATCAACGACATTGAAATAATGGTAGAACAAGGATAGCATTCCCACCCGGTGTCTGTGCTCTAAGGATTGCAATCTGCTTATTAAGATGGGAGAATCTATAAACGCACCGCCCATTTCTGCACAGAGTAGAGGGTTATGAGATACTATGGTATATTACACAATTTTTGGGGTATCAGAGATAATAAACAATGATTTCTCAAATATATCTGATATATTGTACCATCAAATATCCCATCTCAAATATACCATCTCTTCTGTGGTTCTATGTCATAAAAATTATAATTTGATGACATATGACCCAAGTATTTGGGAAGACTTTTAGCAGCCTCAATATGTCTACTACTACCTAATATGGCTACTCCCAAAGGAATAAGTTAAAACATGAGAGCGTAGGGCAGCCTGAGTGTTTATGGGAGCTAGTCACACAGTCTACTTATCAATAATTATAATAATATAATATCGATAATGGAAACTTGAAATGCTGTAAAGAACAATAAATCCAAAACTAGTTAAATATGTATAATGTATAATTGTATAATGTAATTTTTCTCCATTTTTTTTTTCTTACGATTTGCATTGTCGAAAGGTTTCTACGAAAATTATCTTTTATGACATGCATTTTTAAGGAACTTTTTTCTGAAAAATTAAAAATAAATTATTAACTGTTACTAAAGAAATTTACGTTATTATACAATATTTTTTAATATTAAGTATTCTAAATATCTGTTCAATGTTATTTTATAATAATAATTCATAATAATTATAGGTCTACAAAATTAGGAGATACGAAAGTTTATCCATCTTTAACTTTTTTTTACAAATATTTATTTAGTTGTTTTTATTTTCAGCTATTGCCGTTTCAAACGTAGAAGATGTTCGAGAGGTGTTAATTTACTACAGTCAGTTTGAGGATCCGATTGCTGCGTTTAGAGAGAACCAGAGGAAGCTCATGGAACAAATGGAAGAGAAAGAGAAGGAGGCGAAAGCAGCGCAGCAGCCCATGACCAGCAAGTGGTCCAGAAGCTTCCTCTCCCACAGAACTTAGTATTAGTACCTATTATATTATTTATAAGTACCTTAACGAGCATTTACCAATCATTTTTATGGATGTAGAAAATTACTAAAGATGTTGTTGTAAAATATATTATTTAATCGGTCAAAAATAAGTTCAAATTGATGATTGAGTGACTTTTTGATGTGTATATTACAGAAAAAGATGGTAAATGTATGAATTTCCAGGACGTAAATTTGCAACAGGTTTGTGTATTTTCTTGTAAGATATAGGTTTTATCAAAATCATTTTGATTAAGTTTGCTCATCTTAACTTATGTACAATTAATGTTAACAATAGTTTTTTTGTAAATAAAATGAAAAATACATGTTACTCTTGTTTTTTAAATTTAATTATAATTTATCATAACACAATTAGATCCAATAAATCCTAACCATATTTGTTGTCAATTAAAGATTAACTTACTGAAGTTTACAAACCTCATTGGAAAAATGAATCAATGATCAAGATAATATCAACAACTCTTATGCCTTGTTCGCACCTGACAAGTAGGAAGTCGAGTGGCGAGTAACTCGCTACTTGACTCACCAAAAAGTGTTCGCACTACTCTCAAGTAGAGTTCAATAGTAAGCGGCGCATCGCAAAATGACGGGCTTCAACGCAATAAAGTAAATACTTATTTCAAATGCAATAAAGTAATGCTTATTTCAGAAGAGGTGGAAGAATAAATTAGTGAGATGAAAATAAATAAACTATGGACACGAAAATAGATTATTAGCCACAAAAATAAAGAATTTTAAAGTAGCATTTTCGCTCCAACGGGACGACATATGGCGCGTGCCTGTGTCTACAAATGAACTGCGCATGGCAGTGCGAGGGACGCGGGGAAGGGGACTCTACTTGCCGAAAAAATAGAACCAAATGGATTCAATCTACTGAAGAGCTGACTAGCCTACTCTACTAAAATTATGGTGTTCGGACATGTTTAGTGACTAATAATATACTCGCTACTCGACTAAAATACTCGACAAGTCAGAACGGGGCATTAGTGAAATATGAAATAGATGAATACACTGAAAATAATATAAATGATTCTAATAATATAAACTCTTCATTGATTATTTATTTAACCCCTTACTTAGCGTGTCTTAAATTTAACCCAAATGACAAACAACCATTTACCCTAACATTGATGGTTGTTTGTCAGTAATGTAAAATTTAAAACACTTTTATTAGAAAGGCCCTTATTGGTTACGTGAAGAGTAAATCCAATAAGTCTGCAAACTCTACAAATATATTAAAAATCATCTTCCGCACTGAATTCATTCATCCAGGTGTCGACTTTGAATTTGGTGTCAGCCGGTGGAGGAATCAACTCATCTATTTTTCTATCAGTTTCATCGGATTCCCAAACACTAAGTAATTCGTTAGCCCACATATCCGTATAATCATTCAGTCCTTTCAATGATCGTTTCCACCTTCTTTTTAAAGCTATTAATTTTTGAGATCTTCTTTGACGAACTCTTGGCGGATTTAGTTTTTTTAATAGACCTTGAACATTACACATGTTTATTTGAGAGGACACAGTAAAAAGTAATTGATCCTTTAGTAATAATTGTTCTGCCCAAGCATCGAGATTAGTATACTTTTCACCTTCTTCCAAATATTTTGTTTGTTCCCTGTCGAGCGTTTGAGAAAACACATCTCCCACAGAATTAAGAATGAGCAAATTAAAATCATTTTGGTCATTCCAAAACTTTATTCCAGTTGTTGACATTTCAAACCTTTTTTTTAAATTAACCGCTGGGTCTAAGCATAAACCGAGTTTTTGTGCATTGTCCAGTGTTTGTTTAATACAAGGGGGGTGCCAAGGAAAATAGATTTCCGAATCACTAACATTTAAGTCTTCTGTTTTTGTTTCCTCATTGAAACAATGTATTATAATAGACAAATCTTCCGATAATTGACTGCCGACACTAATCATTTCTCTGTCTTCTAATGATTTTGTATTTATGAAGAGTGGGGGATATTTTAGACCATGGCTCCACTTTGCTACAAATGTATCTGTTTTAAGATATCTTAAATCACAAAGAAATAAATTATGGATGGTCCCAACAAAAAGGGCATAAGGTTTGCTTGAGCAAATTTTTGAGGAAGTCATATTATCACATTCCATTTGAAATACCGGAGAAATAGCGTGAGAGTTTTGTGGATCCCTGCTATCTAGAATAGTTAAGTGATTCTTACTGGTTTGTAAGATGGAGTTAATATCAAATATCTGTATGGATGACCAGTTATTGACTGTCTTACTGTGGGCATCATTATTTACTATATCTATTGTCTTATCAGCATCCATATCATATATCTGAACTGTCCCTTTTGTATTTGCGGTGATAACACCATTGTATGCATCATCAAAAGCAAAACTGGTAAACGGAATCTCTGCATGAAGTGTTTTCAAGGGTTTTGGTTTGGTGCTTTCTTCGTTTGAATCCAGGCTGATCAGATTTATTTGGTGTTTTTGGCGGAGACCAATAACATTTCCTTGAGGCATTCCCTGAATTATGGTTTCATGAATAAGCTCGTGGTTCTCACAAACATATTTTTCAGTTATGTTTTTTTGTCCCTGAATTGAGTTAAGATTCTGGATACCTGAAAAGACATATATTGATTAAACATCTCAATAACTAAAATACATAATTTTATATTAATTATATAATAATAATAATATTAAAAATTCACCTAATTCATTACTAAATGATTTCAGTAAATAAGTGTTGCC
Source organism: Limnephilus auricula (assembly GCA_951813805.1). Lineage (NCBI taxonomy): Eukaryota > Metazoa > Arthropoda > Insecta > Trichoptera > Limnephilidae > Limnephilus > Limnephilus auricula. The sequence goes on along the minus strand of OX638397.1, from coordinate 17,980,678 downwards.
AGCTATATCAACGACGCACATGTTGCCATTTCCACTCAAGTACCAGTTATAGTAACTGTCAAAATAAGGATCGGGATCTTCGTGCAATAGCCTAGTAAACTTTAAAAGGTAAACTGGAACGTCGAATGACCCATTAGTGTTTATTTTTAATTCTGTCATTCTATGTTCTGAAATAAAAGCATAAACATTCATGAATATCATGGATATGTAATATTTATTCTTTTAAACACCTGATGGCCTATGTCATCTTTGAAGATGCTGGGTGGAGGGTCTTTTTAGGAAAAGGAAGCAGTGGAAGTTCTGGGAAGGAAAATGGTATGAGGGGTGGGTAGGAATCTGGGGGTCAATGTGCCTAGAAGTGACGGTCGTTTGAATCCATCCCTCTCACTGCGGTGCAAGGGGATGGGTCGAGAAAGTCCGGCAGGAGAGTTCAAAAGGTCTCCCTCACCCAGTCTCTCCCGATCCGGCCCTCCATGCATTAGGTGGATAAACGCATCCACCGCCAAGACCCATACAAACCTCACCCCATGAACCCGGGCACCCCTGCTAAGTCACCAAACGTAGCGAACCACTTGATCTATGGCAGTGGTGTCGGTTATCCAATATTCCCGGGGCCATACCTGCCTCCAAAATTGTAATGAATGAAATAAATTGAATTACGGTATTAAACAAATTTCATAGCATTCAAACCTAACAAACAAAAAGCACTCCATTCACTGCACATACAGAAAAAGAAAAGTTAATCATAGAGCTATGCAGTTAGTACCTCTATTGCATACTAATATTTCGTGGAAACATGTTCCACTATGTTAATTATGATCCACGATAATCGGTGTGCATAGACGGGATTTTGTAGTTGCAGTCAGTCGTCGTTAAAAACTTTTGGAGGCCAAATCCGAATAATTGGACAGACGAAAGTAAAACCTATTTTTTCACTTCATGTCTCATCTATCAATAAAATAAATAAATTTGCAACTGCGCAGGAGTCGAACCCAGCTGACTCATAGCCAAATATGTACACGATTACTCTACGGAGATCATCCAAAATGTGGGGAGAGTACGATTTCCGTGGCGCTGCCATTTGACGATGGATTTCGATAAATCAACCCAAAATAAATCGAAAATGAAGAATAAAATTTTTCGATATCTCGCTTTGTTTTTGAGATATCAACACTTTAAAGTTTTAGTAATTATTTTTTAAAAAAAATACTTTCACTTTTGTATCACAAACCATGATACACAAACCTAGCGTAGCCGCTAAACTACTTGAAAACTGGGATGTTTTTCTTGCCTAGACGCGAGCAGGCGCTATAAAGGGGGCACTTTCTTTTGTAAGAGAGCAAGCCATGTTAAACCAAAGTGCAAAAAAATATAAACTATATATAAGTATTTAATTTTTTAATTGTTTATTTATCGTTATTTATAAATCCTTATCTACTTAAAAACTTTAAAGTGTCAATATCTTGAAAACGTAGCGAGATATCAAAAAATTTTATTCTTCATTTATGACTTATTTTGGGTTGATTTATTAAAATCCATTGTCAAATGGCGGCGCCACAGAAATCGTACTCGTGCCCAAAATTTCACCTCAAACAGCTATTGGATGTATTTTTCGGTAATCCTTCAGATCGCTGGTCAAGCATTATACAATTTTTTTCACGCCTTTCGATTCACCTTAATTACTGTAAAATACAACTATGTATTTGCATTTGGGGCGATGGAAAGTAATGCATTTAAAATTACAATTATGTAAAAAGAAAATTTTCTTTGTCCATGTGGTATTACAACTACTTACAATATATTTTTAAAAATTTTGAATGCAGCAATTTCCATTGTCCCGGATACAGTTGTCTTTTGTTGTAATTAAGGTGATTCAAAAGGTTTTCTCTAAAAATATTCGTAAAATAACTCAGGTACGGGACATACGTCATTCCTATGTCTACCTAAGTTAAATTATCGTGAAAACAAGCGTTTTGTCCAAGCGGTTAACCGTGGCCAGCGATCGTATCGAAAGTTTACCTATTTCTATTTGTCTATTTACATAATAAAGGACTCACTCATCAGTTTTCTGTGGGCCGTTTTCATTATTCTTATTTTGTATTTCCATGCATCTTTGGTAGATGTGTATTGGCAACATGGATCATTCACTTTAATAGCATCTGGTGAAGTAATCGGTATGGGCAGAGAGCTTCTATATGGGAATGGTTTGTACGATATTTGGCAGGAACCACTGTCATCAGAATTTAAGTATAAATTCTGGGATAAGAACAAATGATGCGGAAGATAATACGTTCGATGATCTTCAGAAACTTTCTTATAAAAAAGTGATGCATTTGGATTTGTCATTGTGTCATTTAGTTTAAGATAATTAAATTTAAATGAACAAAAACAGAATATAAACAAACCCACACGTGAAATTGACAACTGACGTTTAGCGCCATGGACATAAATAATTAATAGTATATAAATCTATGGGCATACTTCTCTAAAGATGATCCACACACGGTTATAAATTTATTATTTACATATTCTTCACAGAAAGTCATGTATTCGGATGAAGCGAAAACAGTGTAACTTCATGTTGGTTAAACTGTCAGATCCACAGATCACAGATCTGACGTCTCTGTTTGACATTTCATTTAGTTTTATTGGGATTGGTTTGTGTTGGTTTCAGTTGTTTCAGTTTATATCACTTCACAACAAATGTTTATATTCTACAGATGACAGTGAGAATATTCCAAAAGACAATGTTGATCGATCTATTAAAATTCACATAATTTTTGTATTTGATCCAAACCAGATAGAAATTCGTTGTTAATTCACACACAACTACATAAACTAAGAAAATTACAATTCCCTCTCTTTACGTTAGCAATACCTTAATAAAATGTCTTTACGAAAGTCTTTAAGTTTGCCAAAAAAACAGTCATCTATGTTTTCATTTATTAAATCAGGAAAAGAAAGGTAAACAATTTTTCTTTATTTGCATGAAAACAGTTATTAAACTTTTTCCCTTCAGTAACATATTTTCCAAATTGTTTTAAACTGCGATCAAGGAATGACAAAATAAGTCTGTACACATAATTTCACTTCTAAGGTACGTACACTGAGATACTCGCAAGCTATGTGACCACAATGCAACCACAGTTCGCCTTTTGATATGCTACCCTTTAGCTGGTTTCCGTACACGGCCTTACCCGTATTATACTGAACTTGATCATTTTTCATATACAGCCGTGGAGTTAAATGACTGACGATAAAGACAATATTGTTCTTCTTTAAATAAGCATAAAAAAGATCTAAGAGAAGATTTTGAGTTTACCCATACACGAAATAATTATTAATTGTAGGGCATCGTCTCCGCTAAGGAACTATATGAGAATGATGTAAAATTGACATTTTTTTTTCAACCTAAATCCTTTCAAATTAAATTATAAGGCAAACTTACGTAAAATTAAATTTTGAATGCATTATTTTCCATCGTCCCGAATGCAAATGGTTGTCTATTACAGTAATTAAGGTGAATCAAAATATTTGTATTCATGACCAGCGTCCAGTGATTTCTGAAGTTAACCCCATGTCTGTCAAATGAATAGTAAATTCTAATGCAACTCGTAGCGTACTACTAGCACTGTCAGTAAAGCGGGAATCAGACAGTTCACTCGAGTGAAGGTTTACGCCATGTTTTTTCGGCCTAATGTTCCATCTTCGGTTCATTCCATGTTCAGACGGCGCTATAGAAATAAGCGTTCACTCATCCATTCCCACCACAGCGTCGCCGAGCGAGGTCAACCGCGCTGGAATTCGTTTGATTTGCAGCGCGGTCCGGCCCCGAATTTTAAGGAAAAACATGTCAGATGCATCGATTTTTACGCAATTTTATTGACACAATAAAAAAAAAATTTTAAATTTGTTTCGTCTTATAAACCTTTTTATTTTTTATGACATAATAACACAATTTGATTTTTCCTTTTTTTATTACGAAAATTTTCCTACAAATTAATAATCTTACATATATTAAAAAATATATATAACACATGGATAATAAGGGAGACCCAAAAATTTATATGAGAGGTGTACCCAAAAGCAACCAAATTAGCCGAACGAATACCATTTTGACGTTATGCGTGCGACGTGATAGCGTCCTTCCAGTGCAGGACGCGAGACAAACTGATTAAGATTTCACTCGGTGTTCAGACGTTTCACTTTGCTCTCTTCCGCGAGCGTGCGCGCGAGTGAAGGATGCGGAATGAAAATATCCAACATTGTTGGATCGGTTCACTTGAAGATTTCACTCGGCAGTATTCGGCACTTTCGTTTCATTTCATGTTCAGACGTGTCATTCCGAGTAAACTAGGCCGAATGAAATACAGAAATACACGGTCGAATGAAATACAGAAATGAACGATTAGTGAACCGTCTGATTGTCGCTTAAGGTGCAACTGACATCAAACCCGCAATCGGCGGGTTGTGTACGAACACTAGCAAAATAGTACGGCAGATACTCATGATGCTACGCGCACAAAACTAGAGTCTCTTGAAAGTACCTCCGTGTACGAATGGCCTAACTGACTTCATGTCTATTTACGCAGAGTATGTAGAGTATGTTGCATGTAGGTAGTGATGTGCACCTGGTTATTTTCCCCAATAAATATAAATATATAAAATCTCGATCTTTTAAAAAATGAGTTTTTATTTTTGAATTATGTAAGTTATTCTAAACCAAATTATTTACTAATTTTGAAACAAATTTATTTTATTTTGTTGAAAATATATTATGTTTAAAGAATTAGTGTCAGTAAAATTAGTTTTACGATATCTAAAAATGACAATGTTATGAATTTGAATAAAACCTAACGTATGCAATATGTCTCGTGACACCACACGAGAAACAATTCGTAATTTGAATGCTGTGCCAGTCGTTTGTACCTTGACATCAAACGCTTATCAGCCGGCAGCAAATAAAAAAAAATTGATAGCTTATATCTTCGTTACTATTTATTTATGTAGGTTAGAATAGTTTTTCTACGGCCGGCGTAGTCCAGTGGTAGAGCGTTTGACTGCCATTCCGAAGGTCGCGGGTTCGAACCCGGCATGCGCTAATAAATTTTATTTAATTGATTTGTGTTATTTCACAATTAATTGTTTAAAATAATATATAGTATATTTGTGGCACGTTCCAGAGTGGAAGATACCCTTAGTATCGCCCTGGTGTAAGACCACCATTCAGAATTGAAACGTTGCTTGAAATGGCTTTAGCCGTGTTTAGTGACTAGATCTGAATAGCCAGGTACTTCCCCACCTTCCTCTTCCTCGTCTCCTTCCCTTTCCCACTTACCTTCAGCCTCATACATACCCCAATTGGGGATGCCATAGTCTCACTGGCTCCAGACGGGAGCAGTTGGGACTCTTGTGAGGTATTCACTATAAAAATAAAATAAAAGTTAGCACAAAAAAGATCACCTTGACTGTCTTCTTGACCCTTGGAATGCCATCCTCTCGCGACCTAATACTCCTTAGTGGGCCAATTTTTCCGCCATACCTATATTTGCAATAACTTAAGTACTTGTTTTTTGCAAAATTATATTTTTGTAAATTGTACCGTCTTACTGCTGTTCCCTGGGTTTACCAGATAGTGTTTATATATTTATAAAAATTGTATATTTTTATCCAAATAGTTTCCCCAGGATAGCTACTTATATTCAGAGTTTTTTTTTTAACATTTCTAGTGTTATATAGCAATAATAATGAAGACATATGAAAATGTTCTTAAGTTTTATTACGTTTTCCACCTAAATAAGCATTCTTCACAAAAATAATTATTTTATTTCAGCTCTTCTTCATCCTCAACTAACAGTAACAGTGGAGAACCAAAAAAAGAGTCTTGGAAATTGGACTTAAATGCATTTTTAAAAAATGGTATGAATATTTATTTCACATTTTTATGCATTGAAATTAGGAACATGTTATTCAAAATATTTTTTTTTATAAACCTTTAAGCACGTTACAGACTCAACGCCACATACAAAGATACTGTGTTATAAAGTATCTTTTCTACTGACACACTACGTTATAAAATATTTCTTCCTACGGCAGGAGAAGGGGTTAGTTGAAATCGGAAGCGGTCGAGAGAATATCATTTCTTTGTACTGGATATGTCAACTTGACAGCTCCGTGCATGCTCCGTGTATTCAAAATGACCCCCTCTCCTGTTTACGGCGAAGGGGGGGTCGCATAACTTTTCTGATATCGCGAACGTAGCGGTCACGAAAAAAAACGCCGATTAGCGAAGATTCAAACCACGCTTGTAACACAAGATCTTTTTACGTCTTGCGTGTCTGTATGGGATTATATGGCGAGCGCTACTGTGTTATAAGTATCTTTTTGATGTGAACTGCGCGTCTGTCGGCCCCATTATGCTAGTCTTTGTAATGGAGTCAATATTGTTCAGATTTACACCTATTTTTTTTATTTATTTATATTATAGAAACAAAACAGTACAATGTTTACAATGGAAGTTTACAATATTACACTTATACAGGGTGTGCCTTAACTGTATACCTTGTTTCAATTAACAAAAAATAAATAATTGTAGAACTTAGAAATGTTTTATTTATATTTTCAGAAATTATAATAAATGAAAATTTTAATGATATCTAAGTTTTAAAAATTATATTGTCCAAGAGAGTTCCATCAGATTGTTGACATTGTCTAAGGCGAATTCGAAATTCTCAAAAACACGTTGACAAGTTGCCAGTGGGATGGCATTAATTTCCCATACAATGTTTTGTTTAAACTGATTTATTGTTGATGGATTGTCTTCTTAGACTCTTGATTTTAAGTATCCCCACAAAAAATAATCACACGGGCTGAGATCCGGGCTTCGTGGGAGCCACTCGATGTCTCCTTCTCCTGAAATGAGTTTCCCAGAGAACATCTTCTTCAAACTGTCCATGGACAGATACGTTTTTAGATTTTCACGGCCAAAAGCATTTTCATTGTTTGTTTTTGGGGTGTTATGCCGTGTTGCGCTACCTCCTTCTTTAGCCAACGTCGTCCTCCTTCGCTGTCCGAAACGTCGGCTAAAGAAGGAGGTAGCGCAACACGGCGTAACACCCCAAAAACAAACAACGAAAAAGGTCCATGGACAGTTTAGCAGTGTGACAGATGTCGCCGTCCTGCTGAAACCAGGTCCTGGAATTGTGACCTTGAAATTCTTGAAGAGCTGGGACCACGAACTCTTGAAGCATCTGACAATAATTCTCAGATTTCACTGTCATAGCAACTCCTCTTTCATTTTCAAAGGGAAGAAGTATTTTTCAGAATTTTAATTTTAGTTAAATTAAAATCATTAAAAAATAAATCCGAGAATGTGTTTTGTGACGAAAATACCTCTGTTTTTCTTTTAATTTAAGGTGTTACAAACTAAAATATTTCAGATTTTTTTTTACACAATTATTTTGTTCAGATATTGTTGAAAAATCGTAAATACTTATGATCAAAAAATACTTACAAGACGTACTCGATATTTAATAATTATCATCGTCCATTTTGAGCATTTTTATTGCTTGCTTGAATGTATTACTTACTTGAATGTACTATGTACATATATTAAAGCAAGTTTTGAATTAAATAAATCGATATTAAACTTTTAATTTTAATAATTTGATACGGGGAATAATCGATCTTTCTCATCGGAACCTCTCTTTACAGTTGCAAGCATTTTTAAACTTTTATTCTTAGCCACTGGTAAATGGCTCTTAACATGCTTGCTTTTAATTGAGTAACCACCGGGTGACATGTGTAGTGTAAAGTGTGTGTGTGTGTTTGTGTGTGTGCTTTTGTAGGCATAAGAAGTGATATGTAGAAGTGAAACAATGTTTATGCTCTTTGAACATTGCAATATAATATATCACTGCGAAGATATCATTGTCAAGCTGTGTCTGGTTGTTCAGTGCGCCTAGTAAAGGTACCTATTTTCATAAATCAAGGATGACTTATTTGTTCTATTTTCGAAAACTAAAGGGTTTTTTGTCTATGCTGAAAAAGTTTTTAAAAATTATTTTCTGACTTTATTTTGTTAGAAAGAAGACAATTGGGTAATTATTATTTATGAATCTTTCAATTTTATATTTTATAGAGGATGAAGCCATATCAATGGGATGGGGAAGTGGAAAGACAGATAAGCCTTCAATATCACCGCCATCTAAGGTCTGTCCGTCATAAGCTTTATTAAAATATGTATTTTGTTAGTGAGTATCAATGTTATTTGAATGTACATCTCTGAAATAATATTAATGATATTTTATTTTAGAAAAGTCAAATGGAAGAAGGACTTTCAACAAAAAAGGTGTTTTCAGAATGCAATAATCTTAGCCATTATACAAAAGTTGAAGATAATGAAGACTTCCATAAAGAATTTATGAGGGAGCTCAATAGTTTAGGAGATAGTCAAGACATATTCTCAAAGACCGATGTATGCTTTATACTATTTGGACATCGCAGCCAGAGTTGACACAGCTCACTTAGATGTATTTCTTGTATACAGTATATTTCAAACTTGTTTGACTTTAGAATGGAAAATTCCAGTAAAATTGAAAAACTTAATTTTTAATATAATCTAAATAACACACTGTACACAAACTTTTTGAATATTTAAATTTGAACAACTTATCTAAATCCCAGCGAGAGATTGTACGTGAGTCATCGTTCTAGTATCTTCTGTCTTTTTCATTTTCAAATAAGAACTATGAGAAGAAAGAGGATGAACGTCGATTACGTTCATACGAGCTCTCGCTGGGACTATTTTATACACTTGTTCTTTTTTTCCATAAAAACAATAAGTAAGCATCAGCAAGATCAAATGCTTTTTGACAATGACATCTCTGTCGGAAGTGTATACATATGCACCAATATATACAATAACTAAGTGTTTGTTCTCTTGTCTTTGTCAACTCTAATAATTACTTATATATATTTTGATGCTTAATTCTCTTAACAATTTTCTTCTGACAATGTGTTCTTTTTTAATTTCTAGTTGGAAGATGATTGGAGAAATAATTCAATTGGCAGTCAATCGTCTGATATGAGTCCAATTAAAAGTAAAAGCGCCAATTCATCTCGATCTGTTAAAAGCTTATGTTCACCTAGAACTGATAAAAGTTTTAATTTTGCTCAAACTAAAAGTACCGATTCCCCTCGGACTGATAAAAGTTCTCATTCGTCCCGACCTGAAAGTAGTCTCACTACTTCGAGGGCATCTAAAAGTGTTCATTCATCCCGTAGTGATAAAAATGACCATTCTTCTGGAACTCATAAAAGTTCCCATTCATCACAAAGCAATAAAAGTGCCGGATCATCTAAATCTCATAAAAGTACCACTCCACAAAGTGCCCATAAATCTCATAAAAGTTCCCATTTGTCCAGAGCAGATAGGAGTATAGAGTCTGACACCGAATGCATATATATAAGCAACAGTTCTGAAGATTCTCCGGTTAAAAAACATTTATCTGCAGCAAATGGTCTGAAAAATAAATCAGAAACATCTTCTAAACCAAAACTCAAACTAAAATCTTTAAAAATGGATGGTTCCTTAGATAAGTGGATGAATAAAATGAAAGAAAATAAACATATTTCAACATCAAGTAATGTGAGTACAGATGTTATAATTGTTCCTTACAGCAACTGTCAGTCAATATCCATTATACTCTGCAAATTCCAATTAAATATCTACAGAGGCTTCTATTTTATTTTATTTTTCTAATATGTTGTTATTTCAGGATGACGTTGGAGAAATAGAAGAATCAATAAAGTTTTGCAAACTTACTTACTTGGTGATCTTAGAAAAACAGGTAGCTGCTTTTGATAACATACCAACTTCAATATTGGAGAAATTTCCCGGTTTCGAATCTGCCACATATAATCGACTAAAAAGTCTCAGGCAGCGTCTGAAAGCCCTTATCACATTGAAAAATTCTTCACTAAACAAATTGAGGCTTCAAAATAATGCGGACCAACTAACAGGCTATAAATCTTCAGACAATAGTTCTCAAAGTAGATTGGATAGTCTCGCCAAACCTTTAAATGAAGCTGTTGAAAATGTCACAGATCACGAATCCTCTTTCGGTCCATTGAAAGATGAAAGTGATGATGAACTTTCTGATTTCATTCCAAGCAGTAAATATAACACGCCGCCTAAACAATTATTGAACTTCAAATTGTCATCAGCTTCCAAAAAACAGATTGATTGTGACCGAGAAAATATTGAGTCTGAAAAATCTACACCTAATAGCTATCAAGATATTATACCACAATCACCTGAAGAAATCTATGACAGTCCTTTGCCAGTACCTAAAGCCAAGCCTGTAGACGGCATGAACAAAATTAATGTTATTCCACTTGAAAAATTGAGATCATCAAGTCCTTCGATACTAAATAATTACTCCCCAGAAGTACCTACAATAAGTGATAATGCATTTCAAAATATTACTAAAAATGATTCCAATGAACCTGCTCAGATCAAACCCAAGGGAAAATTTGTATTCAAGAGGCCATCAACGTTAAGTTCGCTGGATACTTCCACAATTAATATAATAGATTCTCCCGCAAGAGATATACCGTCTACTACACTGAATAGAATGAAGCTGGCAACTATGAATCTCAAACCTGTCCCAGAGCCAGAGGCCCCAGCACCTAAAGATAACAGTGTCTACAATAGCTCCGCTTCATTTCTACCTGCCAGGCAAGATCCTGTCATGACATGTTCTGCAAAACCTTGTGCAATGGTCTCTCCTATACGAAATGAAGCCATTGTAAATACTCCAAAACCGGCTCCCCAAAATCTATATGATACATCGAACTACAACTTTGACAGTGATGAAGAGGAACAAGCCAATCTTCTGAACGAACCTGATTTGGACACTGATCTAACTTTCGGACCCTTAGATAGAAATAGCAAAAATAATTACACTTCTAATAAAAATAAGGAGCCGATCAGGAAACCAAATGAATCTCCACCGATGTCCCAGCCTATTCTAGATGATGAAGGATAGCCAGAATATAGAATAGAGGATTTTGAAACAATTGTCGAGTCACCTATATCGAGTGTGAGCGCTACCAGAAAAGTCACAAACTCTACAGTTACAGCAGGAAAATCCACAAATGCTTTGGATAGTCATACAGCAATGGGCAATTTTCACTCTAGTGTTAAAAACGATGGAACTACAGGTAATAAAATTATGTAATCATATTATTCCTTCTAAATTGGTGAATATGGGCACATACAGCTAAAGAACATGTCGTAGAAGAATGTCCCCTTTACTCGTTTCCTGGAGACACACCTGTACCGAACCCATGATCTCCAATGCCGTCGACTGGCTGAATAACTTCAGCATTACAATTTGACCCTCGCCGAATCTTCTTCCACCACAATAGGAAAATATTTTCTTTATTTCAATACATTTTCAACCCTTTATGACTTTCTAGGTCAATTTGATGGCCACAATTACCCGCATTCAATCGAAATGATGGAACAATTTTCTGAGAAATTTGGACTAAAATCTTTCAGACCAAATCAGTTACAAGTTATAAATGCCACATTGACAAGAGAAGACTGTTTCGTTCTTATGCCTACTGGAGGAGGTAAGATCAACTAACCTTATTTCCTATGAAATATTTCCAACTACATATTATATGTACCTGTGACGGTGACCGGTCTACTCAGTGGAAACTTTTTAAGTGAATGAATATCGAGTACAAACTTTTCATCGGAACTTTTCAAACAAACTTTTCATGTTAATTCCTCACATGATAATTCATCATGTCTCGAAGCGTCGAAAACTGATAATTGGGGTTTTTAACCTTAGGTTAGATGAGGGGGGGGAAATGGAAGGGTAGGTTAATGTGAGTTATGATGTGATGAATTATCATGTAAGGAAGTATCGTGTCTGAATAAATTTACTATGGGAATTCAGATGCTGAGATCTCATAGTCCGATTAGACATGGAACCACCTGTGACATGTTCTCAAAATAAACAATATATGTACGTACATATTATGATTCTACACTCCAGCTTTTCTGTATAACTTAACACTGTCACGTTTATTGCAGGAAAATCTCTTTGCTATCAACTGCCAGCCATTCTCACGCCTGGTGTAACTATTGTTATATCGCCATTAAAGAGTCTCATATTTGATCAAGTTTCTAAACTCAATTCTCTTGATGTAAGTAGTCCCTTGAATTAATTTGAATAAAATGTATATGTTTTGTATGTACAGTGTTCAATGCCCACAACTATTTTGTAAGAGTTGGAGTAAATTGTAATAATTTTACAGATACCTGCAGCTCATATGTCGGGAGATAATGCTAATAATAATGAAGAAATCTATAGACAACTGGCTTTCAAAGAGCCCGGATTAAAGTTGCTCTATGTTACTCCTGAAAAAATTTCCGCTTCAGAAAAATTTCAAAATACATTAGACTCTTTGTATGGAAGGGATAAGTTGGCACGATTTGTAATAGACGAGGCTCATTGTGTATCACAGTGGGGACATGATTTCAGGTAACTTTTCCTGTGCTTTATTTTCAGTCAAAACCTTACCACTACCAAGATATGTATTAAAAAGTTTTTGGTCCCTCATTCGATATTATGTTCACATAACAGACAATTGAATAGTTCGGTTATATGAATGTGAATAATAAAAGAGCGTGGCAAGACCGGTCAATTCTCCGCCTACTCCTGCGGTATAACGGCGTTATGGTTAGTTAGTTACTGACTGTGCTTGTTTCTTGCTATGTGAGTTGGTCCAACCTCAAAAATATACATCGGTTTTCGTCTTCAGGGGAAGGAATTAACAAAAAAAAACTGACGTGTACCGGTTAAAAGTTGAAATTCATCAATTCAGGTTGATGAAATATGTATATTTTATACGTTCACTGGGAGGTTCAATTTGGGAGGCGGGAATGGGTACCGCCGCCCCGGGAACCATTTTTTGGATAACCAACACCTCTGCCATAGGTCACCCCAAGTGGTTAGCTACGTTTGGTGACTTAGCAGGGGTGCCCGGGTTCATGGGGTAAGGTTTATCTGGGTCTTGGCGGCGGATGATCTAGACACACCGAACCCCAGATTCCAACCCAACCCTCATACCTTTTTCCTTCCCAGAACTTCCTCTCCTTTCTTTCCTTAAAAATACCCTCCACACAGCATCCCCAAAGATGACATAGGCTTTATTTTCCTCAGGGCCTCCTGTGTGGACCTAATGTAAAAAAAAAAAATCACACATTTTTCTCTGATACATAACAACATAACGCTCTTCCTTTTTTTTTTAATTGGTGAGGTAAAAGATATAATTTCAAACGGACTTAACCTCCTCAACGCAGCTGTCACACATCTGATACAGGGAAGTTTCACTAAAATACATGCAGTATGTCAAAACCTGATGTAATGGGATATATTGCATTGAGAAGGCCGGCTTTGTAATGGTTAATGTGATTTAATTATTTACAGGCCAGACTACAAGCGATTGAACATCCTAAGGGGTCGTTTTCCCCGAGTCCCGATCATCGCCCTAACGGCCACCGCCAACCCGAGGGTCCGTATCGACATCTTGCATCAGCTGGGCATCCCCAACTGCAAATGGTTCCTCTGCAGCTTCAACAGGCCCAATCTCAAGTACAGCGTTCTGCCCAAGAAGGCGGGAAGCGTGACTCAGGATATTCAAGATCTGATTAAATCAAAGTTCTCCAGGTAAAAATTAAATATTATGCATAGATATATATAAGGGTTGGACAAACCATAATGGGTACGAGTGGGTATGTCCCTAGCTGAGAAAATTGTGATAAGCTGTCAGATAGATTTAGAAGAATAACATTTCAAGTAATTAAAAAACAAATTCATAAAATACATAAACACAGGCAACATACACTCAAAGGCACACAACATACTTAAATCGACTGCTCCAAGGAAGACTGCAGTAACTCACTATTTGGTGTTTTTGAGTTAGTTACATTTTCGGGTTTCATAAATAATTATCCACCTCCCAAGAAGACATTCTGTACTCTAACATTTATACACCCCGAGAAAAAACCATTTCAAAATAGTCGTAAGTCACGAAGTCATTAGTTTTCCATGTACTAAAGAAGTAAGTTGAGTTACTGCTCTTTTCTTCGGAATTTTTTTTTTGTCTACGGTCGTAAGTCAGACTTACTTCTTTTATCCACGGAGAAATATCGATATTATCATTTAAACTGCGTTTGACCGTTGATTTTACAGTCATTGCGGTTTGCCTATTGCAGTGATAAAACGGAAAATATTTATTTATTTATTAGTAAGAGACAAAAAGCTTATAAATAAAATATAAAGATAAATATATACATTGTTAAATAAAGTCAAGTCAAAAAAGTCTCCTATTTGATTGGAGATGGAGTTTTATTACATATTAAAATTAGTTTTGGGTGAGGAAGAGAGGAAGAGGAATATAGGATGAGGATAGGAGATGCCCCGGATACATTACACACGCTTGTATTAATTTTCGATCGTACGTGTTACTTCTAATCGATATTTCTAAAGTGTATTGTTAAATATGTCTATATTTTGAAATTTTGTGTTATATTGTGCACATACACGGGGAATTGATGATTTTTTTCTAACGTTAGTTTTCTATGTAGGCAAATGAAAAAATTGGGATTGCCGTGTTGATCTTGTCGGAATATGATTATTTATTTATTATTTATTAGGCCATTATTAAGAATTTTAAATAATAAGATTTGGTCAAAAGTTTAACGTTGTGTATGAAGGGAGTTGAAGTTGTGGTAATTAATAGATTCGGTGTTATTTGAGAAGCTTAAGTTCTGTTTGTAATTTATGTATTTAATTTTTTTTTTAAGTCTTTCAATTGTTTCAATGTGAGCTTGGTAAAAAGGAGTCCAGATCGGTGTGCAGGGTTCTAAGTGGGGACGGATGAACGGTGTGTATAAATATAAAGAGAATTATATCATGAAAGTGTTAAACATGAGAATATGTAGTAGGACATTATTAGTAGGTAGAGCATTATCGTCTACAATGCAGTCTGGCAAGTCTAAACATACGAGTATGTCAGACATAACCAAAATTTTTATTTAATACCAAATTCTAAAGCCTCAAAAAATTGGCTTATTAATTCTTTTTCTTTACATATTATTTGTTCATATTATAATATATTATTAAAGAGTCTGATGACTTATTGGGTCCTTCATCAGCAAGATTTTAGTGGAGTGAATTCTGATGACTATTGGAAGCCTGATGAATGTAGTAATACAAAATATATAGAATTGAGTGTTTGTTGACTAACTTCTCCTGATTGCATGTTGCTTCTTAATTAGGAAAGAGGATTGTTCTATCGTTCTACTAAAACAACTGATAATATGGATATTCCGAGCACCGCATGTAATTCATTAAATGATAACAAAAAAATTATTTCAATGTTTTAATCAACCTACTTTTTTATGATACTGCAGATTAAATACAACCACATTCGGGAAAATGGGATCAGGTTGCACATCAAACTGCCACTTTAAATGCAAGAATACGTTGCGCGAAGAATCGCGAAAAAAAATGTTCTGGAAATTAGGATGTCATGCCATGCAGTCGAATTTTATTTGTCAATTCGTGGAATTAGTGCCAAAAAAAAATCTTGCTTGCGTGGAATTTAGTGAGAATATTATTTAAATGTGAACAGCATAATAAGTAATAACTACTAATAATAATAATTACTAATAAGCAACAGGTTTGCCAAACGATGTTTTTGCAAACATTAGGGATCTCTGATAGAATGATAACCACTGCATGTGGAAAAATTGACGAAGGAGGCGCAATAATTCCTGGTCAGTCTGGGAAACATCTCACAAGACCTAATAAAATTCTCCCTGATATCAAACATTCGGTATACGAACACATCTGAGCTTTTCCTGTAATGGAGTCACACTAAACCAGGAAATTATCCGAGAAGCTTTACCTAGAAAGAGATCTGAGTATTTCCAAAATGTCCAGGCTGTATTGGCAGAAAGAAAGAAGCGTTGAAACATCTGCTTCACTGAGACAGTATTCAGATGTTTTAATTTCCATTATAATTACGCTTTTCACAAGCCTAAAAAAGACCAGTATGAGGTGTGTGAGAAATTTAAAATAGCCACAGAAGAAGAAAACATACTGTTTAAAAATGTATGAGCATCAGAAAAATTCAGGCCATAACCGTCATTTTAGAAAAACGGACAAGAGGCAGGCGACTGGACAGATTAGTTTAACCCATTATTTAGTATAATCAAAAACTGATTGAAACTGATACTGATTCCGAAGTCTTACCATAATTTCTATCTTTCACTAAATTCTTCCATTGAAGAAACATTGGAGATTCTAATGCCAGAGATGGGGTATCTGATGATTCAGAAAGCGAATGAAAATTGATAATGTTTTTTTTATTCTTTCATTTAATGTAATTACTTAAGAATCTCGCTATTTTATATAGGTAATAGTTTCTAAAAAATATATAATTTTTTCAGTTAATCGAACTAAAAATGATTTTATGTTGCTTTAAAACACTGAAACACCGTAACTAAGTAATGATAAACTCTCAACTGTGTATTTTTAATGTGTATAAATTATGTTTTATACTGTTAAAATAAAGCAGCTCGTTGCTACTTCTATAATTTCTTTAATTTTTCCCTGTAAAAAAAAAGTTTTTTTTTTTTTTTTAAAAAGAAAGACAAACATTCCCGGGTTACGAATAACCCAACAACATTTGAAAAATCTCCTACAACCACCACACTAAGCGGAAGATATTGCTTGTGTTGTGATGGAGGACTTAGCCAGCCGAGGGATCTAACATGAAACGCCTGGGTGGGAGCCAAACGCGATGCCAACACAACCACTGACCGGTCAGTAACAAGTAAAAGTAACAAGTAACTCAACATACTGCATACTGATATTATATAAACCCCGAGGAAAACAGCAGTAAGTCCTAAAACCCTAAAAATTTGTATGAATTCGAATAAAATACTAAGAAAATACTATACAGTTAGAAAGAGTATTAACCAAGGATATTTATTCAATTTAAATAAAATTCAAAACCCTCATTTTAGATTATGCAACATTTTTTGAACTTTAAAATTGCTCTCCTGCAAAATGATAAAAAGTGAGTTACTGCAGTCTTCCTTGGAGCAGTCGAAATGTACTCATGGGCGTTTATACATAAGATTACATGGGAATGTTAAAGGGAATAAACATCACACAGGCCAATGTGAAAGAAGCTCCACCTTTAATAATTTTCTTAATCCTTCTTCTCAGACACTGCGTAATCTCTAGGTGACTTAAAAACCGCTTGTTAACCTCTTATTTGTCGCTCGCCTGCCGGCGGGCCAGCGGCAGATGAGAGGTTAAATGCTTAAATGCGATTTTAAGCCTTATGTATAAAGAAACTGTACAAGGACAAGTTCAGAAACGCTTGCGCTAATATCATTCCAGATGTTGCTTTAAATTTGAGTAATCTAGTTTCTCGGAATTTTTGTAATTCATTTTCTATGGTACACAGCCATCATGTGGGCAAATGTCATCCGACATTCGAGAGGTTAAATTTACCGATTTTGTTATTTGTTAGTGAATAGGATACCTATGGTTTATTTTTCTTTGGAATATTAAGTACATAATATGTATTTCTTACGTTTCACAAGTCAATTTGTGTCTTTAAACGATTGTATCAAAATTTTTTTTTTGTTTAAACTTCTATTTTTTCAAGTAATTTTCCTTGAGTTTTTAGCACATTTCATTTATTTTGAAATGTTTTTACTCTATTTTAAAATTTTTACCTTATTTTAAAATTTTTACCATATTTTTAAATTTCCAATACGTTTTTCTCAGCTTAACATTTTCAAGTCATTTTAACTTCTACAGTGACCGCCTCAAATTATGAACTATCCTAACCTCACCTAGTTTCATAATTTATTTGCCTTCCTAATTTTTGTAGCATTTTAAATTTCAGTTCTTTTATTTATTTTTTGTATTTCCAGATTGTCGGGCATTGTTTACTGCCTATCGCGCAAGGAGTGCGATAAACTGGCTGCCGATCTGTCGAAGAGCGGCATATCCGCCGCCAGCTATCACGCTGGCCTCGGCGATAGGGACAGGGAGAATGTGCAGTCCAACTGGCTGGACGATAGATTCAGAGTGGTAAGGGACAATCAATCTTCTGTAGAGGAATCAATCTCACTTTCATCGGTTACAAGATTTATTCAATGAGTTAGATTTGCATGTCTGTTTCTCCTTTCCCAATAAATATATATATCACCTTTCTTATCACTGTTCTCAAATATAAAGCCAAAAATCTGTTTGTTTGTCTCAGCAAAAAGTTAAAAGAGTGATTTTTTTCTGTCTGGAATTTTCAGATAAGTACAACTGTTTTAACGTGTCGTGTGCCGATTGTGTTTTGGAGACCATTTTTTTAAATGGTCGAACTTGCCGATGGTGCTCTGGAGTCCCGTCCTAATACCATCCACTCTGGAATTTTTTGCGATGTGATTTTAACCTCTATGCTTTGAAAACTGTAAGACGATGAAATCAGAATCGTTTGCACTAATATAACACTGTCGAGTTTACTTTTTGTTTCATGAATGTAGCCTTTATGACAGCTCACCAAATAAATTGTCTATGAATGTCAAAATTCGTCTTCATAAAACGGTATTGCAGAAATGAAAATATTTGAGTTTTCAAAGTAGTATAAAAATTATTTTACCATGATGTTTGAAGAAATATTACATTACTCTACTTGAAACCACTGAAAAGTAACATTCCCAAAATACCCTTGAAAATACCCTTTGTTTGACGTTTTCGGTTAGAGTATGTATTTAGGTTTGTGTAGAAATAATAAAACCAGTTTATATACCTACACATATATTCATACAAATGTTTTGTTTTGAAAGATGTCTCCCAAATGAGAGATTTTTTAATAAATTATTGTTGTATAAAGCTGTTCTGGGAAAAGGTGTTACGATATAAACAGTAAAATTATTATAATAATAAGATATATTATTATATTAGGTAAATAGAAAACAATTGAAAAAATTAAATCATTGTTTTTAGTCTGATTTTTGAGTAAAACTCGTAAAGGTAATTTTTGTACAACTGTGCACATTTTCTTCTGACACTCGAGTGTGAGTAAAGATTTTCTGATCCGGCTCTACACAGGTTAAACTCGCAATTTTATTTCCATCATGAGCTTTAGCTATAGAGTTTCTATCGGACAATAAGACGCCATATTTTTGACATATTTTTCAGTTGTTAAAGTTTTGTAATTTTTCCTTTCAACTAGTTTGAACTCTCTAGGTGTTGCTATTTAAAACCGTCTAAATAATCGCAGCGCCCTCCATTTTTATATACTCTATTTTGCAAACAAATCATTTTTATATATTTGTATTTTAACAAACTTTTGTAATTAAGTACTTACTATTTTTTTAGAAGATTTATTTATCTATCTATTTTCTATAAATATCTACGGTAGTTTGGTAAAACCTTTGAGAGTTGAGTAATTTCATCAATGGTTTTTTTGAAATAACCAAAAAAAAATAATGCATAAATTTTGTTTTTAGTATTAAAAATGCCTTAATTAGCAAAAATTATTTTACCATGATGTTTGAAGAAATATTACATTACTCTACTTGAAACCACTAAAAAGTAACATTCCCAAAAAATGTGGCTTGAAGGGTTTTACGTTAAGGCGTGACTTTTGTTTTACACACAAATTGGGAAATTACTCTCTGCATCTGATTTTGAAAAACTGTCGCTGGGGACTTTAGCTGCTTATTTTATAAGTAAAATTGAGATGTTATATATGAATATAATATATATTGACTTTAGGTGTGTGCCACGGTTGCCTTTGGCATGGGCATAGACAAGCCGGACGTGCGCTTTGTGATCCACCACAGTTTGCCCAAGTCGGTGGAGGGCTACTACCAGGAGGCGGGCCGGGCCGGGAGGGATGGGGACCTCGCCACCTGCGTAGTCTTCTACTCCTACACCGACGTGATGCGCTATAGAAAATTGCTGGACTGTAAGTTATACATATTTTTTCATGATTTTGTTGTGAATTAATATTGATTAATACTCCCGTTTCGAAGGTCGGTAATAGACTTCCCCGAAACGAGCGTTTTGTGCGATATATAAGTTTTTTTTAAATACATACTTCTATTTGAATTTTTTTTACTGATTAAAAGCACAAAATCAAGCAATTCGCCAGTATTCATACAGAGTGTCGGGGGGTAAAGTGTAATAACTTCAGGAGGTGATTCTATGTGATAATATAAGTAAAAAAGATAAATGACTTTTTTCGAAATTCCAACTTTAAGGGGTACTTTTTAGGTAAAACGATAAAATCAGTCCGTCGTATCCGGCCAGAACTAGGTACTATTTTACACTGTTACGATACGGGTGACTCACAACAATCCAAGTCGCGGGCGGGCGCACAGCAAATTTTTGATAAGTTTGTACCTTACACTAAGGATTTTTAACTTTTCTGACCGAGAAAAAATGTCTGAAATTTGATGGACCACACTAGTAAAGCTCATAATTTATGATCACATAGGGCTGGGCGACTTAATCCTCGTAAAACGCGCACTTAAAGGTACCCTACATAAGCAGCTCCCGCACGTTCGATCGACTCCGATTCCGTTCCCAAAAACAGATTTATTTTCTGTCAAGATTTTTTTCAAATCAAACTCACGATCATATGAAGCCGGTCGGAAAGGGTTAACAGGTACGTCTTTTTGTATGGGAAAAAAAAAGTTGGATTTTCGAAAAGTCATTTTTTTTACTTATATTATTATTATATCTCCTGGTTCCACAATCTGAGCTTTCTTCCCATCTGATATCCTCTATCTTCCCAGTATTAACTATTGACCATTTCAGTGGATCGCAGCGCAAACTACGAAGCCAAGAAGATCCACATCGCCAACTTGATGAGGATGGTGGAGTTCTGCGAGAATGTGACGGAATGCCGGAGGTCTCAGGTTCTGGCTTACTTTGGAGAAACCTTCAGTAGGGATGCTTGTCGCGCCATCCCCGCCACGGCCTGTGACAATTGCCTGCGAGGGGACAATTACAAGGTTCGCTTGCAAATATTATAAATGCGGTAGAGTTCTTTGCCGAATAGATTGCTTATGTCTTTACGAAGTATACAACCACATTTTTCCTTTCCTTTAACCTGTTGAAAGCCAGCATAGGAAAAATATTTTTTTTCAATACAACTTAAAATATTTGACAGTTCGCTGTCCTAGTGCTTGTATGTTCAATAGACCATTTTCAGCAAAACTGAGTTATGAATGCCAATGTGTTCATTAGCCTATTACGCATTAATGTAGCTAAAAAAAAACACATTTTTCGGTTTTTAACCGCTATTTTCAGCATTTCTCGAGTTCCAATATCCACTCACTGGACAATGTGTTAGTCCTTGTATGTTCAATATCCTGGATATTGAACATTAAAACACTCAATGTTATGAATAGAATAGTTTTTAAAAAGTTCATACATATTTGTTCAATGTCCCACCGCAAGTTGAGTGTTTGCATGTTCAATATCCACTTTCAACCAATCAGGAGTCGTCTTGTTACGGCTTTAGGATTAGTTAGCGGCCATGTTGGTTTTTTACTGTTTTCTAATTGTCATCGGAGATGCGCATTGTGCTATTAAAATACGTTTAATTGTGAATATACTGCTATTATTGAAGTGAAAATGACTTCACTGACTTCAGAATCAATAAACCTTATACCAGTGGCGCAAATAGAAAGGTAAGTCTTTAAATTATGTTATTTATACGCCTTTTCAATATATTTTACATGTACCTTTTGAACTTGCTAGGCACATACACAGGATGCTTCATTTATTATTTATTAATTAAACTATTTATAACACCTTTCCTGCTTTTATATAAAACAAGTCATAATAAATTTGTTATTTTAATTCGTAATTTGTTTTTTTAATTCGTTTTAAATATTCAAAAGATATAATTAACTAATTTTTGGACTTTACCATTAAAAATATTATGTTAACCCTTCATGTGTTCAGTAAACAAATTGTGTTGAACAAACGATGTTCAGTTATGTGTTTTCCGTGAAATGTTTCAAACGACTAACCACCTCAGGCCCGTTTACGGAAACTAGAATTTTTTGTAGCTTTTAATTTCGGCACATTTTTTATTTTATTTTTTTTATTTCAGTGTCTGTTCCGCATTTCCATAAAAGTGTGTGTCATACCATATCTACTCATAATTTACATAATTAATCTATATATTATACTTTTTGTTTCAGAATTGAAGAAATTTAAAAAAACAGTACTTTCGATGATGACGTCGTCATAATGAATCCGGAAGTGCTTCAATATCCAAATGAATTCATTATTACAGATGATGATAAAATCTGTAAACTAACTAGTTCTTCCATCGATGCAATGTGAATGCATTTAACTAGTGAATATGATAAATTATCAAGTACCCAATAAATTTATCTTATTTATTTTTATCTATTAATTTGTTACGTACAATTTTTTACATACACATAGTAAGGACGCTTTGGATGTCCGATTAGGAAAGTTTCCCGTTTTAGGACAGTCAAATTGCCTGGTTTAGTTCATATTTTTACACGCTGTTATTATGAATTACATTTCCATACTTTTTTTAATTCACATTTTTATATATATATAGATATAATAAAAAATAAAAAAAATACAACACTAGACTCCAATGCTCCACTTAATATAGTTGCTTCTCGAACTAATTTTATGTTCAACTCTTGTCTTCAGAGATTGCATCGAGTGGGGAATGAAACTTGCTCTGTTGTAATTTTTTTTAAATAAAAACATTGATTCCAACAGATAGACAGATATTATGCAACAATCCTTAAATGTTGTTATTCTTATATTCTGTTGTTATTGATTTGTAACACATTCGTATATTGTTAATATTTTTCATTCATATTGTAGAATTATTAAATAATAAAATAATTTTGGTACTTACTTATCTTTTCGCATGTCTGATATGATTTAATAATTATCAATTCTAATTTTAAAATGAAATATGAACATGAATAATTCTAATATGAACATTACTCAGTAATACATATGATTATTTTACATCACGCATGCACCGACATGATTGAAATTAGTATGTTTTGTTTAATAATACACAGCTTACTCCTAAGAAAATTCTGAAATTAAAATGTACCTCTATAGATAGTTGGCTATGTTTTAAAACTTACATAATATTAATAATAACATTTTGATGATTTATAATTTTATATAATGCCAATTTTATGTGAAAAATAACCTCAAGAACGCTGTGTCTTTATAAGTAATAATTTAAGTCAACTACTACTTAAAAGAAAAAAAGTATTTGAAATGTGAATTTTTTTTTTAATTTTATTTATTTTTTTATTAATAATTTTTTTGTTACATACAAGTTACAATAAAAGTATTATTTTATTTTTATAAACAGTAAAAAGCGAGAGCAATGTAGTTGTGTAGACAAAAGATTAAAAAAAGAAATAAAAATAAAAAGACTTAAAAAAACAGAAAAATATAAAAAACAGAAAAATATAAAAAACAGAAAAATATATGTATATATATAAATATCTATACATAGTGCATTAGACGCTATATACCAACACACGCACACACACAAACATATATTTAATATAAACATAATATAATAGTATGCATAAATGTATGATACCAAAAAAATCCCGTATGGGCATCAAAATCATCCTGTACATACAATTTACCACTATTTGGCGTATTGAACATAAAATACCTCAAAGTTTTGCGCGCGGAGTTGTTCAATCCCCAGACGATGTGTTCAATATCCAAAGAAATTAAACATTCTTTTCAACCAATGTTCAATATCCACCTTTAAAGTCATACTATGGGCATATTATAGCCTTAAACTTCAAAATTAGATGTTTTAACATTTCCTGTAATACATATGTATCAAACAAAATGAACAAAGTCGAGAATTATTTAGAATTTGCCTGTAAAAACAAAAAAAAACGTCCCCTGTAAAATTTGCAAAATGGTCTATTGAACATACAAGCACTAGGGCAGCGAGTTCTCACCTTTCTTACGAACTCAATTTTTATAACATTTCTTTTGTGATATTTTACAAAAATTACATCAAAATAATGTAGATAAAACGATCTTCCTAATAATCACTCAAATCTATGCTTTCCACAATGGATTTATATAAAAAAAACAATGAAAAAATATAGACTTCGAATACGACTCCGTTCATATTATCAAGCGGCAGCCATTTTGTCCGCTATCTTTGATGTCCGGCGCATCATCGTGAATTAATTTGAATTATTCAGAGAGGCTAGACGCTATCCAGTATTTCGTTACTTCAAGAACGAGAATGGCCCAAGAAATTCTGACCTTGTTCTTCATACAATTTCTTTATACATAAGGGACAAAATCGCTTCAAAAATCTGGACCCGCGGGGGGGACTGCGGCCGGCGACGGGTTAAGAGCATTAAATTGGAACCGACAAATGTCTTCAGGAAGTTATCAAATTAAAATAGAATTACTTTCCCAAGAATTCGGTCGTATAATTATGAAACACCTCAGTTTGAAAATGGCCTTGTAAGCCGAAACAGCTGTCACAATAATAAAAACTATAACACTTGCAGAACTTAATAATAAACATTATTAAATTTAATTTAAATTAAATTTAAAAAAAAAAAAATTAAATTAAATGGAGTTCTACGAATTAAACACAAAAACAATAAATAAAGAATCTCTTTAAATCCAGATGAGTGATTAAGTATATATTCCACGGCAGAGCTCGTATGGAGCCTTTGAAAGGAATGTACATCGTATCTTGCTTGTTATAATATTGATAATGTTTCTATAATCAACGGGACCTTTATAATAGGATATATAATATTAAAAATGTAGTATAAATAGTATTACCTTATATATAAAATTATATTGAAATAAACTTTATCCTCTAATAGTTTAGTCCTCCATCATCGCACAAGTTACTCCTCTTGTAATGACTGAAGTGGGTGGATTTTCAACATGCATAGTAACCCAGACATGTTGATTTCTAAATTTAAAAAATCTCCCACCCCCCCCATTTCCCCTCGAGGTCACCTGGATCTTACCCAAATACACCCATTGGGAATCGTCGGTTTAAATCATTGATTAAAGTTTTGACATCATTGTGGCAGGTGGTAGACGTGACGGAAGACTGCAAGGTGATCTGCCGGGCCGTGCGGGATCTGTGCATGGGCCGCAATCGCTTTACCCTGCTCCATATGGCCGAGGTGTTCAAGGGGAGCGCCCAGAAGAAGGTTGTGGACAATGGCCACAACAAGCACCCAGCGCATGGCCGCGGCAAGACCTGGCCGCGCGGAGATGCCCAGAGGTTGCTGCATCAGCTCATCACGAAGGAATACTTAATGGAAGAGCTCATCGTCAGCAATGACATTGCTAATGCTTATCTAAAATTAGGACCGCAGGTGCACAAGTAAGATAATTGGGCTTTTCCCCTGCTAAAACAAAATATAAGGATGTAATATCTTTGCCTTATGGCTAGTGGTCCTTTTATATTAAGGTTTTACTGTGATTTTAGGATGGCGGAATTATAGTCAATAGACTGTAACTAACCCGCTTTTGGTTGCGTGGATCTTTGAATGCCCAGACTTTTATCAAACTAAATTATATTTTTACTTATAAACCTTCTAAATTTCAAATGCAGACTACCTACCTACCTAAAACATAGTCACGCAATAACGCTCGCAATATGCGCTTGGCGTTTTTTATGCGTAATAAATGTATATTTCTCTGTAGGGTGTTAATTGACCCTATGCAACCGACACGTTACAAACAGAACACTAACAATTTGATGTATTTTGTGCATAAATTAAAACAAAAGAAACTCTTTTTATAAACTTTGCAATATTTATTAAAAAAAAGTCATTATTCTAATATTATTTAATTATTATTTTTTAATTATGCTATCTATGTCTTTAGTTAAAAGGTTTTTTATAATTTGTGTTCATTACATTCAAGTAGAATGATAAATTACATCAACAACTTTTTTTTTTTAACATCTAACTTGAGGGCGTTGGCTTGACCAACGAGACCAACCGCGTTGTAAAAACTATCGCGACTATCGTTAATACAAGAATTATCACAGATGACAGCTGATAATAAAGAGAGACCAGACTATCGCCTATACTCTTTATA
Organism: Limnephilus auricula; assembly: GCA_951813805.1. NCBI lineage: Eukaryota > Metazoa > Arthropoda > Insecta > Trichoptera > Limnephilidae > Limnephilus > Limnephilus auricula. Next base: position 17,954,420 of record OX638397.1, on the reverse strand, counting down.
TGTGTACCTACAGTTATTTCGCTTTCATATATTTCTTACTTCAAAATTATTAACGACCGTCAATACGGATTCCGGCGGAACCGCTTGTGCGGTGATCTTCTCGCATATGTGTCGCATGTTTGGGGGAGGTGCCTGGAACGTTTCGGTGAGACCCAAACGGTTGCACTGGACATTTCCAAGGCCTTTGACCGGGTTTGGCACCGAGGACTTGTCAACAAACTGCCTTCTTACGTACTTCCTGCATCCTTGTGCAGATGGATTGCCGACTTTTTGAGGGAGAGGTCGATTCAGACGGTTTCACCTCTTCCTCGCATTCTATAAATGCTAGAGTCCCACAGGGATCGGTTCTGTCTCTGACTTTGTTTTTGTTGCACATCAATGACCTTTTGACAAGTGCACCAATTCATTGTTATGCGGATGACAGTACACTCCATGATAGCTTTTTGTTTGACAAGCCCCCAAAGGGTGCACAAATTCCAATGGCTCGGAGGGCTTTGAAGCAAAGAATGGACGCTTACCTCGAGAGTGTTTTCTCTTGGGGTAAGAATAATCTCGTTGAATTCAATGTTTGTCACGTCTGTCAATCCGATTACGTCTAAAAGGGATCGCAATTTATTGTAATTGCAGCTTATTGTATTTAGTTTTAAGAACCATGTTTTTCTTTTTTAAATCTGTTATATGTTGTACTTTAAAATATATTGTATCTCCCATAAAATACTTGAGTCGCACGTTCATTACAATAGATGTTTTAGGCATGAAAGTTTATAGACAAAATTTCAGCATGATACAAGCTCTTTTTGTATCTCAAAACACCATCAATATCTCAAGAATATGTTCACCTCTCATTATTGACATATTTCACATGAAAGCGGTTTTTTTTTGTTTTTGTAATGTTAGTAAGAATAAATTTATTTTTGTAGGTTGATGAATGAAGAGGTTAAAGTTCTATTCCCGATGAAATGTGAGAAGAAATCCCTTAACATGTTGGCGGGAGGAGCCACCAAGATAACTGACAATGATTCCAATCCTGCCCTTAAAGAGATTCAAGACAAATGTTTCGCCGCTTTAACTGTAACATGCAGGTAAATATTATTTGGTATAAAGTATCAACCAAAAACTTTAAAAAAATTTATTAAATAGTGAAATAAAATTTGTCAATTATTTTTTCTTGATTTGGCTAACATCTCTTATTTATTTCAGGTCAATAGCACATGCTAAAAATATTTCTATAGCTTCTGTGATGAATCTGCAAGCACTTAAAGACATGGCGAAAACACTTCCCGAAACTCCGGAAGAAATGCTGTGCCTGCCCCATGTCACCAAAGCTAACTTTGAGAAATTCGGAAAGGAACTGTTAGAAATTACGTCAAGCTTCTCGGCACAGAAACTTGGTGAGTTGTCTTAATTATTTAACAGTTAAATGATTGGGCTGAAATCTGAAACTTATTGTGCCCTTTCACTAAGCTTCTTTGATTAAATCCTTTTTTTAAATTTTGTTTTTATGCGAATACCGCACAATAGTCCCAAGAGCTACCTGGATCCAGTGAGACTGTGTCATCCCCAATTGGGGTATGTTGTGAGGCTTGAGGGTATGTCATCTTGAGTATGTATGAGGCTACAGCCGATTGGGGTATAACCATCAACTACATGCCCAAACCAATTTTATTAATTCTTTTATATACGTACTTACTTTCAATGTGGTTCCGCTTCAGACAATCTATTAACTTTTATTTTGCCCAGATACAGGCATACTACTTATATATCTGTTGCAATCTCTCTCCCAAGAGAGGTTACAACACAGATCCCAGTCCATAGCAATCTGTCCCTCTTTCTCATAAAAACTATGTAACAGAGTTAGCGGGACTCCAAAATGGACTACTCTCCCTTGGCTCCCCGCATTTGCAAATATAACCCCGCCAAAAATCAGATGAGCTACAACGCTGAGGGAATACACGAAGGCTCTGCAAAATAGTCGTTAACTACCCGATCACAAACCACCAACAATCGATCGGGTTACTTTTTCAAAAAGATTAGATCATTTGCACCCGTGATGGGTGTGGCGAGCGACCATAGATGTATAAATTGGCATCTCGAATCTCGTTTTCGCAACAGATATAGTATGTTTGTACCTAGTATCCAAATCGGATAATATTAGCAATTAGCATACTGATAAACCTTCCTGCCACCCGGAACCGGTTCCAAAAGTAACTTGTTACAGAATAAGTTCCATGTAATACATGTATCAGTCTCCCTATGGGGTACTTTTGAAAGGTCTATCTACTACCTATCTACATCAAACCAATATATTGTTTCATATTGCTTTCACACAAAGTATTGACCAAAGATCATGTACATACTTTCGACTTAGACCAAAACAACAGCCTGTGACAGTGCATCGATCTATCTATGGCATTTTTTCAACGCTTAAATGTACCCAATCACTTCACCAGTGGGACGTGATCGACCCAGCTCTACTACAAAATAGCGTAATACCTTTGCACGATGGTGTTGTCTCTCACCCTGCGTGCCGCCTGCAATCAAAGGAGAGAGGCTTCTCCGGTTAGCTCTCACTCCAGAAGATAGGTGGAAACTTGAGTGGGCCGGCGTGACGGCTGAGAGAAATGCCGATCTCATAAGTTCTCAGTGGCAGGACCATAGCATCGTTCACGCCACAATAATTGGTATAAACTTTGCAGGTATTCTTATGGAACTTGAAGACCAGCAGAAGACAGCCAGTGCAACAGACAGACAGGCAGCGCTGAATGCAGTGGAAGACTCCGCCATGGACTGGGAGGGAGCTGCGAGGGCCGCTACCAGCACGCCTCGCACCGCCACCAAACGCAAAGGATCCAAGGGCTTTGGTGGCAGAGTCAAGAGGTAGATCTATTATGGATAATGGAAACAACAGAAATGGGCCATTTACTACTGCAAATCGCATCTACGTACAGCACCCCTTCTTTATGCCACCCCCGCTTTGTTTTAACCTGTATACCAAACTCATCACTTTTATTATCTCTGCTGCTTTGATAGTCTGTGCAGTTTGGTCATAGCTCTGTGACAGTTGACACGTTTTTATGCCATATATCCCTTTTTTGTCTCTGCTTCCTGTCACAGTTAACATTAATGTTCCTTTCGATTCTAAATATATAGATATTGTCTGCTCTGGTTCTCAATATCGGTTTTATTATTTTCTCCTAAATCGCTTTATTATTCCGCATTCTTTGTACGTATTTATTTACGTCAATACTGCACAACCGTCGTTGTGTTGACGACCGTCCGTGGTTGAGTGGTAAGACACTTGACTCCCAATCGGAAGGTTGCGGGTTCGAACCCGGCGTGCGCAAATAAATTTTATTTGATTAATTTGTGTTATTTCACAATTAATTAATAAAAATAATATAGATTATATTTGCGGCACGTTCCAGAGTGGAAGATACTCTCAGTATCGCCCTGGTGTAAGACCACCATTCAGAATTGAAACGTTGCTTAATAATGGCTCTAGCCGTGTTTAGTGACTAGATCTGAATAGCCAGGTACTTTCCCACCTTCCTCTTCCCCATCTCCTTCCCTTCCCCACTTACCTTCAGCTTCACAACATACTCCAATTGGGGATGCCATAGTCTCACTGGCTCCAGAAGGGAGCAGTTGGGACTCTTGTGAGGTTTCTCTATAAAAAAAAAAAAAAAAAAAAAAAAAAAAAAAAAAAAAAAAAAAAAAAAAAAAAAAAAAAAAAAAAAAAAAAAAAACAACAGTCCCGTTGAGTCACAACGGCAGATTGAGTATACCCTGATTGAAAAATTGTCTAATATAACTCCTTTTGTTTGAACTAGATTCAAAAGAGGGGGAAAGAGTGGAACGCGCAGTCCCAGGAAATTTGGCGGTGGAGCCAAGTTTAAAAGGGGCGGTGGAACTCCTGCGCGGGGAGGAAAAAGAGGTAGAAGGGGCGGAGCTACGTCTGCTTCAACAAGCACTGGTAAATTTGCCTTCCTCATTTGATACACAATTTTCATTTTCATACTAGTTGCAAATTACCCATTAAAAATCATGTACAGGTAAATCATTTTAAAGAGACCCTTAATTGTGTAGTGGTGTAAGATAAAAATATTATTTTATTTTTATTAGAAAGCTGAAGAATAGGAAACAAAAAAACAAAAACATTGTCGAATTGAATTGTGAGTCTAAATTTAAACAGAATTGAAAAACTTTGTTATGCACCCGGCATCTTTGCGTAAGAGGAGACTGCGGGCGGGTGGTGTTCCACACATTTTGAAAAACATTTATGAAACTTTCAATACTATCGGAGCGCACAAATACATTCAAACATGTCCTCTTTAAAATGATTTTTCTGTAACTTACTTGCATAGTTCCACTTTAAAAAATGGTATCTAATTAGTCGCTCGTCTGGATTTGAAAAGATAATATTTACGTGGTAATTTAAATAACATAATATAATAATAACACATCCATCAGTTCAAAAAGTTTGCACTCGTAAGGACGGGTGGTTGAGTTCACAAAGTAATTATGTTGTACTAGTGCAGACCTGCGAAAAATCACTGGATATTATAATTGCAGGATTTGTAAAGCTAAAAGTTTTGATTTATTTTTAATCTTATAATTAAAAAAAAAATTATAATTCAATTAAAAATATTAAAATATATACAATTTCCATGGTCGATAATCGAACCCCGTTCAACTGCTTGAAACTTAAAAGGCAACTATTCTGATCATGAAACTACCAAAATAAGTGTACTGAAAATAATAATATAAGTATTTTTGAGTTTTAGAAAATACATCACATCTGAAATTATATTGTGTAATAATTTATTTATTTTTCATCCGAATATATATTTTCAGGTTCGAATGCCCATTTAGGTTTCATGCCCATTCCAACGTCGAGCAAGATGCCACCGAATGTAAGATCAGGATGGTTATGAACATGAACATTATAATTTAATAGCCTAATTGGTGATATCGAAAGCAGTGTGTTCATTTAATTTTTCTTGTCAATCATTCTTATAATCTTAGTTATTTCTAAGCAGATCAGTATTTTAATTTGTTAATTTTACCTCAACCTGTTACTGTAACATTTATGAAGACTGTTAGATAACTATTATTTAAATAATACAATAAACATCATCAAATCTGTATGATTACATATTTTTATTTTGTTATGTATTTACCAACTCACCCTAATTTAATCAGCATAGAATTACATAATTCACGAAGCAGAACATCTACCAAAATAAAGAAGAAAAAATAACAATTGAAATGATTTAATATTCATAGATAACAAATGCACAATTAAAACTACCAGTCATTATTAAAAAAATAACAAAACATTTAAGAACAAGACAAATATTTAAGACAATAAAAATAAGACAAAAATAACATTTCACACAACATGAAGCTGAAGCTGGGTGTCATGGAGTCAGACAAAAAATGTTTTTTTCAGAGTGGAATAACTAAGAACAGATTACTCATATGTTGGGAGCAAGTGTCCAATTCCACCTACAGAAGAAATAAATACTAAAAATTAACAAATGCAAATTGTGGACTAGCTGTACTGTGGTACTTTTATGTAAAATAAAGACAATACAATAAAGTAACAATAATTATTGAAATATTTCTTTTGTATACTTAAGAATTTATGATAAAAGTATTATTTTAATAGGCCACGGTTTATTTGTTATTTACATGAATTAAAACTTGAATGTAATTAATTAGTCAGATTTGGTCAACTTCTGGGATATTTTTTACCGCTCTAAAATTTAAGACTTATGGTTTCGAAAGCAATAATAATGATCGTGAATATACTGGTGCTCTGTCCTACCTCGGCCATTATATCCATAACAAATAATAAAGAATTACAGTTGTGAAATATAAAGATTAGCTTTACTAATAAAAAAAACACTTCCCAACCGTTGATTTAGTTTACATTGCATAAGTTCTTACAAGCTATTCGATTTGGTACTAATAAAAAATGTGTTTCTATGCTCAAACCCTGAAAACGTCGAATTTCAGCACTCAACACGTAAAATTCTCATTTTGAAAAAATTTGATTATTTTTTAATATTAATTTAATAAGAATTCTATGAAAGTGATGTTTTTCAATAACATAATTACATAAATGTAGGTAAATATAAATCCTAGAAATCAATGTTTATACAACATAAACAATGAATCCAAAATGTAATTTTTTTGGTTATTCTCTGGGAATTTGAAGTTTGAAGTAAAATAAGTGATTTTTTTTTCAACTTTTTTCATGTTCAAAATTTAAATATTCCAATTTATAAATATTAACCGCTTGGGCACATAAGCTTGTTTTCACGACAATTTAACGTAGGTAGACATAGAAATGACGTATGCCCTGCACCTGAGTTATTAAAGTATATTTCGAATATAAAAACCTAAAAGGTAATTTTATTTAGTTTTTAAAATGGTATTTGTTTTTACGACATCTTCAAAAAGAAGAAATGTATGGCACATTAAAAGTACCTTGGAAATATTCCGAAATTCAATTACAAAATTTCAGAAAAACAACCCTCTTTGGCTGTATAAACAATGTATACATATATTTCCATGAACTATTTTGTGTTAGTTTCTATTAGTAAGGTTTTTACATACACGGTTGTTTATCAATTGTATAAAATATTCACCACATTCATTAGTGAGGCTGTATGTGATTATATCAGATCTATGGTGCTTCACAAGTATAATGATTAATGTTGACTCCCACAAGTGGTTCATGTTAAGTACCTACCTCTTTATTATTACCTAAGTCTTTATAATTTATAAAAATTGTTTTAATATTATGGAGAAATGGCTGGAGTTTAATTTTTGTACTAATCATCTTCGTCTGCATCAAAAAAATCTTTGTAGTCTATTGAATTTTGAAACTCTTCTTTAAGATTTATCTAGAAAAATACACATACAATGATTACAAATAGCCAACAAAAATAAAAAAAAGCAAACTTACTGATGGTTATAAGAAATATTGCCAGTTGGGTGTACATAACCTCACTATATTTGAAATTTTTCTAATACCCTCGTACTAAGCGGAAGAAAATGCCTGAAATGAGGGATCAATGTACTCCAGGATGTCATGAGAACCAATCATTAGGTTTGCACTCGGTCAATAATAATGTTTATAAGTTTTTTCAAGTTTTTGTATAATTTATTTATTTAATTTACATGCCTTACAATAATTACTATACATGTCATCATTGACGATTATGAATGTGTTAGCTATAATATGTTATTATGATCTACCAACCTGAAGGATACCTTTAGAAATTGCGTAACAGGTCATCGCGATGGAAGCAAACACAACTGCAAATATCTTATCTCGGTTGCGCTGACTTGAAGTTTTTCCATCTTCTTCTGCTGTAGCTGCCGCCTTTTTATTAGTAATTTTACCAGTAAATTCTATAAAAACAAATATTATTTAAATTTTTATAAGAAAAACTCTCTTTTTAACTTTTGAAGGCTATTCCCATCAAAGTAATATATCATTGAAAAAATAAAATTATAGAAATAAAATCGGATATATTTATCCGAGACACTATCTAGGTAACAAATACATTCTTTGAATACTGTAGCTGCCAATAACATGGAAAAAACATTAGTCAAAGATAATATTGTTAATTCTGAAATTAGAAATATGAAGTTAATAAGAAAATACGAGTCTCATAATAGGACGCAATGGCTGATTTGGATAAAGCGTATGTCCCGGTTAGACGTGAGGTTTTGGGTTCGAGTCCCAGTTGCGACCATTATTTTTTATTATTTGTCTTGTTTATTTTCATATTTAAAAAAATTAGATTATCATTATTATCTTCTTCTTCAATAAAATATTATTTATTTTAGTGTTGTTAAAAAGAAAATATTCACAGCAACTTTGTGAATTATGTTATTAGATTCCGACCAAAAAATAGGACAAATTAGTCAAAATTAAAACCATAACTGCACATAGACATACGTGTCGATCAATTTCGAAAGCGGCCAACTCCTCTTTTTAAAAAATGGCAGATTTTGTGTTTATAATAATCTTTACCAACATTACTATCAGCTTGTTTTTTTAAAACCAACTCAATTTATATTTTTACTAGAGAAAAAATGGCTTTCCAATCAAGCCAAATCCCTACTCACTGTCATATCGAATTGAACCATCTCCACTACAATCAATTACAGAGCGAGATTACGCAAAGATGGCGGCCAGTTTATTGCATTCATATGCATTATTTATTCAAATCCAACTAAATCCAATGTACTTCACAGCCAAAGTCACTGTGGATTTGGATTCGTTTGATCTAATCTGACCATCTCCAAAATTATAGTCGATTTATTGATTTAATTAGCTGTTATTTGAAATTCATAACAGTGATTTATTATAGTCTTACTAATACTTTGGTTATATTAAAAGTAAAATTCCTGATACATGGATTTATCAAGTCGAGAAAATAAATTATTGAATATCTCAGAATTTGAAAAGGACATGGCTGCTTTCGAAATTGATCGACACATATATTGAAATCTCTAATATATGAGGATAAATAAATCAAAAAATTATTTTGAAAGGTTAAAATACCAAGTAAATATGAAGGGTTCAGGGGTAAAAACACTTTACTACATAAAATTATATTTTGAGAAATAAAAATAAAAAAATTTCCAATGTGTAAATATAGGGTGTAACAGCACGTTTCTGATGGATTTTAACTATATTTGGAGTACAAAAGGTAGACGCCATTTTCAGTCAACACTTTTTTCTATTAAAGACAAGAATATGTTTTTCAATCACACGTAAGAGTATGGATATTAGAGACGGCATGTGAAGTGTGCCCACGTGCTCCAAGTGTGCCTTTTCGAGAATTTTACCCACACGGCTGACACACTTCGGTCGCGCATTGAGCTCCTGGTAAAACGTTGATAAAACAGAAAAATCATTGACTGCGCTAAATTTCTTAAAAGCAGTTCTGTAAAGACAATTGAGAAGAAAGACGGCCTTACCTTTCACATTTAAGTGTTACAATAAGTTTAAATAGATATTTTATAATTTCTCGACACATTCCTTTCAACCGCCATGGTAAAATCAAGCGGATGCCGTATGGCAATGGGCCGAATCAGTCAACTTCATTTATAAAAATTACAATTTACCAACAAACCTTTATTAATTTATAATGTAAAAGCCCCATTGGTGTTTATAAACATGTAAATAAATAAAATGATTTATTAAATGTTTCCAAAATACCCTGAGAGAAAAAGAAATTCGTTCATCAAATAATGCGTAATGGCTATTATATTTTGTGTCTAAATTATGAAAAGAAAAACTGACTTTTTTTAAAATAAATAAAATAATGTTAAAATAATGGTGAGCTACACTGATTTTAGCCGTTTAATACGTTCTGAAATATGATTAAAAAGTATGACTGGACACCCAGGTGGAAAGAGAAAAGTGGGAAGACAAAGACTGAGGTGGGAAGACGAGGTAAGAGGGGATGCGGCACAGCTTCTCCAGGTAACAAACTGGAAGTCAGCTGCTGAGGACAGGAGGAGTTGGAGGCGAATGTTGTGGGAGGCCAAAGCTCGATATGGGCTGTAGCGCCATCGAAGAAGAAGAATACTTTCCGAAATTTTTATGACGCTTCCTTATAATCATAGTTCCATGGTTGCCATTGAACACACGTCGCGATGGGATCACATGAAACGCGCCCTGTTTCATGTGTTAACCTGCTGCTGGAATGAGACGGAGTGTTTACTACGTAACCCGCTTGGCTATAGCCCATTGCGACTTAATGTTAGGAGTAGGGTGGTTTTAAAACTACAATCCGATCTACCCATTATCGCTAGTGGAACTTTCGACCAGATATTAGTACGCAATAGTGCTTCCATGTATAGCTCTATGCTGTAAAGCGGTTTTACCTCTGTGGACCCTTCATAAGTTTTGCATTGTGGAATAGGTACTTCCTCTCGAGAATTTAATCAAACTGACTTAAAACGCCCTGGAGACGGTAATATAAATTGTCAATGTTTACGATATTGATGCAACCAATTGATCATCTTCAGAGGCAATTGAAGCGATTGCCATTCCAGACTTCTCATTGATGTCCAATGATTAGAATTTTTATTGAAGCCATAACAATTTATATTGAGTTTTTCTGGGCCCTTAACAAGTTAAGCATAGTAAGCTGACGATTTGTCCTTCAACCATTTTTTCAATCACTATGTAAAGATGACGATAATGATGCAACATTTAAAAAATTACCATTATTTATTGCTACAAAATATCTTTGAGATATCCTGGAGGCAAACTGGACGAGATTGCTGTGAGTCTTAAGAGTGTTGAGAAGTGTGGCATTCCTCTGCGGGATCTTCAGGATGAGGGCGATGTAGGCAAACACGTGGGCATCCAGGGAGCACGGGTGGCTTCCAAAGAAGAATTCCTTTTCTCCCAGTTTGGCCGATAAATCACTGAAACATTTTTCTGCAGTCTGGTAAACCTATAAAAAATAAATTAGATTAAAACATAATCTAAAACACAGTAAAACTCTCTTGTAAAGTTTTCTAGAAGTCTGAAAAAAACTTTTTATCTATAAATTCTTCTAAATCTAGTCTTAAGCTGCAAATAATCAAGCGATAATCTTTTAAAATGGGTACTATCGCTAGCGAAACACAGTTTACTGACGTGTGTTAGTCGGCAGTTTAACATTTCATCAGTGAGCGCTGAATTACATCACATTTCCCTTTATAATAAATAAACAGATACATACGTCATAATGGACATCTTTGGTATCGTAATCTTCTCCATAGAGGGATTCCATTAAATCTTTTGCAGCCTGCTCAAATTTTCCCGGGTAGTAATAATTGAACGGAAAAGGAATGTTCTTAGAGTACCATGTTCTAATTTCCTGTCCCGAATTGGTTGCGTCTACCCACCAAATGTACTGGAGACATGGAAACAACTTGTGGTCCAAATACTGTGCAAATGCCAGGGCGTTAGCTTCCTGATCATGAGTCAGGTTAATATCTGCGTTCAAATTCTAAAAGAGTAAATATTTCATCATAAAAAATATTGTCAATATTGAATTTATTTCAGTTTCCAAATGAAAAACTACTAATGTTTTATTTATTACAATAAATTTATGACATGTAATACATACGTGATTTTTCAAATAATCGGTAATATTTTCAAAAGTGTCCAATACATGTTTTCCATGCCGAAATACAGGAAAAGTACCATTCGGAGTTAAAATGGGATTGGTCTTTTCTTGAAACTTTACTGGAGCGCCTAGAAACTTGACGTAGGCCTGAAAAGATAAAAGTAATTTGTAATTCGCAAAATACAAAAAAAATAACCTAAAACAGAATAAAATATAATTTCTAACCGCAACTTTCAATGAATTCAATTGTACTGAAGCTAGGCCCCAATCGCCTTTACAAATATCTAGCTCCATAACTATTTATGGTGTACTTTTAAAATATTAGTACTGCTTTTTTAAATTATCAAACTTTCAACGTTATCTGAAAATATTATCAATTATTTCAATTTCGGACTTTTTGACGTTCATTTTTTTTAGAGTTGCCACCCGCCACAATAGGACAATAGTGCACAATAGCTTTTATCGCTTTTATTATTTCAAATATAAAATCGGGAATCGTGAAAATAAACTGGCAGCCCTAATTTTTTTTTATCTTCGTTTCTCTTTCTCACCAATCTAGGTAAATTTCCCCAAAATATACTTAAAATTCAAATCGAAAGACCAGAAAGGGAGTAAAATATATCAATTGGTATTCCTTTTTTTCTTTAGATTTAATTTAACGAAGTTTGCAGTTATGTGAAACTATTATTGAAACAGTCCGTTTTAGGTGCCGACTTGCCGAGGCGCCAAGGAGCTGCAAGAAGCTACGGCGCTGATAATACCTAATATGGTTCCATGTCTAATCTGACTATGAGATCTCAGCGTCTGAATTCCCATAGTAAATTTATTCAGACACGATACTTCCTCGCATGATAATTCATCACATCATAACTCACATTAACCTACCCTTCCATTCCCCCCCATGTCCATGCCTTCGTTCGATTTCGTGGTGGTCGAAAGTGAATTTTGTGTGAAATGGAATCATTATATGAATTAGATGAAATTATTATAAACTTAGTATTAACTGTTTTGTGTTCAATTTCTTGAAATCCATCTGATTTAATTAAATTAATAATAAATATATACATAATATTAATATATAACATTTATTATAACATAATAAAGAATGCTTGTCTTTGTTATATTCCATTTCGCACAAAATTCACTTTCGATCACCACGAAATCACACGAAGGCGTAGACAATAATAGACAACAAATTTACGTGCTTGCCGGCAAGCCGCTTGATAGTCTCCGAAGCCCTTTTGAAACGTCAGAAGCATACTAATCTATGGTGATTGGTTTATTTCTGAGTCTATGGTTTATTTTATAACCTAATTTTAAGTTGTGTTTACAATAATTTTAGTACCGGAGTAAATATTATTCTCGATTCTGCATAATTATTATTTATTTGTTTTATTGTGATATTACACAAAAATGAAGTGAGTTATATTTGAAATCTATGACTTGATTTTTTCTAATGAATAATAATTATGAAGAATAATTTTCTCGTTTTATTTTTTTTTATAATTTTAATTTTAAAAAGGACTGTTTATTTACTTCTACACTATCAAAAGAGTTGCATTGTGTGTAGTTTAATTGCTGTTTTGGCAGATTTAAGTATATTTTTCCATTGTGTGTTTTTTTTGGGTGAATATACTTCTCTAAATATGAATGAATTGTTTTGCAATTTGCAGGCTAAGCGTTGAAGGCTTGTTGGTGTACTTCCCGTACGATTACATATATCCTGAGCAATATGCCTACATGTTGGAACTCAAAAGGGGCCTGGATGCTAAAGTTTGTTATTGATTTGACTTAACTACTAATATATTATTATTTCAAATGCATAAAGATATATCTTGAATGTTATTCTTCCGCTGTAAAAATTGGGCCTGAGTACTGCTATTTTAATAAAATTTTATGTGGTGAAAATCTATTTTAAAACTATATTCTGTAAAATTACAGAGTGCGAAACATGTTGTAAACTTTCAAAATCACTGGACATGCAATATGAATATTTTTTAGCTTTAGATTTACTTTTATTATTGTTAAAGATAACTATTTGCATTTGAAGCGATGGAAAATACTGCATTCAAAATTTCAATTTAGTAAAATGAAAATTTGCTTTCGTCGTAGTAATTTCCATTCGCAGCCATGATCTCATACGATACAAAATTTTCCATCACCCCGAATGCAAAAAGTTCTCTTTTACAGTAATTAAGATGAATTAAAAGGTTTTTTCAAAAAATAATATTCGTATTAAGCGATTTCGAAAGTTTTTGAAACATTCAAGAGCTGGCACTAATAGCAGAAAAGAAATATCTTTATTGATGGAACAGGTAGTGTAGTAATACACCTAAAATATACAGAGGGCTTATTAAGATTTGTGATTTATTGTTTTATTCATAAAATTAGTTTTTGTACACAGGCTTTTTACATGTGTTTCGACTACCACATGCCCGTTTTATAGTAGCCGAAATATGTGTATATAATTATATTAAATATGTAATACCTGTTAATTTGTTAAATATACTGTTTTATTAAATATATAACGATGAAGTCTTTCATTGGTTTTGCAGTTAAGTAAATTGCACACGGTTAAACCAACCTTATTGTAAACTGTTGATTTCCCTAAAATAAAATACAAATATAACTCTACTTATTGAAAGAATGGAAATGTAGATTAAGCTCCTCCGCCCACTGAGGCAACTGAAAACTCTCAACTGCCAACTGTCTTTGTATGACAATGTGATGGCCCGCACACTTCACAATCACACAAAACCCCGTTGTCAATGGTAACGCAAGCGTTGACTCGCGATTATCACTGCTGACTGCCCTGGGCGGCCATTGCTAGTTGCCAGCTGTCAGCTGATTGTTCTTCGTCTATGGTTAAACAAGCTTTTTGACCAATCAAGACAGAGAAAACAGCCGGTTTTAGTTGGTTTTCAGTTACCTTGTCAGCGGAGCGCCTTATTAGCAAAATACAAAAATTAGAAATATAATTTTTAAAAAAAGAATAATAAAACAAATTAACTTTTTTTTTGTGTATAAGGCAATTCACCCTAAGAAGAGTGAGTGCTATGTGAGTTAATTTAATTTAATGATGGGAGGAATTCTTTAAAATAGTTCCTTCCCTTTATAAATACCAATTCTGGTAGAGATTATCAGTTTTCGATTTCCTGGTATCAATGCACAGTGAGTTAAATATTTTGGGAGCAAAATAGAACGTACACAATTTTTGTAAGTATAGTTTTAATACATACATAAACACAATTTTTTTGTCATGTTTTTAACATAAAACTCTTTTTCCATATGTACAGTCGATTCTGCTTAATTGGGACACATCGGTACCCAAACATTTTGTCCCAAATAAGTGGCTGTCCCAAAGTTGAAGGGAGGTAAAAAACAATAAATTTATAGTTATTTTTATATGTATACATATTCCATTTATTTGAGTACTCTCAGATGTGTTTTTAACCTGTTGTCTGTTGCTCGACGCCGGTATCCAGGATTTTTTTATTATTTCTTTTTAAATGCGATTTTAACTTTTACGTATTAAAAAACTGTACAAGGACATGGTCAGAATCGCTTGCTTTTCTGTGGTATACGGCCATCATGTGACCAAATGTTAGCCGACATTTAAAAGGTTAAACTGTATAAAATCTAAAAAAAATAATTTAATTACAGAGAGTACTAACTATAGGTACAAACATTGTTGCAGAGATCAATGTGAAATTTTTAAAATTTTACAGAATACTGAAAGAACACATTTTTAAACAGGAACGTGAAGGGAGAATTCATTTTCCATTTATTGTGTTAATTACTAATCATTATTAATAATGTAAATAGATATTTTTTGGAGGGCCATCTTCATTTTACTGCTTCAAAATTGGTTTTTTCACTCTTCTCTAAAATTTTATTTAATTCCAATCTTAAATACTTTTCACTCACGCCGCATACCCTCACGCCCGCCCTTAACTAAAATTCATTTACTATTTTGCATCAATTTCTGATAGGAAATTGCACAAATTAAACCGAGTGGTGTCCCAGTTAACCGAAGTAAATTAGTATTAGTTTCTTCATTTGGTTTCTATTTCTTGGGTTTTGTCTTAAATAACCGACTGTCTCGATAAACCGGTGTACCAATTAAGCGGAATCGACTGTATATAGGGTGTAACAGGACGTACCTGAGAGATTTTACCCAGCGATTCCTGAGCATAGTCGGAGTAATGAATGTATTTGTCATTTTGCTGTCTGATGATATTTTTTTTCTATTAAAAGGAAAAAATGTATTTTTCAATCACACGTCGCTACTGATCTCATAGCTATCGGAAATACCCCACCTCGATGGGTTTGAGAGATTCACACACTGTTTCGTGCATGCGGCATGCTGCTAGACTGAGACACAACGCTTATCAAGGACACCCTAGAATATGAACGCCCTCTCTAGTAACAAACTCAGTTGCGACGCGTGGTGGAAAATATTTTTTTATGTTTTTATTAGAAAAAAAATGTTATCGAACAGCAAAATGACAAATATGTACATTTTTTACTCTAAATATACTCAGGAATCGCTGGGTAAAATTTCTCGAGTAAGTCCTTTTACATCCTGTATAAGAATTGTTTTTATGTATAATTGTTGAATGTCGTAAGATTGGGATGTTTTAAAAGTTAAGTTGTATGTGTTCTTTGTAGGGTCACTGTTTGTTGGAGATGCCTTCGGGAACGGGCAAGACCGTCTCATTGCTTTCCTTGATAGTAGCTTACATGATGCAAAATCCCCATCAAGTCAGGTAAAATTTCACCATAATGAATATTTTCAAAAAGCTTGTCTTTACTATCAAATATGTAAATCAATGAACTATTCATATTTTGAAGTTTATGTATATAATATGAGGTTTAATTCCTGTTAAATAAAACACTTGTTAGTTGTGTAACAAAGAAATTACATTTATGTTTATTATATCAATTTCCTTTTTATGGTTTCTTCTAACAAACCAACTGACATTTTCGCCATTCTTCCACGTAGCTGCTCACAAGCGACGCTACCGCTACCTGTCATACTATTTTGCTAGTGTAGCGCCTGGCGGCATTTTCAAACACTAATAATAGTATGGAAAACACAGACGAGCGGCGATCGCGTCGCTTGAACGTAGCTCCGTGGAAGAACGGCATTTACAATAAAATAATGGAATAATAATATCGATAACATATTACAATCATTGTGACTGTGACTTTGGAAATCCTTTTTCTTTTATACTCTTTTTTTATTTTCTCTCTTCTTCTTCTTTTATATCTTTTCTTTATTCAATTCTGTTTCACGTATAATGTATGATATACATATATAAAAAAATTAAATATTATAATTTTCATTATCCTTTCTACACATTTTAAAAATATATGTTGAATTGTTTTTCGCTGCTCCACCTTTTTTACAAGAGCATTGCTCAAAAAAAAGGTGAATCACGATATTTAAAAAATGTATTAAAAATATATATATACAATGTATAACAACTAAATTTGTAAAAAAAAAAAAATAAATAAAAAAAAAAAAATAATAATAAAACAAATGACAATTGACATTTACATTCTATCTGACACTACACAATTCAAAATTAAAGGGAATACATTCCCTTTACAACATGTATTATGAGAATAAATGTTAATATATATATTTTTTTAGGAAGCTAATTTATTGTTCAAGAACACTTCCTGAAATAGAGAAGGTCATTGAAGAGCTGAAGAATCTCTTGAATTATTATGAAAAGTGTACCGGGGAAAAGCCAAATCTCACAGGACTTGTTCTCAGTTCTCGCAAGAACTTGTGCGTTCATCCCGAGGTAACATAAATACCATTCTGTTCCTGGTAAATATCTAGATTTACTCAACACAGTTAATATGCATAAATTATTTGTAGTCTGGTACTTAAATAGTTGTTTCTCATTGTTATTAAACTGTTTCAGAGTTTTTTTAACCCCTTCCCTCATGACGGCATCCCCCATTGCCAGGAAATTCAAAATTTTATTTTGACTCCCTCTCTTCATTTATCGTCGAACAGAGATTGTAAACGTCTCAAGCTGTCCTTCACAAATTTTTCGTTTGATATCGACCACTGCCCTTTTTACACAATTGAACATGAATGAACATGCTACATCCTAGTTTTTGTAGTACCGATCCAACAGAACACGGTACTACAATAACTGGGCCCCTGCAACATCAGTTCGGTTTCTTATGGGTGCCACCTGCCCCCACATATTGGTGAAATAACTGACCCTGAGTTTTCATTATTGTTGTAAAGTATTTGATGCTATTGTCAAGCTGTATTGCTTGTTATAATGTTTTGGGGACATTTAATACTTATGTAGTTAATTTAAAATTATAGGTGTCTCGGGAGAAAGAAGGAAAAGCAGTTGATGGAAAATGTCATTCCCTCACAGCCAGTTATATTAGAGACAGGAATACTGCTGATGGCACTACACCTATTTGTGAGTACTAAATCATTATTTGATATTGAACAACGTCTTAAATGGGATGTTAATCCTCATTGCCGGCAATCATTTAATATATTATGTATGTACAATATGCAAGTACGTTACCCGCCGCACTGGACAATGTTTTGAGAAAGGGAGTTATATTATACATAATATTATAATTTAGTTTGGTATGTAGTCCCAACCCTGGAGCAAGGGAATTAATATGGTGATAATGAGTTTCAGTTCAATTGGATTTCGGGAAGTAGATTAATTTCCAATTTAAAGATTCTATTTCATTCATTTATTCAATCGAGAAAACCAAATTGAAATTCAAATACTTAGATGTATTTAAATAGGAGTTGTCCGTTACTATGTAAAATTTTTCAAATTTATTTTTCTGTGATAAAAGCAATTTTTTATTATGTAATAATTTATAGCTGATTTTGTTTCTAGGCCAGTTTTATGAAGGGTTTAATGCAGAGGGGCGAGAGGCAGTGATGCCTCATGGAGTTTACACCCTAGAAGATTTAAAACAGTATGGATCTGATAGAAATTGGTGTCCTTATTTCCTAGCAAGACAAGCGGTATGTCTCGTTTATCTCACTAATGCTTCTTCTATATTATGTTCAAAACTATGTATTGTTGGGAGACAAAAAACTCTAAATTTGTGAAGTTAATTAAGGTTTTTAAAAGAAAAAAAATGTTGTGTGGGTTTTAATTAAGGTTAATTTAATAATATTATAATTTTCAAGGGACCGACAGAACTATTTTATTATCTATTTTAATAACTCAGGTCCGGGGCATACTTCATTCCTATGTCTACCTACGTTAAATTGTCGTAAAAACAAGCTTATGTGCCCAAGCGGTTAAAGCACTCTAAAAATATTTATGATAAATTGTAGAAAATTCGGGAACGATCCGAGGAAGACATAGCACTATCAAGTGCCATCTCAAGTGTCAAAATAACCGAGCAGTTTGTATGAATGTGAATGAAGCAAGACGCATGTGCCAAGACAGCTTTGTGTGGTGTGCTATCCTCTGCCTACCCCTAAACGCGTGGGAAACGCCGTGTTGGTTAGTTAGCTAAAAATGAAATTGAATTTTTCAGATTTTACACGCTGACGTTATTGTATATTCTTACCACTACCTCTTGGACCCCAAAATTGCCGATATTGTATCGAAAGCATTGAACAAGGAAGCAGTTGTTGTGTTTGATGAAGCACACAACATAGACAACGTCTGTATTGACTCCATGAGCGTAAAGATCACCAGACGCATTATTGAAAAAGGTCAATTGGCGCTACAGACATTGGAAAAAACTGTTGCCGAGTAAGTTTTGAGTTCTTAATTCTAGTAAATTTATCATCACAGTTTGGAATTCCACTTCCAACCTCCACCCTTAGGACTTCCATCTTCCTCTGTGCAGTCTATCCGCCTCTGGGTCCTTCCATTGTAGCATCCACTTGGTTCTTGATTCTCTCATCTGCCTTTCTTTTCCCTTGTTCAGCCCCTTGTAGTCTTTGAGGTCAAAATTCTTACAATGGTTTCATGATCAATTAGATTCTCAAGGTTATGGTTAATTTTAATTCTGTATCATCTATTTTCTAGATAATGATATATACTGTTAGCAATAATAAAACGCTAAGTAAATTTTTATAATGAAATATATTGTCTCCACGGTAAATGACAATAATAAGGCAAGATTACAAACCGCCATTCAAGTTCTCCAGTCGTTGGCTGTTGCTGTTAAAAGTTCGGTGCAGTTGGCAGGTCAGAGCATTGTTGCCAACCCGCCAATGTCAGTAGTATCAGTCAATCCCTTCTTTACCGACCGCAGTGGCTGTAGTAGTTTCCCTGTTGGCCGCCAGAGGCGCAAGCAGTACCTCTGGCGGCAATGTTTAAATACGTTGCTGACAATACACAGTGGGGAAATCCAATATATATTAATTTAGATCTGTAGGTTTTGGTTTTCAATTTATCTCTCAAACATTAATTATGTGCTTTAGGCTTTAAATATGCATAACGTTTGTGTGGATATTTCAAAAAATCATATCTTTTAGATTGCGCGAAGATGATGCAGCAAAATTGACTGAAGAGTATCAGAAAATGGTTGAAGGGCTGAGGGAAGCAGCAATCGCAAGAGATGCCGACGAACTTTTGGGAAATCCTATTTTACCAGACGAAGTTCTAACAGGTAAAAGAACATCTCTATAACTTAAGGTAGCATTCGGATCTTGGCAGTCGCAACTTGGCAGTTGCGACCGGCTGCCGCGACCCATTATCACTGCTGTGCGGCGCTGCCAAAAGCATTCGGATAGCAGCGTCCACCGCCCGGGCAGCGACTGCCAACCGCAGTAGTCAAGCACTATGATCAGTGCACTATGATTATATCATTACACTATGTTGCCTCCATAATTTACTACGGGATGCTTATTTAGAAAAAAATGGAATACCATATTATAGTTATAACGAAAACGAAATCAACAGAGAATATGATTCCACTGGCACGTAGGGGTGGGTTTCTGAAAATAGACCGGTCAGTGGTTGTGTGGGCATCGCATTTGGGTCCCACCCAGGCGTTCCGTGTTCGATTCCTCGGCTGGCTAAGTCCTCCGTCACAACACAAGCAACATCTTTTGCTTAGTGTGGTGGTAGTAGGAGATTTTCAAATGTTGTTGGGTTATTCGTAACCTGGGAATGTTTGTCTTTCTTTTTTAAAAAAGAAGAAAAAAAAGATGGATTTCAACTCAGAGATATTCTTAAAGATTACTTTACCTCAGAAGCTGGAAAATTCTCATGGCAAGAACAGTGGATCAATAGAATGAACTAGAGTAGGTATGAACTACCACGCACAGCAAGCTAGATTTGTGGGTTGAATGTTTATTTGTATTGATTCTGTAAAAATACAAGGTACTTAATAAACCTTATCCTTATAGGTTTTGAGTCGAGAATCGTAAAGAGGTTGATTTTTAGCAATTAACTCTACTAGAAACTCGTCATTTTCAAGTGGGCAGCGCGACCATACTGCTACCGGAGCGGCTCGGCGTCGCTGCCAAGGTCGCGCGCAGGCCACGCCCCCCGGCCGCGCTGCACGGTCGCTTGTATCGGAAAATATTGCATACAAATCCCTACAAAGCGGTACGGCGCGACCACGGCTGCGGCTGCAGGGCCGCGGCTGCCGGGCCGCGACTGCCGAGATCCGAATGATACCTTTAGACTTTAATTTTTTAATGCAGTGCTTCTTTTGAGGCAATTTTTCACAAAAATGACAGTATAGACATTATCCAATTAATATAATATTTTTTCTTGGAAAGCTATCTGTTTCTTATTACAGTACATACATATTATTATAAAATGATAATATAAGCAAAAAAGGTAAACAACTTTTTTTGAATACACATGATTCTCATGAAAATCCAATGAAGGTCCATTGAAAATATGTACACTCAATTTTATACGTTTCATGGATTACCGCATTAAAAAAAAAACTGTTTAACCTTCCAGCGGGCGCGTTGTCGTAAAATTTACGACAAATGCTCCTTATCACTTCTCCCACTTTTACCTCTTAGTCGCAAGCATCGAGCTCCGAGCTATTCGAGGCTCAGGGTATCTCTAAACTGCAGACGTACCGGGTGTGCTTAGAAGTTTTTGTTATAATTGATATATTCCGTTGAGCGTAAATTTTACGACACGTGCCTTAAAGTGAGTAAACACAAGAAAGCCTCGGGTAATATTGAACTACAACAAAACCAAAGGCGGAGTGGAAACAGTCAACAAAATGTATGCCCCTTACTCGGTCTCTAGAATAACAAAGAGATGTAATTTACTGTATTTTAATGAATATTGGCTGCATAAATGCTCAAATTTTATACAAATTTGCCTGTCCAGGAAAGGCTTCAAAGCATTGAAAACCTTCCTAAAAAAAATTGCATTGACCATGGTAAAAGAGCATCTTATCTTCAGATCAAATGTCAAATATTTTCTCACTCAACTCAAATTTCGATTTTACGGAGATGTCTGATCAATCAACTGGTTCTATTATATGAAAATCATTGTAGGATCTTAAAAAAACATATTCTTGTTTATTCCTACGCTATATTCATTGGGAACTGTATGCATCTATATTAACTATCTATCTAGGATTACAATGAGAATGGATGTTACCATTATATATTGTTGAATGTGTTATTTCAAAATCCTGTAAAAAAGGCTGCAAAATCAGAACTGCTAATTTATTTATATGCTTGATGGAAGAGTATTAACTTCGGGAGGTGTTTTAAGAGCGATTGACCAGCGGCTGAGAATAAAAGTTTAAAAATGCTTGCCACTGTACAGGGAGGTTGCAATGAGGAAGATCAATTATTCCCCGTATAAATTTTTTTTAATTAAAAATTTAATATCGATTTATTTCATTAAAAACTTGCTTTAATATATACCTACATTCAAGTAAGCAATAAAAATGCTCAAAACGCACGATGATAAATTATTAAATATCGTGTACTACTTGTAAGTATTTTTTGATCATAAGTATTTATGATTTTTCAATAATGTCTAAACAAAATAAGTGTGTAAAAAAAATTGAAATTTTTTTTTTTTGAAAATATAAATAGAAAAACTGAGGTATTTTTCTCGGATTTATTTTTAAAAATTAAAATTCTGAAAACTGTGTTGACTAGATTATGTATTGATTTATTTTGTTGTATGATTATATGATTTGAAATTTGTGTTGTTTAATAGAATCTATCGTTTGAAAATTGAACAAATCTGCCAACGACCAACGGTATAACCTTAGTATATTAAAAATACACTTAGTTTTTCAAAATTTAAAAACTGCGAGTACCAGATAAAATAACAATCTTTCAAATCAATTTTTTTTTTTTTGTAAAAAAGAGTCAATACGTCTAGAATTAGATTTAAAAAGGACTAATTTTCGGTATTCTCTGGTAATACCCTCTTAAGGAAAGTATGTATTTAAATTAAAATAATGTTTTAGAGGTTGTTCCTGGAAACATTCGCAATGCCGAGCACTTTATTGGATTCCTCAAAAGATTTCTTGAATATCTTAAAACACGCCTAAGGATACAACACGTGGTGCAAGAATCTCCAGCAGGTATTCTAAATTTAACCTTGTTTTTTTTAATTTTAAATATAACCCTTTTCCAATAAGGAACTCCAGTGAAAAATATTATGGCTTTAAAAAATATGTTCATATAGAATATAGACCAATAAATGCTGATTCTGAATATATAAGTTTTAGTAAATAATATTAAATGTAGAATTTAAAAAAATATATTAAAAAGTCCATTTTTATACCTGTCATAAAAACACAGTGTCAAGTTGGTATTATTGGATTGGCAGTGCTGACGTCACTGTGTCCCATTTGCTTGAACCTAGCATATTGAAATGATCAATAATTCATGTTAATAGTTTATTTACATACTGTTTTTATACAGATTTAGACATTTAAGAGTTGTTGTGTTAATTGAAACATTATTTAGGCCCTCAACAATTAAAATTATGACGGAAAAGGGACAATTTGCGGACAATCTGATAATTTGTTCGTAGTTAATACCAAAATGTCATATTTAGCAAATATATTACGGACTATGTAAGTGCCGAATTTCGTAAAATAAAAGCTACTTAGTAAGTAAATTATCTCATTACTTGTTTTTAAAAGTCTTAGTTAGCTGTAAACAATATTTTTGATAATGTACGGTAAATTTGGCTGCTTTGAGAGAATCAATTACCCGGCCTTCGACGTCATTTGTATTTGCAATGAATAATAATGTATTTGTATATAATAACATTAGCAATCAGATGTTGACATTTTACCTAATCTAACATCCAAAATCATTCATCCTTTGATTCTTCCATACAAATTGACAGATTGACAAACACCCGTTGAAAATAAATAAAACTTTTGGAACGTGATGACGTCACACGATACACCGTAAATGTGGTGGTTTTCAGGAGATCTTGAAAAATTAAAACTTTGACAATTATTTTAACTATTAAAACTAATTATAAAAATAAATATGTAGTTATTTAACCGCTTGGACACATAAGCTTGTTTTCACGATAATTTAACGTGGGTAGACATAGGAATGACGCATGGCCCCGTACCTGAGTTATTAAATTAGAAAGTCATTATTCATTTAAAAAAAAAAAAAAATTGGACTGGAGTTCCTTATTGCCCAACATTTACTACTTATTTATGATCTTATTAGAAACAAACAATACACACATATTGTGTGTTACAATGAAGTCAGAATAAAATAAAAATGTAAGAATGCAATTGAAGCAAGGAGTGTGAGAAACGACGTACTGGTTAGTTAGTTAAATTATGTTTATATTTCTTTGTCTTTTTGCAGGATTTCTCAAAGATCTGGCATCACGAGTGTGCATCGAAAGGAAACCCCTCAGATTTTGTCAGACAAGGTTGGCATCTTTGATGAGGACTTTGGAAATACCGGACCCTTCGAATTTCGCCTCCCTCACGCTGCTCGCCAACCTGGCTACCCTGGTGGCCACATACACCAAGGGCTTCACCATCATCATTGAACCATTCGATGACAAGACTCCTACTGTCTCTAATCCTGTACTATATTTCAGGTACTCGTTGTTCTGTTATGATACTTAATTTTGTTTTCACATGGGGGATACGTTCCACAGAATACTGTGTACGAAAATGTGTACATAATGTATATTAAGATGGATGTAGGGTCTATTGTATGAAAACACAATCACACTGAGCGCTGACCTGGGCGACCGAAGTGGCTCAGTAGCAGGTGTACTAAATTGAGCTGTAAACTCCATGTGTCCTTGTTTCATCCACACTTTTTTTTAAAATATTTTATTTAAATAAATATTAATATAATAACTAGCTACATTCAAACAAATATTTATTTTTCTTTAAATATATAATTTTTTAAATGTAGGCACATACTCCTTGCTTCATCCACATTCAAACACCATACAGCTTTTGTAGGCACACACTAATTGCTTCATACCCTTTACCAAATAGTTGCCTGCAACCGGCAAAACTATGTAGTTATTATTATTATATTTAATCAAGAAAACAAAGGTGAAATTCAAATAGATGTATTTAAAAATATGCTGATATTTAAGTTAGAAGGTCATTTATAATTTATTGATAAAATAAAAATAAAAAGGGACTGGAGTTTCTTATGGGGATACCATAGTCCCACTGGCTCGGACAGTCGGAAGCACATGGGACTTGGGACTTTTGGACAACTTTTGGACACATGGGACATGGGACTTTTGTACGGAATTCATATTAAAAATTGCAATACCCTAAAACATTGCACGTATTAACGTTTTTTGTACTTGTATTATTTTGGTTTTCTTTAATTTTTAAGTACTAAACGTTTTACTTGTGTTACAGCTGCCTGGACTCTTCCATAGCAATGCGGCCTATCTTTGCAAGATTTCAAACAGTAGTAATCACATCAGGTAACAACACATTATTTAAATTTAGTTAATTTAAAAAATATCATAATTTAGTATATTAATAACTCAGGTCCGGGGCATACGTCATTCCTATGTCTACCTACGTTAAATTGTCGTGAAAACAAGCTTATGTGTCCAAGCGGTTAATAAAAATGTTTTACATATTAACCGCTTGGACACATAAGCTTTTTCACGATAATTTAACTTAGGTAGACATAGAAATGACGTATGCCCCGTACCTGAGTTATTAAGTAAGCACTGTGTAAAAAAAATGTCCCCTCTAAAAATTTTGGTGAAATGGAATTAATTTTGGTAAGTCTAACACTTATGATAAAATTTACCTTCAGTTGTGCTCTTAGCGTTGGCTCAACTTTGTTTGGTGAAAGCGGCTGTCAATGAAGTATGATAATAATTAATATCAATAGTTTAATTTATTTCAGGAACTCTATCCCCGCTAGATATGTACCCGAAGATTCTGGATTTCAACCCTGTAGTAATGAGCTCATTCACCATGACTCTTGCTAGGCCATGTCTGCTACCAATGGTAACTATGTTATTTTACTTATGCAAAAAAAACCTTTATAACTTTATCCCACTTATATATTATAATATACTTATATATTTATTTATAAAAACTATTATAAGATTTTTTTATTCACCAGATTTACAGGAACGGGTTTAGTTTTTCCCATAGGAAAAACTAAACCCTTTCATACACTTTTCCATATAAATGATCATCTAGTAAATCCACGTTATGCAAGTGTATTATATTATATAAGTATAATTAATACAAAACAATACAAGAACAACACGTTAATCTACCAAACTATTAAATGGGAATATAATTCACCGTCTCCAGATATTTTCATATCAGAGGGTTCGGCTCTGTGGAATTCCTAATTTGACCGATAAATCCTACTGATCCCTCAATATAAATATTTAAAAAATCTTTCGTAATTCTACATGTATTTAAAATGACTGATTTTTGCATTTTTATATACAAATTCTTTGACAAATCTAATATGCCTAAATTTTTAATAAGAGAGCTAGGTATAATGCCAGTAGCCGAAATAACAAAAGGTAATATTTTTATAGTCTGAGAATGCCAAATTCTTTTAATTTCATTTCCTAAATCTGTATACTTTCTTATTTTTTCAGAAACAGATTTTTGAATATTACAGGAATTTGGAATAGCTACATCAATAATATAAGTTATTTTTTTAATTTTGTCATGTAAAATTATATCAGGTCTATTATGACCAATTGGTCTGTCTGTTAGTATAGTTTTATCATAGTAAATTTTAAAGAAATTATTTTCTAAAAATGAATTTGGTTCGTATTCATAATATGGTACTATATTATGACAGTCAATCAAGTTATGTTTAATTACCAAACTTTGGTGAATTATTTTTAAAACCTGATTGTGCCTAAATGTATACTCAGACGGCGCTAATATAGAACATCCTGATATAATGTGTTCTATAGTTTCCGGAAAAGCCATACATTTTCTACATAAATCATCAATTTGATTTGGATCTTTGATTATATGCTTCCTATAATTTTTGGTATTAATTACTCTATATAAAAAAAGCAAGCATAAAACCTTCTATTTCTGCGCTCAACTCTCCAATACTCAACCATTTGTTTGACGAAAGTTTGTCAACATACGTTTGGTTGAGATAATTGAAGTGTTTTGCGTGAATAATTTTATTTGACCAGGAATCTAATAATTCCTGGTTGGTATTTATAAAAATGTTGGCATTCTCGTCGTATAAATTTAAAGGTGAAATATTTCTGTCTGCCTTGCAAATTATTTTATGCAGCTCTGAGCTATTAGCTTTTCTATGAAAAAAATTTCTTAACATTTCTACCTGATTTTGTTTTAAAGAAGTTATTTTGACTATACCTCTACCTCCTAAATTTCTAGGTAAATTAATTCGTTCTATAGCTGAATTTGGATGATGACAATTAAACTTTGTTAACGTAGTTCTAATTAATCGTTCTAAGCTATCTAAATCTGTATTAGACCATTTAATTATACCAAATGAGTACGTTAATAGAGGTATTGCCCAACTATTTATTGCCTTTACTAAATTTTTAGCAGATAGATTGCATTTTAAAATTTTTCTTATCCTAGTTTGAAATTTAATCCTAATATCATTTTTAATACTAGTATGATCTAATCTATTCGATTGCGGGTATCCTAAGTATTTATAAACCTCATCCCCTTTCATACTTTTAATTTTGAAATTTCTAAATATACCCTCATCTCCATCTATAATTTTGCCTTTCTCTATATGGATCGTTCTACATTTTTCTAGACCAAAAGTCATTTTAATATCATCTGAAAAAATTTTAACTACCTTAATCATTTTCTCTAAATTTGATTCAGAATTTGAAAATAATTTTATATCATCCATATATAATAGATGCGAAATTGTACTACTCTCTCCTGTATTTCCCTTAATTTTTATTCCAAACTTGCTTTTTATTAACATTTTGGATAGAGGATTTAATGCTAAGCAAAACCAAAGAGGACTCAACGAGTCTCCTTGAAAAATTCCTCTTTTTATTGAAATGCCCGGTACTACTATTTTCTTACCCTTTAAATTGATAAATAAATCTGTATTCCAAAATGACATAATATTTTCTAAAAAGTTAATAATCATTGGATTAATTTTATATATATTTAATACTTTGATAAGCCACGAGTGCGGGACACTATCAAAAGCCTTTTGGTAATCTATATAGCAAGTATGTAAATTACGTTTTTTTATTTTGAATCTGTTTTAGAATTACAGAATCAATAACTAATTGTTCTTTACATCCCATATGTTTTCTGCGACAACCTTTTTGTTGTTCAGATAAAATATTTTTTTCATCTAAATGATTATTTATTTATTTATTTATTTATTTATTGGTAAGAGACAGACAGCTTATACATAAAATATAAAGATAAATATATACATTGTTAAATGAAGTCAAGCCAAAAAAGTCTCCTATGTTAAAGTTGAATGGAGATGGAGTTTTATTACATACAATTAGTTTTGGGTGAGAAGGAGAGGAAGAGGAATATAGGATGAGGATAGGAGATGCTCCGAATACATTCCACACTCTTGTATTAATTTTCGATCGTACGTGTTACTTCTAATCGATATTTGTGAAGTGTATTGTTAAATATGTCAATATTTTGAAATTTTGTGTTATATTGTGCACATATACGGGGAATTGGTGAATTTTTTCTAAAGTTAGTTCTATGTGTAGGCAAATGAAACAAATGGGATTGCCGTGTTGATCTTGTCGGAATATGAATATTTATTAAGTTGGTTAGTTCTGGCGAGTCCAGGCCATTATTAAGAATTTTAAATAATAAGATTTGGTCAAAAATTAAACGTCGTGTATGAAGGGAGTCGAAGTTATGGTAATTAATAGATTCGGTGTAATTTGAGAAGTTTATTTTTTTTTTATAATTTATGTATTTAAAAAACTTTTTTTGAATTTTTTCGATTCTTTCAATGTGAGCTTGGTAAAAAGGAGTCCAAATCGGTGTGCAGTGTTCTAAGTGGGGACGGATGAACGCTGTGTAAAGGGAATATAGAGTCTTAAGGTTGCGGAAAGGTTTCGTTATTCGAATGATAAATCCTAGCATTTTGTTGGCTTTGTTAATGATTTCATCAGTGTGTTGTATAAAGTTTAATTTAACATCTAGTACTACCCCAAGGTCCCTGATAGATTCTACTTCTTTGATATATGTCCCGTTTAATGTATACATAAAGGGAATTTTATTTTTGTTACGTGTAAATGTTATTTTATTGCATTTTGAGGTATTAACTACAAGTTTGTTTGATTCACAGTAGTCAAAAAGACGATTTAGGTCCTCTTGAAGTTTAATGCAATCTTCGATTGATTTTATAACTAGGTATATTTTTTTATCGTCTGCATATGCTAGGTAATTGGCGTGTAAAAAACATTTGTGAATATCGTAAATATAAACATTAAATAATAATGGCCCTAAATGAGAACCTTGAGGAACACCGGAGGGCACGAAAAAGAAGCTGGACTTAGTTAAATCTGTCAAGCAAGAGGTTAAAATTTTATATATTGTCGGTAAACATGTAATGGGTCTATACTGAGAGGGATTATTAATATTTTCGCTTTTAGGCAACATATAAGTAATGCCCTTAGTCAGAAAATTTGGAAAATTTTGAGTTTGTCTAACAAATTTTGAAAGATTTTTTGCCAAAAGAGGATGTAATGTAGTCAGACGTTTGTACCAAAAATTATGTATCCAATCGCAACCCGTGGCTTTCCAATTATGAGTATTTTTAATAATTTTGGCTAACAATTCAACCGATATATCAGAAAAACTCATTTGTTCAATGTCTGAACAATTGAGTTCTTCATTTTCTATCCAGGGACCTGACTCATTGTGTTTTATATCTTTACTCCAAATTTTAGTCCAAAAATCGTGCATATCTGTTTTAGATGGCAACGGAATATTATTATTAGAAATAATATTTTTTTTATCGTCAAGTTTGGAATAAAATATTTTCTCATTTTTCTGGAATAATCTGTTATTATTTTTTTTATTATACGTATAATTATATCTTTTTAATCTACTAGCTTTTACACCTAATTTTTGTTTTAATAAATCCAATAAATCATTGATTAAAATGTCATTATTATTACTATCAATGCTATAACCAAATTTTCTCCCAATTTCGTCTACATGTCTCAAAATATTCCTACTTCTATTTCCATTTTTATATTCTATTATTCTAGCTATGCTACTTCTTAAAAATACTACATCATTTTCTAATCTAATCTGCCATTCTGGTTTACTATAACTATATGATCTATCATCAGAGGACTTTAATTCAATTCCTAACTTATTACATATAGTGATAGCGCTGGCATATACTATTGTATGAAGATCTAAAAAACTAATGTCCTCAAATATAATTTTTGGTAAAATTATATTATTTAAATCAAAAATTAATTTAGATAATTTTTTTGACGTATGTAATTTTGGTAATTTTGGTCTATGTGTGGGCTCTACATCTATAAATCTAATTATATTATTATGAAGTAAGTTAGCTAATTCTACTACATTATCATCTACTAAGTTTAAATTTGCAATATTGATTTCCCTAAGATTATAAATAACATCTTCGTTATTTGAATCTACTGTAATATCATTGGTCATGTCTACTAGATTATTATCTAAACTATCTACATTCAATTCATCTAATATAACATTATTACTTGTATTAATTTGTTCTAAATTATTCCCCTGTTGCAATCTATCTGCTACTTAATTTTTTATCTGATCTAATGTAACTACAGGAATTAAATTATTTTTGAATATTGCCCGTTTTTGATCTGCTAATCTTTGTTCATTTACTATGGCTAACGGATATTTTTCTGAGAAAAGTAAATGTAATTTTTTTCTATACAACAGCATATCTGTTTCTACCTTGGTTACATAAAAATATGAACGGACGATGAACATATTGACATCGTTCGTCCAAAAAATAATGTAGTATCCTTAATTACACAATGATGAGGAATTAAATATCTCCCAGTCGAAACTGATGAACTTGTCACATCTATCATGTGGCCCAAAGATTCATATTCTCTCATGAAGTGAGTGCAATCAGATTTTATATCAGGATGCCGAGATAAATGGCGCTCAACGTGTTGCAGACGAGATACTGCCGAATGATATGAATCACCAAGAGCCGATGTAGCTTCCCTGAATGGAAGTGGAACAACGTACAGTCCTGCATCATCTCTATAATGCTGAGTTGAAAATATTTTATCACAAAGCAACTTTTGTGAAGATAACGGTGAAGGATGATTGGGAACGTCTTCAATTTCATAAGACGTCTTCACATTACTTTCAATTGATGAATCTAAATATTGTCAAAAACGAATTAATGGGAGGAGATGCGCTGTGATCTACATTTCCCATTATAATCCAACCAAAAGCTGTGTTCAAAGCTATAGGTTCGTTCGCTTTTCCTACCACTCGCCCTGAACGAAGTACTGACGGAAACAACCCAGCGCCCAATAAAATGTCTATTGCAGAGGGCTTATCAAAATTTGGATTAGCCAAAGTTAAATTTCTCAAATGATCCCAGTCTCCCCGACGAATGGGAGAACTAGGCATATGTGCACAAATGCTTGGTAACACAACGAAATCCCCTTCAAAAAGCTCATTGGAACATAGAGGACGGATCCGACAATTGACCAGTCCCTTTTGCGCGATGGCCGACAACTGTCCAATTCCTCGAATAGAAATTTGTTTATTAGAACAGTCGAGGCCCAAACGAATTGCACAACCATTCGAAATAAAATTTGCCTGGCTTGCACAGTCCAATAATATACGAACCTTTTGAAAATTACCATTTTTATCACAAGCTTCTACGATAGCAGTAGCTAACAAAACTGATGATTGGCTAGAGCTCGATAAAACGTTGGGATTATTAAGCCTCTCCAAATGAGCTGTGGTTGCCGCGATGGCCGATACGACTGGGTTGATTGATTCTGGTGGCGAATCAAGTACCTCTTGTCTGGAAGTGTTATCGAAATTGTTGCTATTTGACTCCTGTACTTGCCTATTTACGTCATGAGAAAAATGCAACAAGGAATGGTGATTTTTATGACACCGAAAACAATTAAAACGCGATGAACAGTTTTTAACAAAATGCTTAGCCGATAGACAATTCTGACACAATTTATATTTCTTCACAATATTGAATCTAGCAGGTTGCTCTAGATTTAAAAATTGGTCACACTTTGAGAGAAAATGTCCACCTTTGCATAATAAACACACCGATTTTTGAGTGCTGACAAAAGAATTGAATACGCGATTTGGTTTCGCTTTTGGCGCTTCATTCCGTTCATCCGTGTGACCCATTAACTCGAAGTTAGTTCGTAGGTCATCAGGAAATTTCTTTAAAACGATGTGTAGTAATAAAAATGACCACTGATCAGTTGGAAAATCTAAGGCTTCTAATGCCTGAACATTTTCCTTCAAAACATTAACGACAGATCTGAGCGATTCCTTTTTTATTATGGGGCATGAAATAATGTTCTCTACGTGTCTGTCTGCAATTATCCGTTTGTTATGAAAACGATCTCTCAACAAATTGTAAGCAATGGGATAATTGATTGCGGAAACCGGAAGATGTTTTATAATTTTCAACGCATCACCCGATAGCACCCCTAACAAATAATGCAGTTTATGTATGTCACTCAGAGAATTATTTTCATGAATTATTGCATCAAAGGTATTTATAAAGTTTACCCATTCAGTAATTCCACCTGAAAAGGTTGGCAAACTAATTTTTGGAAGTGAAAAACCGAGACTGTTGTCTGTTACTTTTCCAGAACTATCTTCCTTGGGTGGAAACACTGCTAGATAATTCGAATGGATTTCATAATACATGTCCATAAAACTCTTATATCTGTTTTCCATATCTGTTAAATCTACCTCTTTACTTTTCGACGTTTCTAGAATTACGTAGGATTCTACAAAATCATTCCTATATTTTTCAATATCCTTAAATCTAATCAGTAAGCCATTTCTATCTATCAAATTACCAGAAACAACTGCTCTGATTGACGAATCATGAATTTCAAAAATTATTATTCTTACAAAATTAATATTAATCTTTGCCCTGATTTATCATTTCAGATTGTGTCAAAAGGAAATGACCAAGTTGCCATATCATCGAAATTCGAAACAAGAGACGATGTTGCCGTCATTAGAAATTATGGTCAGCTTCTTGTTGAGGTTAGTGATAAATTATTATTATAATATTTGAAATGAAGTTTAGGTGCGTAGCTCCTGTAAATATTCAAGCTTTAGCTATATATTGTTTAACCTTACTTCTTTGACAGTAGGAAAAGTCTGCTTCAGTCACGACACTCTCTTGCAGAGTCGTGGCGAACTCATTTACAACCTGGGATGTGAAAAACAAGCACCTTGTTGTGAATACAATTATTTATCTGCCAGGGTTCCCTCTCCCTCGGAAGACATGGACCTTATGAACAGCATTCGGCGCAGTCACAGTCACAAATGAGGTCTAAAGGATTCCGAATTGTGTGAATGAGGTACATCTGTGATTCCCAATGCCGTTGACTACTTTGAATAACTCAGCATTCCACTTTGACGTCAACCATAAAAGGAGAAAAGAGTAGCACAATCCCTTTAATGCAGTTCATCAGGGTTGCAATTGAATAATTGAGATGTCTCCTAGTTCCACAACACACACAGTAATCAATTCCCGAGGCATCTGAGTCTCCTTTTGCCAAGTCAGAACACTGGCAGCATATACAGATTATGTTATAATAATAAATGTTTTCATATTATTTAATACGAAAATAGACTGTCTAAATTTTTCTGAATGATCTTTTCTTGTTTTAGGTAGCAGCTTGCGTACCAGATGGAGTGGTTTGTTTCTTTACATCGTATATGTACCTGGAGTCAGTTGTAGGATCGTGGTACGACCAGGGCGTCGTAGCGTCTCTACAGAAGCACAAACTCCTCTTCATAGAGACCCAAGATAGTGCAGAGACTAGTTTTGCATTAATGAATTACATAAAGGTTGGTTTTAGTCACTCAACTACACTTTCTCTCTAAATGACATTTTGTTTTATTGATTATTATTATTGATTTTTGGGATAATGAGCTGTATTGGTAATCCTCTTCCTATGGCCAACATTTCATACAGCCTTGCAGTGACCATCATTAGGCCAGATTTCATCAATCAATTTTTATAGTTAAATTTTCGTAATTCTGTGTTAATATAATTTATATATTAGCTAAACAGCGCGGCTTTAGAATGAAACAACCCGACCTAAGTGACAAATTTGTAAATGTAACTCAAAACTGGATATTTTTTTACTCAGGTGGGGTTCTTTGTTTCACACACACAATTTATTTTCAGCATTTCTATAATAATAATTGATGGTGGAACTTTTAAAATCCATCATTACCAATTAATTATTATTACCAATAATTAATTAATTATTATTACCAATAATCAATTGACTAATTAATTATTACCAATCTATTCTCAGGCTTGTGAATCGGGGAGAGGTGCAGTTTTACTCTCAGTGGCCAGGGGAAAGGTATCCGAGGGAGTTGATTTCGACCATCATTTAGGAAGGGCAGTCCTTATGTTTGGCATTCCCTATGTCTACACACAGAGCAGAATTCTCAAGGCGCGCTTGGAATACCTCAGGGATCAATTCCAGGTACTAAATACATCATTTAACTAAATATTTAACAAAACCTAGAATCGTCCTAATGAAAGATTGCTTAACCTCTTGTGTGCCGCCTTCGCCAAGATGCACAGTCGAAAAATCATTTCCCAGAATAGCATTCTGGGGAAATTACTTATGTATATAGATAGATTATATACTATTTTTTATAAATAAATTAACACAAAATCAAGTAAGTTACATACTATGAAAATATAATCAGCCGGCAGACGGCAAAATTTTTTTGCGTTGGCACACCAAGCATTAATATGAATAGTCAGGTATTTTTCCAACCGTTCTTGTCCGATTCAGCCTTATAACACGCACCAAATTGGAGATGCCATAGCCTCACTGGCTGCAGATGATCAGGGTTCTTGTACAGTAATAACATAAAAAAAAAAAAAAAAAACATTTTGTAAAACTCCCATACAAGGTTCTCACATAAGAATTTTTTTATTTCAGAAGCATTTTTTTAACCTTTGAAAACAGAACTTTAAAACATACAAAGTTTTAAGGTCTTATCCTCTCGAGCGATGGGGATTTCTGGATTTTTGGTTTTCGATACGGTCATTCGATGTAATAAATATCATACCTCCAAATATTAATACGGAAACTGAACTGCTTACTGCGGTTTGAGCCAATAAGCCCACCTAAATTTCACCATTTATCCCATATTTTTAGATTTTACTATTTTTTTTTTAATCATAACATTTATAATTCAGTTTAATTTTTAAAAAACACTCTCATAAATTTGGGTAGCCATTGTTAGAGTCGTTTTCTTTTCGATACCTTAAAAAACCTTATAAGTGAGTTGCACTGTATATAAAAAACTGTTTTATTAAATATTATATCATATAAAATTTATAGATCCGTGAAAACGACTTCTTGACATTTGATGCCATGAGACACGCAGCTCAATGTGTTGGAAGAGCCATCAGGTAAACTGATAAACTTTTTTTGGACAAGTGGAATAATAATTGTTAAAAGAATAATAACTAATTCCATGAAATGTTTTCTTTTAATTGCAGAGGTAAAACAGACTATGGCATAATGATATTTGCAGATAAAAGGTTCAGCCGACAAGATAAAAAGAGTAAATTGCCTCGCTGGATTCAGGAACATTTGAAAGATTCTCTCTGCAATCTCAGTACTGAAGAAGCAATTCAGGTTAGTTGTCCTTCAAATTGTGTTTTTTGGTTTACTTAAAGAATTTTATAAAGAAACATATTTCCATCCAATTTCATATTTTCTCCAATTTTGAGTAAGTTTTATGTTCTCTCTCTGGTTTCAATCCTGGGATTGGTTTGCAGCAATTTCCTTTATTTTTTTCTTCCATTCTTCCCTGTCTTGTGCGGCTCTTTTGAGGTCTGCATATGATGAGCAGCGCATGTCCACCAGCAGGTCATTACTTGAGATTGGGTCATGTTTTGCTGGTTCTTGGGATGCCACTTGGACCTTTAATGTGGTAGTTTCCCGTTTCTTTCCACATCCTATGCCGTTGACCTCGAAGGTTCTTCCGCCTTTGGAGATTATTTACTTCTCCAGGACAAGAGGGTGCCCTAGACAACAGACGCCTGGTAGGGCGAAAGTTGGTGGTTAGCTTATTCCGGCCAGCGCTAGGTCCCTGTCTATATTTGCCGACATGAGGTCGTTGCTCACTCCCCACCACGAGAAGGAAATAGATCAGGATTTTCCTTTCCTCAAACCTGAGACCAGAAGGCGTTTCTCAGAGTTCTCTAGTACTTTCGGGAAGCTTATGTTAGGTGAACATAAACAACAAATAAGGAAGTTGAGTCCTTTTTTTATCAATGTTCACATGCAAACTTAAATACTAGTATTTTTTTTTTTTAAAGTTCGTTTTCATAATTAAATTAATTCAACAAGTTTGAATTTTGTTAAGCCCGCGAATACGTCCGGTAAGAGGCGGGAGAGTGTGTGACGTCATCTGGTCCCCGTTTGTGTGAAAAATAAGAGTAAATATTTACAAAACCGGGACATGCTTAATACGGACTAAAAAAATAAATTTAAAAGGTTGTAGTATGTAGTTAGATATTCTAGTACTAATCAATTCAGTTACCGGAATTTCGAAAAAAGTGCATTTTAATGGTTATTTTTTAAATTTAATAACACGAAATGTCATTTTTTTTCAAAATAAGTCGAAATATTTTTCACTCAACTTCCTTACTGTGCATTTTCAGCATTTGAGCAAATTGTGATTTTGTCAAGCATTATGGTAATAAATAATACAACCTAGAAATAATGCCTTCCGTGTAGATTTGA
The DNA here is from genome assembly GCA_951813805.1 of Limnephilus auricula. Taxonomy (NCBI): domain Eukaryota; kingdom Metazoa; phylum Arthropoda; class Insecta; order Trichoptera; family Limnephilidae; genus Limnephilus; species Limnephilus auricula. The sequence goes on along the minus strand of OX638397.1, from coordinate 17,917,792 downwards.
ATGGTGCTGATCGACGACTTGATGTGACCAAAGTTTTAAACACCCTTAGAGAATATGAATAATGCACTGTCCCCTGGCAAGAAAGATAGAAGTAACCCAAGTCTTCAGAAGTCTGCAATCATACAATGGTCTGAATGTAAATAATTTCAATTTTAGATATGCAAACGGTGGCTGCGTCAAATGGCTCAACCCTTCACCAGAGAGGACCAGCTGGGAGTCTCCCTGCTCACCCTGCAGCAACTACAGTCAGCGGAGCAACAGAGCAAGATCGAGAAACAGGCTTTACAAAAGTAAACTAACAAAACCTAGCAAGATCGAGAAGCATGCTTTAGAAACATGTAGTCGTCCGGAATGATTGCAGTGCTGGAGGCTAGTGCAGCATGGCAAGCCAACAAACGCTAGCGAACTATTAATAAATCACACCCTTTCTGCGCATGGCAAGAGTGTGCTTCTGCACCCCTTCTTTTGTTTGCAGTCTAGTATACTTAACAGCGGAGTACGCAGTAGCATGTTGATGATTAAGAGTGATTATTGTTGTGTCCGAGCGGTGGACGGTGATACATACTCAATCTCAAGTCCTAACCTTACGATGGTTGTTTTTGGTAGATGTTGAATTTAATAGAATATTTCTTTGTGGTTACCTTGTTTTTACTTTCCAAGTAATATCATAGTAAACCTAATGCAAAAATGTCAGTATTCTCCATTGATTATAAGATAGCCAAATTATTATCTTGCGCACATATTTTGTAATTTTTGTTATAAAAAAAAATACCAATAATACAGTGTTTTATTTTATGCATGCACCCTCAAAATGAATAAAATCCTCAACACGTGGAAGTAAAAGTCCACTGTCAACCTTCAAAGCTATTTATTTATGAAATTTATTTAGTAACATTCAATACCATTTTTATTAAATTACAATAAAATAAATAATAATAAACAGATCCATAGATTTAAAAAATATAGTACATACAATTAGTACTAAAAAGGAACATGGAAAAAAATTAATACAGGTCAATTTTTTAACATTGAAATGTGTACCGATATACGCCATTGTGCGTGAGAGCTTGATATGTGGGAAAGAGATAAATTTATACGACTGCTTCATACTAAAAAGTAATACAAGTATGTAGTATTTACTTATACAAGGTTAGTGGCTTAGCAAACACTTGATTAGTACACTGAGAGCAATTGTTTTCGGTGACACTTAGATTTATTATTTTTTTTACAATTGTATTATGTATCTAATTATATATCTTACAATGGATAAAAACTTGACCTGTAACATTTGAAACCTATTGTGATGGGATTGGAGGGTGTAATGTCACAATTATATATTAATAATCTGGAATAAATGCATTCATGAAGATCACAAAATAATGCTAGTACAGTGAAACACTCTTAAAAAGTTTTCCATGGGATCGGAAGATATATCGGTAAGATATATTGGACCATTCTTCAAATTCAGTTCAAGGGACCGAAAAAACTAAACTTATCATCTTTAATGCCAGCGGGATATGCTAGTAGCTCACCACACTTGCCTTGATTTTATTGTATTTTATACCTTAAAAAATACTCCTCGAATACTAAAATATTTTTTACTTGCTTGGCAAGGAAATAATTTATCATAACATTATTCTAGCTTGTCGTTTCATCGCTTAAAAACATAAATATTTTATCTTTTGTGCATCGCAAATTCCTTTTAAAATGTCACAATTCTGATTTTCAAAAGTCACAGTACTGTATTTATTTACAGTAAAGCCCCTAACTACGACTTATTTTTACTGTGAAGAATGCTTATTTGAAAATCAAGAATTTTTTTGTATTTCTTCAAAATAGATTTTTTTTTATAACATTAGAAAGAAAAAACATTTCTCTGAAGATAAGTAGCTACCCTGAGGAAACTACACAGGATAGATTTATAGAATTTTAATAAATATATAAACACATAATGTGGTAAGACCGTACAATTTACCGACTGTAATAATTAAACATAAGTTATTACGAAAATAGTGTCAGCATGGAGGGTCGCTCAACATTTTACACTGAGCACACAAGCGTAGTATTAGTTAGCGAGAGCCTGGCATTCCAAAGGTTAAGCGAGTTTCACTGTACAATGGTTTATACAAGATAATGTTTTCTACGTATATTTAAAATAAGTCAGTACTTTGCGGGTTAGGGCCTTATTTCTTACAAGTTATACCTAATTTTATCACAATTATTTCCAATAAAAAAACTATATCACGCAATGTGTTCCATTCAATTAAATTTTGTTAGTCACAAATTCAAGTAAATCGAAATTTGGTAGTCACAAATTTGAGTAAATTGGAATTAATCTCTGGACAAAGGCAAACAAATAAGTTAACAAAAATAATCAATAAAAATTGTTGCCGCATATTTGTTCATCACTTGTGACATCACACAAAACACCACCAATTAGTTGCCCAGGTGAGTGAAGCTCTGGCACCCCCAATTAGGGAATGTTGCGAGAAAGGTTGGGAAGTATCTGGCTATCCACATCTGGTTGCTAAACAAACTTAAAGTCATTTCAAACAACTCTTGTGGTTTCAACGAGAATCTTCTTCTCTGGAAACAGGTTCAAATGTATTTTCGTTGTTTGTTTTTGGGGTGTTATGCCGTGTTGTGCTACCTCCTTCTTTAGCCGACGTTTCGGACAGCGTTGCAGTGTCCATCATCAGGGCAGATCCGGCAGATCCGTCGATGAACATCATTCATCGACGGATCTGCCGGATCTGCCCTGATGATGGACACTGCAACGCTGTCCGAAACGTCGGCTAAAGAAGGAGGTAGCACAACACGGCATAACACCCCAAAAACAAACAACGAAAATGCTTTTGGCCGTGAAAATCTAAAAACGTATCAGGTTCAAATGTAGTGTTTTAAATTTATGTAATCTCGATATGTGAAAAAAACCTATTTAAATATGATCAAATTTTATTCACACCTTTGTCCAGGTTTTAAAGTTGCAACCAAGGGGGGCTCAGAGCCAAAACTCTTATTGTATCACTAGCAAGAATTATATTATATTCAGTAAAACTACTCAATTAAAACTTTTAATATTAAGTCACTTTTCTCACTTTTATTTTTGTCTACTACTATACAAAACTATACAGGGTGTTAAGGTACGTACTTGACTTACTTTAACCAGTGATTCCTGACATTATTTGGAGTAAAAAAATGTAAATAAAATTTTGGTCTCCGGTGACATTTTTGATTTTTTTTTCCTACAAAAACATAAAAATAGCCAGTGTTGGACAGTTGGGGGTGGGGTAAGTGGTGAGGCGGTTACTCGGCAGGGTGACCAGTGACGTCATGCGGATTTTTTTTTTTTTTAGTTATAGAAGAAAAAAGAATTTTAAAAAAAAGTCATCAAAAAAAGCCAAAATTTCATTTACATTTTTATTCCAAATAATGTCAGGAATCACTGGTTAAAGTAAGTCAAGTACGTACCTCAACACCTTGTATATGCTGTAAATTAATTAAATTAATTTAGACTTTAGTAACCGCAAAGAATCATGAGATCGCTGTGAAATATTGAGTCGGTATTAATGAAATAGATGGTATACAATGAAATCTTTACAAATATTAAGAAAAAAGTAGTATGTAATATTACAATGATTAGCCATGACCAGTGGCGAGCTTGTGACTTTTGGGTGTGCTAATATTTAAAATAAAAGGGCATTACTTATGTTGTTGTAGCCAAAGTGTTTTTGTGAAAAAGATTTTCAGGATATTTCAGTTTTGCAGTGCACTGAACACAGACTTCCTGAAAATCTTCAAAAATGAAATTTTGAAAGAAAACAAAAACGTTTTCGGCTACAACAACCACCTATTATGCCATTTTTTTAAATGTTAGCACTCTAGTACAAACTCACGGGCCACCGCTGGCCCTGACCACACTCCTAGTGTTCGAGGCAGTGCCCAACCATCAAAAAAAAATTGCATTCAAAAGGGGAAACGAAATCAATTGTAATATTTTGTATTAATGTTCAACTATTGCTTGATACTCGTTCACATTTGTCCAGGTCATGCGTTGCACGCTTTGCAGTCTTAGGACGGAGCTACCGACTAGCTACATTATGTACATAGTTTTAATTATGCATTATGTTTAAATCACAAATAATAATACATCTGGTTTCACCGCATTTAGAATTCAGTATTACTAATAGGTAAATGCAAAAAAAAAATTACAACAGCTTATTCATTAATGTGAATTAAGTTAATTAAGCCCTATTTTCAAGTGAATGGGGCTTTTTTTTCTTTTCTTAAAAAAATAATAAATAGGGCTCTTTTTAATAGAAACTGTCCCTTGCATTATGTAGACAGAATGAACACCTTAAGCTCTCCGTTGGCCTAACAGAAATCAAACAAGCAGCTTAACCCTTAGGAGACAGCAAGAAATATCAATAAATGAAAAGATTTTTTTGTAGCCAACACACAGACAATACCACACTTGATATTGTCACTTTTTATCTTTAACTAACCTAGTAGAGGTAATATCCAAAGACAAAATGAATATATAAGGTCGAAACAGCACAGTGCTTCACACTGCGCATAGGTATGATTCTTGCAATTGTGGGGCTCCGGCCCCTAGGGGTTAATGCTTATTTTTTCAAGAAGTCTCCATAAGAATAGTATCACATGTAATCTCCATAAATAGCACCGCTATGAAAATAAATCTTCAATAGCATTATACCTTTGAAACTTATTTACAAAAGACATTAGCTATATTTTGTAATGGAGCCTCATCAACTGGTTGATAAGATCAAACATTTTTTACGATGTTGTATTAATATTTTGATAAAATCCTTAAATAGAAAGTTTTGGCATCAAATTACAGATATATATATAAATCATATAATGTCGATGGCAAACCATTACAGCAATAAACATACACAGGTAGAATTAAAATAGCATTTTCCGGGAATTGTCCTACAAAGAAAACAGTTTCAGCTTTGCATTTTAAATGCTGTCCGTTCTTGTAAAATCACCGGCAGTTTTTAAGAATGATTAATAATAATAATATTTTGTGTGAAAGAGACAGCATGAGAGCAAGAAGAATGGACTAAAGAGTGTGATGGGTTGTCCAGTATCTCTTCTTCATCACATGTTACTTGAAATAGTACATTGTATTAATTACAGTGTATTTGACTATTATTCTGCCATACCAATTCGCAGTATAAATTAATAATGTTACAAAGATATTAAACGGACATTAAGTGATGTATTGTCATTAAAACAGAGCAGAGAAATATGTAGGCTTTATCCAATAAAAAAAGTTAAAGTTATGTGAATTTGTTGTAGCTATAAAAAATACATTTTATATATTATGGAAATATTCAGTTGGTTTGTTTCTGTATTGGTCGACCACTGTTGGAGAATTTCCTAGACGGCAAATCAAGAAGTGTTAACAGAGCTCTCCCACTGATGGAGCACAGTTCCTGGCCATCCCGGGCAGTGGATACGCGCCTACTCTCTTGGAATCCATTCATCAAGTGTCTGAAATACAATAAAAATACAATTTAATAAAGAAGAGAAGCTCTATTTGGTTAGATGGTGTGAAGGTAAACACCGCAGAATTAGGCATGAGGAAAAGCAGGAGACCTCACATTGTTTCTGCTCGGGAGAACTAGATGAAATCATTTCCCTATGTCATCCATCTCAGAGGATGTTTTGCGAAAAATGTAGTGTCGGTGATGTATTTATGAAAGAAATCAATTTAAAAACAGGAGGGGCATACCCTACCCGGGAGTCGAATTTACCGGTACTCTGATGTGTGCAGAAGTAGGGTCCTCCTCTACAAGGGGCCGTTAAATTAAGCTTTAAGATGTCTTTTTAAAAAAATGATTTAACTATCTTTAACCGCTTAAATGCCGGCGTGCTCCTAGCAGATATCTAACATTCGCTTGGCAAGGAAATAATGTTTATACATATTTATAAAAATAGTTTGTAATCTACTTTAAATAGTTTCTTATATTCAGAGAAATGTTTTCTTTCTATCTCGTGTTGTAAAAAATATATTTTATACATAAAGCTAAATAAGTGTTTTCCACAAAAAAAAAATAAAGAAAACACACAACAAATTACAAATGACGCAGCAGTAACTTTGTCATTATGTATTGTAAAATGGCTGTTCTTTACGAAACGGAAAGCAAGAAGTCATCTCATTGTATATTTTGCTGCCAATCGAATAAGATTTATTTTAGTAACTACAAAATTTTTTTATGATGAAAAATCCAATGAAAAGAAAGTATGTTTTAAATGTGCCTGTCTGGCTACAGAGGCGTTCAACGGGTACAAATTTCGGGCATTTAAGTCTAAAGTATAACAATATTGGTGAATTATGAGATGCTAGTTGAATGATGGGTACACAAATCCTTCATTCACTTGTGACTTCAATAACGAAATGCAGTTTTCCAGGTTCTTGAATATTTTTGGGTAGTTCAAATGATGAAAATGATAAAAATATGTTGCTTGTCATAAATGTTACCTGGTGACGTGATGAGGCAGTTGATGGTTTGATATCCAAGACAGGGCATGAGTGTTCGGCATATCATTGTTGAGAGGGGTGTTTAAAAACTCAGCGCATCCAAAGAATTTAGAAATATTCCCTCCAATAGAAAAGAACACCACCACCTTGCCGGTCTAAATTAAAAATAAATAAATACAATCAGTTTTGAAGTAATGCAAAATCGTGTGTTTTTGGTTTCAAAATTTGATCGCCTACAAAAAAAGGTCATACCAAGCAGATTTTATACTCATTACAAAAACATTATACTCACTTGGCTAGCTTTCACAAGCTTTTTTTCAGTGCTCACAACGAAATTCCATTTTCCCGTAGTTTGGGCTGTCTCAATAGCTTTTGGACTAGTCGCTTTTACCACAAAATATCTATGGCCATCACTGGGTCCATTGGAATACTTTTCTATGTTGGCCAGCATGGGGTTGGTATTCTGAATGTCCTTGTTGACCATTGAATTTGAGAAAGATGCATCCTGTTTCTGATATCCGTGGCCGTTGCCATAGTTAGGGGACTGGTATTTATTTCTATGTGAAGGCAGAAATGATAAGTTGCTTGAAAAGGTATTGGTTCCGCCTTGTCCGCCATACGAAGAGTGAGAATTGTTCTGGTTAGATTGATGGGGCTGCTGCTGGTATGGCGGCCTTTGATTGTAATTATTGTAATCTCCATCGTAATCATTGTTTCTATCGTTTCTGCCTCGAGATGTTTGGGGTCCCTGGTAATCCATTAGCGAAGGTTTAGGTCTTTGTCCTATTCCAGGCGGTGCACTCAGCCCGTAGTTGCGCTCTTCTAAACCGAGCACATTGACAATCGTAGCTATGACTTTCTCGTCCATGGCACCAATTAACTTAGCTGGATTAAGCATCCTCTTTATCATTAAAGCTGCAAACTTTTGTCTCAACAAATAAATGCTCAAAGCATCGTTAGAGTCGGCGGTAAAGACGACCCAATCGTCCAATTGTATAAAACTTAAATCTGCATTAACCTCATTCTCTTCGTCACTGTCGGATTCATCATCAGACAGCCCGGGGAGGTTGGAGCGCAGGGCGCTGGTGCTGAGTCGCAACGGTCCGCCAAATATGGCCACAGTCATGGCGGTCACGGCCGTATTACAACGGATATAGCAAAACCTGCCAACCCTGTTGATTTCTTCAAAGACCAACCAGTCAGTGGGCATGGACTTCAAGGATTTAACGAAGCCGGCTTTGCCCCCGGCAGAATGCAAAGTGGAGCTGGGACTGAAAGCCAGTTTAACCTCTTTGCTAGTTCTAAGGGTGACATCTTCCCTGTCCACTCTAGCAATGGAGGGATACAGCCCACTAACTAGAACAGCTTTAATAACGTGCCATTTTTCAGAATTCATATTAGAATCTTTTATATCTCCCGGACCTCTGACCTTTACGAGTCCAATAGCTCTCAGTTGAGCCAACAACTGTGACCGCATACCGACAATTATCTCCATGGTAGCGCCGCTTATCAGATTTTTTTGGCAAAATATTCTTTCCGTGTGATTGGCTTTTGCCATCTGCCAACCTTGGAAAGCTCTCAGCAAAGCCATATGATCAGAAAATGTATCTGCTGCGAAATTTCTCCTCGACTGGCTGCCCAATTTTCTATGTTCCGGATTAGAACTAATTTGGAAAGGTTCTTTATATGCCAAACTGCATGTGATGGTCAATATTGGATCCAAGCATTTCAAAACGCAGGCGTACAGAAGCATCTTTCCCAACTTAGGCTCAATAGTGAGATCCAGTAGATGACCACCTATTTCAGTAAGGTCCTCCGTCGGGGTGAGAGCTCCAATTGTCTTCAGCAAGCTAACGGAGTTGCGAATAGCCAAGAAACCAGGAGGTTCCAGAGCCTTGGAGAGGAATTCTGCAATGGTTGTGTTGCTGGGAGCCAGCAGCTTGGAGTGCAAACACAGTTCGTGCAGAGGAACTCGAAGCATCTCCGGAATGGAGTTTGGCATCAGTGTTTCATATCTGCGCTTGGAGCAGAGCATGAATGATTTACCAGGTCGGGTTCGGCCCGCCCTTCCGGCCCTCTGCACGGAGCAGGCTTTGGACACCCACACGACCTGCAGACTGCACACTCCGCTGGCAGACTCGAAATACAACTCCTTGACTTTCCCTGAATCTATAACGTACACCACATCATCGATAGTGATTGAAGTTTCAGCTATATTTGTGGCAATGATAATTTTACGCACGTCGGGAATATGCGAGAAGACCTTTTTCTGATCCACAGTTTGCATATTGCTGTGCAAAGTAAATATTTGGTAGGTTCCTTCTACCAAGTCTGGACAGGCTTGAATACTATCTCTTATATTGATGATATCGTCATATCCGGTGACAAATACTAGGATACTTCCAGGAGGCTGAGTGCTGTCGATGTGTTTGATCAACTCCAAAATGAGGTTATGATCAATAACTTCATCAGAAATTGACTGGCGGTAGATTTCCAATATTTCTTTCTCTTCTTCCAAAGCAAGGCTCTCGAGTTCTCGAGTGGCAGCGTTAACATTCACTGTAGTTATGTTTTTTAGAAAATGTGAGCATTCTTCACAATTACGTTCTGTAGCATAATCAAGTGCCTTTTTTCCTGTTTTGTCTTGAATCATCTGATCGGCTCCTGAAACATTTATTCAAGTTAATATATTTTGAAAATAACCCTGAGATTATAACTAGTGATGCAACGAATACTACTTTTACAAATACGAATATTATATTATAATAATATAATATAATTGTGGGGCTTAAAAGCAAAAACGCCACTCTCCATAAGTGATGAAATTGAGTTATAAATGCCAAGCTATGCGCAATGTCCGTAGCTACAAGATGGTTTTTGAGAATCTTAGACAAATCAACCGCAAATCATGGAAAAATCGAAATGAAAATGGGGTTTAGATGAAAATCACCACTCTCCACAGCGATTAACAAGCAAAATAACCACTCTCCACAAAAGCCAATCACAACCCTGAATTCAAAATGAATTGAACATGACCAATGAACACATTATTACAACATTTTTTATTATAATATTTCACTTAAAATTATACTTTTTAAGATTTTACTAAAAAATCACATGAAAAATGGGAAGCATTCTTTGATTGTTTTTTGTCATTTACCGAAAACAGCACTTTTGGAGAGTGGCGTTTTTGCTTCTAAGGTCCTCAATTATAATATCACAATATTATAATATCAATATAATAAATAATATTATAATATCACAAAAAAACCTTATAGATTCTCTACAATACAGTTATTTAAGGACTTCGCCGTACTGAACATACAGCAACTGTACATCAAAATTATATCTATACATTACCAAAAAGACAAGCTAAACCAACATACTGTACAGCACAACTACTGTACAGCACAACTACTGTACAAGACGTAGACATCAACTTATGACTCCGAAGATAAATACCACCTATGGACAAAGACATTACCGTAATCTGGCTCCAAAACTTTCAAATTTAATTGAAAAAGACATTAAAGACATTGACCTGACAAAAAGCGTAAATCTAAAACACAAAATACATACATGGATAGTAAACAAGGGCATTGTATACTGCGGACATATTATAACTTCTACAATATAATAGCTACCTGTATTAAATTTTATTTCTCTTCTTTTCAAATAATTTAATTTCTTTATATCATCTCTTCTCTATCTATCTATTATTATGTTTATTTTTCCAAATTCTACTTATTAATTAATAATTAATTTTATTCTTTCTTTTGAGAAAATGATATAAAAAATATTAAATTACTGCCACCTCGGAACAGGCTCAGCCTAGTGAGGTGGCATATACCTAAAAAAAATGTACTTAAAAAATGACATTTGTTCACCACTAGCGACACCACCACCGGCGCAGATAAGTTTGTGGCATTGCAATAGGGAATTTTTCTGAATTCCCCATCGCGTCTTGTTGTTGAGGCTATAGCGTTCGGATGCATAGGTGCGTGACACACGGTATAATCAAATGGAGATGCGTTCAAAAGTTTTTTTTTTATAGTATATGTATTCGTAAATATTTATTCACCGAATACAAATATTCGTTAAATGTCTACTATTAGCGAATACGAATATTCGTATTCGTTGCATCACTAATTATTACTATTACAAAAATAAATAACCGTGTGTTTACCCATTTCAATTAATTGTTTGACAGTCTCCGTGAGGCCGTGATGAGCAGCGGCCATGAGGCCAGTCATGCCTGTTTCTGAATGTTGGCAATTAACGGGAACGCCCTCAGATACGTACATGTAGAGAATTTGCCCAAAAGAATCCTGAAAGCAAATAAGTTGAAATAAAAAAAATCTTCCCAATAGATGACTATTCTAATTCAGCTGTTCTCCTTTGAGCTGGTACGCTATGAATTCAGTGGTCAGCACGTCTGGGCCATTGCACCTGAATTCGGTTGTGTTAGCAGTGTAGCAGTGTAGCAATGCAGCAAGTGAACTTTTTTGCTTGTTGCTACCCACATGCATGGGGAGCTGGAGTGCATTGACCCCACAGGATAATTTAAATCATTCATAATCACAGTAATTACATAGATAAATATAGGATGTCTCAATAAGCGCGCAAGATTTGAAGTGCCCGCCAATTTGACCAGTCATATTTTTACATGACTATGACAGTGAAATCAGGAGATGGCGAGTATCCAATGACAAACCCGGGGGACTGAGCTACTGTCAAGAGAATAATGTAAACATGGGAGATAGCATAATGATGTGTGGCAGTGTGATCAGTAGTGACGAGTGAGAAACTTTTTGTTGTTTTTAACCTGTTGAAAGCCAGCATAGAAAAAATATATTTTTTCAATACGACGTAAAATATTTGACAGTTCTCACCTTTCTTACGAATTCAATTTTTATAACATTTCTTTTGTAATATATTACAAAAATTACGTCAAAATAATGTAGATAAAATGAACTTCCTAATAATCACTCAAATCTATGCTTTCCACAATGGATTTATATAAAAAAAAAACAATGAAAAAATATTGACTTCGAATATGACTCCGTTCATATTATCAAGCGGCAGCCAATTTGTCCGCCATCTTTGATGCCCGGCGCTTCATTGGGAATTAATTTGAATTATTCGGAGAGGCTAAACGCTATCCAGCATTTCGTTATGTCAAGAACGAGATGGCCCAAGCCATTCTGACCTTGTTCTTCATACAATTTCTTTATACATAAGGGACAAAATCGCTTCAAAAATCCGGACCCGCCGGGGGGACTGCGGCCGGCGACTGCAAAATGACTTCTACATTTTCACTCAAAATATTTTCACTCGGAAATCACCTAAAATCCTTTGGGTACATTCTGATACAGCCTGTATAACAAATAAATAAAAATTTACTTACGACACCTCCATCGACTAAGCAATCATTTAAAAATTCATCAACTTCTGCTTGCAGTTCCGGGGCAATCTCTGTAGGGTCGTTAGCACAACTTTCTGCAGAAGGTTCTGGCCCTACATTCAAACACAAATTACAGAATTACAAAGAATACATTGTAATAGTATGTAGCATAGCTTTTTTTACATGAACCCCTTACAGGAAGCCCCGTATGGGGTTATAATTCCCCGGGAAAATAATTTTCCTCAGGGCCCATGACATTTTTTGGGATGCTGTGTGGAGAGTCTGAAGAATTGAGAGAAATAGTTATTATTCTAGATAAGTGAAGGTTCTTACTTGCAGAGGACATCTTTGTTTTGTCAGGAACATTATTCTGAGTCCTAGAATTCCTGATTTTCTTCATATCACTGGTCATATAATTTGTAGCCTCCAAAATATCCTCCAAAAAGAACCTCTCCACATCAAAAACTCTGCCAGGTATGGTTATGACCGGGCAATTATTGAAATAGCTGGAAGAAATTAATGTTTTCTTGAGAATTGCTGAATTTTTTTTTTGTGAATACCTCTCAAGAGTCCCGAGGGTTCAGAGCCAGGAAGACCATGGCATTCACAATTTGGGATACGTTGAGAAGCTGAAAGAAGCGAGGAAAGGGAGATAGGAAAGAGGAAGGTTAGGAAGTAGTTGACTTTTAAATAGCTAAATATATATCACACATCTCATAGAAAAGGGTCGTAAGTCAAAATTTTCTGTTTTATAAAATTTTATTTTTATCTCTGATTGGTAAAGTTATTGTGATTATCTATGCCCCACGAAAACCGTATTTAAGTTAGATCACTTTATCTCCGCGAGATGTCGCTTGTATCTCTTTTCGATGGGACCTCTTATCTCATCAATCATCATTTGTTTTCGCTATATAAAATTACTTTTTTGACTTACCTTTTATCAACAGGATGTACAATATATATAATGTGATAAAAAATTTAAAGAAAAGGTATCTAATTAATGATTCATCAAATATGTAACTACTCATCGTTTAGAAGTTGAATTTTTCATAATACAGTCAATTCTGTATCAACAATTAAATATAAGAAGGACAATCTAGGATAGTAGATCGTCTTATACAGCATTCCGTATTCATCTTGTGTAAGCGAGTAATGGTATCTCACTCACACCCGATGTAGAATGTATTATTCGCCGCAAATACGAAAACGCCTTCCAGTCCTATATATATATATGTGTCATTCATACACACACACTCTTTGAATGTCTATCTTTATCATACAAGTATAACTTTTGAATTAAGAATTTACTGAATACATAAGAGTGTTTCTTACATGCCACATTCTATTTTCAGTTTGTGAGATAATGGCGAGTCTAGATGTAATAACGTCATTGGTATTATGTTGTTTTACCGAGAAAACATGGTGGGGTCAATGGTAGCTGACATCAACACGACACGCAGATCACGAAACTTGGTCAAGGCATCGCGCAGGGTGATAAGGAGGAAGTCGGACAGCTTGTCTCTCTCATGAACTTCATCCACGATGACGTGAGTGATGGAGGCCAGGGCCGACCCCCCTCCCATCAGGGTCCGGAGCAACACCCCGTTGGTGCAGTAGGTCAGCACCGTCTTCACGCTCACACGGGACTCCAGCCGGATCTGGTAGCCGATGGACTGGCCGATCTGCTCGTTCCTTTCGAACGAAACCTGCAATCAGTGGCGTGTACACACTATTTAATCAAGGAAAAACACCAAATTAATTACTGTGATTTATTTTTTGAAGTATCAAGCTGTGTGGTGCTATCCGTCAAGTATAGTAAGTGTGCGAAGTATCCATCATCAGGACAGATGTGTAGATTGTGGTGAAGTGTGTATTTTTGTATGTAGAAGTGATAATGTATTGCATCCTCCAATCCAATAAGTAAAAGGCTCCAATCCGTAAGACCCAAAACACACCAAGCACGCCTAACTACACTCTAGCAATTGAACTCCATAAAAACCCCACTCTCATTAATGTTGTAATGAACAACCGCAGTTAGTTATCAAATATTCAAATAACCCATTCTCTCTCTCTCTGGTTTCAATCCTGGGATTGGTTTGCAGCAATTTCCTTTATTTTTTTCTTCCATTCTTCCCTGTCTATTAACCCATTCATATAAGCCTAATTCTTACATATATATAAATATAAATTTCCATATTTTTCGACCCCACGATTGCATGAAATAAATGACAATTTTTAGTTAGTAAAGTTGTACTTATTAATACAGGTACCAACATAGATGGCACTGATTCCACATTTCGTGATTAGTACCGAAAGGCATTGTCTTTTTTACAACACTAACACAAACGAGTCGTCCTTGAATGAGCATCACACACACACGTGTACATTTTTGTGTAAAATGAAGACAAAATTAAGTTTAATACATATGACTTATTCGCCTTTTTGCATATTTAGTTCATGCCGTTGATACATTATAGTAGTTCTGTTCAATATATCTTCCATGCATATTTTTGAAAGTAAAGACTGATTTCTTAAATTTAAACATTATTTATATTTTGTAAGGTGTTTGTATGGACCGCACGCTATGCCTGCAATGATATAGCCAAGTAGATATGGTTGATAATATAAATAGGAAGCCACAAGCGTGGCCTAGTAGAAAAAAGGATTGCAATTAGTTTGAAAACATAGTTCCCTTACCCTCTCGGCTACAGAAACTGCGGAGATCCTCCGGGGCTGTGTGCATATAATACGGCAGACCTTATTCTCTCTCTGGTACTGGTCCATTATGAGCTGAGGAATCTGGGTAGTCTTTCCTGATCCCGTTTCTCCCACGATCACCACGGCCTACCAAACAAACATGTTTTTAATCATGACTTGCAGTACTGCGGAAGAACCATTTGTAAAAATGTTCAGGAAGGACAAAAACTATCTAGGGATATATGTACTCTTGCTTGTTTATATCTACGGGGATGGTTCAATCGCGGTATTGACTTTGACCGAGTACAAGCAGACTATTGGTCAATTTCTAAATTTGAAAGCACTAATCAATGCGGCTTGCGCTGTTTAATGAAAGCGCCAAAAAAAACGCATTTTAAATTATTGGATCATAAGCACAATTGAACTCACATAGAAGATATTATTTTGTGTAATAATAACACCTTGAATCACACAGTATAAATGTAGGGGTATTAAATATTTTTTGAAACCTAAGTACAATGCATTTGCAACATTTCTAGTACTTTAAGCGACGGTATAATGAATTAGATATTCATACATCTGTACGGTTGTAATATACATTTATATTAAATAAGTAAGTATTCAAAAAGTAAGTTACCTGATTAGAATTGATTGCGTTCATGATCTGATCTTTCTGCAGGAAAACCGGCAGGGTCTTCTTGAAGTTGACGATTTCGGGGTTGACGTATGTGTTGGGCACGTGCCCAGCGGCACTGTTCAGGAACCCCATGGCCTTGTGGCATGACTGTCCCCGCTCCCGCTCGGAGCTCCCGCCCAGCTCGTCCTTCTCCTTGGCCGTAATAGGGAACACGCTCAGAAGCTCGGTAATGGCGTGCCGCATGTTCTTGTCCAAAACGAGCTTCGCATCCTTCTGGATTAACGTGGAGCCTGCCCTCTTGTACACGGTGATATATCTATTGGCACCTATATTATAAAAGATTTAATAAATTAATTAATTTATTACTAATTATTGTATTAACTTCCATAACTTTGTAACTATTTTCTTCAATGTAATTATGTACTAATTGTTTGAGCAAAATAAAATAAGCAAACTTAAGCATAAATAAGAGCCTTAGGTATGGAATGGTTAATATTTTCCTTGCCCAATAAATATACTTACTAACTGATAAAAAAAAATTGCATTTCTTGGGCATTAACTATGTAACAATTTCTAGACATTTTGTTTTGAAGAGTTTTAATTTTCAATGTACTATCGTTACTTAAATTTTAATTTTTCTGCTACCGGTTTTGACACATCCGTGCCATTCACTAGCAAACTTAAAACTAAACTTAAAATTTAAAACAAGTACAGAAATGAATTAGATATTATTAGGTGGGGTTAGTGGGAGGGGTGATTTTAGGGGAGGGGGAGAACAGTGGGCGGGGTCAATATCACATGGGAACATAGTCAAAATGGGAGATTAGCAGGAGATTTTATTTGATTATTATTTTGTTAACTAAATTAATTTTTTTGTTTATTTCTAAAATTTCTAAAGCGCACAAGTTAAAGTATGAATTTATATTTATATGTTTAAATTTGGTTTATTCCTTGTTGAAGCTATGGCCTGTCTCTATTAAATGATTGGCGAATTCAGAATAGTTATTATTTCGTAAACAGAGTTCATGTTCCCGCATTCTAGTTCTAAAATTTCTAGTAGTCATTCCTACGTACTTGGGCTTCGCAATCATTACATTCTAAAGTGTATATCCCGTTTTTTTTTTTCGAATTTATTAGAAACATCCTTGTTATTAATTAATTTTTTTATTTTAGAATTAGTATAGAAGGCTAAAGAAATGTGATCTGGTGATATGCGGGATATTTTTAAAGATAAGTCGCCTGTAAAAAGAAGTTTTTTATATATAAGGTTTTACCAGGTTCGTTGATATTATTGCCACTATAAATGTACTTTTTTGTTAAAATTTTTGTTTGTTTCTTATTAACTAAGCGATTAATTATTTCAGGTTTATAACCATTGTTAGCAGAAAAATTAAAATTTAAGTAACGATGGTACATTGAAAATTAAAACTCTTCAAAAAAAATAATAAAAAAAAATTTGGGTGCACATTTCTATAAACAAAATTGAATCTCTTGCACACTTAAGCATAGGTAAAGATAAAGGATTCATTTGAGTGTTGATGAGGATCTTACAAATGTACATTGACTCTACTGACTAGGGAATAATACCAAAATGATATTTGGTAAATATTTAGAAAAGTGATATACGGTTACTCCCATTTTACTTTAGAAACACTTATAAATAACTATTTCAGTAACCGAAAATAATGCATTTTAACAGCTATTTCATTAACAAAAATTATAATTTGACATATTTTCTTCAAAATAAAAGAAAAAAAACCAACCTTAAAACTTTCATATAAATAACAATGGCCGTCAAGTCAAGAATCGATTTTTTAATCAATCAATTTAATTTTGACGAAATTTCCATTTCCGGAAACTGAAATACTTTTTAATATCTTTGTTGGTTTTTTTTTTTAGAAGTGGGTATTAACCGTGTCCCACTTTTCCAAATATTTACTTGACATTTTATTTTTATATGATACAACACAAGAGTCCCTTCCGGAGCCGACGGGGAATAGAATATTGTGAGGCTAGCAATTCAGACCTGGTCACCACACTTAGGTAGCTTGAATGGCAACTTTTGATTCTGAATTGCGGTCTCTGACCAGGGTAATACTGAGAGTATCTTCAATTACGGAACGAGATGCAAATATATGCAACGTTAGTAAGTGTTACTTAATTATGAAAGTTCATAAAATGTTCAGAAAAATGATCAGAAAATTATTATTTTATAGCTTCAATGGATTCAAAGCAATCAGATGAGATCGATCAGTTAGTAGCGGAGAGGAATTAGTTCCTACTCAGGCGTCACGGATTAAATCTTCTACTAGGTTATTTCTCCAACATTGCACAAGCAACACTTTTTGTAATGATGGAAGTAAGAAGAACTCAAATATTGTTATGGTACTTCCACACCGAAGCCAACCTTCCAACTCCAAACTCCGAATTTCAACATGGCGGATGTCGAACAGCTGATTCGGCGCTTATCTTATCAGTTGCCTACAATTATTACGTAGAAGAATATACACGACATGTTTTCAAACAATTGTTATATGACTCTCCCATAATAATATTTTCATTTTAATAGTACGCGGCACACGTGTCTTGATCGCCGGCCGTTCGCAGACTGATGTGAGGACTGCTGCGGCAGGCTGGTTCGTATGAGTTGACCGTCGCGATCGCCTCATAGGCGATCCCGGGCCAAGTCGAACTCCAACCTTCCAACTCGATCTTCCAACACACAAACTACCCCTCCACAATATCGTCCAAACGTTTGAAGTTGGAAGTTGGCCGCAGTCTGGACGTAGCATTAGGTAATTTGTAACTCAGGAAGGTATCTATATTTTTTTTATATATTTAGGATAACGGGACTGAGAAATAGAACTCGATTAAAACTAAAAATAAAGGTAAACTTTCGATCGAACTGGACACGCTTATTACGAATATTTTTTTCAAAAAAACCTTTAGATTCACCTTAATTACTGTAAAAGACAACTTTTTGCATTCGGGGAAGTGGAATATATTGCAATTAAAATTTCCGTAAATTGAAAATTTACTGCCGCGTACGAGAGCGCGATGCAGCGATATTTGGCGGGCAGCTGTCATTTTATTATATTGGTATACCCGATATAATACCGTAATATAACGAGGAGCTAGAAATATGTCACTACTAGACAATCTATGCGAATTAGGTAAGCACTAGTTTGGCGAAATTCTGGAAATAAAATACAGTAAATTGAATAAAGACCTACAGACACGTTTTTTTTTTAATGTTAAAAGGTTTACCTAAAAATCTGTTTTTAGCACTAGTTTGGCGAATACTGGAAATAAGGGGAGAGTACGATTTCCGTGGCGCCGACATTTTACGATGGATTTCGATAAATTGATCCAAAATAAATCGAAAATGAAGAATAATTCGATATCTTGCTTCGTTTCGAGATATCGACACTATGTAGTTTTTTAGTGATTTAATAAAAAATACATTCATTTTTGTATCACAAACCATGTTACACAAACCTAGCGTAGCCGCTAAACTACTTGAAAACTGGGATGTTTTTCTTGCCTTGACGCGAGCAGGCGCTATAAAGGGGCACTTTCTTTTGTGTCACAAACCATGTTACACAAACCTAGCGTAGCTCCTAAACTACTTGAAAACTGGGATGTTTTTCTTGCCTTGACGCGAGCAGGCGCTATAAAGGGGGCACATTCTTTTGTATCACAAACCTAGCGTAACATGTAACATGGTTTGTGATACAAAAGAAAGTGCCCCCTTCGTAGCGCCTGCTCGGGTCAAGGCAAGGAAAACATCCCAGTTTTTAAGTAGTTTAGCGGCTACGCTAGGTTTGTGTAACATGGTTTGTGATACAAAAGAAAGTGCCCCTCGTAGCGCCTGCTCGCGTCAAGGCAAGGAAAACATCCCAGTTTTCAAGTAGTTTAGCGGCTACGCTAGGTTTGTCTAACATGGTTTGTGATACAAAAGAAAGTGCCCCCTTCGTAGCGCCTGCTCGCATCAAGGCAAGGAAAACATCCCAGTTTTCAAGTAGTTTAGCGGCTACGCTAGGTTTGTCTAACATGGTTTATGATACAAAAGAAAGTGCCCCCTTCGTAGCGCCTGTTTTCAAGTAGTTTAGCGGCTACGCTAGGTTTGTGTAACATGGTTTGTGATACAAAAGAAAGTGCCCCCTTCGTAGCGCCTGCTCGCGTCAAGGCAAGAAAAACATCCCAGTTTTCAAGTAGTTTAGCGGCTACGCTAGGTTTGTGTAACATGGTTTGTGATACAAAAATGAATGTTTTGACTAGTTTTTTTTATTCAATTATATTAATTTATTTTTAGTCATTTAATTTAATAGGATATATGAACTGTATGTAATATAGTGTTATCGATGCTTTAATATATGTAAAAAAGTTTACTAAAATCGAAAAACGTACTTAAAACACCAAAAAAATTATTTAATTCACTTTCAAAGTTGTGTGAAAATTCAAATATCAAAACCGAGTCATCATTGACTGGCGACATTGTGACGTCACACCATACTCCCGAGTTCGAGCTGTTTGGTAAAAAAAAGTGTGATTGTTCCCTATTGTTTCTAGCCATTCTGACTGTGAAATGATTCTGATTAGAGGTTTGTTTACATTATATTATTATAAATGAATTATTTATAATAATATAATAATTTTTATACGCGCCAATTATGTTTCGCATGAAGTCGGCGACGATCATCTAGCTCCTAGTTCTTCAGTGTCGGGAATACCAACATATCAAACTGACAGCTGGCCGCCAAACAATGTATCTTCGTAATAAGCGTGTCCAGTTCGATCGAAAGTTTACCAAAATAAATAAACAATAATAAACCCGTTCACAAATCAAATTACACAATATTTTTACCTGCTCCTCTGGACTTGGACTTGAGACCCAGTTTAATGGCCTTGCTATGAATAAAAGCCCTTTCTGTTGTGGATAAAAAGGAGGCGAATTTAAGCTCCGTTTCATTGTCATCTTTTATAAAATTGTCAAGCTGGATGGCAATGGATATGCTCACAGATTCTCCGATTGCATCTTTCTGGCGGGTCTTCTTCTGACTTCTCCCCATATTGAATTGTGGCTTTTGAAGAATGAATTCAAATTTACATCACAAGTTGCACTGTGTTAGATTTTGATACTAGTGATAACAGCAACTGGCAGGTCTGTTATATCAAACACAATTATGCCAAACACCGACCACCAACCGCACAAAAATAGTATATCAGAGATTAATCTATCCAGAATAAGGACTGAATTAGTTCAATTTGGTTCAAATTAACCTAGATTGCGTACAACTTGTGGAACTTGTGCAATATAAACTTTTTTGGCAAAGAAGTGGGTAGTGTCAAAATCTTAACTATATCATTATATTACAGATTCACTGGGTAAAATTAATAGGCATGCTTGCGTGAAACAGGCTTTGCTTTGTTGGGAATAATCTTTATTATTGAAAACTTATTGGAAAAAAACTCCTCAAACTCAATAATAATATTTTTTTATTAGACGGCAAAGGCGCAAAGGAGGTAAAATAAATCTATGCATAATTATGGCATAAATAAACCAATAACATCTATGGTAAAGTGTGGTAAACTGTCACCAGGCTGAACATGAAATGAATCGAAAGTGCCCAACACTGCCGAATGAAATCTTCAAGTGAACTGATCCAAAAATGTTGGATATTTTTATTCGGCATCCTTCACTTGCGCGCGCATGCGCGCGGAAGAGAGCAAAGTGAAACGTCTGAACACCGAGTGAACTCTCAATCAGTTTGTCTCGCGTCCTGTACGGGAAGGACCATGAAAGGACGCTATCATATCGCACGCAAAACGTCAAAATGGTATTCGTTCGGCTAATTTGTTTGCTTTTGGGAACACCTTTCATATAAATTTTTGGGTCTCCCTTATTATACATGTATATTATATGTTTTTTAATAAATGTAAGATTATTAATTTGTAGGAAAATGTTCGTATTAAAAAAAGTAAAATCAAATTGTGTTATTATGCCATAAAAAATAAAAAGGTTTATAAGACGAAACAATACTGTTTTTTTATATTTATTTTATTTAATTGTGTCAACAAAATTTCGTAAAAATCGATGCATCTGACATGTTTTACTTTAAAATTCGGGGCCGGACCGCGCTGGAAAACAAACGAATTCCAGCGCGGTTGACCTCGCTCGGCGACGCTGTGGTGGGAATTGACGAGTGAACGCTTATTTCTACAGCGCCGTGTGAACATGGAATGAAACGAAGATGGACGATTAGGCCGAAAAAACATGGCGGAAACCTTCCCTCGAGTGAACTGTCTGATTCCAGCTTAAGCTGGAATCAGACAGTTAATTTCAGTTAAATCAGACAGATAATTTCAGGTTTTGCCGTGCTTCTTTGTAACTTCACAATTATTTAACCATTTATTTTCAGTTATGAGGGGGACAATTTATATAATTGCCTTCCAGATGATATTAAAAACGAAAAAGTGTGTGAAAATTTAAGAGAAAAATTATTCATTTTTATTCACAAACAACAATATAGAGCCAGTGAATAATATTGTAAGATAATATAATGTAATTTAATGACTCCAGATACTAATATCTACAGCCTGTTCCCAAAAGCAAACAAATTAGCCGAACGAATACCATTTTGACGTTTTTCGTGCGATGTGATAGCGTCCTTCCATGGTCCTTCCCGTACAGGACGCGAGACAAACTGATTGAGATTCCACTCGGTGTTCAGACGTTTCACTTTGCTCTCTTCCGCGCGCATGCGCGCGCGAGTGAAGGATGCCGAAGGAAAATATCCAACATTGTTGGATCGGTTCACTTGAAGATTTCATTCGGCAGTATTCGGCACTTTCGTTTCATTTCATGTTCAGACGTGTCATTCCGAGTAAACTAGGCCGAATGAAATGCGGAAATGAGCGATTAGTGAACCGTCTGAATGGCGCTAAACTAGCAAGTTCATGTGTCTTCGAGTTTGGGTCCCGAACTGCGGGAATCCCCCCGATATTATCGTTTAGAAATAAATTCTACAGTGCTGCCATAAAATAAACTACGAAATCTTCCACCGAATGAGCTTATTTTTCAATATGGTTGGAAAATCAAGCTGCCCAGAATCCCCGCATTTTCCCAACAAAAAGTCATTCCCCGCAAAATATCCAATTCTTAAAAAATCTGATATATTCCCCTCAGTTTTGGGAATTCCCCGCAAATTGGCAACCCTGACTGTCACTCATAAATTGAAACTGATTGAAACTTGAAACCAATCCTGTCACTGATCGTCAATATTTTTGTCAATGGTCATTGGTCGTAATGGTCAAGATGGCAACTTTTTTTTAACTTTAGCTCCACATAGGAGGACCTGAGGAAAATTTTCCAATGGCCTATGTCTTCATTGGGGATGTTGTGTGGAGGGTTTTTTTTATGGAAAGGAAGGAGAGGAAGTTCTGGGTAGGAAAAGGCATGAGGGGTGGGTAGGAATCAAAGGGTCAATGAATCTATCCCTCTCACTGATCGAAAAGGTCTCCCTCAACCAGTCTCTCCCGATCCGTCTCGTCGCGCAGTATGTGGGAAAATGCATCCGCCGTCAAGACCTAGACAAACCTCACCCCATGAATCCGGGCACCCTTGCTAAGTCATTAAACATAGCGAATCACTTGGGGTTGCCTATTATGGCAGAGGTGCCGGTTGTCCAATAAATAGTTCCCGGGCTGCCATACCCATACCTTCCAAATTGAAAAACGAAACTGGCAAATTGCATCTAAAAAACAAATACATAAAGCCTGCCATCCATGAAAATACTAAATCATGACGTCACAAATATTTATATTCTTGGCACATACGTATGCCTATTTCACGTGTGTTTGGCATTTCGTATTTTACAATTTTTCTCATAATATTCTAATGTTGGCAACGCAGTCAAAATCACAGACAATCGAAGACGAAGACTGAAAGTCCATACGTCAAATGGGTTGCCTCAAACATTTGTTGTTTTCATATTCATAATCATTAATTAAAAATTATTTTATAATGTCCCAAACAGTAAGAAGCTGTATCGAAGGAAGACTACCTCCGTGCTATGTATCAACAAGATTAGAAGAAAGGCGAGCCAAAGCCAGGGCCTTAAGGTAAATAATGTGAATTTCACTGCTGTCCTCTAAAATGTAGGTCTGGATATTATTAATTGCAAAGAACCGCTACTCGCGTCTTTGTTTAGAACCTTGATACATGTTCTGTACAATATTTTTTCAAATGGTTGAAAATATTACCTTTTGTACTGTCTAATATTTCATTCTGAAATTTTACCCTTATTTCTACTATTCTATGTGTTCCTAATGTTAGTATAAACTTCCAACATTATACTTACACTGTGAAGGTCTTTTAATTTCGTTTTAGATACTTCGAATAAGTTATAGTGAAGTTTTGATAAATATTTACCTATCCATCTCACTTTTAATAGGCACAAATTATGAAAATTACACTTCGTTTCAACTTAATTACTACGAGAAACAACTATTTAAATCGGGAGAGATGGTAAAGGATACATTAAAGTTCCATTTTTATTCATTCAAAATTTCCCTTGTAAAACGATCTTTTATCACCATTTTAGTTTTTTTATTTTTTTGTATGGATTGACATTTGCAAAAGTTTTGTTTTAATCTAAGACTAAGTCAAATTCAAATGTCAAGTAATAATTTTGTAGCTTGTAGCCCAGTAAACTGTTGGTATTGAAGATTTTGGTTTCCGTATTTACGTTTTTGCCTTCACCCTAAGAGCTCGTACGCACTAGCGGCTAGCCGCCTAGGCGGTTCGATTATCGGTTGAATTTTGTTTGAATTTTTCGGCGGTCTAGTGCGTACGAAATGAGCGGTTTCATATTAAAATAAAAGCGGCTAACCGCCTAGGCGGCTAGCCGCTAGTGCGTACGGGCTCTGAATGTCATCATATTATTATCTGTCAAATTAATTCACAGGTACTATTGTAACAGGTAATTAAATATATTAAAGAATAATAGAAGAATATTTTGAGAATGTGGCCGAATGACGTGTAAACATGTAAACAATAACAAACGACTGTGAATCAAGTTAGTCATCAAGTGACGAGGTTCTGGAATTTTCGTGATATTAAGTAATGTGCCTAATTAATAAATTCGTAAGTACTTTAACCTGTTGAATGTCAGACGATATTTCGAAAAAATGTGCAAAAATTACCTTGATGACTTCTGGTCAAATTGCCATATAAAATCAAGGGAATTGTTTTTTTTCGATTGTTTTCTGAATACCAGATAATGTATCTTATTATTCGAATTTATTACATGATAATATCATTACAAGTTTTACAAGAATAGCTCTCCCATTCGGTAAACAAATATCAAAAAAAAAAAAATATTTATACGAATATGAATTGATTTTATTGTTTCTTCACAAACCTGAATATACATCCTACATGAAAACAAACAATTCAAAGGTGTTTTCGAAGAATTAATAATTGATACTTCTTTAAAAAGTTAACAGCTAATAAATCGGGAAAAAAGCATGACTCCCGAATGTCATAGATAATTACTTTAAAAAATATTCAGAGTAGCTAGATTCAGTTTCTTTATACATACAGGTTAAAAACGCAAATTAAAAATTTAAAAAAAAAGGTAAAATTTTTGTCACCGGTCAGTGGTTGAGTAGGCATCGCGTTTGGGTCCCACCCAGGCGTTCCGTGCTCGATTCCTCGGCTGGCTAAGTCCTCCATCACAACACAAGCAACATCTTCGGCTTAGTGTGGTGGTAGTCAGGGGCGGCTGGTCGCACAGTGTGTTCGTGTGCAGCACTACTAACTTAAATGCCTAAAATTACTTTATAATTACTTAACAAAGACTAAAAAATCTATTCCAATCATTTGAAAATATTACTTACCATTATAATGCCATAATATGAATATTATCAGGGAGAGCGATATCTAGACAAGGAAGTTTTGTCGCCGCTACGAAGACGGCCGCGCCCGCGCCGTGTGCATTGGCCTGCACACCGGGACAAATTAAGTTTTTGTATGGAATATCCCAGACATCGCTAGCGCGTCAGTTTGGGGATCTCTACGGATTATTCCTCGATCGGCGTGTGCCACACCGGCTGAGTTCGCGGCCTTTTTCATTCAAATTTAAATTTGGATTTGAGGCCAAAGTACTTAACCAAACTGAATGATTATTTTTTTAATCGAAAGGTATAGTAAATATCTAGTTCGAGTATATGCTACTTTATTTATTTGTGTTTTAAATTATAAACTATATGTCATTAAAGAATTCAAATTCTCTTGATTAGAGGCGGATTTGACAATTTTTTCGTTAGTTAATGGTTATTATTATAAAAATTATCTTGCCATTCCTACTGGGTAAATATTTAATTGAAATATAAAATTTAAAAAAAAATAAACACCGCACAAAAGTTTTTTGGGTCACATTCTTAAATTTGTTTTCGACAAATTTGTATTCCGACATAAATCAGTAAGAATTTTTTTTGGTACTTAGTATTAAGAAAAGATTTTTATAAACAATTTCAAAAGGTAAATGTAACAAATAAATTAATAGAAGTTTTCGTTCTTCAAAAACATCTTAGAATAGACTTTCTCTACAAATAAGGTAGGTGGAATTATTTTTATTTGTAACTAATGTTGTTTAGTAGTTTTTTGTAATAAATACCTACGGATTGTCAGTGAACCACCACATTTTCAGGGCAGCGGCCGCCACTGGTGGTAGTAGGAGATTTTCAAATGTTGTTGGGTTATTCGTAACCCGGGAATGTTTGTCTTTCTTTATAAAAGAAGATTTTTTTTTTTAATTGCTTCCGCTTGCCCCCTAATGCGTTTGCAGGCCCCAATACAAATATATGGATCAGTGGGCTCTCTGTATAACGGATCCTCACAGTACTAGGTTTTTGTCGATTTCTTACCGATCCGCGGGATCACATCTAAATACGAACAAATTATTGAAATAACCTAAACTATGAACATAGTAACCTATTTTGTCTGTGCAAATTTGTTTCTTGTAGTAATTAAGTTGATACGAAGTTTAATTTCCATAATCTGAGAGTGCGGTGGTGGTTTGGTAAATATTTAATGAAGTTTTATTTTTAATAAATAGGATTTATAATAAATCATGCAAAAACGTATCTAAATGATGTTTTTTTTTTTATATGGGATTTATAATAAATTATGCAAAAACGAATCTAAATCATGCTGTTATATTTATTTAAAAATAAACAACAAGGTATGTAAGTGTTATATTAAGCTCGAGACGGCCTCCATTGCTGAGGGGTACAGTCCCTGACTACGAATCCGGAATTGGTTTGAATAGTGTCAGATATTTTTCTTTTATTCAAAACATGCATTTTTGGTTTACCTCTGTAAGAATTCCCATCAACGAAGTGTGAGTGACCTACTATAATAATAATAATGTTTTTTTCTAGGATGTGGGGAGGATGGTGCAATCCCACACGTCTCATATAGTTATACATATTTACGCGGTTTAAGTAAAGAGACATGTAGAAAATAAAAAAAATAAAAAATTATAATCAATTATGTAGGGCAGCGGTTGTCAACCTTTTTGAGCCTGCGTACCCTTTTACTCTTCCTAAAAATTTGTTGTACCCCTTATCTATCTTGTGTACATGTGTAATGAAAGACATGTTTCATTTGTAATTTTTTAATATTTTCATTATTACATAAATTTAACAATCAAGTCACACAAATACAATCAATGCAATTTTATATAGAGTGTAACACGAGTTCGGGCATTTTTAACCAGAAATTCTACATGCAAATTGAGTAAATTTCGTTCCACGTCTTTATCTTTCCGTATGGAGGCGCGGCAGGCTGCCAAATCATCGAGCTGGGTTTTAAAACCTATATTCGTGCCACGATATTGCATACCCCCAATTATTGCTTCGCGTACCACAGGTTGAAAACACTGATGTAGGGCATGGTCTTGAGTGAGCTTGGGCCCAGTGCTCACTAAGGAGTGGCGCTTAGTGCTGGAAGGCTGCGTTCACCACTGTTGTCGGAGGCCATTAACCGCCTTCAGGCTTAAGTGACCCGGTGTCTCATCAGGCTGGTGAATCAATTCAATCCCAAATCTGTAAACATTGTCATTGTGCTGCTGTACCTTCTTTATCCAAATATAATTCTGCAGGTTATTATATTGGATCCGGAGTCATTCCATCGAGCTGATTCGATAGTGACACCATGTTTTACATGTAAATAGGCTAGTAAAAAATGCATTAAAAAATGTTTTTTTAAATTATTGGAAAAATCTTCGGGCAATCGTATTAGACAGTAAATTAAGACTAAATTTGCTCTATCTATTGATAATAAGTATATTACATTGTAAGAAGTGAATGTGTTTTTCTCTTTTAGATTAGAACGGCGGAGGAAGCCAGATAAGCCAGAGGACTTTGTTTGCTACTCGGACTCAGAGAGCGAGGAAGACACTCCGTCGCAGCAGCAGCAGATCCTGAGGACTTCCTATAACTTTGTAGACTATGTTAAATCAAGAGAAATTCAATCCAGAGAAGTATGTGCCATTTCTATTCCTTGATTTTTTTTACAAAAATAAGTTTATTAATTGCACAAAAGTTTTATTCATACTGCTTTTTAGTTAATCTGATGGTTTTAGCGCTCAAAAACAATTTTCTGAAATTCTGTTCTCAATTATAGTAGAATGTATTTGCCAGTTCGTTTGTCAGATGGGATACTACTTTATTTGGACTAAACATTGAACCTTCAAAATTGTTAAATCGATAAATGAACTTAGATTACCAGGCAACTTGAATCCAGCGCCGGATCTGCCATACGTTCAAAAACGTGCAAAAAACCTGGCGCCCACTACGAAGGGGCGCTGTGATAAAATAAATATTGTTTTAAAATTCAATTAAAATATTCCCCGAATCGTTTAAAAATTACTCGTAATACGGAATTATTAGTTCGCGCTGGCAACACTCACTTTCCATATGCGTGAACCTAATGCGCGCGCATCGATGGTTAAAATTTAACGAAATACGGATTTGACTTACGTCAAGGAATTTTTTTCCAAATACAATATATTTCATACGAACGTAAGACCTATTTTTCCTTGTTGCTCTTACGACCATTGTATCGTTCGAAATTCAACAAACATTGTGATTGGTTCATTAATCGCTTCTCCTACGTATCTCCCTTCGTTGATTACAAGTTGCTCTTTGATGATAGTTCGTCGCTTTCGCCGCGTTATTGGTTTATTTATGTTGCCATTCGCGCGCGATTTGGCACCATATTAAACAAACTGATCAGAATATTATTATTTCTGAACTAAACTGCCTCATGTTTTATATTATATTTTGTTATGATGTTATTATTTTGTCCAGTGTCATAGATAGCTACCGCCAGGTCACTTGGAAAAGTTACTCTTGATTCTTGTTGGCGGGATATTAATTTATTTTAAACGTATTGCATAATTTTTTTTTATTTTTTTATATGTATATAAATTTTTTATCTGAATTTTAAAAAAATGTTGGGGGAGGGGGGGCGCCATCGGTACTTCCTGCACAGGGCGCCAGATTTCGTAGAACCGGCGCTGCTTGAATCAGCAGAAATGCGAATGCTTAGATGGTCGGCAGGAGTGTCACTAAAAGATAAAATTAATGGTTCACGCATTTGTGGTAGCCTGGGTGTCACGGACATAAACAGTAAGCTAGAGGAATGACAGTTGAGATAGTAAAATGGAGAGCACCAGACCACACAGTAAAGCAGGCAATGTCAATGGTGCTTCATCGACAGTCATCCAGAGGAAGACCAAAGAACTCCTGGATGATTCAATGCTCCAAAATCCTAAGTAGAAATGGCCTGGATGAAAGCGATACCCAGAACCGAAGAAGCTACAACCTGAGAACGAGGAGAGCCGACCCCAACAGCCTACCTAGGCAATGAGTTGGGACCAGTGGCGGTTCGTGGTCTTTTCAACAGGGGGTTCAGAAATTCCAACGACTCCAAAGTTCCAAAGAATGGACAGTTACCTCGAGAGTGTTTTTTTAATAATACACAACTGCTAACCCTCTACAAATCGCAAGTGCGCCCCATGATTGAATTCGGTAGCCACCTCTGGTCTGGAGCCCCAAAGTACCTGAAAAACACCCTCGACTCTGTGCAGAAACGGGTGGTCCGTCTGATAGATTCTCCCGTCTTAACAAACAGATTGCAATCTTTAGAGCAAAGGCGTCGGGTGGGAATGCTATCCTTGTTCTACCGGTATTTCAATGGAAGATGCTCCGAGTAACTAGGTGCATAGTCGGGAAACACGCCAAACGCGCGCTCAACATATTATGTACATGGTTGACATTTGTCACATGAGAACGGGTCGGTTCTACGACTAGTTCTTTAGTTCAACAGCTCGGCTGTGGAATGATTTGCCGGCCTCTGTTTTTCCTCCTTCCTACAACATGGGTCACTTTAAGACCCATGTTCACTCCTTCCTCTCTTCAAAAAACCCCTCCACCCAGCATCTTTAAATATGACATAGGCCCAGGGAAATTATTTTCAATTAATACCTATAAAAAAGAAATTCAAGAGAAGATATAGGCAAAAACTTGATTTAATGAGAACTCAGGACGCGGAGGTCCTTTATTTTTAATTTCCAACCTTTTTTCATAAGTATTAGCATTATTTTTTATATACACAAATCTGTATTATTCTTTCAATTGGAAATTCGAAACAATACCTACTGGAGAATGAAGAACACAAAATTGCATAACTAGCGACGACATGCGGCGTTTGCCGAAGCTTTCGTAAATATAACCAAGGGATATAACGACTTATCTAAAAAAAAAAAAACGAAAACAGAAGTCAAAATCGGTTTACTTCAATAGTAGATTCACAAATGCCATTGACAAACGGTTGGAGAAATGCAGAAACAAGAAAATAAAAATTTACAAAAATGACTACAAGATTGATATGACTAAAAGATAAATACCGTAATATAACGTAAAAAAATAACATCTAACTTGCATCCCTATGGTGCAAAGGTCAACCGTTAGCCGGTCAGTCTGCGGACATCTCGGGCTCGGGCATCATTGGTGAGACTCGTCTATGTTCGCTGTATGTATGGCATTCGCAGGTCACGTGACATCATGAATCGCGATCACACGCGGCGACGCGGCGCACACTTTTGTCCTTTTTTTGGTAAGAAATTCCTAGTTTTGTACAAATCACCGCCAGAGGGATTGTACCGAATAGGATTCTTTAGTATGGGGAGTTTTGTGCGGATTTCAAGACGCACAAAATGGGATAGATACCTACCGTATTTTACGGTGGCGCGGGTTTTAAGACGGAATTTTAGTGGCGCGCAATCTATGATGTGCTTATATTATTACAAAACAAGTTTGTTTTATTTTCTCATCTTTTTGATGGGGGTTCGCCGCACAAACGCACTTTAGAGAAAACCGCCACTGGTTGGGACAGTGCAAGGAAGAAGAAGAAGATAAATGAACTTAGATTTATGCATAACCTTGGTTGAATTCATCAGCAGAAAATCAAATGTGCATATACTTAAACAAAAAAACGCATTTAACCATTTTAGGAATAAAGGATGTTTTTTTTATTATTTTAAAATGAATTTGTGATAAAAAATTTTTGGAGCCCCGAAGTACCTGAAAAAAACCCTCTATTCTGTGCAGAAACGGGCGGTCCGTTTGATAG
This sequence comes from Limnephilus auricula, assembly GCA_951813805.1. Classification (NCBI taxonomy): domain Eukaryota; kingdom Metazoa; phylum Arthropoda; class Insecta; order Trichoptera; family Limnephilidae; genus Limnephilus; species Limnephilus auricula. The sequence goes on along the minus strand of OX638397.1, from coordinate 17,886,837 downwards.
ATTATCCCGTCTTAACAAATGGACTGCAATCTTTAGAGCACAGGCGTGCGTGGGAATGCTATCCTTGTTCTACCGGTATTTCAATGGGAGATGCTCCGATGAACTAGTGTCATTGATCCCTTCGGCACCGGTGCATACTCGGGAAACACGCCAAACGCGCGCCCAACATATGTACACAGTTGTCATTTGTCACATGAGAACGGGTCGCTTCTACGACTCGTTCTTGAGTTCAATAGCTCGGCTGTGAAACAATTTGCCGGTATCTGTGTATCCTCCTTCCTACAACATGCGTCTCTTCAAGACACGTGTTCACTCCTTCCTCTCCTCAAAAAGACCCTCCACAAAGAATCTTCAAGGATGACATAGACCATGAGGGAAATTATTTTCCCCGGGGCCTCCTGTGTAGAGTTAATGTAAAAAAAGAAACCTCTAGGCTATATGTGCGCGGCGCATACATGAAATCTCGAAGATCCGAGGTTGTGCTATGAATGGCTCATATTATTATGGTAGCGCATCGCTACAATAATATAATGTTTGTATCTGTGTTTTCAGACACGGTTTATCAACCCGTCCTATGCCCCTAGACACATCCTGACCCACGACATGTTCAAAGAGACCCCCGTGAGTTTGGGCAATATGAACAAGGTATTCTGTTCCCAGTGGCTTTCAGATCGACAAGTCGTATTTGGAACTAAATGCAATAAGGTAGGTCGATTTTTTTCTTGTATCCATTTTTTAAACTTGACCTAAGTAAAATAATTATTTATTCAATTTTTTATAAGAAAAACTATCTTTTTAACTTTTGAAGGTTATTTCCATCAATGTAATATATCATTGAAGAAGAAGATAACAATAATAATCTAAATTAAAATATGAAAATGGACAAGACACAGAAAAATAATAAAAGATAACTCACACTAGAACCCAGATCTCTTGTACCTGGATGTGCGCTCTACCAATTTAGCCATTGCCACCAATAGGCGTTCCATATAAATAAAATCGGATATATTTATCCGAGACACTATCTAGGTAACAAATACATTATACTTTTTTCCAATGAAAACGGTAGCTGCCGATAATATGGAAAAAAAACATTAGTTGAAGATAATAATTGTTAATTCTGAAATTTAAAATATAACTTTGACAATTACGGTGGTTTTATAAATAGGTGGCAATGGCTGAATTGGTTGAGCGCACGTCCCGGTAAGACGAGAGATCTGGGTTCGAGTCCCAGTTGCGACCGTTATCTTTTATTATTTTTCTGTCTTGTTTATTTTCATATTTTAATTTAGATTATTATTGTTATCTCCTTCTTCAATAATAATTTATTGTTTTACATTTTCAAAGATAAAGAATGATGGAAAGGTTTGGGCCCACCCCTCAAAAGAAATAATATATTTATTATTTAATTTTTTTTTTACAAATACAGTTGTTATACATTGTATATATATATATTTTTAATACATTTTTTAAATATCGTGATTCACCTTTTTTTTGAGCAATGCTCGTGTAAAAAAGGTGGAGCAGCGAAAAACAATTCAACATATATTTTTAAAATGTGTAGTAAGGATAATGAAAATTATAATATTTAATTTTTTTATATATTTATATCATACATTATACGTGAAACAGAATTGAATAAAGAAAAGATATAAAAGAAGAAGAAGAGAGAAAATAAAAAAAGAGTATAAAAGAAAAAGGATTTCCAAAGTCACAGTCACAATGATTGTATGTATTGTATTATATGTATAGGTACACAAATGGATTTGTATTTTCAAACAGAATATAAGCTAATCATTGAGATAATATTTGCAACGCTCAAATGAAAATATGAAACAGAAAAATCAGAAAACTTACGGTTGCATGTAGGAATTGAACCCAAGTCAATGGTATTTCAACTATTATTATTAACTCAATAGTGTTGAGGGGCAATCCCAGGGCCCCTGATTGATAAGGATTGTTTATTTATTTATATTTAAACGCTTATAGGGCTTTTACATACATAAAGCAATACATGTTTCGATTAATTACAGTGAAGAGTTAGAAGTTAATAAAATAAGGTAAGAAACAGAAAATATAAAGACACATAATATAGGTTAGATAAAATATGAGTTGACAAAATGTAGGTAATACAGAATATAAATAAAGTAAAAATAGATAGCCTGCCAATATCCTCCAAATCAATAATAATAGGTATTAATAAAAATTTATAAAATTCATATTTACAATAGTTTATGAATTAAGTAAAAATTGTTCGCACATACGGCGTTTAAAGTTTGCCAAATTCAAATTATTGTCAAATACATCAATATTGTTTAAATATTGATTACCAAGACTATGTAATCTTTGTATTGGGGAATGCAATTTATAGTTAGAATGAGATGTGTGTTTATATAAAATGTTAATGTTTGTCTAGTAGTTCGTGTAGGTACAAGTAGATTTATTAAATGCAAGAGTTCACAGCAATCAAATTTAGAGTTTAATAATTTTGATTGTATCAATAACTTTCGGTAACTTCTCCTCGTTCCTAAGCATGACTGCAAATCGCCAACAATAAGTGACAGTTCACAATGACTAAGTGTCCATATTCGACATCAACGGTTGTTTTTATTTAGTGATCCGCAGTTGTCTCAGGGAACCATGAGAAGTTACCGAAAGTTATCCTATCAATCGTTATCGATCGAGTACGCTAGGGGGCGTGGTCCGTTACACTTTTGCCCATTCTTTAGGTTACTATACATATTTCTGAAAAATCAGTAATCTCAAGTGATTGTGTCCTTTCTCCAGTTAATGGTGTATGACGTCAACACCCGCCAGCTGGACGTGATTCCGACGCTGCGGGGCCGGCAGCCGTGGGGCGCGGCCGAGCATCAGACGGGCATCCACGCCGTGGAGATCAACCCCTCGCGCACGCTGCTCGCTACGGGTGCCCGCAACTCCTGGGAGATTGCCGTTTACCGACTGCCCACGCTGGACCCCGTCTGTGTTGGGGAGGCGCATAAAGACTGGGTCAGTTTTTAACAATTGATATTTACTTATCTTGAGAGCGTCATTAATTATTACCTCTGTGGTAGAGTGATAAGCTTGTTATCTCTGAGAGGTTGTGCTTTCAAAGCTGGTGAATAATAACAACTTAATGGTGAACTTTCAAAATATTATATGGACATTATAGTTGACCTGGCATTTAAAAATCTTCACCACCAACAAAAATGTAAATCTCCGTGGATACTAAAAATTTTTTTTACAAAACACCTTTTGCATCCATCCTAGGAGAAACGCTTCCTATGCTATGGAAGCATAGAACAAATGGCCTCCGTGGTTTGACACTCGACACTCCGTGGTCGAGGGCTAAGGCTCTCGAATAATAATCTGAAGGTTGCGGGTTCAAATCCCGGCGGGCGCAAGTAAATTTTATTTGATTGATTTGTGTTATTTCACAAATTAAAAATAATATAAGGTATATTTGCGGCACATTCCAGAACGGATGATACTCTAAGTAGCATCCTGGTGTAAGACCACCAATAAGAAATGAAACGTTGCTTGAAATGGCTTTAGCTTTAGTAAATTTGCGGCATGTTTCAAAGTGGTAAAATACTTTTAGGATGGGTTGTTTCACAGAATTTAAACAATTCATCAATTTTCAAAGTTATTTTCAAGTTCTATTACTATTCTGTTATTATGTATTTTAGTTCTGTGAAGCAAGTGGCCCATAATGATATAAGTACTGAACTTGAAAAACTTTCACAGAACTTGTAAATTTGATGAATTGTTCAAATTCTGTGAAACAGCTGGCCTTTAGCATCTCTCCAGTAAAAGACCAACATTCAGAATCGAAATGCTGCTAGAAATGGCTTTAGCCGAGTACTTCCCAACGTTCCTAGTTCCTACCGGGATGTCATTTTACCCAGTAACTACCTCTTCCCATCCCTAACTCACATCATATTGCTAGAAGAGCATTTTTTGAACTTGGAATAATGACCAGCAAATTGGAGTGCATTTGTTTTTGGAAGCACAGAGAAGGAAAATCTAGGAACACCTTCCAAGCAAGTTCCCTTCGAGCCGTTGGAGTTTGTTGTTGTTTATTGACTAAAAAAAGGGATTTTGACCACATACAATCAAACAAAATCGTTTTATAATTAATTGTGTTGTGGCGATAATACCCCGAGGCATCGCGGTGGAATAAACTATATTTGTGATTGTGTCGTGTGCTCCTAGAGGTAAGTGATTGGTTTTCCTTCTTCCTTGTATCCTTACTGTTCTCAACACATATTATTATTACCCAATTCCAGCAAACACTATTTCGTTTAGTCTTCGTTTCGTTTATTTACAGTCCATTTATCAAGTGCATCTGAAGCTATAATTCGGAAACAGTTTCAGGTGCAACACCATCGTTCCAATGCCTTCGGCACTCTTCTGCGGTATCTATGTAAAAAAGGAAATTTGAAAAAACTCTTACACTGTTGCCACAGCGGACATCAAACCATTATAATAAACATCTTCTCTTTCCAGGTTTTAGACATGTGCTGGCTAGACGACGAATTCCTCGTGTCGGGCTCGCGTGACACCAAGATGGCGCTCTGGCGGGTCAACGCTGATGACAATGACGAGGCGGAGGCCGCCCCGCCCGAGAAGCCGGCCACAAGCAGCGGGGGTGGCGGCAGTAGCAATACCATCACCAAGCCGCCGCCCGTGCCCGCCAATCCTGGCCAACCGCCCGTCCCCTTGTACAACTACATCTCTCCTATCACCATCAAAGAATGCAGATCTGGTGAGAAGTTCTTTCAATTTGCTTTCAAACTAGTTAGGTTGTCAAGTGACTGACGTACTTCAATGGCCTGCAAAAATAACAGCCGGTACATCAGTTGCTCTTTATGCTCGCTAAGATAGATTTTTACATCCGTTAAGTAACTACTGTATTCTAGGAACTATGATAAGATGAACCGAGTGATAACTACTAAAAATTACCTATTCCGGGCAGTAGACTCCTTTAACTTATATACAAATTATATAAACTTTCAATACACCGATTTTAGAATTTATTATTTTATGTTCAAATGTGTTGTTATTTTCGACTTTTGAATTTGACAAGTGAACTAGTTGGAAAAAATTACTTTAATTTTTTCTCAATATTTTTATTTAAAAAATATATTACATATTAGTAAAAAATTTTAAGTTACACTAAACTTAGTTAAACTAAACTTCCTTGGAATATGATATACAATCGTCTCCTTTCGGGAATAGCAACTAATTTCTGAACACCGTTTTGATATTGATGTGAAAAATTTTCACTTGAACATTTTCATTCCTCTCACCATTTTTCCTTTCAAACGTCTTGATGTTGCCATTTAAAATATTGAAATTCTGAATCTGCAAATTCAGAATCAGCATTTGTTGATCTATATCACTGATTCCCAAAGTGGTCCAGGTGACCACCAGGGGTCCACGGGAGAGTCGATAGGGGTCTACGTTGGCGTGATAAATGGTCTACGTTAGAGTAAATATGGTAGAAATGTAGCAGCAGGGGGTTTACCGAAACTGGTAAAATTTTGAAAGTGGTCTACGTGAAAAAAAAGTTTGGGAGCCTCTGATCTATATGAATATATATTTTTGTAAGCCATAATATTTTTCACCGGATTTCCTTATTTTCACCTTGGAAATTAATTAAATCTTGTGATTTTTAAAGGTTTCATTCCCAATGTTTTTTGTGTACAAACAATATATATCTAATTATAACTGTTTCATTTGTGGTGTAGGTCAGAAAGTTCGAGCGATAACATTCAACAAAACGTGGAAAGAAATAGCGGCCCTCACGCTCAACGGATACATACATGTTTTTAACGCGGAAACATTCAAACAGAAGATATCCAGAAAGCTCCCGTCATGCCAAGACTTGGTTTGTTTGGCGACGCAAGAAAGTGGGCTGTACGCAATCGGATGCAAATCCTACACATTATTACTGGATTGTCGCACATTGCAATATGTCAAAAAAATCACTTCTAGATATAACGGATGCGGTATCAGATCTGCTAGTTTTCAAGGGAACATGTTGACGATTGGCACTGGCTTAGGTAATTACTTTTTAATTTTATCTGGTATATGTATGGTTGAGTGTATAATATTAATTGATAATTTAGAAGGTTGAGAGTATGCTAATAATTATTGATTTGTATATTTTTAGGAATGCTGATGTTTTACGATTTAACAGCAGGAAAATATTTGGAAAGTAATATCCACACATCAAAAACTGTAGTTCTGAAGGCATCCAAAGGATATGTCGTAAGTTTAATTATTTTTAAATTTAAAGAAGTGCTATAAATAAAATATACCTTCAGTTTCTGAAACCATTTATGTTGCAATGACAACCTCTGTGGCAGAATGGACAGCTCTTTGACACTAGATCCAGAGGTCACGGGTAAGAAACAACCTCTGTGGCAGATCGATAAGCTCGATATCGAGCCAGGAAGATCGATAAGATCCAGAGGTCATGGGTAAGAAACCCAGCATATCCACTAATGGGTACAAAACAGCCTCTGTGACAGATCAGTAAGCTTGTTGGCCCTACATCCAGAGTTCACAAATACGAAACCCAGCATAGTCAATAATTGTTTTGTCATAATAATACTCTATAACAAGGCTGCCCAACCTTTTAAACAGTCGGGCCAAAATGATAGGGTTACCAGGTTAACGGATGGGGGGGGGCTAGAGAACTTCTAAAATTATCTATCCTGGGAGGGGGGGTGGCTATAGACTTTCAGGATATGAATTATTTAGTTTTTTGTCATTTTATTGGATTCTGCCAGGAAGTCCGTCATCCTATATTCGTTACACACAAATTTGTATGTTATGATTATTTCAGTCGAACTGACTGTAAAAGGATTTACAAAAATTTGCAAGTCGGCGCTAATTTTTAAACTAGGGTTGGGCAGCCTTGCTCTATATATAATATATAGTAATACTCTCTTACTAATATTTCGTAAAAACAAATAATCACCACTATTGATCTTTTTAAAATTTTCCTTGTTTTTTGGTTTAAAATTAAGGATTATGTTTACACTTGTGGCAAAATGAAACGAACGAGAAAACATATGACGGTTGGTAGAATATACCGAACTAGAACTAACTGAAAAGTAAAGTAACAATAATTAACCCTGGTGACTGGTAAAATGGTCAGCTAGAGCAAGAGTAAGATAACCCAACCCTTCGCGTTGGTTTATGCGGTGTACTGTTTCCTCTATTTAACAATACAACTCTGATAATCGGGAATTTCAAATATACTTCGGTTCGTCTAGATTACGAGACTAGTTTATTATCGCATCATATCGACTAGCTGGACTTAACGTCTGTTCTAAAGGATGCTCTGTGATAATCTGAAGGGAGGAAACCGCTTACTGAGGATGCACGCCTGTAGATCAGATGCTTGGCCATCTTCGTAACCGTTCAGGTATTAAACTCAACAGCCGACAGTTATCTCTATCCTGTACTATTTATTACCAATGACATCTATTCAGACACCTAAAACTACATACACTAATGATATCTGTTGAGAGACATTGAAACTACATACATATTCGCATTCACTAGTGTACAAAGCTTGGCGCTTGAGTCTAGGCACTAGACACATTCTACTGAATTTGACTTACAAATACCGGCAAATTATAGAGCTTGATTTTGTGCTTTCAACTAGTAAAAATAACAGCAGATTATAATAGTAGTTGTCGGATAATCGAGCGGTGAGAATATTTATTTATAGCGGTATTGGGAGAATGTTGTATTTGCATCACGATTTGCATCTGATGAGAGATTACAATTACAATCGAAACATTGCTTAAAATGGCTTTAGCTATGTTTTCCTGCCCCTCTTCACCCAATATTTTACAAATAAAATACCACAGTTGTACAGACTCCAGGCGGCCTCCGTCCATAGCAGGCCCAGGTAGGCTCACCTCTCACATCCTTTGGAGCTGCTTCTCCCAACTTTGTGACCAAGCTACGAAAATACATTCCAGGATTCAAGCTGCATGATGAGGAGTGGCAGGAGTTACAAAAGGGGATCGAATAAGAAGCTCGACGATCCGTGACGGGATTAACATGGAACCCCTGCTACTCTCCGTGTTGTATTATAATGTCATTATTATAATGTATTATAATGTCATATTAATGTCATTTCAGTTCCCTGACGAAGAGGCAGACGGCTTCAACCAGGTGAAGTACGTCCCGGCCATCTACACGCACTGCTACGACATCACCGGGACCAGAATATTCACGGCCGGGGGCCCTCTTCCCGCCACACTGATCGGGAACTACGCCGGCCTGTGGCAATAATGCCGTCGCACATAGTGTAATGAACCCAGACAATTATATCAGTGATTTATCTGTGAATAGTTAAACTTTCGCTTAAACATAATATAACTTTTTAGTATTAAATATATTGATATGAAAACAACAATCATATTACCTTAGGCATGTTTTATTTTCAATAATCCGAATGGAGATGTTTATAACCAGCAAATGATATCTAATATTAACCCCTCAGGCTAATTTGTGCTTTTGGTAACAGCGCATATAGGTCTCGTAGAAATTGTTGTGCTCCCGTAACCTGTCACCTGTGGCTCGGATGCCAATTTTTTTTTTTTTAATGCAATTTTAACCCTACTGTAAATAAACTGTACAAGGACAAGGTCAGAATCGCTTGCACCAATATCATTCCAGGCGTTGCTTTTAATTTCAGTTTTCTAGCTTCTCGGAATTCTTTGTAATTCATTTTCTATGGTACACGGCCGTAATGTGGGCAAATGTCATCCGACATTCAAGAGGTTAAGGGGGTATTCTAGTCTAGAAGCACAAATTTCGGGCGTTTTTTCGAGCTCTGTAAAAAATAAACTAAAAATATTTTTAGTGTCTTTCTATTTATGATTTGTTTATTTATATTTTAAGAATAAATAAAAAATTTAACAAAAAATATTCAAAACTCGAAAAGTAATCGGCTGGTAAAGTCGGGATCCAAAAAAAATGGGACGCCCTTGCGTACATGATTGCAACCCGTCTGGTCATCTGAAAAAAAAAATTCGGATTCTTAGTCAGTAAGAATGTTGCTATCGCCGGGACCTCGGAGGAGTAATAAATTTATTTTTTTTACAAAATGTCGGCTGTTTGAAAAACAGTTTAAATTTTTTTAATAGTTTCAAGAAAAACGCATTTAAAGTTTTGAGTAAAATTTCAGGCAGTTTTATTCATATAGTGGGTACGGTGTTCCTACTTTACATTACTAGGACTCTCAGTTAAAAATACATTATATTTGCATTATATAGGTTTATAATATACGAAAGGTTTTATGGGGTAATCCATCTGCAGGTAGTTGGGCCACGTCTACCACGTATTGTTCAATTTGTTCCGGTCAGACCGGTTTAGTTGGCGCGCTACAAAAAGAGCTATAACTATGAAAATAATTTGAAATCCGAAAAATCCTTTTAAGGACAAAATGGTATGTATTTATGTGGAACGATCTTTCAATGTTGGGTATTGAAACTCACGCTCGGAATAAAAGAAAAATTAAACATCTGAACACGGAATGAATTTCCTGTACTGAAAGCACGTCGCATGCAATATCGACCCTTTGGAATAACAAGGTTCCATCTGTCGCAATAATGTCATGCGATAATGAACTCTAAAGTATCTTACTATAGATCCCATTATCACATGATGTTACCGCGGCAGATAGAACCTTGTTATTCCAAAGGGTCGAAATGTCAAAATGGTATTTATTTGGAACGAGGAGAACATCCTGCTCTTTTTAGAGAATTTTAAAAACTATCAGTGCATCTAGAATCATAAACTAAATGAATATAACGACAGATCTTCAAATTTAGTTTATCCATTCGAAGATGATGTGTTTGCCCACCTACTGTATGGCGGGTCGGATCGGGAGAGACTGGATGAGGGAGACGTTTTGTCCTCTCCAGCCGAACTCTCTCGACCCATCGCCTTGCACCGCACTGGGAGGGATGGATTCATATGTCTGCCATTCCTGGATACACTGACCCCCAGATTCCTACCCACCCCTCACACCTTTTTCCTTATAAGAACTTACTCTCCTTCCTTTCCCTAAAAAGACCCTTCACAGCAATCCCTAAGATGACATAGGCCCTTAGGGAAATAATTTTCCTCAGGGCCTCCTGAGTGGAGCTAATGTAACAAAAATGAGTATCGTTAGGCCTTTCCTCCACTTATTCTCTCAATGTATTCTAGCGCGCCTTGATAAGCGCTGTGTCTCATTCTAGCAGCATGCGCATGCAAGAAACCGCGCATGTTTCACTCAAACCCAACGTGACGCGGTATTTCCAATACTATGGGATCAGTAGCGACGTGTGATTGAAAAAAATATTTTTGCTTTTAATAGAAAAAAAATATCATCGGACAACAAAATGACAAATACATTTATTACTCCAAATATGCTCAGGAATCGCTGGGTAAAATCTCTCGGGTACGTCCTGTTACACCCTGTTTATAATAACTATTTTGCATGTTTTATTTTGAAACTATAATATTTTTGCAGGAAATCTAAATTTAAAATAATTATTGCTGTTCGTATTATATTATATACATGTATGTACTTGAAAATGATAGCAATAATAATGACATAGTATAAATTTATATATTACAATAATAAATATTTTGCTCCTAAAAAAATCCCATTTTCGGCGCCTACCTACAGGAATTAACTTAGGTACACATGTTGGAAAGTTCAGTCTATTATGTTTCTTCTTAATTGATTTTTTGGTACTTTTATTTTAATAAAATGGAAGTTATTAATTTTTATCATCTTCTGTCTACAAAACTCAGTACGTAGTAGTAAGTATTGCATTTGATATACACTATGATCAGCAAAATAATTTCAAAATAAATGGGTTAGGCGAAGCGGCGACAAGCACAAAACCAAACCTTCAGCCTCAAATAATTGAGCAATCCAGTGCCTGTTAATACACATCAGTCCTAGTTAAAAAGACAACACGACCGAATTAAATAATACCGTCGATTCTGCTTAATTTGTATTTGTTCCAAATAAACTAATCATTTTGCATCGATTTCAGATCGGAATTTGTCCCAATTAAACGGGGAATGGTTTCCCAGATAAGCGTAGTAAATTAGCATTAGTTTCTTTATTTGGTTTCCATTCCTTGGGTTTTGTCCCAAATAACCGGCTCTCCTGATTTAACGATGTATCAATTAAGCGGAATCGACTGTATTAGCAAATTGAAACACTAGGTATATAAACAGATAAAGACTACAGATAAAAGAAACAAAGGGAGATATTTATGCAATGGAAACGTATAGACCAGGCATGCCCAACCTGCGGCCCAATTGAAGATTTATTGCGGCCTTTTATTTTATTTGGTATTCAAAAAAAAAATACTAAAATCATTCTCGTAAATTTATCACACTTATATTATATTTTGTGAAATTAGAACTTTCTTGTTATTAGACCTCGGACCTTCGACGAGGGTTTTGACTTTTGGGTTTAGAATTTTGCTTGAAAAGTGATAGGCGCATGGCTGCACTAGGAATTTATTTTTGAAATCAAATCAACCAGTATATTTTTCCCGCACATTTCTTGGAAGATCGAATGCAACTGACCTGATTTTAATGATGATGAGTGCAAAGGTCACACATAACCGCGTGTATAGTGGAGCGCGAGAGAGAGATAGTGTGCAGGTTAAACATGTGTCATTTTTTTATTTATAATGCGCCAAAGCAAACAAGTGGAAGATAAAAATATTAGAAGTTCATCCCCTTAACATTATAATGATTGTTATTATTACATGTCAGTTTATGCCATCTAGTATTGAAGGTATTCATAGTATTATAAATACCTTAACAATTTTCTAATTTTAAGAAATTTTCCTATTAGCATTTCGTGAACTTTCCAGCGAAAAGGATATGGTTTTGCAGTTATATGCAAATGATTAAGGCTTAATCTTTAACAAAGGTTATATTTTTGATTGGTGAAAGAGTCTGTTAATGCATTTCTCTGTCGTCAAACACATCACGCTGTTCAAGCTGTATTAAAATGAAAAGAACTTGTGGTTTAAGAGGTGGCTCTCCGAATCTCTACCGATTTCTTAGATATTTTTCTTAAAGGTTTGAAGTTTTTAAGCTCTTAAAAAAATATATGTTATTCTTTAAGATAATATCTATTTACATTCCCCACACCGAAACAGTAATTATTTGAAATTCCCTCGATAGAAATAAATTGCCAAGTAGTATGCTCTGAAAATTATTATTTACACATTTGTTTCTGTTATATTACAAGTTATATGTATTAAAAAAATTCACAATGTTTTTTAAAATCAACCCCCACGAGATTTTTGCTCTTTTTTAAACGAGTCGTGTTTTATTAAACATTATCACAATTTTCGCTTGAATTTAATCGTCTTTAATATTAGCGCGCTCCCTCCAACATTTGTATTGTCATGTCTCTCCTTCTTTTGAGCGGGTAAGTGCGGTCGTAATAATGTCCATCTATCTATTTTTTTATGTGTGTCCCACCAAACGGGTTGGGCACCGCGGGTGTAGACTATCATCGAGCTATAACCAAACTGCACGGACTATTAAAGCAGCGGAGCCAATGAAAGTTATGCGCTTGATGTGTAGGTAGAAACAAAGGCAGGGCAACGCTGTGCGTACATGCGGTTTGCAGTAGTAGGTTTCTTACTTATTTATTCAACTTAAGTTAGCTTACATCGTTGCGTGTGCTAATACCTCTAGAAACATATGTTATAACATAGTTTTATAATAGTATTAACATAGTTTCTTACTTATATGCTTATATAAGTAAGAAATGTGTATGTACATATATAAGTTATATTACTACAATCTGGTTCATAGCCCATCTCCCTTGATTCTATTATCTATGGTTTGTATCTCAGGAGTTCCTTCTCAGGAATTCTTTTATTCTCGGGAGGCATGCGATGCTAAGGAGTCTCCTGTTTGTTGTTTATGATCTTTACCCAATGACACACAACAGCATTTTATTTTAAAGTAGAACTAGAATATCATTGTGTGATTTTAACATTAATTGTTCTTAGGCCTCGGCCAGAGTGAGGGTCTTGCTCGGTAGCGGGTGTGAAATATCAATCGTATATGACGCCTGTTGCGGCCATACTGCGGAAGGTGCGACAAGCAACTGGTATGGGCGATTTTACGAACTACAGCCACCGCACAAGCACCCGCCTGCTCACTCTGAGGCCTTAGTGAATCCTGTTTCTATAAAATAAACCAAACCAAACCCCTTCATTGCATTTATGTAAATATTAAAAATAATGTTATTGTTTATTTAAATAAACCCGTCAAGCAAATTTGTTCGCTTTTCAGAACAACTCATATCGCTTGCTGAGGGTTGGTTTGTACTTTCTCCATTTATGGTTTTTTTTAAACTGTGAATGCAGTAGTATTAATACACACATTATTAACACACAAAAAAAACAATTTTTTTCAACAAAAAAACAAGAAACTTATTTTTTTACATTTTTTGTTCTATCTCCATATTAATTACAAAAAATGAGGGTTGGTGTTCTGTGTCCATTGGCCAGTACTAATTTTTTACTATTATTTATTAAAACCTTATGTACGTGTGTGTAAAAATTACTAATGGTTGATTACTCCATACATTTTATTTATTCATACGACAATACTAAATTTTCTAATTTCTAATAAAGAATTTTTTATATTTTTTATTTTATTATTATTTATTAAAACCTTATGTATATGAATCTTAAATTATTATTTGATGTGCCATAGGATGAAATTTCTGTTGATTGGTTTGGTCTATCTCCGCCCACAGTATGGATATAGTATAATCCAACATAAAATATGGTCATGGTACAAACAAAAATTTTTTTTTTGTTATTTTGTTTAAAAAAAGTGTTCAATTCATCAAAAAATTCAACCACTAATGTTGTTCTTTTATTTAGAGGTAGATTAACCCTTGCATTTTATATTATTATTTATAACAATTAGTTTGAAGTAAAGGTAACAAAAATAGAATTTTTTGCCGACATAGTACAAACCAACCCTCAGCAAGCGATATGGGTCTCATAGAAATCATTATCTCCCTTACTATCGTAGTAAGAAATATGATATAAACGATGTTAGGAAGAGAAAACACCATGCTTGATTTTCAAATATAGAAGATAACCACAAATGAAGTAAAATGTAGACCTTTATGAAACAAAGTTTCAGAACGGAATTTTTTATTAATTATTTTTACATGGAATGACAAAAAGCGAGGCGACAATAATATTTATAATATCTTTGTCTTATAAAATGTGTATATGCTTTTATTTTTTTGGTTATCAGTAATTTTAGTTAAAGAAAAAATGTAAGATGAGCCATTTTGAAAACTTTATAATCATGTTTATTTTGATTTATAAAATTTTTAAAGCACATTTTATCCCCAAAAACAGTTTTTAGGTTTCGGATATGTTCAGAAATATTCTGTTTATTTGAATTTTACTGTAAAGCGGAAATATTTTGACCCTGACAAAATATGGTCGAGGCCTGAGGGGTTAATATAAAGCAATATCGGGTTGTATAATATAGTGTATGTAAAAAAAAAAAAACTACATAAAGCAATATGATATTGGCTCCAGTGTGCCATGACTGAGGAATGGATTTATTTCAATTGCTTTATAAAGTAAGTCCATTTTGAAATGTATTTCAATTTTATATTCGGTACCATGGAAGTGCAAGTTTTTTTTACTGTCATTAATGAATGTTTGGCTATGTTTATTCATTGTGATAAATAATATTTGAGAAAATAAAGATGCACATGTAAATAAATATTTATGTTATTTTCTTTTTCTGAGTTCAGTTTCCCTTTTCATTTCACCACAGAAATCCGTTACAAAATAAATAATTTCATAAAATAAGTGGCAACTTTATTTTTAAATATAAAATAATAATTGACATTGCATGAAACAGTTGATATTATGTTGATCAAAATTATTATATTTAAAAAAAAAACAGTGTAAGTATCAAGAGTAATTAATATATCCAAATAAAAAAAAATTATATAAAATTGTAAATTAATCTTGTTTTTGTAAATATTGTTTCCACTTCTTAGACTCTTTTTCGGGCAAAACCCAGCCGGCCGGCATTCTCCATCCTTCAGCACCTGTACAAATAAATTGGTCCCATCGCCTTCTGAAATTATAGAAATTACAATTTATAGCATTAGTGTGAGGTTTGTTAAGGAGTTGGCGGCGGATGCGTCCGCCCACCAACTGCGTAGCGGGCCGGTTGAGGAAGATCCTTTCACCTCTACCGCCTCAACGCCTTGCACCGCAGTGGGAGGGATGGATTCATATGTCCGTCACTCCTGGATACTCTGACCCCCAGATTCCTACCTACCCCTCATACATTTTTCCTTTTGAGAACCTGCTCCTTAAAATACACGTCTACACAGCATCCCCAAAGATGACACAGGGCCTGAATGCAATTATTTTCCTCAGGGCCTACCTCGTGGATCTAAAGTAAATAATATAAATTACATGTTGCAATCTTTTCTGGAAATAATTAATCCGGGAATTTGAAAATCCGAGTAAAATGATTTACATACCTGACAAATACAAAATGCTCCACGTTTCCTTTAAAATCTCTTTGGGGTATATCATTTGAGCCAAACATCAGGCGAGTCCATAGAGGAAGAGCCTCTTCGTTGGATGAAGTCTTAGCTGTGTTACCTTCACCTATATTGACATTGTTTTGATCTTCCCGTAGCATAGTCCCCAAATCATTTTCTTCTTCCGTATATTTGTTCATAGCAAACTTCCAAATGCACTCAAGTTTTTCTGAAAAAGAAACAAACATTAACCTCATCAGACCCAGGGAAAAACAAGCTAAGTTTTTCTTTTTGTGAATTTGTTTATACAAAAACTTATTTAAATTATTTTTTAAAATGCTCAATTTTTCCAGAATCGTATGTTTCTTGTAGGAGACGCTGGGTCTCTAGCAACTAGTTTGAATCTACTAATAATCCAGGATTCACATCACTTTTTTACGTTGTCCACAGGAGACAGTGGGTCCGAGGAGGTTAATGAACTATTTAGAACTATATTATACGGTGGATCTCTGCGAGAGCAACAGCCTGACTCAAGGCTACTTTACAGGCTTAACAAAAGTTAGCCCTTATTCTAGAATAAACTGTTGTTGATGTGTGACTGGCATTACTGAAATGAAAATAATAGAGTCCTTGAGGTAAAAACATCTCTGATTTCTGAAGATTTTCTGCCAGAACTATTTAGTAAATGAACTACATTCAAATATGAAAAGTAAATAAAGTATGTTTACCAATGCATGTTGAGAATTTTTCACTGTCTGCCGAGTTAAGTTTTTCGCCTCGGCCAAGGGCAGATTTCTGCCTTGCCTCTCTTAGCTTTTTCAGGGCGTCAAACATAGCCAAACACCTTCTTGAATCTGCTTTTCTCTTGGTGACATCTCTCAACACATTGTCAGCTATAAATCTTGTTTCTTCATCCTTAAATTTCAAAATACAGATTAAAAGAAAAAAATTGGTGATTTTCCTAACCCGCTATATCGGCTTACGGCTGTTTCAAAATAGACAGACAAAAAATTTTGGGCAAATGATTCAAAACTTTGAGGGACTATAAAGTTTTCCTTAAAATAAAAATTATTTTGTAAAACAGAACAGAAACTGTTGAATATTTTTTACTGCAAATTTGTTGATGCTTTATTTAGTCAAAGATGGTTTTATTTAGTATTTTGATGTTTTATTTATATTTTTATTATTTTAGCTCTAGAACCGTAATAAAAACAATTAAACAAAATTAGAATTACTCTTGATCATCATTCGGAACATCAGCCGATGAGGAATTATGTGGAATCCGATGAAAAATCATGAAATTCTCGAGGTATCCACTGTTTTTAAAGTTTGCATATCTTTGTATTCGGCTGTACCGATGGGATGTAAAGAATTTTGAACTTAGGTAAACGGGAAATAAAAAAAAATTTCAACCTTGTTTTTCTACTAAGGTTCACGGTCTGAAAATTGTTAAAGTTGGTCTTATAAAGTAGATAGCCCATCTTATCTTTTCAAAGAATTCATTTGATTCAATTCGCTTTTCCATTTATCTTCCGTTGACCCCACAAGTTCAAAATTCTTTACGTCCTTTCCATTTACTTTACATTGACCCCACTAGTTCAAAATTCTGTATGTCCTATCAGCACGGCCAAATACAAAGATCTGTAAAATTTGAAACAGTGGATACCTCGAGAATTTCACGATTTTTATGATTGGATTCCACATAATTCCTCATCGGCTGATGTTCCGAATAATGATCCAGAGTAATTCTAATTTTGTTTAATTGTTTTCATTACGGTTCTAGAGCTAAACATAAAAATATAATGCTGATGTTTTTATGAAAATAAATAAATACAAATCATTTCTTTGTATTTTTTATTATACGCTTATTCGTTCTAGGAGAACTATGGTTATTTTGATTAAATATATTGTGATAATGCCACTTAATCAAAAAAAATACAATCAATATACTGAAATGGACTTATGTTTTTTGTCTATGGGTTATTATGTTTTTCCTTTCTTTCCAAGTGAACGTGTTAGAGCACAAACCACGTAAGACCATTTATTTCTTTAATATTTATAAATTGACATATTTGTCTTAACTACGGCCAAAAATGAATTAAATTATGAAATCTACCGTTCACAGATTTTAATTATTACGCGGTTCTTCCATGGAGCTACGTTCGAGCGACGCGATCGCCGCTCGTCTGTGTTTTCCATAGTATTATTAGTGTTTGAAAACGCCGCTAGGCACTACACTAGCAAAACAATATGACAGGTAGCGGTAGCGTCGCTTGTGAGTAGCTAGCTATGTGGAAGAACGACGTTAAAGTAAATAAAAAAGTTATCATTATTTAACACAAAAATCGCTCTCCTAAACAAAAGTCGAAAGTGGAATTTCGTGGTTCATCCACTAAGGTACAGAACTATGATGATTTTCCATAACTAAAGGTTATGGATTGGATATTAAAACTAGAAAAGAAATTTGGTATGAAAAAAAAGGTGAAAAGATTATGTTGAAATACCTTCTTTTTGTTATCAATCTCTTCTTTCATTTTGTTAAGCCATTGGTTTATCTCGCTAGTCCTCTTACTTCTCAAAATGTCTTCCTCAATCTTTTGTGATTTAAGTTTATCTTTCTGGCGCTTCAATCTCGCACGCTTGCTTTGTCTCTTTGCCAACTTATTATTCAGCAACTCGTGGGTTCCCTCTCTTTTCAAAGAATCCATTTGATTCAATTCGCTTTTCCATTTATTCACTAAAGCAATCTTTTCCCCCCATTCCTCACTAGATAACACTGAAACATTTTCCTTCAAATCTTGCTGCAACTTCTTGATGTCTGTACACAGTTTCAATACATTGAATAGAGAAGCTCTCAATTCAGGAATGCAAGGACTTTTATTATGAATTTGCTTGCCTTTACCAACTTTTGTTTGAGCTAACCAATTTTTGATAAAATACTTGTCATTTTCTTTTATCTTAGCGAGCGAACGGGGAAAAATATTATTTTCAACGTACATATTTTGTGGCTGATTGTTATACCAAGCACTATCGTAGTGGAATGCCATCTTGTATTTATTATAAGTATTCACAATTTTTTTTAAATTATTAACTCAAATTTTATTAAAACTAAAGCAATGTCTGTTAATTTAAATGTTATTTAAAATATTAAAGCACAATAATTCAAACTTAAAAGCTTGTAAACATTCACATGGCGGTCTTGATATCACGCAGTAGGATCATCAGGCAACTCTTTTTCTGCCTCAACTAGAACTTGAAGGGCCGTGATGTAATCTTCAGTCTCCTTCAGGTCTTGTTCGGAATCAAGAATTGATTTTAACTCCCCGTGGGCTTTCATTAACCTTGCAAAATAAAACAAAAATTACATATCATCACCAGGGAATATATATGCCATTTGCCAGCAGATTGATCGGCCAGATTAAACCGTCAGGTAAATTTGTCCAATTTTATCTGTAGGATAACTTAATATTTATCTGAAGGCTGATTTCAGAAACAGATTAGCCGCATGTTTAACTTTATAAGGACATTGTCGGATTTATCTGACTAACGAATATTATATTTACTTTAGTTGGTAGTGTTCACAAATTTTTATACCTATCGATATTAGTGATTTATTTGTCATTGTTGGTCATGTTTCGGTTAGAGAGGATGTGTGAACAATAACTGCCAGTCAAACTATTGTAACATGGGGAATGACGGTGAGCGAGAGGGTTATATACGGTCATGATCATGACCGTATATAACCCTCTCGCTCACCGTCATTCCCCATGTTACAATAGTTTGACTGGCAGTTATTGTTCACACATCCTCTCTAACCGAAACATGACCAACAATGACAAATAAATCACTAATATCGATAGGTATAAAAATTTGTGAACACTACCAACTAAAGTAAATAATAATGACTGTGTTTCTCAATTTGCTCAGACTATATTGCACTATATAGGCTCTGGTACAACAATGAACTTGCAGATAAATCTTTCCGTTTTAATTTGAGATAACAAGGAGGCCTTACAAACCGGCAGATATGTCAGACTTATTATCAGATAACAGGGAGGCTTCGAACTAGCAGAAAATTCTGGTGGGTTGCTAAAATGATATATTATTTATGCGTCCAATTACCTTTAAATATAATCAGAAAGTAAATGTATGTTATGTTATAATGTATGTTATGTGTAAAATCAAATTCTGATTTTTTTCAGCTGATCTAATCTTTGTCAAAGCCAAATCATTTATTAGTCATGAATAATTGTAATATTATGGCCCCATTTGGGGTAAAATGCAAAAAATCAAGTGAGAATACATTATTACCATAAATATACAAAATATAATATTATGATGGAAGCAAATTCTAAAAGGAATCACTGAAATAATGAACCACCTGGAAACTCACCTTCGAACACAGTCTGGCACCATCATCAAGGCTTCTTGCAAAACTTCTTCCTGTTTCC
Organism: Limnephilus auricula; assembly: GCA_951813805.1. Taxonomy (NCBI): domain Eukaryota; kingdom Metazoa; phylum Arthropoda; class Insecta; order Trichoptera; family Limnephilidae; genus Limnephilus; species Limnephilus auricula. The sequence goes on along the minus strand of OX638397.1, from coordinate 17,866,770 downwards.
TTATATCATATTCATCTTTTCCGTCATCTTTGAACTTCTGAATTCTAGTTTTCTGCTGTTCTGCTTCCTTTTCATAAACGGTTTTTTCTTTCGCTAGTCGTTTTACTACACCGGTTTTTATCTTTATCTGACGCAAGCGAGGATCTGCCATTATCAAAGAGTTGGATTTTTTAGATAAATGGTTGATTTATAAATATCGTAGAGACAAGATTTCAAGCTCAACAGCACACGAAATAATGAGTATAAGACAAAAAATAATTATCTTTTTACACAAAATAATCTCATCTCCACCATGTGCCATGTAAAGAAATAGAAACAGCATAGATAATAAAGATAATGCAGATATGCAGATGTACCATAAATAAACGGAATAAACCACAAACCTGCACAAACCACTCTTTTTGTAGGTTGCTACTATGCTGCTACAAGCGCCATTCAGACGTTTCACTAATCGCTCATTTCCGCATTTCATTCGGCCTAGTTTACTCGGAATGACACGTCTGAACATGAAATGAATCGAAAGTGCCGAACACTGCCGAATGAAATCTTCAAGTGAACCGATCCAACAATGTTAGATATTTTCATTCGGCATCCTTCACATGCGCGCGCATGCGCGCGGAAGTGAGCAAAGTGAAACGTCTGAACACCGAGTGAACTCTCAATCAGTTTGTCTCGCGTCCTGTACGGGAAGGACCAGGGGGGTATAACTCCGATCCAAAACTTCAACCGTAACGAAGATGCGAAATCTCCATGACTGTGTGACGTAATATCTGTATGGACCAATAGGAAATTTTTGAATTTCTATGGGAAAAACTCTTGACAACTGAGCGCTATAATGGCGCTATAATAATATCAAAATGGACGCTTGCAACGCACATTCACACCAATACGTTCGACGCAAATGTGAAAATACTTATATAAATTAATAAATATCAGTGCCGTGTGAAGTTTGCACACTTGAATATATTGATTACCCGATTTTGAGAACATTTTGCATGTATTTGAGGCTAATACTACATGAAATGGCTCATTTCGAGATCGAGTGCAAAATGCGTATTGGAAAGTAAAGCACTGTCCACCAAACTTCCTAAAATCAGACACACCATCCTCGTGAAAACAGGATTTATTGACCAAAGTGCAGGTACAAATAATATTGATTATTTATATGAAATTCTAAGCTCATTTCGTACTGTTATTTTTCTAGTTGAGGAGGCATGAAATATCAAATTTTTATCATAATGTGAATAATTGCAGCCATTTCATAATGTCGAAGATACATTCATTTGCACAGTTTAATCCTGTTTTCACTTATTTATCTTACTTTGTTTTGATATGTCAGATGTGTTTCATGATGCTCATTGATGCACATCTAAAAGCAATAATTTAGCAATTTAGTGATGACATGATTGTTGTAGGTATGCAGGACAGTAACGTTGTGGTGTCGTGTCAAGAGATTGGGGCCTGCACAGGAGAACCAAGGAAGAGTACTCCATGGACTGGACGCGACAAGAACAAATCATTCTCAGTACGTTTACTTTTCTATTCTGTACTTTATATTTGCACTGTTTTTTATATTTTTATTAGTATTAATAAATTTGTTCTTATCTTTCAGTGGGATCTGAACTGACAAAACTCAGATAAATGCAGATAACTTCATTAATGTAGGACTGAATGACGTTGGCGCTAACAAAAAATGTCCAAAGAAGCGAAGCTAGCAGTCCCAAATAGAGTGCTGGTTCCTACCTTGATGTAGTGCAGTGAGGCATGGAACTGGCAGAGGAATGGCAGAATGATGAGAGTAGACTGAATGCTGTCGAAATGAGATCCCTGAGGTGTATGTGTGGTAAAGCCATGTATGATCGTGTGAGAAATGTGGAGATCCGCCAATAATGCAAGGCTGATTAATGTAAGAGTAATGAATAAGATTAAGAAAGGGACGCTCAGATGGTTTGAGCGAATGAACAAAGAAAGGAGTGTAAGGAGAATATGTGAAAGGTAGAAGTTGGGGACGTCCGAGGAAGACATAGCATGATCGAGTGAATTAGATACTCAAGTCGAGCCATGTCAAGTCAGAATTCTAGAAGAGTATGTATGAGACGATGTATGAATGTAAATTAGATAAAGAATGTGTTCCAAAACTGGGTTGTTTTCTACTACCTACCCCTGCGGAAATGGCGTGATGGTTTGTTAGTCATTCTTGTATTTTCTGTTTCTACCTGTTTAAAATAAAATACTAAAACATATAACTGTGAGTTTTCATTTTTGTTCTGAGGGAGCATTTTGATGTTTCCACATTTAAAAAAAATAATATTTTAGGCTGGTGAATTGCGTAGATACCGAAAGAGAACTATATTGTCTATGGTCACACCCTTTTTTGGGTTTTCCTCTATCCTTGTCGATGGTGTGTGTGACGTCATATCTATAGGGCAAAAAAAAAAGTATCAAATTATTGCCAAGTCTATGCTAGTCTATGGTTAAATAGCGTCGAAAGTGTCTCTATACAAAAAGCGGGAAGTTATCAATCTATAGATTGGTTCATTTATGGGAAGGACCATAAATGAACCAATCTATAGATTGATAACTTCCCGCTTTTTGTACAGAGACACTTTCGACGCTATTTAACCATAGACTTGGCAATAATTTGATACTTTTTTTTTGCCCTATAGTTATGACGTCACACACACCATCGACAAGGATAGAGGAAAACCCAAAAAAGGGTGTGACCATAGACAATATAGTTCTCTTTCGGTATCTACGCAATTCACCAGCCTAAAATATTATTTTTTTTTAAATGTGGAAACATCAAAATGCTCCCTCAGAACAAAAATGAAAACTCACAGTTATATGTTTTAGTATTTTATTATAAACAGGTAGAAACACAAAATACAAGAATGACTAACAAACCATCACGCCATTTCCGCAGGGGTAGGTAGTAGAAAACAACCCAGTTTTGGAACACATTCTTTGTCTAATTAACATTCATACATCGTCTCATACATACTCTTCTAGAATTCTGACTTGACATGGCTCGACTTGAGTATCTGATTCACTCGATCATGCTATGTCTTCCTCGGACGTCCCCAACTTCTACCTTTCACATATTCTCCTTACACTCCTTTCTTTGTTCATTCGCTCAAACCATCTGAGCGTCCCTTTCTTAATCTTATTCATTACTCTTACATTAATCAGCCTTGCATTATTGGCGGATCTCCACATTTCTCACACGATCATACATGGCTTTACCACACATACACCTCAGGGATCTCATTTCAACAGCATTTAGTCTACTCTCATCCTTCTGCCAGTTCCATGCCTCACTGCACTACATCAAGGTAGGAACCAGCACTCTATTTGGGACTGCTAGCTTCGCTTCTTTGGACATTTTTTGTTAGCGCCAACGTCATTCAGTCCTACATTAATGAAGTTATCTGCATTTATCTGAGTTTTGTCAGTTCAGATCCCACTGAAAGATAAGAACAAATTTATTAATACTAATAAAAATATAAAAAACAGTGCAAATATAAAGTACAGAATAGAAAAGTAAACGTACTGAGAATGATTTGTTCTTGTCGCGTCCAGTCCATGGAGTACTCTTCCTTGGTTCTCCTGTGCAGGCCCCAATCTCTTGACACGACACCACAACGTTACTGTCCTGCATACCTACAACAATCATGTCATCACTAAATTGCTAAATTATTGCTTTTAGATGTGCATCAATGAGCATCATGAAACACATCTGACATATCAAAACAAAGTAAGATAAATAAGTGAAAACAGGATTAAACTGTGCAAATGAATGTATCTTCGACATTATGAAATGGCTGTAATTATTCACATTATGATAAAAATTTGATATTTCATGCCTCCTCAACTAGAAAAATAACAGTACGAAATGAGCTTAGAATTTCATATAAATAATCAATATTATTTGTACCTGCACTTTGGTCAATAAATCCTGTTTTCACGAGGATGGTGTGTCTGATTTTAGGAAGTTTGGTGGACAGTGCATTACTTTCCAATACGCATTTTGCACTCGATCTCGAAATGAGCCATTTCATGTAGTATTAGCCTCAAATACATGCAAAATGTTCTCAAAATCGGGTAATCAATATATTCAAGTGTGCAAACTTCACACGGCACTGATATTTATTAATTTATATAAGTATTTTCACATTTGCGTCGAACGTATTGGTGTGAATGTGCGTTGCAAGCATAAATGAACCAATCTATAGATTGATAACTCCCCGCTTTTTGTAGGGAGAAGCTTTCGACGCTATTTAACCATAGACTATCATTGACTAACATAGACTTGCCAATATTTTGATATTTTTTTTTTGCCTAACAGGTATGACGTCACACAAACCATCGACAAGGATAGAGGAAACCAAAAAAAAAAGTGCGACCATAGACAATATAATTCTCTTTCGTTATCTACCGAATTCATTAGCCTAAAATGTTTGAAATGTCAAAATGATATCCCAAAACAACAAACCTACACCTGACAAAGTGCTTGCTGTCATGAGAAAATGAGCTTAAAGTATCTTACACCTCATCTTCTCAGACAGCGCTTGTCAGATGAAAACTCGTCGTCCTGTGAACAAACCAACTGTCATAAAAGTAGCCAAAAATTACTTGAAATTAAAGAAAGAACATTTTCAATTATAATTTAACTTTCCCAGACAGTATCGAATTTTGACATTTCTCTGCTAAAAACAGAAAAACTCGTAATTAAATGTTAAGTATTTTATTTATGTATTTATATATATTAAAGTGGATAACACATAAACAGGAAAAACAATATAATATAAGCACAAAACACTCATAAAAACAAAATTATCGCTTTATCTATCAATAAATTAAAATCAAAACCAGAATTTAAAATTAGCTACATAGGATAGCATTTAGTTCGGGTTTAAATCTTGCAATCATACACAGAGACAGCAGCCAATAAAAATTTGCAATAAGAAAATGAAGACAGTGTTGGTATTTTTGTTATTTGTCTAAAATCTTATCATAGTGTTTTGGTAGTTCTTAGTCGTAGTATGATACAGTTAAATATAACTGAATCGGATAGGGACACATTAGCTCAGTTGGTAGAGCTAAGCCCCGGCAAGGAGTAGGTCCTGGGTTCAATTCCCAAATGTTGCCGTATCTTTTGCTGTTTTCAGATTTTCGATTGAGCTTCGCTTGGTATATATATATATATATATATACAGGTCAACATTTTAAAAGGAACACCCGTTTGGTTTCTAGCACAAAAACCATTTAGAAGGTGTGTAATATCAAAACTAGTATTCAAAATTATAATACATCAAAGTGAAATGTAGAAGAACTAATTGCAAAAGATATCTTGGTATACATAAATTTTTACATTTCTCTGCTTGTAACAGAAAAATGATAAACATATAATTAATAATATGTTTAAGTATTTATGTTTTAATACAGATAATACATAAACAGGAAATACAAGAATATAATTTAAGCAAAAAACATATTCGGAAAGTATATCAAGGCAGACAGAAACATGGAATATAAGAATTTATAAACAGAAAAAACTTTTAAAGAAGGTATTGAAAGATTATCATTATGATGTCGAGTACGTAATAAAAAAGTTCTAGACAAATAAAATATCCAAATTAGGACAACCATTTCTTCCTATATTTAGAATATTTTATATATCGCAGAACTGCCATTTTCCTCATGGAATCTGGTCCAATATATTCTCTTGTATCTTTGCCACATAATTTTTTATTAATATCTGCACACCAAGCATTAATTATGAAGGGCACATTGAATTTAATAATTTTTTTCATCAATTTGTTTTTATGTTCCTCACAGTGAATCCAATCAAAACATACATATTGGGCAATAGTTTTATTAATAATGGGCACAAGATGTAAATTTTCGCAATTATAATTTAGTACATACTCGACAACATGATGAATTTCCAGAAGGTTGAGAGCAAAATTTTTTGTTGGATAATTTAGACAAAGCCACTCTGTCATGCGGTATTCTCGCGATAATGTAAAAGAATTCATGGGATCATAAGGATCACCAATGCAAGATGATTTGCATTCATCACAACCTCGGATATCCTTCATTAACTTCTTTAATAAAAATCCTGCAACATAGGCGTCGATACTCAATGTTTGTGTGGAAAATGAATCGAAAATTTTCTTAAATTGGACATCTATGTCCGGTACAGTTATAAAAGAAGATAAATTTGAATTTAAAATGAAAGAGGTAGAATTAGAGTAAATGAAGTCTGCCACATTTGTCAAAAGGATGGTTGAATCGTCGGCCTCGCAGTTAGTACCAGGTGAACGTCCCGAAACTAAATTACAAATCATTAATGACTTATAAGCCGAAGTAAACAATGTAGCGGATGGATTCCGCACACCACGACTTCTGATGGATCCAAAAAAATTCTCTAAGGGATCTTGATTAAGATACCGCAATTTCAAATAATTGAAGCCTTTACTTTGTAGAAAATGCCACAATTCAATAATTCCATTAATAGAAAATACCCAATTTTTTAAAACTGGAGCTAAAGTCCTAATGTTTGCGCCTGTTGTCTGATGGACATATTTCATCGTGCTCATTGTTTTCAATGACTCGTTCCACAATTTAATGTGTGGGGAGGTATTCGATAAAGCTACACGATATTTTTTTCCCCCTTTGGGATGAATTGATGTTCCGTTAACGCTGTCAAATAACACATCAAAAAATCGTAAAATTCTCGCTGTGTCCTTAGGATTTTTACTAAAAGAATCTGGACGTAAAATATATAGAGATTCCAGTGCGGCAGACATTCTGTCACTAAAAACTTGTGCAGCCAATTTCACCTTCATCTTCTTAATTTTCTCTGGGACAATGTGGCTGTCCGTCATTCTGGACAACCTCTTAAAAACTTCAGTCGGTAACACTTTGTAAGACGCCATCAAATTATCCCATGAAGCTAACTTTTTCACCCCATCCTCATAAAAAATCATATCTTTATCTAAAAGATTATTACGAACGCACTTCAAAAGATGAGGTGCGTCAAACAAGGGAAAAATTTTATTTTCATTTACCATGAAGTATCCACCCCTATATTCTGTTTTATCCCTTAGGCAACTTGTTCGAGTGTCTTCAAGCAAGGCTTTCACCACCCTACAGTTAACAGTGCCTTGGTCGCACACAGTTGCGACGGGCTTGAGACCACAATCGAACAATTTGGCTAAAACAGTAAGAAGAATTTCTTTCAAGTCAAAATAATTAGTTCCACTTTCTGCAAACGAAAAAAAAACTGGCTGCTTATAGGGAACGGTAAGGCCTTTAATCATTAAAACTAGAGCATGGTCAGCAAATTTTTTTCTTCTTGCATCACCTTTATCCTCCAACCCTTCAATGTTTCCAGTACGCACATTGAAATGTACATGTGGAAATATGCTCATCTCGTCAAACATTAAGATGCAAAATTTTTGTTTATCCTTCATAGATTTTGCTTTTTTTTTTAAGTGGTCAAAAAATTTTTGATTTATTCCCGGTTTAAGAGATATTGCCGCCAACTCGTTTTTCAGGGTCATAGGTGAAGGTAAAACCAAAAGCTTCGACAAAAATCTGTAACATTTAGGTCCAGCCTTATAAACAGCCAGGGCCAAAGATTTATCCGCGCGACTATATCTTCGACCTTTATTATGACGCGGGCTTAGCTTTGTCTGAGACAATATGAAGTTACGGAGCACCGGATTTAAACTTGAAAGAGAATCTTCCAAGCAGATTTTATTTCTAAACTGAGATGCTATTCGAAGTCGTTGTTCTAGAGTAAGGTTTTTCTTTTGGACATATTGCAGTTTTCGCCTCGTCGCCAAAATCTCCAACTTCATTTTTCTTTTTGTTGGGGTGAGGTTTATAGTTGGCCCATAGCATGACATCCTCTTACCTAGAAAAACGCAATGTTTAAGGCCAATGATTACATTATTCAAAACAAAAGATATCAAACAAAGGTGATCAAACAAAAAGCAAAAATATACTTACGCAAGGAACCATCTTTTTTCCGTGTGGCGACTGTGGCAGTAAAAGACACAACGCTGGGCCCAGGGGGGACGTTGCACTCTGAAATAAATATATTCAGCAGATTAAACTAAGCACATAAACCATACTTAGTATATAATTTCCTTTCACAAAATACAAAACCCATGTATACCTTCGTAATCTTCTGTGACCCATGTGGCAGCAATAGGTACACTTCTGGGTCCAGAGGAGATATTGGGCTCTGAAATAAACATTTTCATCACATTAACCAACATTTGCGAACCAAACTTAGAATATTATTTCCCTTGATAAAATATAAAACAGATGTATACCTTCATGAACTCCTGTGTCCCATACGGCCGCAAGAGGCACACTGAAGGGCCCAGGAGAGATATTGGGCTCTGAAATAAACATTTTCATCACATTAACCAACATTTGCGAACCAAACTTAGAATATTATTTCCCTTGATAAAATATAAAACAGATGTATACCTTCATGAACTCCTGTGTCCCATATGGCCGCAAGAGGCACACTGGAGGGCCCAGGAGAGATATTGGGCTCTGAAATAAACATTTTGATCACATTAACCAACATTTGCGAAACAAACTTAGAATATTATTTCCCTTGATAAAATATAAAACAGATGTATACCTTCATGAACTCCTGTGTCCCATATGGCCGCAAGAGGCACACTGGAGGGCCCAGGAGAGATATTGGGCTCTGAAATAAACATTTTGATCACATTAACCAACATTTGCGAAACAAACTTAGAATATTATTTCCCTTGATAAAATATAAAACAGATGTATACCTTCATGAACTCCTGTGTCCCATACGGCCGCAAGAGGCACACTGAAGGGCCCAGGAGAGATATTGGGCTCTGAAATAAACATTTTCATCACATTAACCAACATTTGCGAACCAAACTTAGAATATTATTTCCCTTGATAAAATATAAAACAGATGTATACCTTCATTAACTCCTGTGTCCCATACGGCCGCAAGAGGCACACTGAAGGGCCCAGGAGAGATATTGGGCTCTGAAATAAACATTTTCATCACATTAACCAACATTTGCGAACCAAACTTAGAATATTATTTCCCTTGATAAAATATAAAACAGATGTATACCTTCATGAACTCCTGTGTCCCATACGGCCGCAAGAGGCACACTGAAGGGCCCAGGAGAGATATTGGGCTCTGAAATAAACATTTTCATCACATTAACCAACATTTGCGAACCAAACTTAGAATATTATTTCCCTTGATAAAATATAAAACAGATGTATACCTTCATGAACTCCTGTGTCCCATACGGCCGCAAGAGGCACACTGAAGGGCCCAGGAGAGATATTGGGCTCTGAAATAAACATTTTTATCACATTAACCAACGTTTGCGAACCAAACTTAGAATATTATTTCCCTTGATAAAATATAAAACAGATGTATACCTTCATGAACTCCTGTGTCCCATATGGCCGCAAGAGGCACACTGGAGGGCCCAGGAGAGATATTGGGCTCTGAAATAAACATTTTCATCACATTAACCAACATTTGCGAACCAAACTTAGAATATTATTTCCCTTGATAAAATATAAAACAGATGTATACCTTCATGAACTCCTGTGTCCCATACGGCCGCAAGAGGCACACTGAAGGGCCCAGGAGAGATATTGGGCTCTGAAATAAACATTTTTATCACATTAACCAACGTTTGCGAACCAAACTTAGAATATTATTTCCCTTGATAAAATATAAAACAGATGTATACCTTCATGAACTCCTGTGTCCCATATGGCCGCAAGAGGCACACTGGAGGGCCCAGGAGAGATATTGGGCTCTGAAATAAACATTTTCATCACATTAACCAACATTTGCGAACCAAACTTAGAATATTATTTCCCTTGATAAAATATAAAACAGATGTATACCTTCATGAACTCCTGTGTCCCATACGGCCGCAAGAGGCACACTGATGGGCCCAGGTGATATATTGGGCTCTGAAATAAACATTTTCATTACATTAACGATGGCTGAATACCTTCCTGGAAAATCAAGGAAGCCCTATCTGCATCTAAAGTATCTCTCTGTGAAATTTAGGAATACTGAATTACATTAAAACTTAACTAGTTAGCTACACCATACTAGATGTCTAATTATAACATCTGAAATAAAGATGATTTCATACATATTTATAAACTACATATACAATACACTCACTCGATTATCTCGTCAACAGTCCATTTTGGAAAGAAAAGGGAAAATAATCCTGATTTGATCAATCCGGCCGGATTGAAAATGATACCGGATGGCAAACTCTTGTTAAAATGCCACTTTGTTGAGTTTTCATGGAATCCGATTCAATAAGAAGACATTTATACCTTTTAAGATGTAATTATGATCTTGGGCGACATCAAAATTCGTGCTGTATAGTCCTGGTTCAACATAAATACGGTCTGAAAAACGAAAATAGATACATTACGGTTACTATTTATTTTTTTGACTTTACATAAGACAGCATAATAAGTTGTTTTGAATTGCTTTGATTTTTTTTACGTGGATTTTATAAAATGTAGTCCAAACAACTGATGCATCCAGATGACTTCTTATGTAGGAAAAGTATAGTTGCTTGATGATGCTGATGCTATTAAAAAGTTTTGTGTTACAATTTATGAAACCTAGCATTTTAGCAGCTTTATTTGTGATTTGTTGTATATGAAGGTTATATTGTAGTTTATTATCAAGGGTTATTCCAAGATCAAGTTACACAATAGATTAGGAACACTAAAATAACAAAGAGAGCTTCCTACCTGCACGCTGGTTACAATGACCGATTCTGTTTTCACGATTCTGTTTTCCGATTCTGTTTTCACGAGGAAAATCCGGATATTCTCGGATTTGAGGAAGATGAAGGGTGGGCAATGCATTGTTTCTTAACGATCCGGTACTGAATTTGCATTCGATCGCGAAATGTAATCCACAAACATACGCACGAGATGCCAAAATCGGGATATCAATATATCCCAGTCTGCCAATTCTTATCGACCATTCCCGAAACAAATTCTCCTTCCTTTCCCAGGACGGAAACCTATGCCGCACTGAATGTACGTCTAGACAACCTTTCACGCAGCAATTATATTTAGGACGTGTAGGACACATTTCACTAATTTTACTGTAAATATTTACTGTTTACGTTATAACCGTTGCATGTCACACACCAAACCATAACCAAACACAAATAAACCATAGAAACAACACACGCAACACACTTTTTTTTCGTAGAAATTCAAAAATTTCCTATTGGTCCATACAGATATTACGTCACACAGTCATGGATATTTCGCATCTTCGTAACGGTTGAAGTTTTGGATCGGAGTTATACCCCCCTGGGAAGGACCATGACAGGACGCTATCAAATCGCACGCAAAACGTCAAAATGGTATTCGTTCGGCTAATTTGTTTGCTTTTGGGAACACCTTTCATATAAATTTTTGGGTCTCCCTTATTATACATGTATATTATATGTTTTTTAATAAATGTAAGATTATTAATTTGTAGGAAAATGTTCGTAATAAAAAAAGTAATATCAAATTGTGTTATTATGTCATAAAAAATAAAAAGGTCTATAAGACGAAACTATACTGTTTTCTTTATTTATTTTTATTTAATTGTGTCAACAAAATTGCGTAAAAATCGATGCATATGACATGTTTTTCCTTAAAATTCGGGGCCGGACCGCGCTGGAAAACAAACGAATTTCAGCGCGGTTGACCTCGCTCGGCGACGCTGTGGTCGGAATGGACGAGTGAACGCTTATTTCTATAGCGCCGTGTGAACATGGAATGAAGCAAAATGGACGATTAGGCCGAAAAAACATGGCGGAAACCTTCCCTCGAGTGAATCGTCTGATTCCAGCTACCGGAGTTATGATTTTTTCCCTCTCCCCCATAGAACTCAATGCACTGTGCACCGCATAGACATTGTTTTAATTTTTCGAACATGGCATCACTGGTTGACTGTCATTATTCTAATTTGTATGTTGTCTATGTCTTTTACGGAACAAAAAAATCGGATTTGTCTTATTTGTACATCGAAGTTTGGTGAAAATCTGAATATAACACTTTATTATGTCAAATTATAACTACATATTCATTCTCTCGTTCAGCAACAATTTTGGACTAAAATCTTCAGTTTAGTTTTTAACATGTGGGCTTCGTACATTTGCAGTACGTTTAGTTATGATACATACAATGAAACAAATTAATTTTAGAAAAAAATGATATTGGTCAACAAATTTCACTGCGAACTTAGATTCTCATTCATATCAAAATGAATATTCAAGTATGCAATTCATTTTCGGACGCTGTGCCGTTATATTTGCCACAGCAATTATTATTAAAGCCCGTTTCAAAGATCAACATCTCCATACAGTTGCCTTCTTCGAAGGCTCTTGGAAAGACGATTTCCAACTGGGAATTGATGGAACGGATGAGGGAACTGATTAGGCCAGATTTATTTTCTTCCTTAAAAGTATCTAAAAGTTCAGCAGACGCGATTAGGTTCGAGGGGGAGTTAGATGACAGAAAACGCATTAGTAATGTAGTCGGTTGTTTAGACGAAAGGTCCATTAAATTGAACGGTTACCCCGAACCCCTTAAGCTTAAGGCGTCGGAAGCTAAACTCGAGTTTCCAAGCCGCCATGCTTGGGATTCTTTCTTTCGCGATGCTCCCAATATGGATGAAATGAAACCTGGGGAGAGGCCTGACACTATACACATATCTAATTTACCAATTAAGTGGTTTCTTAGCAGTCGCGATCTACAAGACGAGGATGCGAAGCCATCAGAAAATATTTTTAGGAGAGTGTTTGAAAAGTTTGGGAAGGTGCGGTGTGTGGATATTCCTATATGTGACCCCTATCGAAAACAGATGAAGCCTCACATGACAGGGATCAGTAAATTTTCATTTGATTCTGAGCTTTACTTTGAGGGGTATGTTCAGTTTAGCGAGTATATGGGATTCGTGAGGGCTATGGATGCCTTCCGAGGCATGAAGCTGCTCAGGAAGGGAGAAGATGGTGTTGGACAAGCTGTTTCCATCGATGTCAACTTTGACACAACCAAACATCTCTCGGAGGCTACTATCAAACGGCGCTCCATCGTCCGCGAGAGACTGGTGACACAGGAGAGGTCAAGAGAGGAAAAGGAGAAACAAGAAAGTGTGAACATTCAGAAGAAAGAAGAAGCCGAGAGGTTTTATAATTTAATTTTTTTGTTTCACATAAGTTAGAAACTTGATTCCATTTATTCCTAAGCCTAAATTACACCTGCTGAGTGCTCGGTCGAGACAGTACATTAGGCCGAGTGCTCGGCTGTTGTGATCAGTACAGTTTGTACTTGGCCTGGTAGCGGGCCAGACAGTGAATAGAAGCAAGGCCCAATGACTCGGTCGGAGTAAGTACCCCCTCCACCTGCATACTCAACTCGCCGCTTCACTCGGTCAGTGCGATCAGCCGAGTCAGTAAGTGGAAGAAAAAAAATCTGAATTTAAAAAGTTTATAACTTTTTAGGAGTGTGAAAAATTAAACAATACAACATTTTAAACTAATCTCAATGAACTGGCTCGCCCACTGTCTTCTATATGTGATCGCCTCTATTCTCCAATAAGTTGCTCGGCCGAGTAACAAAGCCAGTGACTCGACAGGTGTAATTTGGCTCTAAGCAGTAACCAACTCAGTGCATGCCTTCACATAATATCATAATCTAGCCATATTAGTGCTTGCTTAGTAAAATGATCTTTACTTCTTTGGTTCATTACTTTTCAGAAACTCTTTTTCTAATACTACAGTACTTCCTAAGTCACAGTTTTATTAAGTAGTCTTCTGGTTTCTCTACACACAGTTATTTTATTACATGCACTTTCTGTGATTTTTTATTGCACTTTATTGATAAAGATACTTTTGCTTCTGTAACCTAGTTACATCTCCAAACTTGTATCCACCAAAAACATTAACACAAATAATTGACTTTAACCCCTAGGAAACGACCAACTACAATGGTAGTGCAGTAAAATCTTGACTATGCCTACAAATGCACTGCAATTTGCGCATGTAGAGCTATGTTTTAGAAGTTTTGGTCGCATTTTGTTACTGTCCATCATATTTCCAAAATAAAAAAAGTTATTATTGTAGAAGCCTGTCAATTATTTCAAATCTAGATTTCAATATTGTTTTTGGTTTTGAGATATTTCCAAAATATTACCCGTCTTCTAAGGGTTAATAAATTCAGATGGCTATATATATTTTCGTTGTTTGTTTTTGGGGTGTTATGCCGTGTTGTGCTACCTCCTTCTTTAGCCGACGTTTCGGACAGCGTTGCAGTGTCCATCATCAGGGCAGATCCGGCAGATCCGTCGATGTAACGCAATGCAACGCTGTCCGAAACGTCGGCTAAAGAAGGAGGTAGCACAACACGGCATAACACCCCAAAAACAAACAACGAAAATGCTTTTGGCCGTGAAAATCTAAAAACGTATCTGGCTACATATATATTTTTTGGTTATGTTTATTTTTAGAACTTTAATGATAAGACAGCACAACTCCATCTAATACAGTGGTTCTTAACCTTGTTGGAGGTACTGACCCCCACCAGTTTCATATGCTCATTCACCGAACCCTTCTCGATGGAAAAGCGGGGCGTGTCATCACGAATCATATGAGTCGGGGGTGTTTTTGACCTCATCTGCACCCGTGAGACTGACTGAACTCCTGGGGTTCGATCGAACCCAGGTTAAGAACCACTAATCTAATACAATGTGCCATCTGAACTAGTTCTCTTGTGTCTTCTCCTACATAAAGGTTGTTTTGTTTTTAAATTTTATTTGATTGATCTATTTTAAAAACTCAGCTTATTTTTTGTTTGGGAGAAGTTTTTTTTTTATCAGCTTTAGGTTTAATTTTAAAAATGGCTTTTCACCTGATTTAAAGAGTTTTTTCTACAAAAGATCATTAATTTCTAATACACAAATATGAAGCAAAGGTTTGAAGATTTTTTCCAGGCCCCACAACACGACATTGTGTGGAAACAAGTCAGTCCTTTTCAGCAAATTATCATCATTGTGTGTGAATAAAGTTCAAAGTGTAAAGTTGCCGGCTTAAAACGGCCAGCTTTAAAGATGCCTACTGTAAAGTTACCAGATGTAAAGTTACCGGCTGTAAAGTTGCCGACTAAAGTTGGCGTGGGATGAAGGTGGTTTCAATAGCTCTGGGCTATGGTGGTCGCTGGTTCTAGGCGGAAACGAGACCAGAGCGAGAGGGAAAAGCTCACCCACATGCAAGAGCGTGAGCAGCGACGGAAGGCCAAGCAACTGGCTAAACTGAAGCAGCGCGAGGCTACCGAGATCAACAGCAAGATCGCCGAGGAGCAGAAGAAGCTGCTACGGACGCAGAGGAAGTTGCAGAGCATCCGCCTCATTGAAGAACTGTTCAGAAGAATCCAGGTAAAAAATGTAATGTATAACGATATTTGTAAGAGACGTTTTATCCCTGGTAGCCACTAAGTCCGCGCTTGGAGATGGAGATGAGGAAGGATATCTTGGCGTAAAGATTATTGGGTTTGGAAGTTCGCTGCTAGATCGGGTATCCAAGGGCGAGAAGAGGCGATGGTCCGGGGCATAGCAGAGTCAAACTAGGTCTGGGGTAGAAGCATTGGAGGAGTCTCACCACTTTCCAAATGACGTTATAAACTGATTGTTTACCTCCTTCATTGTACACGTCAAGACTAATTTTTTTAACAATACATTAAATTTTATGAATGATTCTTTCAATAGCCTATAGCTGTGGTCACCAAATTTTTTGATATATCTAATTTATATGTACAGCTAATTAAAAAAAGCAATATTAGCAAAAATCAATCTAAATCTGAAACAGAAAAATCAGAAAAAGATCGGGTAACATCTGGGGCTCGAACCCAGGACCTTCGGCTTTCCGCGAAGATGCTTTATCCACTGAGCTAAAGTGTCCCTATCCGATTCGGTCATATTTAACTGTATCATACTTCGACTGAGAACTACCAACATTATCTTCATTTTCTTAACGCACGCATGCACTGTCCACTCAACATATTGTATGGATGTTATTTTATCTATTGCGTTGAAAATAAAACAATTAAGAGAAATACTCACATTTATACACAGATTAAACTACCTACATATTAATAGGGAAAAAAGAAATAATAAAGGTATTACAAGAATTGAATTTATTTGATTCTCCGAAAACACCGAATACTCTGGTTATATCAGATACCCAATTTTTTTTGCTTTGGGTCCACTACCTACTTACTACTTAATCAAATTCCTATTGATAATAAAAAAAAATAGCTGCCGTAAATGCACAACCAAATAAAAAAATTCTATAAAATTAATAAATCCTGCATGAATTATTTATACATAGAAATTGGTAATTCGGCCCGTCAAAGATGAAAATCTTTGACGGGCCGTATCCAACCCGCGGGCCATATGTTGGTGTTCACTGCCCTATGTATATTATATTATACACTGCCCTATAATGTATATAGTGTATATACACTGCCCCATAAAGCATTTGTTAGTATACATATCGTAAAGCTCATAATTTATGATCCCATAGGGCTAGGCGACTTACTGCTCGAAAAACGCGTGCTTAAAGGTACCTTACATAAGCAGCTCCTGCACGTTTGATCGACTCCGGTTCCGTTCCCAAAAACAAATTTATTTTCTGTCAGGATTTTTTTCAAATCAAACTCACGATCGTATGAAGCCGGTCGGAAAGGGATAAACACTGACAAATATCCAGTACATAAAAAAAAACTATTTGAAATTATTTTCTCTTTATTTCCGGATCTAAAGAAAAACAAAAATAGTAAAAAGTTTAGAATAAAATTTATATCCACATTTAACGAGTCATTTGTCGTAAGCCCGCTGGCGGGCGGGTGACAGCTGAGAGGTAAAAAAATAAAATTCGATTTTAGCCCTTATGTATACAGAAACTGTACAAGGACAAGGTCAGAATCATTTGCGCCAATATCGTTCCAGCATTTGCTTTTTATTAGAGCACTCTAGCTCCTCGGAATGCACTGATATTAATTTTCTATGAAATATATTTCTATAAATAAATAAGTTAACAGAGGTTAAAAAATTGTAACAAGATAGCTGGGCCAGATTAACTCATTATCACATCGTGAATATGCATTATAATTATACGGCCTGGGAGCGAACAAATCAATCGCTGGCAGGAAGCAGTTGGACAGGACGTAGAATCAAGAAGAAGAGCAGTTGGCGAGAATGGTTTGGAAAGGAGGCAGGTTTCTGTTTGAGCAGCCGTGCCACCCTATTTCATTAGTTGCGAGATTTTCGCATGTTGTTTCGTCGCCTACGATCTTGTTAGCTGATGACACATATACACACATAGAGACATATACTCCTGTTTAGGCTCTTCTGCCGACAACAACTACTTTCTTCGGGCATGTTATATATATTCCAGCATGCGCATTTAAATCAGAAAAAATCATACAATATGAAAAGTGGGGTTCCAGGCCCGACAGTGTTTAGGGAATCGATGTTATCTTTTTTAATTCCAGACTTATCTTATTTCCTAATTACTATTCCTCCTTCATTTTGCAGCTGAAACAAAAGCACACCTCCCTCTACCGAAGGGATGAACTGCAAATGAATTCCTCGAGCAAGGACAAGAAGAAGGAGTTGAAACTGCTGGAGAAAGCCCTTCTCAACGAAGGCAAGGAGAAAAATGTTCGGGACCGGCTCGTCAGTAAATACAAAAGCGCTCAAGAACAAGAATTGGAGGACCAGAGATTGAAACTACGAAAAGCAATTGAAGGTAATATTAAAATGTACAAATTATCATTTTCACAACCTTTTTCAAGTTAGTTTTCATTGCAAGCCTAGGTTCCCTACGTATAGCTTCTGCGTCTATTTTCCTCAACTCTTTACTTTACTTGATTCCATGCTGTGACTTCCACTATGCCCATCTAGAACTTTATTTATTAAATATATTTATTCTCCCTCCAGCTAATTTGTTAGTTAATTGCTAACTTTGGAAACAACTCGTATACTTCTCATGGAAATCATTGTGTCTCCCTTACTATCATGGTGAGAAATATGATCTAAACCAAGGGTGGCCAAACCGCGGCCCGCGGGCCGCATGCGGCCCGCTGGGTGTGTACTTGTGGCCCGCGGAGCATATGCACACATATTTTTCTTTTAGTGTACATAAAACCACCAAAATAACATTCCAACGTGCGTAGTTTGTATCATATCTCATATGTGGAAGTGTCTCAGTATATTGATTCACAACTATCGTGACAATTTCTTCTGTGGTATATTCGTGTTAAACATACAACCACAACTTTAAACTGATTTTTAAATACACATTGAGAAACACTTTCACTCGTACACGTGTGAACAGCTTTTTGGTCGAATGAAGCATATTAAATCTCAAATAAGAACAAGAATCATTTATGAACATTTGGAAAACTGTGTGTAGCAACAACATTAATGCACTTAGTTCTGACAAACAAAATCAGATGACTCACTAAAATGTATTATATTTTATTTATTATTTTGTTATTCGTTTTGTATTACCTAACTCAATTCTAATAAATATGTTTGATTTTAATTTTTCTAAGTATCTTTAAAAAAACAATATATTTCTTGTTTGTTTTGAATAAAAGAAATTTTGTTGTACGGCCCGGTAGGAAATCTCATTTCTAAAATCTGGCCCGGCTGCTGAAAAGGTTGGCCACCCATGATCTAAACAGTGTTAGAAAAGAAAACACCACGCTTTATATTCAAATATAAAAGTTAATATAGAATAGTTTGTAAATAACACAAAATAGTTTGTAAAAACAAAGTTTGCGACCGCTTTTTGAAAAAAAATTTGAAACCTTGGGAATCTTTTAATTATTTTCACATGAAATGACAAAAAAGTAAAATGGCGATAACGTTTATAATAAATTTGTCTAATATAATAACTCTTATGAAATTTGAAAGCGTATTTCATCACCTTTCAAAAACAGTTTTAACCTGTCATTGGCCATAAGTACTCTGGTGTACCTCGATTTTGGAAGCGATTTTGTCCCTTATGTATAAAGAAATTTTATGAAGATCAAGGTCAGATTCGCTTGGGCCATTCTCGTTCTTGACGTAACGAAATACTCGATAGCGTCTAGCCTCTCCGAATAATTCAAATTAATTCACGATGTTGCTCCGCACATCAAAGATAGCGGACAAAATGGCTGCCGCTTGATAATATGAACGGAGTCGTATTCGAAGTCTATATTTTTTCATTGTTTTTAATATAAATCCATTGTGGAAAGCATTGATTTGAATGATTATTAGGAAGATCGTTTTATCTACATTATTTTGATATCATTTTTGTAATATATCACAAAAGAAATGTTATAAAAATTGAGTTCGTAAGAAAGGTGAGAACTGTCAAATATTTTACGTCGTATTGAAAAAAAAAAAATTTCCTGTGCTGGCTTTCAACATGTTAAGTTTTTGGAGACATTCAGAAATATTTCATTTGTTTGGATTTTATTGAAAAGCTGAAATATTTGACCTTTTGACAAAATATGCCTGAGGCTGAGGGGATAACCGTCAACCTTCTGGTTAGTAGAATTAGAGAGTAGATCAGAATGAAGAAAATTAGCAAAAGTAAGCTATATGTATGCACATTCCAAATATTATAGAATTATGAATTATTAATTGTCTCCTAAGGCTTCTTTCACAGAAAAATACACACATGTCCAATACTCGACGATTCAAGTATTTTGGCGAGATTCATACACATGCACTGTGGCTGACTTTTTTTAAAAGTCATTGGTGACGCCTGTCTCCCACAACCAGTCAGTCGAAGTCGTTACCACTAACGTCGTCAGGTCTTTAAACATGGTGGAGCAGTTAATAAATATGATCATGATCTCACTTGTGTCGGACATTTTTTGACAATGCATTTGATTTAGATCAATGCTAGCTAACAGTCAACAAAAATGACAGCTACAGTAGTGATAGCATGTTATGAAAGCTAGTTTTGATGCTACGAGGGTTCAACAATGACGCGGATCTCTTTATTTCAGTAGCGACAAGTGCGGACTGTGTGATAAGTTGTTTGCAATGTGAATACACAACATCAATTTCAGATACTTGCGTATTCCTATGGAAGAAAGCCTCAACTGTGTTTGGTCAGAGGGTCAAAATATTTCCGTTTTGCAATAAAATTCAAACAAATGGAATATTTCTGAATGTATCCAAAAACTAAAAAACTGTTTTGGAAAGATGATGAAATACGCTTTCAAATTATTTCGAAATAGACATATAATTTTTTAAATATAAAAAATTTGCCTGCAAACATCAACAAGTTTTAAAAATGACTCACCCTACATTTTTTCTAACTAAAATTACTAATAATGAAAAATAAAATAAAAACATTTACATAATTTATTAGGCAAATGAATTATCAACGTTATCGTCAACTCACATTTTTTATCATTTTATGTAAAAATAATGAATAAAAAATTCTCAAAGTTTCATAATTTTTTTCAAATTGCGTTTGGAAACTTTGGATTCATAAAGGAGTTACTTTAATTATGTTGCGGTTTTTTGAACTTTTAGATTTGAATATAAAGCATGGTGTCTTCTCTTTCTAACACTGTTTACATCATATTTCTAACCATGATTGTAAGGCAGACACGATGATTTCTACGAGACCTGTACGAGTTGTTCCGAAAACTGAACAAATAGACCTGACGGGTGAATCATTTGTCTGGCTTTGAAATGATTCTTTTTGTATTTCTCTTAATTTATTATTTGGTGACATTTTCTGATAATAGATGATTTTTGTATTTTTCAGGGAACATAGTTCTGCGCTCAGTGCTCGACACAGGGAAGAAAAAGGCCCGTACCCCGTCAATAAGTTCTCTGTCTTCAGGATCGGACATTTCAATAAATGACGGAATGAATAACAAAAAAATTAAATCCGAGAGATTGTTGACTCCAGAAAGAAATATGCTGATTCCAAAAGGTAAGAAAGATCTTTGAAAACTTATATTGAAAAAAAAATGATGCGACATTTCACAACTAAATAGGTTTGTCCATAAACAAACTCAATTCTTTCATGAAAGGCATACAAAAACATTATTGGATCGAATCACCGATATAATATTGTATTTGTATGCCTTTCTTGAAAGAATTGAGTTTGTTTATGGACAAAATATTATTGTTCAAATTCATATTGCACAACAATTAATTCATCTTAATATTTTAAAGCATAACTTGCAAAAGGTTATTTTTTCCTAAAATAATTAAACTTGCGCCATCCAAGGGCGTCGCCAGCCGATAGTCCAGGGGAGGGCAAGTATATATATGGAGAATGAGAAAAGTATAAATTGTAGGTATAGTCGAGAGCACATGAAGCTTTTCACTTGTAATACGAGCCTTACATCTACGGCAATTGTAATAAACGACACAGAGTCCAACATGTAAAGCTACACAAGCTCTTGACTGTACAATAAATAAAACTTGTAGATAAGTTACATTTATTAGAAAAATTCAATAAAAATAAATTGGGAGTTTGATTTTGAATAAGTGTACAGTGTATTTTTTTGTAATTACCAGATTTTAATATAAGGGCCGACAAAGATTAGGTTAATTAAAACATAATTTTCGGGGGTTTTTTTGTAAACTTCTCGACCACTTTATTATGAAAAAAGTTTCCATGAATAAGTTTTCTGTGTACACTCATCATGGCCAGACCATTGATCCGATTTTGTCCCATAGTGCTTCTTAGTCAAGTTTTAAGTCTTCTGATGCTGCTAAACGATCGCTCTGCCGTACACGTTGTGCACGGAAGAGCGATCAAAATTTTCAACACTTTTTCCGTGTCGGGATTTAACAATAACATGGAGCAGAGCATTTTAGTTGCACGCAAATATTAGGAATAGAATTGGTAAATTCATTCGAGTTTCGACGTACGGTAATAAATGATCAAGCTAGACAAGTCAAAGACTTAGGACTTTAGTTGCGTTGTATTTGGCAACTTTTTTATAATCTCTAGGAGGGGGCAACTGCCCCTCCCTGCCCCCCCCTTGGCGCCATCTGTGAATTAGTATATTTTGAATTATTTTAAGTATACCTTTAGAACTTTATCCTTTGATTTCGTATACTTCATTCCCTTCTTTCTTAACACTTTCCTCATGGTTTATTAATTTTTTCCACCAATTTTCCTTAATTTTTTGGTGGCCATGGCAGGAGTGGACGCATCGCCGTCAGCCATTTTAGTACTAAACACGATTAATGTCTAGTTGTACTGAGTGCGTTTTAAAGAGAATACTACCTGGTGCTCGTTTTTGCTACAGGTTGTAGGTCTTTATGTAGGTTATTGGCGATGACACATGTAGCATTTCTATATATTTTATTTTATTTTTAGGCACTTAGTGCTTTAATTAACACAGGTATTCATACGAGCCATCTTAAACAAAAACGAGTCGAAGAAACGACCTGTTCTTACGAAGTCAACATCAACTGTGAACTTATGTTCCGCTATGTTCTGTCTGTCTCATTTTGCGTTTAATATATTTTTTTAAATATTTGAAATTTTTAATGGTTGTATTTTTTTCCAACAGAAGAAGATGGTATGGTACGGGGCTATCCACCAAACTATGGCTATGGTCCATATGCACCGTACATGAATCAGAATTACAACACTTATCATCAGCCACCACCAGGTATGTGTGTCACTTATAATTTCCGTACCTCAGATGTTTTTGACTATCCACTGTTTTATGGTAAGGTCTTTTTTAGTTTTTAAATATCACACATAGGTATAAAGACAAAGAAGTGATGAATAAACAGTTGTTTTGACCTACTGCCGGACGTGTCTTTGTGAGTCACATGACCGGATGTGTGCCGCACTGCTCTGGTCACTGGGTGCCACTTGTCAGAAATTCAATCTTTTCAGATATGAGTGTACGAAATTAAATGCGGGCAGCACGAAATGGGCCATGGGTTGTGGATTACCAATTTATGAGAAGTAAAATTTTACAACCGAAACCAATAACAATCCCACAAACTAGATAATATAACAATTACTCAAACTTACAGCCTTCTCATAGCTTATGAAGTTAGTTTGATAAGTTGAGGCGCTTGCCGTAAGAAATATAATGTATGTACCTAAATTTGCCCATGCGAGATGTCAAAATTAAAAGACTGGTGCTTGTGGGTTTTTTCTTTCCTATAAAAACTAGTATTTTTATTATTTGAACTAAAAGTGGATAAGTACATTACATATTATCTCCCGAAAACAATAACACTAGACTACCACCTTTTTCTGTCCCAATTTTAAAACAAATTAAATCGATTACATTATTTTGGTAATGGATTTGGAAATGTTGTAGACATGTTTAAATATTCCGTTTTAGTGATGAAACGAAATCTTCATAATTACTTTTACCAAAATGAGCGAGTTTATCACTCCGTAGTGAATTTTCATATTTTTCTATTCTTTATTTTAACATTTTTCTAAATATATTTAATTTTTTAATATTTTACACTGTTTAATTTAATTTGTTAATCTTATTTCTCACTTATAACTCAAGCGTTATGTTTTGTAACTTTACTTATTTTATAAATCAGTACAATTCTACCCCTTAGGGTCAAAAAAACGTATCTCATTTTTCTACAGATCTGTGTATCTGTGATGATGATGTCATTATCTGCAATGATGAGATCAATATCTGTGATTTTCTACAGATACGTATTGATGTATATGTTTATCCGTTGAACCTATGGATACGTTTCTTTGTCACTTAACTTAACATAAAGTGTTATTTTGTGGCTAGTAACATCCGTAACTTAAAATTGATAAAAATTGATATACGTTTCCTGACTCTTCAGAGGCCGAATTGATACCTAGTTAACACAACTGTATTACTTACATTTATTTCATATAACCACTCGACAGCTTTTTGCCACATTATAGCACTATTTACAAAACCTCGGATTGCTTTGTTGCCAAAATGTGGCAAATAATTTTTTTATTAAAACGACTATATAATATAATATTGTATGTTCAAAATATAACAAAATAAATATTCCAGATTCTTTAAAATGTTTTAAGGTTAAAGATTTAATAATGTTTTTTTTATAAATCCTGCAAATATGTGATAATAGACAAAGGATAGGGGAATTCATTGGCTACATAGAACTATAATCAGTTTGCATGTCTCCATATTCAAATTCGGAGGTATGATTTTTTTAATGTGGGCAAAAAAATTTCCTCTAGCAATCCGAGAAAAAATATTTTAATTGCTCTGTCGCTCCAGTGGATAAAAGCCCACTAGAACATAAATAAATAAAAAAAAGCACTACTCATGAAAACAAATGAATGAAAGAAAATTTTCTGATTCTGAAAACCGAAGAGACAGATATCATTTATTTTTCAGGTGGTATAAAGCTTACTGAAAATGAGCATGCTTTGACGGCTGGCGTAGTCCAGGGATAGGGCTTTGGACTCCCATTCCGACACGGGTTCGAACCCGGCGTGCGCAAATAAATATTATTTGATAATATTAAAGCAACGACGATATGGTACATTATGGTACCTCTCATTTTCCTATACATAACACACTGTATTTTACACGAAATTCTGTAGAACGTATCCCCTGTGTTAGAACAGAATTAAATGTATTCATTTACTTTCATGTATTTTAAAACATTATCAATATTTTTTGCTTAGGTCCATTCTACCCCAGAGGAGGCGGCTATTACCCGCAGCAGGTGGCGCCAGAGGGCTACGGGATTCGAGGGCGGGGCTACGCAGGCAGGAGGCCCCGGGCCCCCCGCGGTGGCTACAGGGGTGGCATGCCTAGGATGCCGTACTTTGATGGACCCAATGCTCATCACGCTTATTACAAGTAACTACATTTTCTTTAATTTATACATAATGTATTTTAGTTACCCGCGATGAATACTGGCTGATAAAAATCCAACCTCCTTACTATCCTTAGAGCATGTGTTCAAAGACCTGAAAAGTCAGTGCCCCTTGTATCGGTCGCACCGGACCAGGAGTACTAACCAAGTCCTCCGTCAGGCTATTCGTATCTGTTTACAAAAAACTATCATATTTGAAAGCAGGGAAAAGAGGATAGTGCAATACAACATTCTTGACATACATTCTTTCATCACTCTTATTATTACAATCTTATAAATAATAACGTGTTAGTAATGAAACTGTTATTTTTTTCTAGATATTTCAAGAAACTTACTGAAGAATCTGGAGATCGTAACAACAGGGACCACTCCTATTCTCGAAGCAGATCCAGATCTCGTAGAAGATCGTACACACGCTCCCGATCCAGCAGATCTAGATCCTACTCGAGGTCTCGTTCCCGCTCCCGCCGGCACTCCCGCTCCAGATCTAGAACGACTCGCTCCCGATCACGCAACAGGCGAACCAGAACACGCAGTCGCTCCAGACACAGTCGCCACTCACGATCCAGATCTCGATCCCACAAGTCCAAATCTAGATCTCGTTCCCGTCATCGCTCGCACGATCGAAGGTCTCGCTCCAAGCATAGTCGTGACTCTAAATCGAGGAACAAAAGTCCGGCCAAAACTGGAAACAATCCTGAAAAGGGAAGAACAGAATCCAAGGACACGAAATCCAGCAAACAATCTTCCAAATCACCTAAAAATAACATTGAGGAAGAAAGAGTAGCACCACGGCGACATCGGTCCAAAAGCTGGTCGATGCCAAGAGACGCTACTGCCAAGGACAAATCTTGGTCCAAGTCGCCTTCTAAGAAAGATGTCTAAGAATTCTCCATTATTATTAATTAACGTTTAGGTTTATGTATGTAATTATAAAAAACTTGTCATTAAGAAAAACCCGCTGTTGAGCTCAGTATGAAATTGTTTGACTATACAGAAACATTAATTATTAATTCCATATAAAAACTATTATTTAGTTTACAATTAAATGAACCAAGATTAAATTTGTAGATTCAGTTTATTTATAAAATGATTTTATTAATTTAAGTTATCGCAAAAAATATAATAATTATTTTACAAAGCCTCGTTTTATTTAATGACGTCTCCGTTCTCTCGACCTGCTGCGGTCTCTCCTTTTCTTCTTCCCTTTTCTCTTCTTATCAATATCTCTTCTGGGCTCTGGCGATGAGCTAGAACTTGAATTTCTATTATCTCTTCTACTACTAGCTCTATCGCTGTGGTGGCTGGACTGTTTGCTGGATGAAGTTTGATTATTGTAGTTTTTAGAACTAATTTGGTTCTTGTGTTTGTCTCTATTTCTTTCACTGTAGTTATCACCTTCTCTATTGGCCGTATCTTGATCCTGATCTCTGCTCCTGTCCTCGTCTTCATAATTGGTTCTACTGTTGGAGGATTGTTTTTTATGCTTTTCTAGGATGCCTGAGTTTTGTGATTCTTTGTTTTTGTATTCTTCGTATTTCACAGAATCTGGAAAAAAGCAGATTCCGTATAATAGTATTTTACAACTACAAAGGGAAAATTTTCACTAACAATTTAAACTAACTAACCATCAGGTCGTTTCCCACAGGGGTAGGCAGAGAGGACAGACCACCAAACAACTCGGTCTTGGCACACACTCTTTGCCTCATTCACGTTCATACATCATCTCATACATACTTCTCTATTTTTCTGACTCGTGACATGGCCCGACTCAAGTATCTGATTCACTTGATCGTGCCATGTCTTCCTCGGGCATCCCTACTTCTTAAATTGTAAATTTTCACAGATTATAAAAAACATTTGGTTAACCTACTTATGACTTTGGACATCTTTTGATATTCGTCTTTGGTAATAGCTTTTACCATAAATTCACTTAGGTTAATATTAGCTCCCCCAATTGCCGCCTTCACAATAAGACGTGCACTGTCCTCATCAAAACCAGAAATCTGAAAAAGAAACAAGTAAATTTAAACAAAAATACAAATTGGATAAATAATTAATGCCTTCAGAAGGCAAAACAGCTGTCACGCGTAATGATAATTACGCAGCAGAACTTATTTATAAGTAAAATGAATTTCAGAAATTAACCCACTTCCCAAAATCTGATCCAGCTGATATTTAACCTTTGTTAATTGTAAATTAGGTAGTAAAAAATAATACAGAAACCTAGTACTTAAAAAAGGTATATGTTTCTTCTGTAACATCCAGAATAAAATCAAGTTCGCTTGAAGAGGCGATACCACAGAGGAATCTTTCCTCCGTGAGCCATACAGTCGATGTCTGAATTCATACTGAGCGGATTTTAGCTTGGTGATAGGGTATTTTCACAAAAGAGGGTTTCTGTTGCAAATGTATGGAATACTTAAAGATGTTTGTTTTTTATGTTTTCATTCAAATTTATTGGTTTTAAAAACCATCAAGAACTAACAAAACCGGGTTGTGTTTGGCAACTACGCTACATACACACGTCAACAAAGTACTACTATCAGAATTTTTTCGAAGCCGAGCAACGCTTATGACGTTATACGTCCAAAATGTCATTTTGGCGGTATTACAAAAATGGGAAACTTTGACTCGCTGTAGAAAATTTATTCGTCAACATAAAAATAAAATGAAAATGCAATAATAATCGTAATTATTTGCTTTTTTTTTTTTTTTATAGAGAATACCTCACAAGAGTCCCAACTGCTCCCGTCTGGAGCCAGTGAGACTATGGCATCCCCAATTGGGGTATGTTGTGAGGCTGAAGGAAAGTGGGGAAGGGAAGGAGATGGGGAAGAGGAGGGTAGGAAAGTACCTGGCTATTCAGATCTAGTCACTAAACACGGCTAAAGCCATTATTAAGCAACGTCTCAATTCTGAATGGTGGTCTTACACCAGGGCGATACTGACAGAATCTTCCACTCTGGAACGTGCCGCAAATGTAGTATATATTATTTTTATTAATTAATTGTGAAATAACACAAATTAATCAAATAAAATTTATTTGCGCACGCCGGGTTCGAACCCGCAACCTTCCGATTGGGAGTCAAGTGTTGTTACCACTCGACCACGGACGGTCGTCTAACTGCTTAACTTTTTTAAGCAATAAAAAAACGTGGAAATACCCTATTGCACACACACGGTAGAGCCAGCAGGCCATCGGCTCAGGGATTTGCCACATACAGCCGGGCTAAGCCTAAAAGCGTTTTTGGGTCAGCTCGGTGGATTTTGGACTTGCAGAATATCAAGCGGAGGCACCCAGCCATGTCGAGCCACCACACACAATGACTTTTGGCTCGGCACAGGGCTATTTGGTTCAGCCGTGTGTGTCCAGCTCTATAGTAAAAAGAATAGTTTTTACAGATCGATTTTTTTATAAATTGAATAATATTTAACATATTATAAAAAAAAACCTTAAATTAAAATGGAATTCTACAAATTAAACTTGATAACTAATATTAACTAATATTCAAAGGCATCGGAAATAAAATAACTCCTTATGATAATTTCTAGAATAAAACAAATATCTTACTTGTCCATAAGCACCATTTTGTTTTCCAGCGATAATTTGCACATAGGCTCCTTTCACTATTTTTAGTTCGTCATTAATGGCATCAGGTTTATCGCTTTTTTGCACCGAAGCTACTTTATCAGCTCCCAAACCCATTCCTTTGGGTCTTAGATTAGGAAGAACCAATTCTGATGATCTAGAAACAAAAATTAAAGATACATGTTAAAAATAACATACTTTTAAAGCCGATGATATATTAGAATCCAATCTGTTTGTAATGTAAAAAATAGGGTAAAGAATATGGCGCACTTGCTATGTTTTCCCATTCCTTTGCCAGGTTGCCAGCCCATTCCTCTTAGCATTGCCATTCCAAAATCACCCACCGGTATATTTTCATAATCTTCCAGAGTTGACTAAAACAAAGAAATACAAACATATATATTATATTACATCAGTAATTTATTTATAATATATAATAGCCAACAATTGCAGCACTTCAAAAAAAAAATTTCACAATAAATTACAAGGCTGTTTTAAAAAATTAACAAAAGGGTTTAATGTGCTTATATTTTAAAAGCTGTTGGATAAAATAGAGTGATGACATTAAAAATATAAATAGGAATGCAAACTTCTTTTTCTCCAGTCAATTTAATATTATCAGCGACAGGTACAACAAGGTTAGAGTTGCTGTTAAGTTTAGTCTTTTTCTTCTTTAAATCTTCCAAGATTTCTCTCTCTGCCCTTTGTTCCAGCGTTTCATTTGCCACGGGTGCCACGGGAGTTTCGTCGGTAATATCTTGGTCTACATTTTCTTTAGTGTCTGCTTCTCCTCGGGCTATCTGAGCCAAAGCGGACGAAGTTGTAGATTTATCTTTGAGCGGAATAACAAGAACATTTTTCTCTTCTAAGATTTCTCCCCTGTAAATATATAATAAAATTTAATAAAACCTCACACTTTTTAAAGCATTATGATTAAATATCCAGTAATCTAATTAATGTTTCACAATACATCGTGTGATAAGCGGTACAATGACAACTTAAGGTAAACATTGAAGAATTTTACCCTTTAACTTTGATGGATTTTCCTTCCAAGCAATCTATAAATTGTTTCTTTTCTTCGACAGGTTTTGATAAGGGTTTTCTCATAAGCTTACTGAACCCAAATGATACCTTTTTTGGCTCACCGTCCATGATTATAAGACGAGGTGCAATATTAGGTTAATAATTTCAGTTCACTTAACCTATATATACATATTTATAAATAAAATCTAGAAGATAATTTTAATGAATTTGAGATATCACTGAAAATTAAAAGCAGTAATCGTTTTCTTTGGATAAGGAAATCACTGTTAGCTCGTTAGACAACAGAAAATGTCAGAAGTCAGAATCGAAACCGTTGCGTTTTGACAATTTTTGACCATATTTTTGACACTTCACTAGTGTAGTGCGTGTAGTGTTACCATTTTCGAAAATAGAAAGGGCCGAAATAGGCATATCCTATTGATTTTTTTTTATGAGTCATCTATTTTTTTATTATGTCATGTGTGTATAAATGTTTCAATCCTGTTGTTCCAAATAAAATAAAATAAAAATAAATCAACAGAAGATAATTTCAATAGAATTTCGTTTTGTTTTGGGGGAAGATTTAAGGTAGATTCAGATTGGACGACGTACGTACGCATCGCTACGCCAAACAATGCTTTAAGCGCCATTCAGACGTTTCACTAATCGCTCATTTCCGCAATTCATTCGGCCTAGTTTACTCGGAATGACACGTCTGAACATGAAATGAATCGACATTGCCGAACACTGCCGAATGAAATCTTCAAGTGAACCGATCCAACAATGTTGGATATTTTCCTTCGGCATCCTTCACTTGCGCGCGCATGCGCGCGGAAGAGAGCAAAGTGAAACGTCTGAACACCGAGTGAACTCTCAATCAGTTTGTCTCGCGTCCTGTACGGGAAGGACCATGAAAGGAAGCTATCACATCGCACGCAAAACGTCAAAATGGTATTCGTTCGGCTAATTTGTTTGCTTTTGGGAATACCTCACATATAAATTTTTGGGTCTCCCTTATTATCTATGTATTTTATATGTTTTTTAATATATGTAAGATTATTAATTTGTAGGAAAATGTTCATAATAAAAAAAGTGAAATCAAATTGTGTTATTATGCCATAAAAAATAAAAAGGTTTATAAGACGACACAATACTGTTTTTTAATTTATTTTTATTTAATTGTGTCAACAAAATTGCGTAAAAATCGATGCATCTGACATGTTTTTCCTTAAAATTCTGGGCCGGACCGCGCTGGAAACCAAACGAATTGCAGCGCGGTTGACCTCGCTCGGCGACGCTGTGGTTGGAATGGACGAGTGAACGCTTATTTCTATAGCGCCGTGTGAACATGGAATGAAACAAAATGTACGATTAGGCCGAAAAAACATGGCGGAAACCTTCCCTCGAGTGAACTGTCTGATTCCAGCATAAGCGCCATTCAGACGTATCACTAATCGCTCATTTCCGCATTTCATTCGGCCTAGTTTACTCGGAATGACACGTCTGAACATGAAATGAATCGAAAGTGCCGAACACTGCCGAATGAAATCTTCAAGTGAACCGATCCAACAATGTTGGATATTTTCCTTCGGCATCCTTCACTCGCGCGCGCATGCGCGCGGAAGAGAGCAAAGTGAATCGTCTGAACACCGAGTGAACTCTCAATCAGTTTGTCTCGCGTCCTGTACGGGAAGGACCATGAAAGGACGCTATCAAATCGCACGCAAAACGTCAAAATGGTATTCGTTCGGCTAATTTGTTTGCTTTTGGGAACACCTCTCAAATAAATTTTTGGGTCTCCCTTATTATCCATGTATTTTATATGTTTTTTAATATATGTAAGATTATTTATTTGTAGGAAAATGTTCGTAATAAAAAAAGTGAAATCAAATTGTGTTATTATGCCATAAAAAATAAAAAGGTTTATAAGACGACAAAATACTGTTTTTTTATTTATTTTTATTTAATTGTGTCAACAAAATTGCGTAATAATCGATGCATCTGACATGTTTTTCCTTAAAATTCGGGGCCGGACCGCGCTGGAAAACAAACGAATTCCAGCGCGGTTGACCTCGCTCGGCGACGCTGTGGTCGGAATGGACGAGTGAACGCTTATTTCTATAGCGCCGTGTGAACATGGAATGAAACAAAATGGACGATTAGGCCGAAAAAACATGGCGGAAATGTCATTTTGTGTCATGTCATTTTCTATGAAAATGGCCACAGACATCGCACGTCGCGATGCGTGTGGCCAATGTGATTCAAAAACATAAATTTTCATTGAAAATCTATGGTTGCTAAGTAGCCCAGATATTGTTAGGCGTAGCGATGCATACGTACGTCGCCCCAGTCTGAATCTACCATTATTATAAAGAAACTTGTGGGGAAATTGTACGGAATTTCTTATTTTTAAGTTTAGAATATTAGCATTGACAACCAATGTCGGTCTTTTGACATTTATTTTTTAGGTTTTGTTTATAATATTATGATTCACATCCCAACGGACGTATTCGTGGCATTGCCATGTTTGTGATTCGGAAAGCGAAAGTGACTCTCTAGGAGTATTATTTTTAAATGAATATATTCGTAAAAGGAAGAATAAAAATGTAAGAAGAAGAACTTAGATCCATCAAATAAATAAAAACAGACAAATTTTTGGAGAGTTCCATACTCTGATAAAAGAACTTCTAGAATGTGACGACGGAAGATTCTTCATGTACTTCCGCATGAGTAAAATAAAATTTAACGAACTTCACAGCATTATCGAATGTGATGTAAAATAAACAAAATACACGTCTCCGAAAATCAATCGGTACCAGAGAAAGACTAGCAGTTTGTTTAAGGTACAATTTATTGTCATTCATTATATGGGTATAGTATTGAAAATAATAATCATTTATTAACGCTCTAATAGACTTTCAAATGTAATTTTACATTTAAGTACCTATAATAATTTAGATGGAAGTACGAGTATAATAACAGTACAACAAGTATGAAAAGATAAATATAGTAGTGAAACATTTGTATCTACGATGGGTATTGGGTATTGATTTTAAATAAAAAGATCTAAAGTAGGAAATACAAAGTATAACAGATAAAACCAAGTTAATAGGAATTTATATTTTATTTATTATTCTTCAGCATCGTAGTGTGTGCCAATAATTATTGATTTACAAATTTAATAATTAGTTAACTTGCTTTAAGAGCTCTGTCTGTATGATGGGCATGATGAGAAATTCTCAGGAGATTTGAAAGTAGAAGCAAAAACAGTACGAAACAAATTTTTTTTATGGGCATTTGCCAATCCGTAAAAAAAACTGCCAATTACGTCAGTTCTAAGTCAATTAAATCTTTTTTCGGCGGTGAACGAGGCCGAGATAAAGCAGCAGGAGGAGCATTACCATGGCAATCGATATAAACACAAAAAATAATAAAATAATTCAACTAAATTCAAAAATTAAAAGTAGAAAACAGATTAAATTTATTCTATTTCGATATTATATGTGTGGTCACATTGAATGCCATGCTGACGCTCCTCCCCCAGCTGCTTGATCTCGGCCTCGTTCACCGCCAAAAAAAGATTTGATTTTATTTTTAACTGATCTAATTTGGGCGGTTTTTTTGTCGATTGGAAAATGCTCATAAAAAAATAATTTGTTTCATCCAGTTTCTGCTTCTGTTTTCTTATCTCATAAGAATTCCTCATCATTCCCATTATATCAACCAAAGCTCTTTCAAAAGTATCAGTATTCGCCTTCCTTTTGTTCGCCTCACTCGACGTGGGTGCAACGGTGCAATTCTCAGTTTTAATCACAACCGTCGTTTTTTATTACCATGATGAATTATGACAGTCTCTACGGCCGTATTCCTAGACCAACATTCTGAAAATTCGTAATCCTAAAAAGTTGTCAATGAGTATGAGTAGATCGGTGTTTGTAGGGCGAAAACATCACTATCTATCAGCCTACCGAGCCTACCGTAGGGTCAGAGAAGAAGAAGAAAACTCGCAAAATTCGATTTTCGCACAATTTTTACTTGTCAATCTGTGTCAATCGATGAACTGCAAAAAGCGACGAAAAACAGCGGAAAATTTCGTTTATTTAGTGAAGATACCTTGGAATATTTCAGCAAATCTGTAAAGATGATTCAGTTATAAAATTTAATTCGTTGAAGGTAAATTATAGGGAACTTTTTTAGTATCTCAAGTAATTTTCTTATAAATAAAAATAAGCACTGTAATATACTTATATCTTATTTATTCTGAATCAACTGAATAGCCTCTCTCACGATTATCATAATAATGTATTGCAATGAACAATTTTAACAAAAGTGTAACGTTACCTCAGCTTTATCTTATCTTATCTTTTGTTATTTTCAGAATAACCAACAGCGGCTGTCACAAAATATCTTCAGCAGAGCATGGACATTGCAAATGGTGTAATGAAATAAATTTGAATAAAGAAGAATGCTTACACCTCGTCAGAAGATCCTCTGGTTTGCGTTTACCAGCAGAATATTCATTATATGTATACAAGTGGTATTTAATCTGTTTGTACCGGATCACAATGCACATGTGTTCATCAGCCCCCTGGACCCGGACATCACCGTGTCATGGCCAGACCGCGGAGTGGACCTTCTTCTCGGGGGCCTCAAGCGCTGGGACGCACAATACTTCCTGCACATATCCCAGTACGGGTATACCTATGAGAACTGTCTGGCCTTCTTCCCGCTGTTTCCCCTGACAGTTAGATACTTGGCGTACATCTTTTCTTACATTATTGGAAGTTTATTTAACTTCCACAGTTTGCTGATGATATCTGCTACCATTTTAAACATATTTTATTTTGTGAAGTCAGCGGACGCTCTGCATAGATTAAGCTTAAAGGTCTTAAAGAGTGAGAGTTTAGCTTATAAAGCGAGTATCTTATATTGCATCAATCCGGGGAGCATCTTCTTCACAGCTCCTTATTCTGAAAGCTTGTTTGCGTGGCTCAGTTTCCAGGGGATGTTGCGGTGCACCGAGATGGAAACCTTGAGGTTCACCAACATAGACATTCTCAGTAGCATTCCAATCGGATTATCTTTAGTAACTAGGTCCAATGGTATTCTTAACTTAGGATTTATATTGTATGCAAGCTTTAAAAATGTGATTGAAAAAACCCTTCCAGAAATATTTCATCGATATAGAACTTTAAGGTTCCGAATATTAATTCCGCTTCTATCATGGCCCCTGGTTGCGTCCGTAATGGCCTTGGTCTTGACTTTGGTTTTAAGTGTTTTGCCGTTTCTTCTTATTCAGGTTTACAATTATATCAAGTTTTGTATTCCCCATGAGCACAATTTACCTCAGCATCTGATTGAAGGGGAGTGGATCTTGCCGGGTCAGGCCAAAGGAGAGTGGTGCAACAGTTCCCTCCCGGTGGCATACTCCTATGTGCAGAAACACTACTGGAATGTTGGATTTCTGAAATACTACCACTGGAAACAGATTCCAAACTTTATTTTAGCTACACCTATATTAGTCATAATTTTATACAACTGCTATAAATTCCTCCGTCAACATTTGAGGCATAGTCTCAAGCTAGGAATATCAGTTGCCACATTCCAAAGAACCATAAGTTATGATAGTGCAGCTTCTAGAAGTATCAGGTCCAGTAAGATCAACAGTACATACACATATGACCCAGATATGTTTGTGTATGTAGTACATGGCTTGTTTCTGGCTTTGTTTTGTCTCTTCTTTGTGCATGTGCAAGTTACAACGAGGATGTTGGCCTCAGCGAGCCCCCTGCTGTATTGGTTCATGGCGCTTAGAATTAAAGCAACCCCTTCCAAAATGGCGGAACAGAACCATATAAATGAGCATTTTAGAAAGATCGGGGCATCTGGAAGGATTTCGGGAGACTATTTTGCAATAGCAAATCTCGAAGGGATCAATAATATGTGTAGCAAATGGAAAACATTTGTTTTGTCCAATAACTTTCCCGATGTTACGTTTAAACTTACAAAATTATATTTCCTCGGCTATTTTTTTATAGGAACCGTGTGTTTCTGTAACTTTTTCCCTTGGACATGAATATGTCAAGTCAATTAGAACAATCGTAGTCTTAGTCTAGATAATAATTACTTATATAATGCAATTCTATAAAAACTAAGAAGCTTTGTGATTTTAAAATAATTAAATTGACTGTAGTTGTAAGTATTTATTAGCAAATTAACGAAGCCTTACATCTCCTAGAATAGACATTTTATCCCTCGGTAGATCAAAGAGTAGATACATATATGTTTCACTTCCTAAGAAAGACAAGGACACAAAGCACGCATGAAGATGCTTTAATTTATAGTACAAACAGTTAAAACATATTTAATATGGACTACTGATCTTTAGATTTAATTGGGACAAATTCAGACATTTCCCCTTTATCTAACTTCATATCATATTGAATAAGAATGACTTCTATTGTTAAATTATTCCAATACTTTTTGTGTTCATTCGTACTTTTGTGATATTTAAAATGTAAGTTTATTCCATGATACAAAAATAAAGAGTTACCATTACTTTGTTTTTATCTAAACAATCCGAGAAAACCCAGAGGCTAAAAGAAAGTTCATCCAAGAACATGAACAAACTGTTGCTTGTGTACGAGGAATTATTTTATAAGGTGAGGAAGCAACCTACTGTGCCAGAGTTGTATAAAAACAAAAATGACTGTCGGGTTCTTTCGAGCGTAACCAACTAACACGGCAGTTTGGTCGAGATGCGATGTAGCCCAGTGGACAGAAGTGTAGGGTTTGATCATGTGCTATGTAAGTCCTTCATCACTGCACAAGCAACGTTTTCCACTTATGCATTTGATAGTCCAGAATTGTTTGCATTGATAAGCTTTCGGATTCCACTATGTAAAACCTTTTTAAAATTCGGGATTTATGGTAAACTTTCAAAATCGCTGGACACCCTTAATAACTCGGGTGCGGGGCATACGTCATTCTCATGTCTACCTACGTTAAATTGTCGTGAAAACAAGCTTATGTGCCCAAGCGGTTAAGAGGGTATTATTAGAGAATACCAGAAATTAGTCCTTTTTAAATGAAATTCTAGACGTATTGACTCTTCTTTACAAAACAACATAAATTGATTTTGAATGATTGTTATTTTATCTGGTACACGCAGTTTTAAAATTTTGATAAACTAAGTGTATTTTTAATATACTAAGGTTCCGTTGGTCGTTGGCAGATTTGTGCAATTTTCAAACAATAAATTCTATTAAACAACACAAATTTCAAATCATACAAAAAAATAAATCAATACATAATCTAGTCAACACAGCTTTCAAAATTTTAAGTTTAGTTAAATTAAAATCATAAAAAAATAAATCCGAGAACATGTTTTGTGACAAAAATACCCCAGTTTTTCTATTTATTTAAGGTCTTACAAACTAAAATATAATTTTTTTTTTTAAACACTTATTTTGTTTAGACTTATGATAAAAAAAAAAAACTACACGATATTGAATAGTTTTGTCATTGTGTGTTTTGAGCATTTTTATTGCTTACTTGAATGTAGGTATATATTAAAGCAAGTTTTGAATAAAAAAATCGATATTAAATTTTCAATTTTTTAAAAATTGGTACGGGGAATAATCGATCTTTCTAATTGGAACCTCCCTGTATAGTTGCAAGCATGTTTAAACTTTTATTCTCAGCCGCTGGTCAATCACTCTTAAAACAATTATTTTTTAGAAAAAACCTTTTGATTCACCTTAATTACTATAAAAGACAACTATGTATTTGCATTGGGATGATGTAAAATACTGAGTCCAAAATTTTAATTAACTCTTCACAAACTACAAATTTACATTTGTTCAAGTTTTGATTTAATTCATATCATACCTCCAAATATTAATATGGAAACATATCAAAGCTGGAAAGGATAAATGGCTATAGCGCCATGCAGCTTGAAAGAAAATATGACTTTTCTTTTCCAGCTGCATGGCACTTTAACCATTTATCCTTTGTAGCGTCGATATGAAGTGCTTACTGCTGTTTAAAGCCAATGAATCCACCTAGATTTCACCGTTTATCCCATATATTTAGGATTTTTTTTTTTAAACTTTCAAATTTATAATTGTTTTATTTTTAAAAATTACCTACCTAAATTTGGGTAGCTATCATTCGAGTGGATGTGCGACAGCTGCGTAGATAAGATTAAGAATAACTGTGAAATAAAAACATAAAAAAAAACAAGAATATATTTCACATAAAATTTAATTGGCTTATAAAAAGTAGACAATGATTGATATAAATAGTAGACGGGATGAGGAGACTATGCACACGCGTTGAGCGCCTCCTGTAGCTTTCGGCGCGCGCGGTTGACTCGCTCCTCCTGGCGCCGGATGTCCTCCTCCGCCACACTGACGGCTTGCACCAGCGGCTGCTCGGGATTCAGGAACACGCCAGGATTCTGCGCTATGGCCGTCTTGGAACCCGTTTGCCCTGGTGGAGGAGAGGGAAATAAATTATATTTGGTTTTTGACTCTTGCCATTACCCGACTCGAGTATTTACTTCACTTGATCGTCGTCCTCGGGCGTCCCTAACCTCTTCTACTAATTACTTAACAGAAGATAATATATGAATGTGAATGGAGCAAGGAGGATCATATGTGTGGAGGTCTATCCCATGCGGAGAAACGGCAAGTAACAAATGTGAAGAAACTAACCTGTGACGGGCTGTGGGGTGACATGCAGGGCAGTGGCCAGTGCCTGGATGGTGGTGGCCTCGCTGATGTGGGGGCCCATGGACTTGATGCCTCGGGGCAACGACGCACCCCCCAAAACTCCCCACGAGTCACACGCAGTCAGGCCCTGGAATTGTTATAATGTGAGCATCATGTTTGAGAACTTGACTACCTTTTACCTGGCATTAACTATCACATTTGGAAGAATATGGAGAACCTTCAGATTGGCAACAGGGGTAACCAAATTTCTGAAATTAGTATCCTCCATGAAGTTAGCTTAAATAGTGAATTTATCGAATCCCTTAAAAACCATAAAATAATGATGAAATCCGTGGGGTACCTTATAGTATCACAAGTTTCATTTTGTCAAAGATTAAGAGATGAACAAATTTAGAACATTTCATCGCCGTAGATGCCAAGGGAGTCAAGCCATAAAACCACAAAGCTGAGAAAATGGCCCCCAAAGATTTATGGTGACAAAATTGTCTTATTTTTTTGTTATAACTTTTTTATTTTCAAAGATAGAAGGGTGAAACTTTGGACATAGATATTTTGTGATATTATCTTTTTATTATTTAGATTGAACAAATTTAAAAAACAGTATTTTAAAAGTTATGTGGGTTACAGTGAAACCCTCTTAAGAAGTTTTCCAAGGGACCGGGAAAAAAAAACTTCTTATGAGGGAAAACCTTATAAGTGGGAAAAATTGGGCCATTTGGTCTTCAAGGGACCGAAAAAACCAAACTTCTTAAGCACGAAAACCTCTTAAGCGAGAACTTCTTAAGAGGGTTTCACTGTATATCCTTTGACCACTGAATATTGAAATAAACAGATGGTACATTTGTGTGGTAGTCAAAAGAGTTAGGCCTCTTATGCCTGTTGATCATGGAGAATTTGTGGACAAATTACTAACATTTTGTGGACTGATACTATAAACTCTAAAGGAAAGTCTATTAACTAACCATCTAACCACCAAGCTGTTTCCCTAAGGGTTGAGCAGAGAGGATGGACCGCCAAACAGGTCTTGGGACTGCTTGCTTCATTAACACTTAACCCTTTGGTTATTCAGGCTCATGACATGGCCCGACACCAGTATTTGGTTCACTTAATCGTGCCATGTCTTTCTCGGGCGTCCCCGACTTTTACCATTAACATTTGTTTCACATAATATTTTCCATCCACTCTATATGCTTCGTTAATCCGATCACATACTCAAACCATATAAGCTTCCTTTTATTAATCTTATTGAGATTATTGATATTTGCACAAAATTTTTATAATATTTTATTATATAATAAATTTATTTCTGTACAAAAAAATAATAGCTATATTAGTTTTTAAGTTTAATTTATATAGATTATCTCTATTTATGTACAATAAAAAAATTATTTTGATATTTACATAAAAAAATTGATACCTGCATTTTATTCCTCATTTATACGTATATAGAATTTTTCATTATTCCGAAATTTTTATATTATTTTATTATATAATAAATTTATTCCTGTACAAAAAAATAATGGCTGTATTACTTTTTAAGTTTAATTATTATAGTTTATCTCTAAATTTTAAAATTTTAAAACTTAATTAGATTTTTATACTAGATATTAATTAGAGCAAATGCTTCTCTGATAGTCACAGTTTTACACAGCCAACGATTAATTATCATACCAAAAATTAAAAAACCAACACATATTTTATTAGAAAAATGTACTGTAAACGTTGTCGTCACTTTACTTTTTCATGTGAAAATAATTAATAAAAAATTACTTAAGTTTAATTATGATGAAAGTGATAGTGTTATTACACAGTTTACTAAAGTGGTAAATACTCTCCGTATCGCCCTGGAGAAAGATCAGTGCGCTGATAATGTATGTAAATTAAATATTACCTCTAGTCTCTTCTCCCAGAAGAGTTGCTTAGGTTTGTCCTGCGGCCCGTGCTTGAAGTCCGTCTTGACCTTACTCTCCTGCGTCTTATGCACCGTCACCGGCTGCTTGAAGATGGACGCTGTCTGGCGGATGGGCGGGACCAGCGACGCATCGGACCTCACGCCCCGGCTTAAATTAAACAACCACATTAATAGCCGATAAGGATTATAATAAACAACTAAATATATCATAGGACAAAGATAATTTTTGTTAGTAGTACCTAAGCCCATATTTTGTAGAATTCATCAGATTTCAAAGTTAATTTTCAAGTACTTTGAAAGTTCTATTCAAGTTCTCTTATTATTTCAGTTTTGTGAAGCAAATGGCATACACTGATATAATAATAGAACTTGAATAGGACTTTCACA
This sequence comes from Limnephilus auricula, assembly GCA_951813805.1. NCBI lineage: Eukaryota > Metazoa > Arthropoda > Insecta > Trichoptera > Limnephilidae > Limnephilus > Limnephilus auricula. The sequence continues at coordinate 17,826,124 of OX638397.1, read as the reverse complement.
CATCTTGAAAATTAACTTTGAAATTTGATGAATTGTTCAAATACTGTGAAACAACCTGTCCTTAGTATGTACATTTCAAATATAGAATTAAAATAATAATGTTATATTATGGGTAGGTACTTTAGCTACCTTTAAGTTTGTACATTTCAAATATAAAATTAAAATAATAATGTTATATTATGGATAGGTACTTTAGCTACCTTTAAGTTTGTACATTTCAAATATAAAATTAAAATAATAATGTTATATAATGGGTAGGTACTTTATATATCTTTAAAGATGTATATTTTAAATATGGAATTAAAATAATAATTTTATTATTTTGGGTAGGTACTTTATCCTATCTTATTTGAAAAGATCTAAAATGTTAAGGAAAGGACAGTCGGACGGTTGAGCCTTCCACGTGTTTCATGTGATGAAATCGGATAATCTGTAGGCCACTATTGAAGTCTTTTTTCCGGTTGACTTCACCTCCTACCAAAATTGCGTTTCCGCACAACTGCTGTCAGTCGCATTTTCTCATTTGTCAGATACAACATAAATAATAACCCTACAGTTTTTTTAGACAAACTTTTTGTTGTTTTTTTTTTATGTAAGCTCTAATTACAAGACAACATTATAATTCAAAATTATAAAACAAGTCTTGATTTATGTTTACATTTTGAGGCAAATGTTAACTATTTCAGGCAAATGTTAAGTAAGTTTAAGAGGAGTTTAATCGGATGTGTGATTGCTTCCTATTCTGTAAGCCTGGGTTGGATCTCACTGCAGCTGAATCTCAATCCGAGTGTGGGCACTAAATTGTAGCAATTAGTAACTAATAACTAGAATGTTGTTATTATTACTTAAATAATTTATCTTTCTTCTGAAAATCAAGCTCCAATAATGCTTCCAGCAATATGAGAATACCTGAATGTACTTAATATTCTAATGATCATAATGTTCCGCCACATAGTGATTAGTATAAAGCTCAATTCTAACCACCACATCGCTTGCTGAGGATTAGTTTGTACTATGTCCACAAAAACTCGTATCAAGAAAACAAGGTAAAAAAATGAAGTAAAAAAATTTAGCGTTTCACTATGGAGATAGAATAAAAGAAATGTTTAAAATGCAAGTTCCCGCTGAAAATTTGTGTTCTTTGTGTGTGGACATAGTAGATAAAAAATATAATTAATATTACTGCATTCACAGCTTTAAAAAAAAAACAAAAATGGACATAGTACAAACCAATCCTCAGCAAGCGACATGTTAACAGTCAGCACCCAAAAATACACCTTTGTAGTCTGCTAACGCAAGAAATACTACAAATGACTTATCTGTAAATTCTTAACAGATAAATAATGAAAATGTACAAGGTTTCCAATGAAATAAGTTCTTGGACTATACTATAAGTCAGGGGTCACCAAATGGTCTGGATCAGGACCGCCGACCTATTTTGTGCCGACCTTAACACAATACAACATATTTTACACGTGTAATTTTGATATCCTGCAAATCTCATTAACCGCTTGGACAACTTGTTAAACTTGTTTTCACGATAATTTAACGTAGGTAGACATAGGAATGACGTAGGCCCCGTACCTGAGTTATTAAAAAACTCATATTTGGATATAGACCTTGTTCTTCATACAATTTCTTTATACATAAGGGGCAAAATCGTTTCAAAAATCCGTACCCGCCAGGAATTTACGGATAAATCATTTGTAGCATTGCTTGAGTTAGCAGACTATGAGGTGATATTTAGGGTCATTTTTGAGTACTGTTCCTTAACAGGGTAATTTTTCTACAAATTTTATTAAACAGAAATAACATTGGTAAAACTGTAGACCTCATGCATTATTGTTGAACCCACTACGTACATAATAGGAATGATAGTGGTGAAACATGCGCTTTATACAGCCAGTCTAAGATACTTTTTACAAATGGTGTTTTTTTGGTTTGATTTAGTTGTTTTAGTAATTTTAAATTGACACTACAAATAGTTAATACGCCAAAACCATTAAAGAGCAGAAATGTACATGGAAGCTACGGCAGCACGATCAAGAAATTATATATTAACATTTAAATTAATGTGAAGCAATTTACTCAGAGATTTACAGAAAATTTATTAGTAATAATATATTTATGTAAATACATATTCTTCTGAAAAACTATTTCTGTCTCAAATATAAAGTAATATGTATTAGTTTGTCAAGTGGTTACAATATTACTAGAAGAAGGTTGCGGTCAGCAGAGGAATCATGGTAATAAGCCAGAACTTAATTAGGTAATTTCAAGTAAATGCACAGCAAAAGAAAATCGATAATCAATAGCAATGTTATTAATCAAAAACAAATATTTCACTTCAGGCCAACATCAACTCTAAATTAATTGCTCAATACACAATGAAATAATAAGTACACTATTAACCGCTTGTTCATTTTTGGAAATAGTTCATTTAGGTCTCAAAGAAATTGTTATGTCTGCCTTACTGTCATAGTGAGAAATATGATCTAAAGCGTTAGGTTCTATTCAAATCTAAAAGTTAAACACAGATGAATTAAAATAAACACCAGCGCCCTTGAGGCGATTTTTCACAAAAACGGCGCTATACAAGTCATCCAATTATTATTATTATACATGAAATCAAAGTTTCTGAATTTTATTAATTATTTTTACATGAAACGACAAAAAAGTGAGATAAAAATAAGGTTTGTAATACATTAGTTAAAAAAAACGTAGGCGAGCAATTATAAAAACTTTTTTATGATTGCATTCAAAATTTTAATATTTCTAAAATTATAATGTTTAATTCTAATAATAAAATTTGAAAGCTTATTTCAATACCCTTCAAAAATAATTTTTAGTTTTCGGATATCTTCAGAAATATTACATTAATATGGATTTTATTGCAAAGGGGAGAGTGACCTTCTGATAAAATACGCTCGAGTATGAGGAGTCAAGCATAATATAATGTGTTTCTTTCTGACAATCAAGCGATAGGTGTTTTCCCCTGTATCCAACAATGATTTCACATGCAACAAGTAACTCAAATGACGAATGAACAAACTCATGGAATAATCTTAACCACCTTCCAGTTGACCTGATAATTTATTTCTAAATTTAAAAAAATGTATCTCACGCTAAAACTTTGCCAATTTAAATAGGATAGTTTAGGGAACTCGCAAGTGGTTAAGTAATAATGTGGGAAATATTTGTTTTTGTCACTCATTCGTCTCTTATTAGTGATTCTATGTATGATGGAATGCATGTATGTTGTTGAAGCACAGGTCTATGGCAAGGTAAGATGAGAGGCTAAATGAGGTTGGCTACTAAGAAACCTGTAATCAAATTGTGTGCCACGAGGTTTCCTGCTTTTGCGCAGTAGCAGGCTGTTTAGCCGGCCCTGCTGGAAGTCAAAGCACGCCAGGTCCAGGCTGTCTCCGAGGTAGCGCGCCAGCTGCGGCTTGCTGCGGAACTTCTTGCCCGAGGGACTGTTAACCATAAACCACACTCTTCTTACTGCAACTCTTGCTCATTGCCAATCGACACGCATCTCTTAACCTAGTGCCTGCTCTGCCCTCTCGCCCAAACTACTCTGAAAGAGAGCCGCCACTTAAGGCTTGGTCACGCGGAGCAATTTCATCAGTGCCATTTTAATAGTAGTGACAAATAACTCAATTAGCAGCTTTAAACAGCGACGGTTTAATTCTAGTATAACACGCGATTTTGGCGGTCGCGTGGCCTAGTTGCCAATCATATGTCCTCTTTGCCACTGTTTGACGCCACTATCATCATGTATGACATCTCAAATTGCTATTTTTTAAATGTTTGTTTGTTTCTTGTATTTTTTGTCATATAGGATACTCCCCTTGCCATTCTTTGCTTCGCCTGCGTCTCACGTCGGCTATTGTGTCAGAGTCAAATGCTAGGTGAACCATCACCTTGTAGTGGGTAATGAATGATTGTAGTCACCACACAACCAATAATAATAAGAGGTTTCGCTGGACATTTTGGTAAATCATCTCGCCGAGAGTCCAGAGCAGGCATAAACAATGATTGATTTTAACACAGTTAAGGAAAAAGTTTAATAATAATTATTTTAGCATTCATATTGGGCAAGAAGTTATATTTGAAGGGAACATGGCGAACTTTGTGACAGGTTTAATAAAAGTGGCTTCGCTAGATGGTGATCACAGGAAACAGAAATCCAAATTCCTCAATAATTCAAGGATAATTTTTTTTTACCTTTGTGCCTGATATTTTAATGAACCTTAATAGCATGAACAGTCATTTTATTACAAACAGTTTGTAAGCACAATGTTGCACGGACCAAACGGATTAAACAGAAATGATTTTGTGTTGGCACTGACAAAAAAAGTAAGATTTTGCCTTAAAAGTAAAAAATCATACAATATGCCTTTCTGGTAACTTAAGTTCTGATAAAATGAACAATATGGTAAACATTTAGAACAGCTGGCCTATTTTTTCAATTATTCAACAATTTGATTCAAGTTAATTACTATAATAGACAATTATTTGCATTTGGGGGAATGGAAAACACTGCATTTAAAATTAGAATTACAAAATGAAAATATGCTTTTGATGGGATGACTGCCATTTTGATCGGACTTCCTGATATTTTGTATTAGTATAAATTTTTTTTTTTATAAATTAAAAACTATTTTTTTAAGTTAATTTATATATACGAAATATCAGGAATACCAACACAGCAAAATGTCATTTATCCGAGACACTATCTAGGTAACAAACACGTTCATAGAACACTTGTTTAAAAAAAAAAGGTAGCTGCTGATAATATGGAAAAAAATTGGTGAAGATAATATTGTTAATACTGAAATTTGAAATATGAGATTGACAAATATGATGTTTAAATATATGTTGGCAGTGACGAGAGGTTCTGCGTTCGAGTCCCAGTTGCGACAGTTATCTTTTATTTTTCTGGGTATTGCTTTTTTTTTTTTCATATTTTTGTTTAGATTAGTGTTATCTTCTTCTTCGATGATATATATTACATTGATGGGAATAACCTTCAAAAGTGATAAAAAGAGAGTTGTTTTAATAAAAATTGAAAATATTATGGCTTAAAAATATATTATATGGGTAATTCTACGATAAGAGGTAACTTGTGCGGCAATCAGTTTAAAATAGATTTTTTATTCTATATGTTGTTATTTTTTGCAATGAATCACATCATCTTAATCTTAAATGTCCCATTAAAGCACATTTTGTCTGAAATTCCTTATAAAGTATGTTTAGCGCGAATTTAAATAACTATACTTAAGTATTATTAAGGAAAAATACAAAAATATTTGTTTGTTTTCAATAATTTTTAAACTTAACTTTTGTCCTGCTTTTTTTGTGTATCTACCCTAGCAAATTTCGTTCTGCTACTACAAACATAAATATAAGATGGCCATATTCCAAATAGCTCTGAAGTTCATCTAAAGACGTGAAGTTAGCTATACCAAACACACGAGCCGTTAGAGCGCCACCATTTGTTAGTTGTTGCGACGCGAAAGTGCGGTGTAGTGGTATCGCAAGGTGATTGTGTCTCTCCCCTGGTAAGTTATAATATTCATTTAATTTATTTTGTCTTTACTGCCCTAATTTAATGTTACTGTAATAGTTAAATTGTGATATATAGTTATCCCAAAAATTTCTATGTCAATTAAAACACGCTTAATTGAATTTGAAAAATTTCTAAAACAATTGAATTTGTCATGAAAACATCTCCCCTGCCGTATTTCCTCCGAAAGATAATTGCCATATTGCCGATGTGTTTACCCTAAAAATAAAGCCTTCTAAAAAGTAACATAATATGTATAAAGTGACTTGCCCTTACTGAGAAGGTTCATAAACGGGACAGAAATCGTAATATAAAAATTCCAACTTTTTTCCTTGGCCGTATCCTCTATGGACCTCAAACCTCTTATGGAAGAATTACCCATATATTCATATATGTCAACAAACACCAATTCTGAATATTTAAGTTTCATTACATGTAGAATTAATAAATCATTTAAAAATTAATATAACACCATCTCGTTAAAACGCCCCACTTGGTTGGCATCACTGCATTGCCTGTTCCTACTGTGTCATGCCGCAAGAGTGTTATCAGAAATTTGTCAATATAATAGATTCACGGTTTTGGAATGTATACCAACATGAACATGAAATGAAACATAAGTGAAACGAAGTTGGGAACATTTGCTCGAGTAACCATAGAGTAAACCTTCACTCGAGTGAACCGTCTGATTCCAGCCTTAGGGGATTAATTACCAAATAAAAAATACCGTAATTTAAGTTAGAATGTCATCTATAATACAAAAAATGTTTGTTTGGTTGTTTGTTCGTACCTTATGCACGGCCATACCTTTCAGCCGATTGCGATGAAACTTTGGGAATGTGATGTGCACATACCCGGGATGGTTATAGGATCATGGGCTTTGGCGTTATGAAATTATTTACTATAATATTCATACGATTGCGATTAAAATTTCATCCGATTGCTATTAAATTTTCTTTGAATTGTTGTGAAAATGCCCGTGAATACTTCTTTATATATACTTGTGAGCTCTGGCATTATGAAATTTGCATAAAAATATTAAATAGGTCATGCGAGTGGTTGAAAAAAATGGGTGCATTTTATGGAGTTAGGCGGCAGGTAAAAAAGGCTGCGGGGAGGGGTATGCGGGAGGGTCGGTTGAGGAATTAAGGAAGGGGGCTTCGCAGGAGGGGAGACTAGGGAGAGGGGAAGGCGAAGAAGGTGGAAGCGGAATGCGTGAGAGGGGAGGGGTTCACGAGAAAGGATTGAGCGGGAGAAGGGAGGTGGAACGCGGGAAGGTGAAAAGAGAATGCGGGAGGGGAAGGGGACGCGGGAGAAAAAGAGGAAAAGGAGTCGGAAGGGGAACGGGGACAAATGGGAAATGACACAAAGGGAGAAACAATTTATTTATTTAATTGGCATTGCAACGCAAGCCGGGTATCAGCTAGTTATTAATAAAAAAAACTGACTGGAGTTCCATATTGTTATATTAAATACAGAAGTTTCCATTCCCCACGAAAGCAAATAGTAGTCTTTTATAGTAGAGTAATTAAGTTGAAGCAAAGTGTTTTTTTCAAATAATATTCGCTTGGCCAGCTAGCTGTTCTAAAAGTTTACCTATTATCGGGATGCCAGATACCTTGGAAATGTATTCAGAACCTAAATTATTATAAGGTATGTCAAATATTGTATTTTGTATTACACCTAAAAACACATCGTATACAGTTGTTTACAAAACAATAAAATTATAAAATATAGTAATGTTATAAAAGTAGGGAAGGACACACTGCAAACAAACTTGTATTTAAATTTCAAGTTACCATCCACAAGCAAACCAAAGTAGTTTAGGAGATTTTCTTTAGAACACTAATAAACTGATACCATGCACATAGTAAATAAATTACCTTACTGACCCGTATCAATAAAAAGTAATAAAACTACGGGGAATATCACTGAACTTAAAACAGACTGCATTTAAAAATTACCTGTAGTAGTAAACGTCAACTTTTCCCGCAGACAAACCAGACTTTCTAAGAACTTCTTCTCTTTGCCAGCCTTTGGGCAAAGCAGCACAATCTGTTTTTTTCTTTTCAATCGAAACACTCATGACTTAAAAATACAGTAACTTAAATATAAATTCGTTGATGTAATTAAAGTACAATTTTATATATTAGTTTGATTCGATTGAACCCATTTTTAAATACAAAACATTAGCCGTAACATATATACGAAAAACAAACGCTGCTTCCCGAAAATCAATTTGTCTTTTGTTAATTTTGTCACAGATGAAAACCATAAATACACCAATGAAAAAAGAAAACAAATAAAAGATAGACGAGTAGAGTCGAAAATCTAAAAATGGTTTGTTATGTTGGCTCACCTGGGATGAAGCTTTCGTGGGTGGACTGCTTTATTTTGAAATAATTATCTATGTGAATATCCATAGATATTAATTTGACGTGTCAAAACTTATGAAACTGTTCTTCTGTCAAACTGTCAAACAAAAGTCGATTCGTGAAAACAAACGTAATATATTGTTTGTCGTTTATAAATTTATATACGTTTATTTAATATTTATTTAATTTATCTGTCAGATTTAAACACCAAAGTGGTTAAATATTTCAAAATGGAATACCGCGATGTGTGCTTTGAAATAGAAAATGATGAGTTCTACAGAGAATACCTTCTCAATGATAAGCCTAATTTTGAAGAAAATCTAAATGCAACTGAAAAAGTTAACAAACTTACGAAAGGTATCGAGAAACTAAATTCAGAATTGGAATCCCAGGTATTATCAAAACATCACGATCTTTTGACTCAAGCCAGTCATGCTACCAATCTTGAGAAAGTTATCGGCTCTATGCACATAGATGCCCAAAGCTTGTTGACTGGGATTGAAAAACTGCGTTCTCAGGTGCTCATACCTTACAATGCACTTGAAAGCCAAACAATTGTACTGGGAAGGATTCAAAAGGTCTGTCACATAATGCGAGACGCTTCCAAAATTGTGCAATTATGTAAAATAATTCCAGATCTTAACGGAGACCCGAGCGCTCAAGCCAATTTGCTCTACAACATAGAACAGCTCCTCGGAGATAACGATTTTAGTGGAATTGATTTTTTATTGGAACATTTACAAGTTGTTGCAGCTAAGAAACACGAGCTTGTTGAAAACGCTTCTCACCAATTACACAAGGGGCTGAACTCCGGAGATAAGCTTCTGTTGCTTTCAAGTTTTAAAGTTTTTAGTAACCTGCACTGCGCCAAGGAAAAGATTGATGATGTGGTCTCATCTGTCTTAAAAGATGTTAGTCAGGCCATTAAATCGGCGTTTGATATTAGGAATGTGAGTGAGCCAAAGAAACAGGGAGACCAGGGAAAGATAGGGCCGGGGAAAGCTAATGTCATGAATATGCAATCCTACAGAGTTCGCTTCTGGGAAAACATGGAAAAACTATTTAATGAAAACCTGTATTTGAGCTGCAAAAAAATTATCCTTTTACAAAAGGCCTTCAATGATTTGAGGAGTTTTGAAAGTTTTCATAATTTTGCCAAATCTTTTTGGGGACAACTATCGAGCACTTTCAGCGTGGAGTTGAGGAAGGCTTCGGGTTACGCAAACCAATGTGTCGAAGTGGACTATCCAAAGTTACTAAAATGTTACAATGACTTGACTGTGAAGCTGCACTACAAGGACTTTGAGGTACAAAGGGATCTACTATCTTCGTGGGAAAATTACTTCCTGTCAAAATCTTTGGAGAAACTTCTGGACCCTGTGAGAGCCATGTGGAATACCAACCAGGTCCCCAAGTCCGAGGACATGGATGCCGCAGTGAGGATGGTGTCTGCAGCTCTCAGCGTTTCCCTGGGAGACAAGCAACTCAGTATAGCCCTGGCCACTAGCATCGCCAAGAGTGTCAAACAAATGAGTACAGAAGCTGAGCAAAGAGTTTGTTTAGATAATGACGTAGGACAAATTGTGGAAGCTCCGTCAACTTCTCAGCAAAGAAATGCCGACATATCAAATGCTTTGTATTACTTTACTACACAAATTACACGTGTCATAACAAACATGTCGAGCATTCTGCAATCGGAAAGTGTCAGCATTATTCAGAACAGTCTCAAAGATATATCAAATATTTTAATTTTACAACCTTTTTGCACTTCTATAAATTCTGCTGTTGACTTAATTTTGGGAAGCATGCACAGCGAAACTGAACTGAACAGAAGCGATTTTCCAGAAAATGTTACATGCTCTTTATACCTAAGAGAGTTGCAGCAGTTTATAACCAGGTGCAAAGAAATATATTTGTCAATGTACCGAGATGTCATTGCTGTGAATAAATGCTGTGAAGACATAGCTACCCATTGCATCAAGATATTTGTTCAGAATGTTTGTTCCCTGCGACCAGTCTCTAACTACGGAAGGAACAAACTTCAAGTAGACTGCAAACAATTAGAGATTGCGTTAAAACCGTTAGTATCTGATCTAACCTCGCTGGATTGTTACAGAGAGGTGAAGGCATTATCGGCGTTGTTAAATTTAACCCCGAGTGAGATATTTGACAGTCAATCCAAAGGGGGATCTTTACCCCATTCTTTGGTAATGATGATGCTATTCTCATACGGAGGGCCAGATCTAATATCGCCCCATCGGTGCGCCGGCTGGTCTCACCAGAAGTTGATATCCTGGCTGATAGATCATCCCAATGAAAGGGAACGGTTGGAGTTTATTGCCGGTGCTTTGCAAAGGTACCAGAGTCACATAAGGCAAAACAATATTAGTAAATACGATGATGTTTATCCTATCTTACTACAACTGCTTGAAGATGGAAGGAAGCAATGTTGAATTCCTGAATTATGTGTATAAGTGAAAGAAGTTCTTTATAATTGAAGAAGAAGACAACAATAACAATCTAAATTAAAATTTGAAAATGAACAAGACACAGAAAAATAATAAAACATAATGGTCGCAACTGGGACTCGAACCCAGATCTCACGTCTTACCGGGACGGGCGCTCTAACCAATTCAGCCATTGCGATCTTTTATGAGACTGTCGTATTTGTCAACTTCATATTTAAAATTTCAGAATTAACAATATTTCTTCGACTAATGTTTTTTCCATATTGTTTTTCTGTGTCTTTTTCATTTTCATATTTTGATTTAGATGATTATTGTTGTCTTCTTCTTCAATTGATGGGAATAACCTTCAAAAGTTAAAAAGAGAGTTTCTTATATAAAAAAAACAAATGAAAGAAGTTCTATTTGTCTTAAACATATTATATAATTATTGTTGAAACTGTCTATTCGCGGTGGTGAAGTCATCTGTGCAACATTACCCATTCAATGTCTACGTTATTATCACTATGCATTGTTTATTATATTATTGTACTTCTGTATTGTTTATTATTTTCTTTTTAATATTTTTTCACTCACACTATACACTTTTATAACTTGTAATTCTACTTCCTAATCAGTAATCACAACAAAAATGTGTAAATGGAACTTAATTGGTTGATATTATGTTCACTATCTTATATTAAATGATCTTTTACACAACTGTATGTTTCCTTAATAGAATTAAAATAAAATAAAATGTTGTAGCTTCTACAAGAAAGTTTACATTTTACATTGTCTGTTAAATTATGGCAACTCTTTTTGCTATTATCACACCTTGCCTGTTAACGATTGATCAGTGGAAATATTGTTGGCAACAAAAAATGCTTAATTCATCTGTAACTAATATTAAAGTAGACATATTTTTGCATAGCCTCGGAGCTAAAGTTGCCATTGCATTTTGACAAAAAATTACCGAAAAGAGTGCAAGTGAAATGAACACGTGCTTTGAGTGAGCTGGAGCAAAATGACTTTATGGGGCCATTAGACCTAGCTATAAAAGCTCAAGCGTTATTTGGTTTGGCGCATTTCGGCATATCGGTTGCCGTACATTCCCAATGGGAATGTATGACGAGCGATATGCTGTAGTAGGCCAAGCCAAATAACGCTTGAGCTTTTATAGTTAGGTCTGTTGGCCCCATTATTGTTTTAACATATTTATTAAAAATAAAGCACACCTTCTCTGATTATGCATATGAGACTGAACATCTGAAGGGCGGCTCTACCAAATTTATTTCTTATAATGTGTATAGTATTTTCTATATTATTTAATAAATAAAAATCACAATTAAACATCCTGTTTTATTTCATATTGAATTGTGTTTATTAAATTAAAAAAGATATACATGTTTTTATGAAAAATATTGCACTAGAAAAGAAAAGATGATCAACAAAGTAAGAATTAATATTCCTAATCAACTTTAAAAACGGTAAATGTATTTTTCGGTGACCGGATAAACCAGGTTAGTGACCAACAGAACATGATAAAAGAATTGTTCAATGTTCTGTTTTGTCATGGAAGCATATTTTTGGGTTGTTAAAACTTAAACCTTATTATTCTTGTCCTTGGGCTGAACGTGGATGATGATCTTGACGCCTTGACCAGCCTTGGCGGCCTCAAAGGCCTTTTGGGTCTCCTCGATGGTGAAGTGGTGGGTGATGAGAGGCTTCACATTAATCTGTCCACTTGCCACCATGGCCAGAGCGAGGGGATAGCTAAAACAATAATACCGAGACCATTATAATAACTGAAAACATTTAATTCTTTTTAAACACGGTGGATAAGTTTCCCTAAAATTGAATCACTAAAATAAAGAAAATACAATCCCGAAAATAGAAGATAGCTTCCATTAAGCAAGGGCGTTACGAAATCACCGTCATCACTTGAAATTCTATCTCGATTCTACTGCATATTACCATCACACTTTGTGGACCGTGTAAAAACAGGATAGACTTTCAGAATATTTATTATTTAGCATCTCCACGGAATGATAATTACACCATAAATTAACCATTCGAGCAATGGGTGTTCGGTTTTCGATTTGGCCATTAGATTAACATGTTTAACATGTATGAACTGTTTACTATGGTTTAAAGCCAACAAATCCACCTACATTTCACTGTTTAACGCATATTATTAGGTTCGTTAAATGTGGTCTAATTTTGGTCCGATATCCAAATTTGGACCTAAATCGCTCCAGTGTTTTTAAGCGTGCTGTGAATATTTTGCACCGGATTGTTAAGAGGAACGTTTGCGATACCCGTTTAAGCCCGTTTTATGGCCTATATTTTATAATTTAAAGCTAAAATAAATAAAGTAGCTCATATCGGCCATCACAACATGGCCATGTGCTAGCATGGTGGTCGAAAAATCCTCAATTCATGTAACAAACAATTCAATGAATATAGAAAACGTTAAAAATATGTATACATATTTGCAAGGGACGAAAGACAAGCTAGAATAATATTATTAAAAATATTATTTCTTTGCCAAGTAAATAAAATAAATTTATATCAGGTGGATTTTTTAAGGTTCAAAAGTGAAAAAAGTTCAAGCGATTGTAAGAGCATTGACCATAAATAACAATAATAATGATAACCTAACGTTGGATAAAAATGGGACCCACGTCAATGATTTACAGTATTTACACCCTATCAATAAAACATAATAAACTTATCTAATTAAAAAAGTTTATTGATATTTTTATCATTAGCACATGCCATATTAAAATGAATTTTTTATTATTTGCCAGTACATAGTGCGTTATCATTTTGCACTGTGGATAAACATTTGATAAAAGTTAATTTATCTCGGTAATTAAAAAATAAATCATATCATTCTTAAAACAGCATCATGATTCTTGATATTTCATAACATAAGACGTAGGTATAATTTTAAAGTGATAATATTAACAATTACTCTCATTTACTGTTGCTGGTGAAAAATTTGTTACACAATAATAACCATAACATATTTTTTATTATTGTTTTGAATGATCGTAAAAATATTTCAGTACCTATCTACACAAAACATTATATATTCATCATTTAGAGTGTAAAAAAAATTGTTAAAATAACTGTTACAAAGTGCTTGTCTCTACCTCAATATTATTTTCAGATTGACAGGTTCAACTTAGCAGTTATGGCAAGTGGCTAGTAACTCGCTACTTGACTGCCCAAAAAGTGTTTGCATTACGATCGAGTAGAGTACATTAGTGAGCGGCACGCTGGAGGATGAACAGGCTGCAATGCAACAAAGTAAATACATATATGCTAATTAAGCTGATTGTAATGCTTATTTTAGAAGAGGTGGAAGAAGACATTAGTGAGATGAAAATAAACAAACTATGGATACGAAAATAGATTGACGGGTTCGCAATTGTTTAGTGGTAGAGCCAGAGAGCAGGGACGCATGGTGGGGGGAGCTACTCGCCTGAAAAATAGAACTAAATGGATTGACTGTACTAGAGGCACTGACTAATCTACTAAAATTATGGTTTTCGGACATGTGAGGAGCTCGGTATCAAAGTGGGACATACGCCACTTTTTCTGAAATGCATATTTTGATTGATTATGGTGGAATATCTGATTCTCTTTACGAATAACTGAGAAAATCTATCAAAAACGGACTATTTATACAAGAAATCGCATGTTAAAGTTTACACTTTGTTTCAAAAGCGGACACTTGCTACTCATGTTTGCAATAGAGGAGTGCCTAATATAACGTTAACAGGTATGGATAACATAGTATCTTCAAATAACGGCGTACCCTGTTACTGTAGGAACTCATAACAGAGTATTGAATAACTTCGTTATTGGCATTATTGAGTTATTAGATCAGTTTATCATTTTAGTTAACAGAGTATTGAATAACTTCGTTATTGGCATTATTGAGTTATTAGATCAGTTTAGTTATTTAGTAATTTCAGAATACGTTCATTACTCGTATCGCTCGGTTATCCCGTCAAATTCATTCTCCGTTATTCGATTCTTTCGTTAACATTACAAGTTAATTATTTAAATCGTTTTTGAGTACTGTGATGATTTTATAATTATATATAGGACTGAAGGATTGTGAGGAAAATTATTTTAGACTATTTATTTAAGTGCCGATTGTTTCGCTGTTTGTGGAAATTTGCGATACCTACATATTTGGTGTTTTTGTTGTTAAACATTTCGGATACAAAAGTTTATAATCAAGATGTCGAACAAAAAATAGAGTGATTTGTAAAGGTCAGTTTTCTATTTTTGTCGTCGTTCTAAACAGTGGAGGCTCGTGACTTTTGTTGAGCTAGAGTGCTAATATTAACAAAAATGGCATTGTTAATATCGTTGTAGCCGAAAAAAAATTTTTTTTTTGTATGAAGATTTTCAGGAAATCGCAAAACTGAAATTTCTTAAAAATGGCAAAACTGAAATTTCCTAAAATTTTTTTTTTTGTATGAAGAAAATTTGAAAAAAAAAATTGAAAAAAAAATTTTTTTTGTCGACTACAACGACATTAATAATGTATTACAATATGACGTATAAAGTGTCATTATCGACTCAGCCCCAGCAACGAATAACGATGCCGTTCTGTTTTCCGTTCCATGTTCCATATTTACATTATCTACAAGCTGTTATTAAATAACAGGTATGATACTATGTTATTGGCTTAGGGTGTTATTCGTTATATTAGGTATCGGAAAAGAACCGTTATTCCCACCTCTAGTTTGCAACAAACTCGGACATACAATACAAAAGCATCACAAAAAGTGTCATGGCCGCTGTTATTTTGACAGTCAGTCACCAACCGCCGAATTTGAAAGTGGGTTGACAGTTTTAGGAAGAAATTTGAGGTTAATTAAAGTTTCCCAGTACTATATTGATCAAAATTCGATAAAATGGAAATTACTAATGCTCTCAAGCGCTTAACCAACCCTGAAAATTTTAAATGAGCAAAAGAAAAGACGTTAAAGTAAGTCAGTTCACCCGTAATACTATTTCAAATCTGTGCTCATTTCAATGAGGTTTTCTTATATAAATACGATGAATACGACGATTGGAACTTCGAATCCTACGTTTATGAGACTAATAAACCTATTTTGATGAATATACTTAAAATTAGAATTGTTTCCTAGTGAAATAAAGGCATTATTGTTTGATTTTAAAACCAACCGAATTTGTTCAAATGTCATGGAGTGGTTCAATCGATATAATATTATGTGCAAGAAATCAGAAAATATATTAAAAATAAAACTTTTTTTCAGTTATATAAATGTAATAAAGTTTAAAAATGATATCAACATTAACATTATTTTTAACTCAATTTTAAATAAATTGGAGGATTTATTTTTAGCAACATTATTTTTGTAAGGGACAAGATTTAAATCCATTTATTTGCTTTTTATTATTGAATAGTTAATAACTAAATTATTGAGATTATCGCCTTTATTTTGGATGTGTAAAGGAGTTGACTTATTATTACCAAGTGAATATTTTCGTTTGTAACAGTTTGTTATTATGTTATTCATAATAAATATACTTCCTAAAAACAAACTTGAACAGCCTTTTATTTTGTATTATGGACCTTGGACCTTTGTAAGACTTTGTTTCAAAAATGGACACTTACAGGTTAATGTGTTTCAAAAACAGACAATTGCTTGTTTTAGTATCAAAAGCGGACATAAGCATTTTCAAATTTAAATAAATTAGTCAGAGTATTGAATTGTAGAATATTATTGATGGCTTGTGATTATTTACGCTCAAGGATTATGCAGGTAGAAAAAAATATCAGATATTTCATACCGGCATGTTCGAAACAAAAAACTCACTCTACTGCAAAATAATCCGAATGGCTTATGTCCCACTTTGATACTAAGCTCCTCATGTATAGTTACTAAATTACTCGCTACTCGACTAAACTACTTGCCTAGTCCGAACGGGTCTTTAGGCTCGTGGGCACTGTATATATTTTGGATACAAAAAATTTATAGCTTAAAAATACATAGTTTTTTTTTTATGTGAATACCATAAAAGAGTCCCGACTGTCTGGAGCCAGTGGTGCTATTGTATCTCGATTTGGGGTTTGTTGTACGGCTAAAAGTTGTATAGCAATCAGATGGAGAAGAAGGTTGGGAAGTACCTGGCTATTCACTATTCAGATCTGGTCACCGAACACGGCTAAAGCCCAAAGTTTCAATTCCGAATGGTGTTCTTTCACCAGGACGATACTGACAGTATCTATTACTCTGTTTATTCATTGGTCATTTCCTATTTTGACAGCCTGAGAAATAAGTATGTAAAGTTGTATAGTGATTTTATCAAAGGCAATGTAAAATTGTGGAAGGGAGTACTTACTCATTGCAGTATCTGAAGATACCCCGGATATCGACCTCCCTGGCGAGAGCGTGCTGAAGTGGAACCTTCACTTCCGAAGGTCCCATGCCAATCATCACGGCAACACCGCCAGAGCGAGTAGCCTTAAAAAAAAAACAAACCTTTACAATGCTGGCCGTTTCAACACAATCTATCGCATCACGCGACACGTTTCGACACAATGTATGAATCAAATATGCGACAGCCGCATATCTGCCATGATGATGGACTCTGTAACGCTGTTCAAAACATTGGCTAATAAGGAGGAAGTGTAACAAGGTATAATAACCCAAATTTAAATCACAAATCTCTAATTTGTTTGTTTTTTATAACATTGAAATCAGTTACTACCACACACTGTAATTTAGAACTCTGAGGTTGGAAATAACGGAACGCGTACGTCGGTGCGTACATCGGTTGTGTACAGTAATGTGTAGGTGAATGAATGAAGCTGACAGTCAGCCGCTTATAGCTGTGCGTCGCGTCCGAGGACCATCAGTCCAGCCCGTCAGCGCTACAATGTCAGCGCTACTGATGGGAGTGCATGTGTACAGTTTTATAAAATGAATATTGGATAGAGCGGATTATTACCAAGGTGCATCTTCGCCCTCCACTTTGGAAAGATCAGGAAGTTAAAATGTTGGTTTGAAGTTTGTGAGGCATTATTTCCAGTCTTTGATGAAAACGATATTAATAAAAATTAGGATTTCATCAATTGAAGGCGACTGTACTCCACCAACGTGGCATCATTATGTAATTCACGATCAGCGACCGACGGCACGCGTCAAATTATTTCTAGCCTAAACATTAAATAATGTTACAAATCATACTTCCATAAAATATGTAGGTTAATGATGGATGGTTTCAAAAAAATTTTACAATTCATAAAAAATTTTAAGTTAATTTTTACGTTCTGTGTAAATTCTATTCAAGTTCTGTTATTATACCGTTATAGGCCAGTTGCTTCATAAAACTGAAATAATCATAGAATTTGAATGTAACAAATACCCACATTTTTTTACTTTGGGTCCTACCCTTAACTAATCAAATTCCGATTGATGAATTGAAATATAGCGGTCGTAAATTCATAATCAAATAATAAAATTCTGTAAAATGAATATATCCTATATGAATTACGCAGAAATTGGGAATTTTTGGAAGGCCGGATGAAAACCTTTGGCGGGCCGTATGTTGGTGACCACTGCATTAATATATTCATTATAGAATGAAGATACTAAACTTCAGAGTTAATTATCTCAGTTTTGCATAATATTATTTTGACTTATTGTCGCCTGCGTTCTTAATTAATCCAAATGACCATTAGCAAATTTTCCAGAAGGAGGAGGTTTTCATTCATTATTTCAATTAAACATTATGATAGGTAGATACATTTTTAGATTTTCACGGCCAAAAGCATTTTCGTTGTTTGTTTTTGGGGTGTTATGCTGTGTTGCGCTACCTCCTTCGTTAGCCGACATTTCGGACAGCATTGCAGAGTCCATCATCAGGGCAGATCCGGCAGATCCGACGATGTCACAACGTCGGCTAAAGAAGGAGGTAGCGCAACACGTCATAACACTCCAAAAACAAACAATGAAAATTATGATAGGTGTTTAAGATGAAGCTATCTCCGTAAAGGTAAAGGTCTGATAAATTTAAAAAACTCTTAGCAAAGTGATTAATTATCGTTTTTTATACTTTATTTTTAATTTTAAAATGAAGATTGAACCAAAACTCAAATGGACATTCAGATAATTAAGCATGCAGGCGACAATATGGTAGTACAACAAGAGTGCAATATAATGCTTATATAGCAACTAACTTAATATTTTTTAATGTGCTATTATTATTTATTACCATGCTTATCATAACTGTGTGTTATTCAAATTATGTAGTACTATAAAGATAATATTCATTATTAACACAACCATTTAAAGTGAAGTACAGGTATTAAGTTGTGTGTTTGATTTATCTTTCCTCATGGCAGTGATAAAAGATAACATGTACTCACAAATATGGCTACCCTGGCGGTGGATTCTAATCCACTACAATCAAGTGTTTTTTCTGGCTCGCATCCCATTGTGGCGTGAATCTTCTTGACGATATCTTCATCCTTGTCTGCGGGCTTGACGAGAAGTGTGTGAGTGGCTCCAAGTTCTTTTGCCAAGGCCAAGCGGCTCTCCACAATATCTATTCAAAATATTAAGTCAATATTCAGCATAATGCAATATACAGTCATTTCACCAATAAGATCCTTTCACCAATAAGTGTAGGATGGTTCATATTGACCATGCTCAAAAATACATTAATTTATTTAAGGATACCAATTTCAAACAATGGGTAAAGCCAAGGCCGTTCAGCCGGCTGTGTTAATGCAAAATAGTTGCCGAATACTTTTTCGTACCGCAAAGTCTTACGAATTAAATAATATTTTCTCATCATGTTCGTTCAAACAGAAATTACCAAATTATTAATAGCCAGTATTGGCCTGCCTTTTATTCGATGTTTCCTTATTTTATGAAGAAATATTGAGTTTTTTCATTATGTCTTGCGTTTCCATAAAAATGCTTGTCCTGTCTTCTGTGTTTTTCCATTTAAAACCAAGCTATCTTATGACCTTTCTCAATTTTTATTGACATCGTAGATACGCCAGTCACTTCCGATACATTCTCAGAAAGATATTTTTTAATTGGATATAAGTTTTTAATGTTCCATCACTTAGTAATAACTTCTTTAGTTTGAAGCTGTAAAAGAATACCATGGTAAACTTCCTGTAGTTTTAGTCAAAATGTTGCCTTTGGAACACCTGCGAAGCCTAAACACTAATGACCGAAATCGTCCAGCTAATGATATATCTCGAATGGACACTAACACACGAGTTTAAGATACGGCCTGCGTATCAAATAAACATCAAATTTTTGTAAGACGGTATCAACGGTCACATTGCTCACGAATGTATTGCGCATGCCGCTATTAACATAATCTAATCGTATTACTCTCTTTTTATTAACAGCTTAAGGGCCAGCATTGCTTGTCGGCAATGTTAAATGTTATCTGTTGAACACCAACCAGCCTTGCCTATAGGCAAATACCTTAAAAAATGCTCCTAGCATACTAAAATAAATCCAATTAGATCGGCAACAGAATAATAAATTAGATGAGAGTTCTTGTTTTACGTTTCGCAAAGAGCAGCTATTTTAAAATAATAACAAAGTTACTACCACGTCATTCAATACGCCCACCTAATGCGGAGTACGTGTTGTTTGTTATGTGCTTTCTTGAGCGTTTTCTTTATTTTTTATTGTGAAAAACACTTATTTAGCTTTATAGACAATACAATTAAGCTTCAAGAGTATTTTCGTAATTCTTTAAAATATTTTTTTTATAACATAAGATAAACAAATGATTCCTCTGAATATAATTACATACTTAAATTCACCCATATATTTTTTTTATTTTTTATAATTGTTTTATATACTCGTTAAAAAAAAGAGCTATTCTGGGGAAACTCCCCATGATAGATATAAATATATAAACAAATTATCTGGTATAATGGTAGACTTTTAATTCACAGTGCAAGAAGAAATAGAATCACACAAAAATGTAATTACCGGTGATGAGGACGTTAGCAGCACCCATAGCTTTGGCGGTGAGCAGGGTGACCAGGCCGATGGGGCCAGCACCGAGGATCAGCACCGTGCTACCGATGGTCACCCCGGCCCTGCGACACCCGTGCACTCCCACGGACAGGGGCTCCAGCATGGCCCCCTCCTCCATGCTCACGTGGTCGGGGAGTCTGCATTACAAACTTTAATTAGATTATGAAAAATTATGGTCAAAACATAAAATTTATTATGTTTCTCAATATAAAAGGACAAATATAACATAGTATAATAATAATTGGATAATTTATAGATCGCCGTTTTTGTGAAAAATCACATTTGTTAATAGTTCTCAAGATATGTTAATAGTTCTCAAGATATGTTAATAGTTCTCAAGATATGTTAATAGTTCTCAAGATATCTTAATAGTTCTCAAGATATGTTAATAGTTCTATAGATATGTTAATAGTTCTCAAGATATGTTAATAGTTCTCAAGATATGTTAATAGTTCTCAAGATATGTTAATAGTTCTCAAGATATGTTAATAGTTCTCAAGATATGTTAATAGTTCTCAAGATATGTTAATAGTTCTCAAGATATGTTAATAGTTCTCAAGATATGTTAATAGTTCTCAAGATATGTTAATAGTTCTCAAGATTAAGCCCGATATACGTCATATAAATATATTTCAGTTAACAAACATTTTATTATAAGACAAATAATAAGATTTCACTCTGTTTTTGCAAGATAAGAAATATAAATAAACAATTTTGTAAATTATTATACTCCTCAACTGCCTCTTTAAAAATATTGCAAGATTTTATATATTTTTCAAGAATTTTAACATAGATTGAAATGATACACATGAAAAAAAGTGTGATATTTTTAGTGTGCTTCTCATAGAAATAGTGCTCTTCATGATCAACTTAACAAGTTGCTATCAATCATTTATTTACATATATAAAGAAGTGTCTGTGGCGGGAGGGCATGTGGCATGGATTTGATTTTTAAACAAATCTTCATATTTTCGTTGTTTGTTTTTGGGGTGTTATGCCGTGTTGTGCTACCTCCTTCTTTAGCCGACGTTTCGGACAGCGTTGCAGTGTCCATCATCAGGGCAGATCCGGCAGATCCATCGATGAGATCCTGCCGGATCTGCCCTGATGATGGACACTGAAACGCTGTCCGAAACGTCGGCTAAAGAAGGAGGTAGCACAACACGGCATAACACCCCAAAAACAAACAACGAAAATGCTTTTGGCCGTGAAAATCTAAAAACGTATCAAATCTTCATATTTATTCTGAAAATGAAATTTTGCACATTTGACCTTCAGAACACGAGGAGGGTCAAAGTCTACCTCTGATTTCGAAAAACTCTACGAAAAGCCCAACACCGGGGATTTCAGCTATTGGATAAAAAAGTAGTTGCTGCAGAGTTTTTTGCTTCTTTATGTGCATTTTCAGCAAAGCACAATTTCAAAACTTCTTCACAATTTGTTTTACTAGATTCTTAAGGGGAACAAACGGCTGCGTGGCCTTTTCCCTACAAATCTTAATTTGGATTAGAGGCCAAAATATTCAACCAACTTTAAAAATAATTTTTTAAATCATCAGGTATGTGAAAAATCTAGTATGGATATCTGCAACTTTATTTATTTGTTTTTTAAATAAAATATAGGCCATTAAATAATTCAATTTTTCATGATTTTCGAGGCAACTTTGGCAATTATTTATGAATTAATGAAAATTATTTAAAAAAAAAATTGCTTTATTTACAGTATAAAATAAAAATAATTAAAAACGTACTTTGATGGTCGTAAATTTAAATTACGTATGACCGATTTGCATCAGAAAACAATTGGTTGAATATAAATTAAAATTTCTACCCGAAAAACGTTTTTTTAATGTTTCATTTTTTTATTTTATTTTGTTATTGTATTACCATGGTAGATAAGGCAAGATAATATTTTAAATAATTACTTGCAATTTGCAAAAAAATTCTAAAATTAAAGCCTATAAATCAAAGTTTTAAAAAAATAACACATATCCGTACTAGATGTATGCTATACCTTTTTATTAAAAAAATAATTATTTAGTTTGGTTGGGTATTTTGGCCACATATCCAAATTTAAATTGCGTACGAAAACAGTCGCAGCCGTTCCTCTCAAGAGATTTAACAATGTTTCAGAGGCTGATTGAATTAATGCATTGTGTGGGTTGTAAGTTTATTTTACATACTTGTAGCAGTAATCGGCAGCGTGGGCGTAGTATCTGGTGAGGTTACCATGGACAGGGGGGGTGGCGCAGAAGATCATATCGGCGCACAAGTTGTACTGCCCGTTACGGCAAAAGTCGCAGTAGCGGCACGGTACTCCGGGCTCAATGGCTACGCGATCTCCCACTTTCAAGCTCTTTACATTGGAGCCCAACTAAAAGTAATCATGAATTTGAAGTTTTAAAAATCAATTTTACGTTATCCCCAACTTTCAAGCTAGTTGCATTGGAGCCAAACTAAAAAAAGTGTCAAGAATTTGAAGAACAAAAACCAATGTATCTTTCCCCAACTTTCAAGCTCGATACATTGGATATCTATGGCCTAATTCAAAGGAGTCATATTAGAAAGACAAGAAACCAATGTTATGCAATCCCCAACTTTAAAGCTCGTTACATTGGGGCCCAACTACAAGTAGTCAAGAATTTGAAGTTCAAAAATCGAAAGTTACTCCCAAATTGGTTGGGCAAGAAGTCAAGAATTTGCTATGCCAGAAGAAAGTTAGAAGTTAAAGCTAGTTAGAAATTTACGCTATCCCAACTAAAGCCAAGATTAGAAGATCAAAAAAAACCAATGCAATAATATTTCGAGTCGTGTAGTTTCAAAGGTGGCAATCTGACTTTTTATTACATACTGTGAATTGGATGTACAAAAAAAGGTTAGGTTCACGGTTACCATCGGTATGGCAATTATGTAAATGTTTCAAATATTATACTAATTATGTTAATATGTCTAGACTAGCTATTGTGTTAAATTCAGAGCATGGCGGGCAATTGCTGAATTGTTCAACTTCCGTCAATTTCATAATTTTTTAGTTACGACCTTCGATAATACAGCATTAAATAATCAGTATAAAACCGTCAGGTCTAATTGTTCGGTTTTCAGATGTTTTCAAACGGGTCTCATAGAAATCGCTGTGTCTCCCTTACTATAATGGTTAGAAATATGATCTAAACTGTGTTAGAAAGAGAAAATACCATGCTTTATATTCAAATTTAAAAGTTAACCAAAAGATTTTTAAAATGTACACCTTTATGAATGCAAAGTTTCCGACTGCAATTTGAAAAAGAATTATGAATCTTTGAGAATTAAAAATAATTTGTAATCTGCTCCTTCATAGATGGCAGCAATTTTACAACTGAATTTCAGTTCTGTATCATGTTTGTACGCAACATGGCGACTCACACCTAGAAATGACTTAAGACGACTCCCGTGTGAGAGACAAGCACGATGAAATGACTTAAGATGTTTCCCACCGCCTGGGGGCGAAGAGAGTTTCACTGTAAATGAAAATATCAACAGAACTGAATTTATTTCTAAACCTACATATGTAGCATAGTATGTATTATAACATACTATAATAATATAAAGGTGGGGACAGACACAAAGCTCACATCAAAAGATACTGTGTTATAAAGTATCTTTTCTACCGACACACTACGTTATAAAAGATTTCTTCCTACGGCAGGAGAGGGGGTCAGATGAATTCGGAAGCGGCCGAGGGAATATCATTTCTAGGTACTGGATATGTCAACTTGACGGCTGACAGCGGCTTGATACGGCGCTCCATGTATTAAAAATGACCCCCTCTCCTGTTTACGGTGGAGGGGGAGGCGCATAACTTTTCTTATATCACGCCGCTAGCGGTTACGGAGAATAATAATAATAAATAGCGAAGACTCGAACTGCGCTTTTTTACGTCTTGCAGCTCTTAATGGGATTGTATGGCGAGAGCTATTGGGTTATAAAGAATCTTTTGATGTGAGCTTCGCGTTTGTCACCCCTTTAATAATGAGATTATTCAGTGGTAATTTATATAATTATTACCTTTGCAACTATTCCCGAAGCTTCGTGACCCATGACCATTGGGTCTTCCACAATGAAGTTTCCGCACCTTCCTCTCACCCAATAATGGACGTCTGATCCACAGATTCCCACGGAATCCATCTTGATTAGCACCTCTGAAATAAACCACTTAAATTAGGAATCAAACTATACTATGATATCGACTGTACATGGAACATGACTAGGTTATTAATTTATCTTGAGTTAGATCATATTATTGTGTGCTCTAATAAACAAACTCATAAATGAATAGGATTAGATAATAATGTTCTTAAAGGATTAGGTAAGTATGTTATTGGTTTATCATACTTTCTCATTTCTTTTCAGAATTTATGAATGCTATAAACTTTACAAATTTTTGCCAGAATTTCATTGTAGAGTTGTAAAACCTATTTTAATTATTATTTCATTCTTGCCCGGTGTCCGTGTACTCATAATTGTAATTTATCTGCTTATTAGATATCCCTTAACCCTGTTGATTTGTTACAATAACAATTTTAATGGTTAAAAAAATTTGTTTTCTTTAATTGAATCGTTGAGTTAAAAAACCCCTCCTAATGGATTTTCACATTTTTGAGTAAAAAAACGCCCACAAACAGCCCACACGTTTTTCAAGAAAAACGTGTGGGCTGGTGAGTTTCCAAGATTCCAGTTTTTTTTTGTTTTATTGAGAAATTAATAGAATAAGCATGACAAAAATCAACCAAACGACCAAAATTTGTATGGAAAGAAACTGGTGATCATTTTGAGTTTGTTGAAATACTGACTTCTGATTCAAAATACTCCGTAATTCGTCTAAATTACGGAGTATTTTGGAAGTTTGATATTTAACCGCTTGGGCACATAAGCTTGTTTTACGACAATTTAACATAGGTAGACATAGGAATGACGTACACCCCGGACCTGAGTTATTAAACAAGATTTATAAAGAAACTTGGAGGAATTTGGAAAAAATAACAACAGCATTACATTTCTGGTTAGAAAACATAAAATATGGCATTCACAACTCATTTTCAACAAAAATTCATTAGGGAGGATATTGGAACTCAACGATTCAATAAAATACAGAATTACATTATTTTATATTTGCAATTCGTAACTCAAATAGTAGATATGTAAAAAATCATGCATAATTTTTAATTGGAAATAACTTACCACATGGTTTGATTTCAGGAATTGCTCTTTGTTCCTGTGAAAAGAAAAAAAAATGTGAACAAAGTTGAAAAACAATTGTAAAATCATAGTTCTGGGCAAATCATTAGAGTTTGTGTACATCAACAGTATCGAAAGATTAAAAAAAAATTTCAAATTGATTTGGAACATCCGCCCACAGTCCACTCCTACCTATGAAATGCCTAAATCATGCCTGAGTGCATCCACTGACAAGGCAACTGAAAAAAATACGAGTGTGCTTTAGACCACACAACTGAAGTAAATACTTCTTTAGTAATCTAATCTAATTTTCTTTTTGGCAAATAAAATAAAATTCTAATAAAACCATTGCAATCATCAGTGTATAAGAATCTATATTGAAGATTCGTTTGGATTGTTACCAATCATCGTGACAAATCAGTTGTTTCAATGCACTGAGTTTGCACACTCTAAACGAAAATTTGATTAATTTTATTATGGGATTATGCTTAGAATGGGATTGTTGATTTAATTCTTACAAAGTTTAAAATAAATGCCAGCACCATCGACCAAGGTTATACTTGGTCTTTGGCCAGCAAATAAGAGTTTTCATGGTAGGTAAAACTCCAATATTATCGTTCGCCTCCGTAACACTCGTAACTCGTAACGTAATATTACGCCTCTCGTAACGCTGTAATTTCCGTAACGCTTCCGCCAGTTTACCCTTTAAGTCAAGCGTGTCAAGAAGTATTTACTTTAAAAAAACCAGTTTACGAGTAAACTCGCTATTCTGTGTATGTCAACGTGATGGTCTGCACACTACACATGTACACAACTTCTCAAAAACCCGTTGTCAATGGCAATGCAAGCAGTGACTCGAAACTCGCCAAGCTAGTTGCTATGATGACAGCTGATTTTTCTTCGTCTATGGTTAAACAAGTTGAGATAATTACTGAAATCGTAAAATTTAATAGCGCCGTCATAGAAGTTTGGTTGGAAACCATAGAAACCAGCCAGTTTTAGTTTGGTTTCAGTTTCTCCAGTGAGCGGAGGGCCTAAATCATGCCTAAATTGCCCAAAGATACTGAATTGAAAATAATTATTATCACTTAACATCAGTACCTACTCAAGTACTTATAGAAGTAAAGCGTTTAAATTTATACTCGCTATTTAGGTATAATGTATAGAGTTTATAATGTCTACGTCAACATTTGTTTTAGATTCAGTTTTATAATTTTATTTTTTGCTTTTATTTGAATTGTTTGTAATGCTTATTTAGATGTAAGTACTTTGCTTTTTAATTTTATTATTTGCTTTTGTGTGAATTGTGTGTAATGCTGATTTAGATGTACTTTGTTAATAAAAAAATAACATAACAACGCAGCAGGGCGTGAAAAATAAATAAATAAATAAATATTAGCCTAACTAAGAAAAAATTGTGAAGTGTTTTTTTATAAGTAAGGCTGTAATATAATCAAAGGCTGTAATGTAATTTTTACATTCTGCATAGAGTTAATTGTAAGAAATAGGGTGTACCTACCTATTTTTCTACTTAAGGTATATTCATTATAAAGATTTTTTTCTATTTGAATGTGCATCCAAACATCAAGTGAAAGGTAAATGTTATTTTTTATCCTTCCAGTATAGTGAGTGATATATCCAGATTTAACTATGATTACACCACTATACAATCAATGATTCTGTTCCTAGGTATGTTGTATAAAAATAATCAATTTATTTCTGGGTATGTTGGATAATTTTGTTATCGTAAATACTATGATACCGTTAGGTACCTAACCCATTTTTTATCTTAGGAATGCAAATAACAACAAATTTTAATAAAAGGAACCAAACTAAATGCTATACAGCATATTCATAGCTATTCGAATGAGCAATGTAAACAAATAGTAAAATGTCAACAAAAATATTATATTGACGTGTCAAAGTTATAGGTTATGCGAGTTTACGTACAATAAAATCATGGGTCTACAGTTGTTTTCAAAGCGAATTCAACCATAAAAAAATAGCAACAGTAATGCGCGTAATAAGAAATATTAATTTACTCACCAATCTGATATCGTCAATTTTGTAAAGAACCGCTGTCAAGTTATCTTCGGACATTTTAGTTTGGTTTTTTGTTAACTTTTGGTAATAATCAAAATAAATTTACGAAATTTACTTCCAGTTTATGCACAAATGAAGAAACTACGAAGAGACAAGCATTCGCGAACTGCAGAATCAAAATTGCACCACGGAATCAAGTGTGGACAATTTTATAATAGCCGCGGTGGAAGTTATCACAAACCGTTGGTCGGTATTTAGCTTTTAATTTAATTTTAATTATTATACACTAGCATTTACTAGCTGAAGTTCCTGGCGCTGCCCGGCTTGCTACTTTACACCGACTTTTTCGAAATCAGACGAGAGTGAGATAAACCTTTCTCTTGTTTTTAAGGTCAAGTGTGCAAAAATTCATCAATCTCGGAATAAAACTATAGATATAGGTATAAAAATCAGATCCACGCCACCCGCCCTCCTGCCACAAAACACAGACACTCTTCTTTATTTAAATAGATTTTAGGTTGAAATTTGAATCTAATATATAAAAAATCTCGTGTCACGGTGTTTGTGGTCGAACTCCTCCGAAACGGTTGGACCTATTTTTATGATTTTTTTAAATATACTGTATGAGAATAGGCCGTAAAGTATATTTCATACCTCGAGCTCTGGCTTTATGAAATTTGCATAAAAAAATTGAAATAGGTCAGAGTTTAGCAGCAGGGAAAAAAGTCTTGAGGGGGAGGGGTTCGAGGGAGGG
Organism: Limnephilus auricula; assembly: GCA_951813805.1. Taxonomy (NCBI): domain Eukaryota; kingdom Metazoa; phylum Arthropoda; class Insecta; order Trichoptera; family Limnephilidae; genus Limnephilus; species Limnephilus auricula. The sequence continues at coordinate 17,797,650 of OX638397.1, read as the reverse complement.
GGGAAGGGAATGCATGAGGGGGGTTGCGAGAAGGGGGACAGCGGGAGAGCGGAGGGGGAAGGTGAAAATCGAAAGCGGGAGGGGAAGGAGTCGCGGAATGGGAAGAGGTGGCGAAAGGGGAACGGAACGAATAGGAAAGGACACGTACGAAGAAACAATTTATTTAAGTGGCATTCCAACGCATGGCTGGTATCAGCTAGTATATAAATAATATTAATACTTACCTATGTTCTACAATAATTGATACCATTGTGATGCAAAAATTGCAAAATAAGGCATTTTTTGTTTACGAGATAATATAATAAGAAAAGGTAAATAGTGCTAAGATAAGACATGTAGGTAGATACATTATTATATTAGTAATAGTATTATACCTATTGTCTTAGTAATAGTATTGGTATTACCTAATTACCTCAGACCTCATCATAATGGGGCCAACAGACCTAGCTATAAAAGCTCAAGCGTTATTTGGCTTGGCCTACTTCAGCATATCGGTTGCCGTACATTCCCATTGGGAATGTACGGCAACCGATATGCCGAAATACGCCAAACCAAATAACGCTTGAGCTTTTATAGCTAGGTCTGTTGGCCCCTTAATTTGCCCGGTTCCATGACAACTCAGAAACTTGCAATTTCAACACCCCTTTGAAAAGTCAGTTATGAAAACCATGAAATGAAAATTAGCTATAACCTAAACCATTTTTATCATCACTTTTAATGATTTGTTGAAGTTGCACGATTCTGAGTTGTCCCGTCACCAATTTACCCGTACGTAAAATATTATACATACATACATACATTACATACATACATAGTACATAGCATAAAATTATAGTTCATTAGAGATGATCGATCTTCCTAACCCGGTTCCCACCTGCACCGGTTCCTTTGCTGTCACTGAAACGGTCGATATAAATACCCGGAATTTTATTTTCCCTTTGGCATAGGTATATTTGTCAAAATAGAAAAAAAATGTAAAAAAAAAATGGAATAAAGCGATCTGGATCCGGTTGCTTTTACTCAAAGGATTGGTTTTAACCTACCTGTTTTACAAATCGACACCTGTTTTGGTTCCATGACAACTCAACAAAGTTATATTTCAACGCCCCTTTAGTGATATTTTTTTAAATAAAAAATAGCCCCTAACCTAACGTACATTTTTTGTTTGTTTTCATCTATTTTTAAAGGATTGGTGATGTTTTATAGGTAGGTGTTTTTTGCATGGGTAAAATCGAAAGAGGCGGCCAGCGTCAAGTGGCAACTTCAATCTTATTTCCACCAGCGTAAGACAAGGAGTGAATTAGTGCATGATTTCACGAGTTTCAAGATTTTTTTTATAAATTGCATCGCCTGGTTTTGTATGGTGAAGTTTATTAATGAAAATCGTAAATTTTCTCATTTTCAAAAAGTTTGAGTATACCTACCCCTCATGATCAAAATAGTATGATCATTAATATCTGGAGAGGTTATAATATGTTTAGATTAAATTGAATGGGTTCATAAATTTACTACTATTATGTACAATATATTATGGCATTTAAATAGCAATGATAAGAAAGCATCAAGTTGAGTTCAAAGTAATAAAAATAGCTCAGATAATGAGCCTCTTGCATAGATTTTTAATTGGCTTAGTAAAAAATTATGTGAGTATGTAGGTTTATCTGACCAGAAAACGAAAAAATGATGTCTTTAACTATCAACGTTATCTAGTGCATTGACGTTAAAAGTTTTTAATGAAGCAAAAGCCTTTGTTCGTGGTGGCTTATACAGTAGCGTATTTCTGAGAAAGTTTGTCAATATGGCAGTGAGTTAATAGTCGTAGATACCAACCGCTGTTTCTTCCATTTCCCATTGTAGTTTTAAGCTGATTCTGCTGAATTTTAGTTTTGCGTTATACTTACGTTTGTTCATAAATATTTTGTTGGTTAGTAGTACACCATGGAAGGTTGTGGAAAATATTTTTAAAGTTGATCTCTGGAACTATACATCATCCACCTATGTTGAAAAAGGTTAACTTTAACAAATATACTAGTGGGAGATTTCTGCCTATCAGAACGCACCAATAAACAGAGCGTCTCAACTGCTTAACGATTCTGCATTGATCATCGACATTTGTGTACACAGCCACCTGTGTATACATACAGTTGTTTATATATGTTGATGCACGTCACAGATAGTAATACTGCCCCCATGATCTTTTTACACATACGTGTATCTCAAATTTGTAATATTCTCTACTCCTCCTGCTGAAAGAGTGGTTTTTCGCGACCAGCTCACAACTCCAGGGTGTTGTGTAAAATGATCGATTGACCTAGCTCTAGTTATTATGCCGTGTTGCGCTACCTCATTCTATAGCCAACGATTCGGACAGTAATACAGTGTCCATCATCATGTCAGATGTATAATCGAAGAGCAAGTGGAAGGAGTTGCGATGGGCGGTCTGTTTTCGCCAGTACTATCTAAGTTTTGTTTATGGAGAAGTTTGAAGAAGTGGTACTCAACACAACTTCTACTGTCCCTAAAGTATGGTGGCGCTCGTTGATGATGTCTTCGACATTTGGCCTCATGGAACAGAGAAAGTGAATGAATTCCTGGACCATCTTAATCCTCTCCACAGCACAATTAAGTAAACAATGGAGCAGGAAAACCAAGATAAAATAACAAAGCATTAGAGGGAAACGACCCCGCAAGACAGAAGGTAAACCATAAAAGCCAAATCTACCCCAAATGATGACGGAATTGTAGAAGAGTCAAAAGGCTGCGATTTCATGCCTTATGTTCACAATGTGACGGACAGAATTGCCAGGATACTGAGAAAAGAAAGTATCAAGACTGTCGTTGGAACACAAAAAGGCTTACTGAGGCCTGCAAAAACCAAGTTTCATCTTGAGACAGATGGAGTTTATAAACATAGCTCTTCAGAATGTGACAAGGTTTATATAGGTCAGATAGGAAGGACCATATCCAAAAGGACACAGAACACTTTCAAGCATATAAACTCTGCCATCCTTACAAATTGGCGATTGCCGAGCACTTAATTGAAACCTTTGGATTACCTATTAGATTTTATTTGTTCCTGAATTCCTGGGAAGACGCATAGAGTACGCCTAATTATGGAGGTAATTGAAATTCACAAAAATCCAATTAATAGTAATAAAGATAACGGGGCTAAGCTAAAAAAAAATGCAAATAAAACTAAAACACCTGTCTTGGTTCTTGGTGTCTGGCAATTGATGACTAAACCAAAACTAAATCATTGTAAATTATACTGTAATCCTTGCTCTTAGAGGGTTAGAGCTGGCAATACGGTATCGCATCTACACAAATTAGCACACACTTTGCCTTTTTCAAAAAAAAATGTTGCTTTTTCAAAAACAAAAAAATGGACATAGTTATATTGTCCGTTGACATAAGTAGGTAGCGGTACACGGCATAATAACCCAAAATTAAATCACAATATTACTTTCGGCGGTGAAAATCTGAAATCACACCACACGAAACTTACCTTAAAAAACTGCGACTTTGGAAATAGTAATAAAGTTGTGTAAAGTAAATGCAAGTAGCTTTTTGTTTCTATGTGCAAACATTATTCTTGGCTAAATATAGCTATAGTTACGTGCCACTGGTGGCACTTAGATGGCAAAGCTACTGGTGTATGCAATTATTTTGTTTTTGAGATCTTTCTTATTAAAGAAATTGTTTTGTTTTTTGTAATTTTATTGGTTGAATGCCAACTTTTTTTATTCAGCATTATCTTTATTTGCTTGAAATAATACAATGATTGCCTTTGCCACTATCATCTACCTATTAAAACCAATTTATTTTCAAATCTCTAAACAAATTTTCGAGAGTGGTATAGGTACGTACTTGACTTACTTTGACCAGTGATTCCTAACATTATTTGGAGTAGTACAAGTTTCTCGCTTGTACCACGAGTTTCCGGACACTCCGATAATATGAGGATTTGAACTCAGCCTAAGTGAGTTTACTTTCAGTTTAATATTTTTTCCGCTCAGCAAATGTATAGATTATCTTAAAAAATAACATTTTTTAACCCACCAGGCCTCGACCATTTTTTGTCAGAGGGTCAAAATATTTCCGCTTTCGAATAAAATCATAAAAGTTAAAAAATTTATCACATTACGTTTTTTCAAACTAAAATTATTGATAACGAAAAAATATAAAAACACATCCTACATATTCTATCAGACAAATGTATTGTTACCTTATTTTTTTGTGGTTCCATCTAAAAATAATTAATAAAATATTACCAAAGTTTCTTAATTTTTTTTCAAATTGCGATCCGTAAATCTCCTCACTCTAAACGCGGATAAAACTAAATTCATCTGCTTCAGTGCAACTCAAGCGGGTCAACCAAAAGAAATTCATAACATTATTGTACACCATTGCAATGAAATATCTACATGTAAATGCAATACCTTAGAATGTATGGACAGTATAAAATATCTAGGAATTATAATGGACAAATTTCTGAGATGGGACAAACATATAGACTTAACTTCCACAACGGTCAGGAAACTCACACATCTTTTCATGGCTGTAAGAAATATTATCTGCGTAAAATACATGAAACGAATTTACTGCCACATATCGCTTGCTGAGGGTTGGTTTGTACTTCATTCATAAAATTTTTTTTTAACTGTGAATGCTGTAATATATATTTTTATCTACTCTATCCACATAAAAAATAAACAGATTTTCAGTGGGAACTTACATTTTGATCATCACTTTTCGTTCTATCTCCATAGTAATTACAAAAAATGAGGATTGGAGTGTACTATATCCATTAGCCAATACTAACTTTTTACTATTATTTATTAAAACCTTATGTATGTGCATGCAAAAATCAATGTTTTATTACTCCGTACATTTTTTTTATTCATACGACAATACTAAATTTTCTAATTTATTTTTAATATTACAGTGGTGCCTCGCATAACGAACGCCTCGCACAGCGAACGCTGCACACAACGAACTTCCTTTTCGTTCATTTCACGATTCATACAACGAACTTCGCTTCACACAACGAACTTCGCTTCACACAACGAAGTCGCCCACTTCACACGATCACTGCCGATTTATTGCATCCTTCCGCGCAGGCAGTCGTTAGTCACTGAGCAGTACGCTTAACTTACGCACGTGTCGCAGCAATCGTTCATCATTACAACGAAGTCGCCCGATCTTCTACGATCACTGCCGATTAATTGCATCCTCCCGCGCAGGCAGTCGTTAGACTCGTTAGTCACTGCGTAGTACGGGTAGTACGCTTAACTTACGCACGTATCGCAGCAATCGTTCTTCATTACGAATTAAATCGCACACGTATCACGGCAGTCGTCCTTTTAAGATAAACTCAACATTTTTTTTATATGATGGGTTCTAAAAAAAGCAGGAAGGTGATTTCTCTTGAAATGAAACAGGAAATAATTAGAATTTTTAGATGTATCTAAATAAAAATAATAACAAAAAATTTATCTTTTTTTATGTCATCTTACCATATTTTATGCTACAGAACGAATTTTTTTTTTAACATGTATTGTTATGGGAAAACGCGTTTCACATAACGAACTTTTCGCATAACGAACTTGCTCCTGGAACGAATTAAGTTCGTTGTGTGAGGCACCACTGTATCTTATTATTATTTACTAAAACCTTATGTATGTGAACGTAAAATTATTATTATTTGATGTGCTATGGGAGGAAGTTACTGTTGGTTTGAACCAGAGTATGGAGAATCATAGTTCCATGGTTTGAACCAACATTAATTTTTTGATATTTGGTTTAATAAAAGTGTGCTTTTACGTTCTTGATTATGCTTTTATTCAAATTCAACCCATTACGTTGTTCTTTTACTTAGAGGTAGATTAACCTTCGTATTTTATATTATTATTTACAGCAATTAGTTTGAAGCAAAAGAAACAAAAAGATATATTTTTTTTAACTTCATAACCCGTTTTCTCAATACGAGTTTTTGTGGACATGGTACAAACCAACCCTCAGCAAGCAATATGTAATTCCATATTAGATTATGCTTCCTTAGGATGGGGTGGTTGTACTAAAACAATACTTGATCCCTTAGCAAAAGCTCAGAAATCCCTTCTTAAGAGTCATACTTACAAAACCGTTCAGATACCTCAGCGATTCATTGTTCGAAGAGTTTCGCATTCTTGATGTAAGGCGAATAATTATACATGAGGAAAATTATATTACATACCCAAAAACATCGTCACCACTACACTTCTTCATCATCACGACACCAGAAATGCAAAGAGGAACCCATCGTTCCTCCCATCACTTCTTCATCCCTAGCTCAAAGACAATTTTAGGCCCTAAATTGCTTAATCTTATTCCTGATGCATGAGAGCTGGAATCAGACGGTTCACTAATCGTTCATTTCTGTATTTCATTCTACCTATTTCACTCGGAATGACACGTCTGAACAAGAAATGAAACAAAAGTGAAACGAAGATGGGAACATTCGCTCGAGTAACTATAGAGTAAACCTTCACACGAGTGAACCGTCTGATTCCAGCCTAAGTGCTAGCATTCTGCGTAATCTGGTAGGTACCTACAAAAAAAAGAGTGGAAGATACTGTCAGTATCGCCCTGGTGTAAGACCACCATTCAGAATTGAAACGTTGCTTGAAATGGATTTAGCCGTGTTTAGTGACTAGATCTGAATAGCCAGGTACTTTCCTACCTTCCTCTTCCCTATCTCCTTCCCTTCCCCACTTTCCTTCAGCCTCACAACATACCCCAATTGGGGATGCCATAGTCTCACTGGCTCCAGACGGGATTAGTTGGGACTCTTGTGAGGTATTCTCTATAAAAAAAAAAATGATTGGCTTCTGATCTTGGGGAGAGCTGAATGCGAAAATGTGCTAATTAACAGCCATATGTTTTTTTTTTAGTTGATCTTTCCTATATATTATATTTGCATTACATTCATTTTATTTTTATACCACTGCAAGTTCAAAAACTGCTTAAATTTTTCCTTGCATTTATCTTTTCTCTACTCACATTTCTTTTTTTTAAATCTATTTTTTGATTCTCTACAGTGGTCACCAACATCCGGCCCGCCAAAGATTTTCATCCGGCTCTCCAAAAAATTATATAGGATATGTTAATTTTACAGAATTTTATTATTTCGTTGTGAATTCACGGCAGCTATATAAAAAGGTTAAGTAAAAAAAGTTGGCTATTTGAGATAACCAGAGTTTTAGGTGTTTTCGGAGAATTCGGTGCTAGCACAGTCGATCGATAAGGATTGATAGGATAACTTTCGGGAACTTCTCATAGTTCCCTACGACAGCTGCAGATCGCTAACGCACACATAACAGTTGAAGTCACACTTAGTCATTGAGAACTCTTACTTATTCGTTGGCGATCTGCAGTCATGCTAGGGAACGATGATAAAGTTATCCTATCAATCCTTATCGATCGACTGTGCTGGAGAGCCAGGAATACCTTTATTATTACGTTCTTACTATTTAATATGCAAGTATTTTAAATTGTGTGAGACATGTGAATATTTTTGTTACATTGTTTTTAACGCAATAGATAAAATAACAATATGTAAAACTACACAAAGAAATAAATTTAAAACATGGTAGACCTTCATTGTTACTTTAGCCGTAAATATAAATTAGATGTTTTCAATTTGGGAGGCGGGTATGGGTACCGCCGCCCCGGGAACCAGTTATTGGATAACCAACACCCCCGCCATAGGTCACCCCAAGTAGTTAGCTACTTTTGGTGACTGAGCAGGGGTGCCACGGTTCAAGGGGTCAGATGTGTTTGCCCAGCTGCTGGGTGGCAGGCCGGATCGGGAGACGCTGGTTGAGGGAGACCTTTTTACCTCTCCAACCGGATTTTCTCGACCCATCGCCTTGCACCGTAGTGGGAGAAATGGATTCATACGTCTGTCACTCCTGGACACACTTACCCGAGGATTATTGGCGAGGATGAGGATAATTTGAAAATTGAAACAATGGAAAAAATACAGGACATTGAAGGGGACCCACCACTTTCCCAAGGACTTTGTGAGGAAACTGATTGTTTAACCTCCTTAGCCGCACACGTCAGAACTCAAATTTTTTTTTGTTAAAAGGAAGCCACCTTTTTTTTAAACGATTCTAAACCCTTCAATGTCCCTGCACACATGCTTTTATTTATTTATTAAACAAATTCATACATAATTTAGCAACCTGTACACTAGTGTGGGCCGATTTTTTTTTCTTCAGAATTCCTTTTGACGCTAGTGATGAAAAGTTGTCTATGTATCTCAAACATCAAAAAAATATATTTAAAAAAAAAACAAAAAATATCCTAAGGTTCCACCTGCCCTTTGAAGTTTGAGAAAATATCGAAATATTCCTATGTTTTCAGTTTTTTTTTTTAAATATTCTGGAATAGTTGAATGATGTTCATTTATGAGAACTAGTGTAATGAAGTATGTAAGTTCGGTAGATGTAACTAACATTAATTATTTTTGTAGTAATATGGGACTAAAGCACGTCCGCCCGCAGTCCCCGACCCCTCTCGCAATAAGGGCACCGCGCAATACTGGCCGTTCTCTATTTGCGTTGGTCGACCAACTGCTCTCGAGGGGAGAGGTCACAAAAGTCAATAAGGAGAAACAGAAAAGATCTTACCAAATTAAATGAACAGGTGTTTGAAGAGGCTTTAGAATTTGTAGAAACTGTATCATTGTCTTCCACCTCAGCATCAAAATCATCTTCTCCTGTCGCAAAATCAAGTAGATTACTTCAGACTAATATCACAGCCTTTCCCACAACCAGCAAATCTCCGTCTTTAACAGTTACAGAACCGAACCTGTCACAGTCCAAGATCTGTGACAGGTTCGGGATATCGGACCGAGCTGGTGCAGCAATCGCTTCTGCCGTCTTAAATGATTTCAACATAATCACGCAGGATAAAGGCCGGTCTCTTGCGAGCAATTTTTCAAACAATACCTCAAACATTACCATTAACATGTGGCAGGGCCACAACGTTTGTTGTTTTCTATGGGCCACGGAAAGCAAAAACATTGCGGCTTGGACCTAACCATCCACAAAATGCGTACACATTTTCGTTGGAGGAGACGCCGCTTTATACAAATAAAGTTATAGACAAAAATATACTGCGTCGCGCACGTCTGCGTACCAGATTTGCACTCATGAAAGCAAAGACTTGGCATAAAGTAAGTGGATTATTTTTTGATAGTCGAAAGGACAAGACTTTAGTTAATATAAAAAAGGACATAAATATTATATCAGCACGGTGGTTGAAGAACACGTATCGTTAAGCATGGAACCAGGCTCTCATTCCTTGACGCACATTACCCCTATTACGCACACTACCCCTAAGTCTGATATGTCTTCTTCATCGCAACGTGCTGCTTTTACGCCATTTGGTTATTAAATTAGATGGTACAACCACTGGAGCTCGTGGTTTTTCCGGCCACTTAGGTTCGAATCTTCATAATTGCCATAATTTGCCGGTGCAATCTTTTTCAAAAATTTATGCGGACTATTCGATAGACGTCCTGTTTTCGGATACGTTTTTAGATTTTCACGGCCAAAAGCATTTTCGTTGTTTGTTTTTGGGGTGTTATGCCGTGTTGTGCTACCTCCTGGAGGTAGCACAACACGGCATAACACCCCAAAAACAAACAACGAAAAAGTCCTGTTTTCGGTTTTAAGCACCTATCAAAAATACTTGCTTGATATTTTCAAAGCAGTTTCCAGGGGACATTGTCATTCTGATATTGCCAGAAAAAACCCAGGAGTGATGTCGCAAGCACGGTGGCTTACCACAGCGAGTCGTATCCTACGACTGAAGGTATATTGGAAGCCCAACGCCATCACAAATTTTGGTCATATTAGCTACGTTTATCATGAGGGCATACATTCCGATTTGGTTTGACATAAAACTACATGGATCATACAAAGATGGTGCGAGGCATACTTTTAATATGATAAACTATTCGCGCTAACAATAATTAATCCTGTGATACAGCGAAACGCTTACTACGCTCATCCTGAAAATTAACTGTTATCAATGATAACCGATGAATCGCCTGCCATCAAAGAGCTTGGAATCAGGCTTTTATTGAAAGCTATAGAGTTATCCCGGACGGAACACCGAACATTTAAAGTACCGAAATTGAATTTTAATGCACAATCCTATATTGATATGATATCTTGGCCAGATACGCCAATCACATATCCTCCCATTTTGGAAAATGTCACGACAGAAGAATTAGAGGAACTTCGGAAGTCGGCTACATTTTGGACAAATTTGACAGATTCCCCTGTCACATACAAGCGGTAGAACGTTGTGTGAAGGTTGTGACTGGAGCATCTTCGAAAGTGTGTGGCAAGAAGAATATGGAAGGCCTCATCATCAAAACAATAAACTCCAGAAAAAATATGCCAAAAATTGAAACAAAACGTGATTTCATACGATAATAATTGATCATATTGAATTCTTCATAATTGGTGTAATAATTATGACTGTAATTCTTAATGTTTTAAAGCTTTTAAAAGTAAATAAATTGTTACTGTGAATATTGTAATTGTAACTCTTTCCTTACCTAACTACTTTGGAATAATTCACAAAAAATGTTTTTTACTCATTTTTCGATCGCTTGGTGGAACCTTAGAATGATAATATTAAAAAAAATTTTAAATTTTGTATTAACATTAAAGACCTAAGACAACTTTTTGTCGGTAGCGCTTATGGAAATAAGACAAATTTTTTTTCGCCATACTGTTGCGGCCCACCCTACTGTACACTCATATAATACACACCAAGAAAGAAAAAGGTATGCGCACTTGCATTTGTAGTAGGAATATAATGTTATATTCTTTATTATACCTCTGATAAGTGCCCTAGCTTTTCCAAGTGACCAGTGACTACTGTGGTAGCTAGGACACTCGTTTTTTTTTAAAGAGAGAATCGCCAGTAGCCCTATACTCTCTGAATTAGTGAAAAATCGATAAAAAAAGTTCAAAGATAAGATCAGTAAGATGTACAATAAGGTTTTAATTTAGTTAGTTGTTAGTAAGTTGTTAGTTTGTTAGTAACCCCCATGCAAGTTAGTTTAAAACAGTATTGTAGATCTTACTAAAAACTCATCTGAACTAAAAATTAAACCGAACCACTGAAGAGTGGTTGCCCGGCGAAAACTTAAAACTAACTTAAAAATAAACCTGAAAAAACAATGTCGCTGATCACTGGTCCGGATCACTGGCTTTAGGGAACCATTTGCCCGCCAGACAATTAAAACTAACTTAAAAATAAACCTGAAAATTGAAGGTCGCCGGGAACATACCTAACCTAGTGACAACAAAACGACAACCTAGGAACAACGGAATGAGAACCTAGCGACAACAGAACGACAACGTAGGACGACGACAGAACGACGACAGGATGACGACAGGACGACACATCAGGACGACACATCAGGACGACAACCTAGTGACAAAAGCAGAACGATAACCTAACGACGGAAGCAGACAACGTAGCGACAACAGCAGAACAACAGCAGAACAACAGCATCCTAAAAACGAAAAATCTGAAAAAATTCTGAAAACACAATGTAAGTTAAATTAGTGCAGGCAAGTTCAAAAGAAAAAGATCATACCAAGGAGCAGTTTTGTAGAGGGTCTATCTCACCAACCAGTTATCTAGTCCTCCAGTGATTCAACTGGTACTTCAGGCCCACAGCGTTACTCCACGACGCATCCTGAAAAACAAAATGCATCGTTAAATCTTGAAGTAAAAAAAAAACATTGACTTGTTCTCAATACAAGCAGACCTACGTAAATTGTTTGTCTCGCTATTATTTAGTGTGTTAGAAAGAGTTAAAGTTAAAAATTAAATACATATCACATATGGGAGGAAGGGGTAAAAGGAAGGGGAAGGGGTAAGAGTGGGGGAAGTTTAAAAGAATTAGGGATTTAAGTCATTAGAAGGGAAAGACCGGTTGAGTTGGGAAAAGGTTCAAAAGTGGGTTTATAAGTTTTTTTTGCTGCTTATTAATTATGTCTGCTTTATTATTAACATTTTTTCTTATATCTAAATTATTAATCTGCGGTGCCTTATAACCCGTATGTAGTATTTTAAGTACTAAGATTTTGTCAAAAGTATGATAATTTTTATTAAATGATCTGCGAACTCATTGCTATTGCCATTTAATGCCCTGAGATGTTCTTTAACCCTTACTTTGAAGTTTCTATTTGTTCTACCTATATAAAAGCAATTACAATCTTTACAATTGAGTTTATAAACGCCCCATTTTTGTTTGAATCTCGCTATCTTTGTTGTTGAGGATGTTCTCAATTTATTATTTGTATAAAATACTGGTTGTGTAGTACTGGGAATGTTTTTACTAATTATTTTTGACATATCGTTATCAACAAATAGAATTCTACGCCATTAATTATTTATATGTTTAGAAAAAGGGTAGATATATAGTTGTAATAAATTCTGTTTATTGTTTTTATTTAATATTTGATCTATTAATTTACTAAGGTTAATGGTTATTCTACTAAATTAATAGATCAAATGCTAAATAAAAAGGCTAAACAGAATTTCTTAAAACTATGTATCTACCCTTTTTCTAAACATATAAATAATCAATGGCGTAGAATCCTATTTGTTGATAATGATATGTCAAAAATAATTAGTGAACACATTCCCGGTACTATACAACCGTTATTTTATACAAAAAAAAAAAAAAATTATAAAAATACATCCTTACCAACAAAGATAGGGGACAAAGAGTAAAAAATCTGGCGTTTAAAAACTCAATTGTAAAGATTGTAATTGCTTTTTTAATATAGAGGTAGAAAAAATAGAAACTTCATTAGGACATTAAATGGCACTAGCGAATCTGAGTTGGCAGACCATTTATTAAAAAATTATCATAATTTTGTCAAAAACTTAAAATACTACATACGGTCATAAGGCATCACAAATTAATAATTTAGATATTTTAGAAATAAGAAAGATGTAAATAATAAAGCAGACATAATTAATAAGCAGCAAAAAAAAATTATAAACCCTCTTTTGAACCTTTTCCCACTTAACCAGTCTTTCCCTTCCAATGACTTTGAAATGTGATCTATATATTAAATTTTTAACTTTACTGTACATTTAATCCTGATGAGGTGAACATCGTTCTCGAAACATGTTGATTGTGTATAAATAAAAGTGATGTAAACTTCGAATGATTATACTTCGTCAATGGATGTAAACAAAGTTATTTGTCTTTTTATTAAAATAAATAATGCCATCACAAAGTGAAAACCTTTCCGAAGAAGTTTTCTTCGAAAAATTTATAATTTGTTTTTGATATCGCGATTTGTGAAATTAATATGATTTTAAGAACGGGTTGTTTAGAACAATTCATCACATTTCAATGTTAATATTCAAGTTCTGTTTGTATGTATTACACGTGTTGTACCGTAGTAACTACAGTCACCTCATATAAATGTATGTGTACTCCTCAGACAAACGGTGACCGGACAACTCGGAATCATGCAACTTCAACACCTCATTTGAAAAGAAATATATTAAAAATTGGTTAAATATTAGGTTACCTTAGATTAAGTTATGGACTATTTTTCTTTTTTTTTTCAGAACTTTACACAGAGGCGTTGAAATTCCCTGATTCGGAGTTGTCATCGAACCAAACACACGTATGTATTATTGATTTATTTATTTTTTCATGCCCTCCGTAAAACGGTTATACACCAATAAATCATGGAGAAGATTACAAATTAAAGGAGAGCACATGGAAAAAAAATGTTAATATAAAATAGATCATTTTATTCGTAAAACGGTTAAAAACGGGACTGAAGTTCTTACGAACAAATTAACAGGGTTTCAATGTTTATTGGAGGGAAAATGTAAGAATAAATTATTAGATATTAGGTATTAATTATTAGAACAAATTTCGTAGGTATACCAACAAATTATTCTTACATTTTCCCGCCAATAAACACTGAAACCCTGTTAATTTGTTCGTAAAAACTTCAGTCCCGTTTTTAACCATTTTACTAATACAATGATCATATTATAGAATGACATTTTTCTACGTGCAGTTTTACTATTTTGTTACATCCGTCAAAAGACAGTTGTTGATCAGCCTGTAAGTGAAACATTGAAAATGTCAATGGTCAATGCAGAATCGTTAAATAGGTGAGTCGATCTGTTTGTCGATAGGCAAAAGTCCTCTGTTTTGGAGCCAAAAAAGTGCATGGGATCTCCCACCAGTATACTTGTTAGGGTCATATAAGTTAACCTCTTTCAACATAGGCGGGATTGAGTATAGTACCAGAGATTAACTTAAAAAAATGTTTTTTGGTTGGTTTTTAATAGGAGCCCATTGAAAAACTGCTTTAAAAAAGAATAGGAATTAAAAAAAGGAAATTATATACCAAGTCCTCAGAAGCCTTGGTGATCACATCAAGTCCCCCGAAGGGCCAGCAACGAAGTCCACCAGACACGCGAAGTTCAACCTGAAACGACACAAAAAAGTTATGTAATATTAACACATTATTAAAACGAATAAAAATGAAAGGCGAGGTTAACCTCTCAGGCTAATTTGTTCAGTTTTCGGAACAACTCCTATAGGTCTTATAGAAATCGTTCTGTATCCCTTACTGCCAAGATTAGAAATATGAACTAATAAACAGCGTTAGAAAGTGAAAACACCACGCTTTATATTCAAATCAAAAAAGTTATAAAAGAAATAACTCTAATGTACACTTTCATTAAACCAAAGTATTCGATTGCAATTTAAAAATAAATTACGAATCTTTGAAAATTTTTTATAATTTTTTTTTTACATGAAATGACAAAAAATCAAGTTGACGGTAAAATTTGTAATATTCCTAATAAAATATGTGTGCGTTTTATTTTATTTTTTTGGTTTTTAGTAATTTTAATTAGAAAAAACAAAAGTTGAGTCATTTTCAAAACTAATTAAAAAAAAAAAAAATTAAAGCGCATTTAATCATATTTTAAAAACAATTGTTAGTTTTCGGATACCTTCACAAATTTATTTGGATTTTAATGCAAAGCGGAAATATTCTGACAGAATATGTTCGAGGCCTAAGGGGTTAAAACGAATTAAAATGGGATGCGAGGGGCCAGACGAACACAAAAGAGAAACATATATTATCTATTATATTTCCTAATATGCAATTTGTTTAAAGAATCATCACCATCTCAATAACAATTATTTTTTCAAACTTTCGTTATCAAGTTATAACGGGTCTTCACAACTCTCAGTCAATTTAAAAAAACGAACTGCTAAAAAAAGGAATTTAAAATAGGATCATTAGTCATTAATTAAATTAAATTTCTTACCAGTTCTCAGAAGAGTCGACGTATGTTTCTCGGAAGTGCAAATCCATTTCCTTTGGAGTGCAGGAGAACTAGACGAGCGCAGAGAAGGCGGAGAGGTGAAGCTGAAAAACACTTGATGTTATTATAATGAAATGAAAAGGGGCTCAAATCAAAGCAAAGTAGAAAAAACACATACAATTCAAAGCATAGTTAATAAAATATTATATAAACTTATCTGTGTTCCTCTTCTGCATCTCGAACTCCACTAGATGGCTTAAAACTAACGGACTTAGAGCTACACGTTCTTAAAGCTAACGAGCTAAAAGATAAACGAGCTTAAATTAGACGGCTTAACTTGCTTAAAACTAAACGTGCTAAAAACTAAACGAGCTTAAATTAGACGCCTTAAACCTAAACGAGCTTAAAACTAAACGCGATAAAAACTAGAGGAGCTTAAATCAGACGGCTTAAACCTAAACGAGCTTATACCTAAATCAGCTTAAACGTAAACGAACTTAAAACTAAACGAGCTTAAACCTAAACGTGCTAAAAACTAAGCGAGCTTAAATCAGACGGCTTAAACCTAAAAGAGCTTAAACCTAAATCAGATTAAACGTAAACGAACTTAAAACTAAACGAGCTTAAACCTAAACGTGCTAAAAACTAAGCGAGCTTAAGTCAGACGGCTTAAACCTAAACGAGCTTAAAAGTAAACGAACTTAAAAACTAGAGGAGCTTAAATCAGACGGCTTCAGCCTAAACGGGTTTAAAGCAAAAACAGGCAGTTAAAAACGCAAACATTTTTAAACTGCATACCAGTTTATGAAATATTATTTCTGTAAGTCAGGGGGGCCCCCCGTGTTAATGGTGATCAACAAAATACAATAAAAAATAGAAATATCAAAGTATAATAAATAAAACTTCACTTCCCAATTAGCCAGCCAGTCCCAGGGTGGTACGCCAGCGACATGTCTGTGGTTATTCAGATCGATACATCTGCTGAACCAAATCACAGCTTCTTGAAGTCACATCCTTCAGTGTTAGAAAACCTTACACCTAGAAAAATAAATATTGTAATTAGTTTAAAAAAAAATTGACAACATCTCAAAACTCGCTACATGTATGTTGTGTTCAACCTCACAAAATATTACATACTAGGTATGGTTGAACACAACATCAAAACATACTGAATGTATGTTGCGTTCAACTCACAACATACTACATGTATGTTGTGTTCAACCTCAGAACATACTACATGTATGTTGTGTTCAACCTCACAACATACATGTAGTATGTTATGTTAACCATCACAACATACTAGATGCATGGTTGAACACAACATACATTCCGTATGTTTTGAGGTTGTATTCACCATACATAGTACGTAGTATGTTGTGAAGGCTCACAACGTACATGTGTTATGTTGTGAGGTTTAACACAAACATGTAGTATGTTGTGTGGTTGAATATAACATACTTGTAGAATGTTGTGAGGTTGAACACAACACATTGTAGTATATTGTGAGGTTGAATACAACACATATGTAGTATATTATGAGGTTGAACACAACACATATGTAGTATTTTATAGGGGTTGAACACTACATACATTAAGGTTGTTGTGAGATAATATGAATTTTTTAAAAACTAATAATTAATTTTTTTTTGGTGCAAGGTTTTTCACTATATGTGTGTTGTGTTCAACCTCACAAAATACTAAATGTGTGTTGTGCTCAACCTCAACACATACATGTATGTTGTATTCAACCTGACATACTTACATGTGTGTTGTGTTCAACCAAGAAGATCAAACTCTTTAGAGAATTAATTTATTTCAATTACCTTCCTTTTATTGTACTGAACCTAAAATGTAATTAACCCTGATATTAAAATAACCATGTTTGTATACAATTTATGTAACTCTACGTCTGTTTCGACACAGGTTTACCCTAGTGAGACAGGCATTGAAAAAAATAATATGTAATTATAATATATGTATATTAAATAAATAAAAAATAAAAAAACCTCATAACATACTACAGGCATGTTCAACCTCACAACATACTACATGTATGTTGTGTTCAACCTCACAACATACCACATGTATGTTGTGTTCAACCTTACAACATACCACATGTATGTTGTGTTCAACCTTACAACATACCACATGTATGTTGTGTTCAACTCACAACATACCACATGTATTGTGTGTTCAACCTCACTATATACCACATGTATGTTATGTTCAACCTCACAACATGTTGTGTCAAACACATGCATGTTGTGTCCAACATCACAACATACAATATGTATATTGTGTTCAACCTCACAATAAACCACATGTATGTTGTGTTCAATCACACAACATAACACATGTATGTTGTGTTCGATCTCGCAACATACCACATACTATGTATGGTTGAACACAACCTCATAACATACATGGGCTGAACACTATCTGGGCAATTTTCAAAATATTTGTACTTTGACACTTCCACTTTATTTTCACTTTTTATTTAGTAAAAGTTTATACATATTATTTTTTACATTATTTAAGTGTTTTGACTGCCCTACTAGGAGGAATCCCGTTTTAGGGCTGTCAAACTATGACGATATATGAAATATATGGAACATGTTTAGTACAAAATAAAAAGAAATGGAGGAAATAGAAGAGAAAGAATAAAAAAAAGTTAAGAATAAAAAAATATTAAAATTTAAAACCCAATAACTGTTGTTTGTTTGGCACAGTTATTAAAATAATATTAAAAAAATGATAATATAAGGAATAAATATTTAATAACAGAGGATTAAATCAAATGGAAACAAACAAACTGGTGTATGCATTGCATTTTATACTCCTACGACCTACATACACGTGTTGTTGTCCCAAAACTTGGATCAGTAATATCTGATGTAATTATTTTCTCAATCCAGGTTTGTACATTAAAATACTAAAATTTTAATTATTGAAGACAATATTAGAGAAAGTCAATCAAAATCTGAAACAGAAAATCAGATAAAGATCGGGTCACACTTGGGACTCGAACCCAGGACCTTCAGCTTTCCGGGCAGATGCTCTACTCACTGAGCTGATGTGTCCCTATCCGATTCGGTCATATTTAACTGTCTCATACTTCATACAAATTATCTTCATTTTCTTAACACAATTTTTTTTGGTTGCTATCTTTATGTATATGTTAATAGTTCTCAGTCGAAGTATGATACAGTAAAATATGGCCGAATCGGCTAGGGACACATTAGCTCAGTGGTTAAAGCATCTGCCCGGAAAGCCGAAGGTGCTGGGTTCGAGTCCCAGATGTGACCCGATCTTTTTCTGATTTTTTCATATAAAAATTTCGAGATGTATGGAAAAAGATTTGTCCTCAGATCAAAATCGTACAGTCTGTCTTCAATTTTGTTATTATATATAAAGAAGGGTATTTTTTTATGTTAATCAAATCTTTATATTTGACGGATAAACTGATTTAACCATTTAAATGAAACTAATTACTTTTGTGTAAACCACTATAATCAGTGTTATATGGGGATGATATCTAGAAATTTTAATATTCGAGGAACATCTAAGGTGCTTGAATAATAATTATTATTCTGAATTTGCCAACCACATTTTAGAAACAAATCATTCATTTGATATAAATAAAGGGTTAAAAATTTTACACACAAACACAACAGATTTACAATTAGCAAACTTAGAAATTAGAAAAAGTGTTAATAGTAAATTAAAAATTATTAATAAACAAAAAAAAAATTAAATAGCCGCCTCTTAAATTTATTTTCATATTAATACTTCTATTTATAATAATTTATTTTTGTTGTTTAAATAACCTGATTATCTTTTTTTTAATTCTTTTAATACCTACATAATGTAATGTTAACATATTCTAAAATAATTTTTATATTTCATTTTACATATTTATTTATGGCCTTTTTTAAGTAATTAATCACCTCTCTGTGTAATATTTTTGTCTATTGTTCTTTTTGTCTACACTCGTTTGTTTCTTTTGTTATTTTTATTCTTGTTATTATCCTGACGAAGAAACCATCGGTTTTGTAACATGTAGATATTATAAAATGTGATTATAGTGGTTAGTTGGTTACTTAGGTGGTTTCTCACCATCCTCCTAATAGCTTATCCATACTATAACGAATATTATTAAAAATTAAAATAAAACACTTGCAATAGTTCTCAAACTATTAAACTAAAACTCACAAACTTATCCAATATAGTTAACCAAAAATTAACTTTTTAGCATGGATTACCTATTAGAAGGATGGTGAGAAACCCCCTTAGTCAATTTTAAATGCGGATTCTTTTTTGGTTGATGGCAAAATTAAAAAAAGAAAACATAAGATCACTCACATTTTCTTTCCCGTTCTATTTGAGTTGCGTCCTCTTCTTCATATCCGCAAAGCGCCGGTTCTTGACTCTCCAAGTCATCGTAGTCCAAGTTATTTAACCTGCAAATGAGTATGTATTAGTTTTGAAAGTTTTGCAGATCTTGTTATAGTGGAGGAAATCGCCCTTGGACTGTTACGTATAACAGAATCAAATAAACCTTTATAATAGCTGGTCTTACGGACCATCATAGTATACGGACATAAATTGTTGTAAACGGCAGTCCTCTCACGCGACGAATGTAAATTTTCATTTCATGTAATTGAAATTTTAAATGTAATATTTTCCATCGCCCCGAATGCAAACAGTTGGCTTTTGTTGAAATTAAGTTGAATCAAAAGGTTTTTTTAAAAAATATTTGTTTTAAGTGTGTCCAGACATCGGGAAAATTTACCAAGTCTGGGTATAGATACATAAAGAAAAACCAGGAAGAATCGACATGAAATTTGGACAAATTGACATTAACAAATAAAACGCTTATGGTGATTTATTTTTCACCCTCCAAGACGCGCACCGCAGACAACCTTTTTTAAGGCTTACTAAAAAACGTATATTCTCACTAAAAAGTACTCGATGGCGTAGGGTTTGTCATTGTCGGATTCTAGTCTATAATAAATATTACGTAGGCGTTTACAAACGGTTTTTATTTGGATAGAAAAATGAATAGGTGTTATGTGATGAGTGAATTCGGTATTTATTCTTAATCTTCTTAAACATAGTTTGTATATGTGCCGGATACCGGTCCGGCGACAAGTTTATCCAGTACATGTACAAACAATCATTATAAGCCATACAACCAGAGAGTAACATTATAGTTCCATGCATACAACACTGCGAGTGCGGTAAAAAAACGGTCAGTTGTCCGGTGAAAACAATGGATTAGGCATCAGGCATCGATTATGGAAATCACACTTCATTTTGACAATTACTACAAGAAACAACTATTTACATGCACAAAATAGATGATTAGGTTTTCAGTTTAGATTAAACTTTTTATATTTAGATTTAACTAAGTAATTCATGCGTATTTAGTTGAAACAAAACTCACGCAAATATCAATGTATACAAAAAAATATAGAAAATCGTTTTGTATGGAAAATTTTGATTGAATAGAAAAATTTCCGGTTAAATCCGAATAAATGGAATATTTTTTTAATATATCCGGAAACTAAAAACTGGTTTAAAAAAGGTTATGAAATACGCTTTCAAATGCTATATTAGATATAAACATAATTTTGGTAATATCATATTTTAAAAATAAAAACAAAAAACGTTTTAAAAATGACTCACCTCACGTTTATTCTAACTTAAATTAGACACTGATAAAGTAAAAAAGAAAAATTCATACATACTTTAGACTATAGACAAATGTAATATAAACTTTATTGTAACCTCACTTTTCTGTAGTTTCATAAAAAAAATTCACATGTTTCGTATTTTTTCTCAAATTGCGGCCAGAATCTTTGGTTTTGTGGACGTCCTTTTTTTAATTTGTCTGTGGTTACCTAAGAGTATGGATATTGGAGAGACGGCATGTGAAGTGTGCCCGCGCGCTCCAAGTGTGCCTTTTCGAGAATTCTACCCACACGGCTGACATTGGATGCTGGTTTTTGGTCGTTTAATACGTTCCGACAGCAGCCATTTTACATGGTGACAGCCAATGTCAGCCGTGTGGGTAGAATTCTCGAAAAGGCACACTTGGAGCGCGCGGGCACACTTCACATGCCGTCTCTCCAATATCCATACTCTTAGGTGGTTACCTTCTAGATTTGAACACAAAGCGTGATGTTATCTCTTTCTAACACTTGTTTAGATCGTATTTCTCACCATGACGGTAAGAGGGAGATAATAGACATATGCGAGTTGTTCTCAAAAGCGAGCAATTTAGCTTGAAGAGTTAATCATTGTCTGGAAACAAATAAATACACACCCTATTTTTTTCTATTTCAATAAATATATTTTAAATAAAAAATAAAAAAAATGGCATAACTTATAACGGTATTACATATTTGTGAACACCGATTGTATCGTAAGTTTGAAAAGAAAAAAATTCAAAGGAACGCGATTTACCTGTTTCTCGCTTGCACTACGAGGTTTTTGGACACATACGTCGTATGGCGTGTGTCGCTCTCTATAGAGAGAAAAAATTGCCTTATTTTTAAACGCACAGGATCACGCAACAGGACAACGCAGGAGTTGCGTATGATCTGTAGCTATTCGAAAACATAAAAATCAATGAAATTTGTGTTCACATTAGCTCGCTAAGATGGCCGGAAGTTTTGAAAAAAATTAGATGCGTGATTAGAAAAAAAATAAAACAAAGGGTCCCATATTTAAAAAAAAATTTTAAACATATGTGATATGTTTGTTTAAAATATGAAAAGGGAACATAACACTTTTACCCGGATAAAATCAAGATAGGTACTAAACAATAACTACATCAAATTTTTTCAACAAAATACGTCGAATAAAAAATAATGGATGCTCAAAATTCAATGATGACATGTAATGAATAAGTAATTTTAATGAAAAAGATATTAATTACCATAATTTAAAAATACATGTTTCGAGTGTTTTTTCTGATTTTCAATGCATTTTAGCGAGCTAATTAACCATTTAAAAATAGATAAATTTATATGCAGTTCTCATTTTCTTTTTGAGACGCAACTGTTGAGATACCGGGCGTTTCTTAAATCAAAAGTTGAAATAATTGACACAGCCCGAGTGTAAGAACATGGACCCCTAGCACGGTCGGTCGATAAGTATTGATGGGATAACATTCGGCAACTTCTCATCGTTCCCTAGGACATCGTTCGCTAACGTACAAAAAACAGTTGATGTCGAATACATTAAGAACACAGGGTCATTGTGAACTGTGACTTATCCGTTGCCTATCTGCAGTCATGCTAGGGAACGGTGTGAAGTTATCGATAAGGATTGAATTGATAACTTTCGGTAACTTCTCGATCGTTCCCTAGCATGACCGCAGGTCTCCATCGAATAAGTAACAGTTCACAATGACTAAGTGTTCTTAATTTATTAATGTCAACTGTTGTTTGTTTGTTAGCGATCTGCAGTTGTCCTAGACAATTATTATTGACCGTGCTAGACGTCCAGGTCCCCCTAGCACTGTCACAGGAATGTATTGATAACTTTCGGTAACTTCTCATCGTTCCTAGGCCTACTGCAGAACCGTTGACGTAGAATATACTAACCCCTCGGACCCAGACCTTTTTATCAGAGGGTCAAAATATTGCCGTTTTGCAATAAAATCCAAATAAATGCAACATTTATGAATGTATTTGAAAAGTTTTAAAAATTACTCATCTTACGTTTTATAAACGTATTCGTGAACTCGGTTTTTATTCGTTTCATGCAAAAATAAGTAACAAAAAATTCTCAAAGTTTCATATTTGTTATTTAATCATTGTCGACCTGAAGTCATGCTAGGGATCGATGAGAGGTTGCCGACAGTTATCGATATAATCCTTATCGATGGGCCGTACTAAGAACAAAGGATGAATATACTAGTCCAGCGAGAGTGTAAGTGACGTCATCGTTCTAGTATTTTCTGTGACGCGCGACAAGGAAGAAGACTAACGTCGATGACTTCCGTAGAAGCAATTTTTTTTTCTTATAAAAAATTTGCTTATAAAAAGACTTCATTATTTATCAGGCAATTATTTTGTGTTCTACTTGTAGCATTTAATTAAAGCATCTTAAATATTTATTTCTAAGCGATGTAATTTTCAAACGAAAAACACACTATTTGCATTACTTGGTAGTGCATCGCCTTAAAGTTTAAAAATATATTTAAAATTACGTTGAAAACAATTCGGTACCTCTAATTAAAATTAGCACATTCAAAATAACTGAAAATAATTTTTTAAAAAACACTTACATATAATTAATTTAGCAATTATTACATTAACTTTTTATTGCGAGAAAGTGCATTGTTAATATTATCGGAAACTTTCCGATCTGCTTGCGGCGTGAACGCACGCGCAACTCGCCACGTGTTCAACTTTCCACGTGTCAATTATACATCTGCTTGCGTGAGTACTAGAGTACTACCACGCGCCACGTGTATCTTTCCACGTGTCGTATTGTGAAATGGTTTAGATTTTAAAATAAATCAATTATAGGTTATAATGCAACACGTGACAGCGAAAAAATATTTTTTTAATATTTCAAGCACTCTTTCTAGCTGGTAAGATTTTGCATTATGAACGATGAAAAACGGTGGTACCATTATATATCAATTGAAAAATCAGATATCCTGTTTTTAGTGACCTATAATTATGATTTTTTTATTATAAAATGTCATATAACAGATATATATTTCGAATACCTTAAGCCTCGATTACATTGAGCGAGTTTACATGTTACTAGCCGGCGAATTCACTATCTGCTAATAAACTCACTCAGTGTACAATCTGCCAGTAAGCTGTAAATGTGATTACACTGAGCGAGTTTACTAGCAGATAGTGAATTAGCCAGCTAATAGCTTGTAAACTCGCTCAATGTGATCGAGGCTTTAGACATTTTTTGTAAAATCTTTAAAAACAGAATTTAATTGTTTTAAATTTATTAAAAAAATTCTCGTAAAATGTCGTGAAAGACGCATTTATTTTGCTAGAAATATTTTAACGACGCAATTCAAAAGAGAGACACGGAGAAAAATTACATATTTAACAACGTTTGGATTTATTGTCCTTAGACAGTATTTCAAATTTCCGCTATGGATTGACATTTGAGTGTTTCGTTTCAATTAAATATGCATGTAGTTCATATTATTATACTTAGTAACAATATTTAAAACTCACGTTTTGCAGGGGAGGTTTGATGCCAATGGTTAATTGAATTAACATTTAAAGTTGGTCGCTGGCTCGCCGCGGTCAGCAGGTCTGCGCTCGCCGGAGGGCTAACAGAGAATGGGCCGGACTCGGGACTGGGCCCGCTGAAGAAATGAACGCATCCCCACTACAAACATTAACGCGCGGTTTCATTTCATTATGTTGCCCTCCCTGCGAACAATTGATAATATTCGTGCGCTATTTATAAAACTTGGAGGAATAAAAACATTGAGAAAATATTTCAGTTCAGCAAGGTAGGTTTTTGATTTATTTTTTGGCTACTATTAAATGAGATTGAATCTTTTAAAATATTAAATCACGGTTTATTCACGTTTTTAAAGTTATTAGTTTTAAGTTATTTATGCCTGTACGGAGTATAAACAAACCAATATATATGCACATTTTAGTGCAGCAAGTCAAATGCATTTTACATATAGTTTTGTATTATTGATCCATGATCCGATGGATGCAATCTTTTAGCGATAAGTTAGTATGTAGTTAGAAGTGAGATTGTAGAAATGTATTTATTAATTATTATCAACCTTATATCTACCTTTAAAATTTGGGTGGCAGTATCCCCAAGTGGTTCGCCACATTTGGTGATTTAGTAGGGGTGCCCGGGTTCATGGGTTGAAGCTTGTCTAGGTCTTGGCGGCGGATGCATTTTCCTACCAGCTGCATGGCGGACCGGGTACGGAGAGATGGTTGAGAGACCTAACCTAGATCTCTCCACACGGACTCTCTGGACCCATCGCCTTGCTCCGCACCGGGAGAAATGGTACTAACTACTGTAAACTACTGGACCCACTAACCTCCAGACTTCTACCCACTCCTCATACCTTTTTCCTATACACAGCTTCCTCTCCTTCCTTTCCTGAAAAAACCCACCACACAGCATCCCTAAAGATGACGTAGACCCCGAATGAAATTGTTTTCCTCGGGTCCACCTTTATGGAGCTTATGTAAAAAAGAGTTATGTATTATATGTATAAAGAGTGTCTGTGGTTTATTTTTTTCTACAAATCTACAGTTTTATACTAAGAGTGATGAAATTGTGCACACTCGACACTCACTTTTTTATTTCACTCTCTCAAAGCAGAATTCTGATACTTCGTGATGAAATTTGTACATTTGATGTTCAAAACGATAGGAACATTACAGACTACATCTCATTTCGGAAAAATGCATAAAGCCCGGGCAATAATAATATCTAACCACGTTTGGATAATTTGTATAGTGCCGTTTTTGTGAAAATTCATCTCAAATGCGCTGTGTTATTCTTATTAAATGCATGCAATCTTTAGAGCACAGGCGTCGGGTGCTGAACTTGTTCTACCGGTATTTCAATGAAAGATGCTCCGTGGAACTTACGCCATTGATTCCTTCGGCACAAATGCACAGTCGAAAAACACGTCAAACACGCGGCCAACCTTTGTACACAGTTGTCATCTGTCATTTCGTTTCTGCAACTCGTTCTTTGTAACGATGTGCCGACCTCCGTGTTTCCTCCCTCCTACAATGGGTTTCTTCAAGATCCAGGTTCACTCCTTCCTTTCTACAAAAAGACCCTCCACACAGCATCTTTAAAGATGATATCGGCCCAGAAGCTAGTTATTTCCCTCAAAAGCCTAATGTTTGGAGCTAGCCCATTAATTGTACCTCCATCAATTCGTATACGTACCTACTAGCTACCAGTGTATAACTGTAACAACAACTATGTTATTGTGCAAAATTACCGAATTAAGGATGAATGAAGGATTGAATTAACTAATCTCTTAGAATTGAAAGAAATCGTATAAGCGATCCATTATCACTTAAATAATTCATCTTATATGCGATCAATTTATTTCGTTCGATCTTTGAGAAACAAAAGTGGTTGAAATATGACTAAAAACTTCATTTATTAATTAACTTTCGTTTTATACATTTGATAATATACATATATATATACCAACAATAACCTAAGTACCTACAAAGTGTCGCGCTCTGTCAAGCTATCGTACCACTGGAGCGACAGAGCAATTAAAATATTTTTCTCGGATTGCTTAAGGAAATTTTTCCGTCCACATTAAAAAAAAGCATACCTCCGAATTTGAATATGGAGACATACACACTGATTATAGTTCTATGTAGCCAATGAATTCCCCTATCTTTTGTCTATTATCACATATTTGTAGGATTTAAAAAATATATATAATTAAATCTTTAAACTTAAAACATTTTAAAGAATCTAGAGAATATTTATTTTGTTATATTTTGAATATACAATATGTAACATAGTCGTTTTAATAAAAAAAATGTTTGAAAATTTGCCACATTTTGGCAACAAAGCAATCCGAGGTTTTGGAAATAGTGCCATAAAGTGGCAAAAGCGCTCGAGTGGTTGGTTATACACAGAAAAATAAACTATTGAATAAATCCGCCGGAAGAAAAAATATAATCGTCGTAAAAAACAACGAAAGTTTAACACGTGGTAGTGTTCTCCCGTGATTTTATATCATTTTAGCATTGTTTTTTAATATTTTAAACTATTAATTTATTGTGTACAACGGTCCAAGTGCGCGGATTGGCCGCTTTAATTATGAGCTCATCTTTCAAGGCTCCTATTGGTTGCGATTGTGTTGTCAATTTGTGAACTTGTTTACAATCAAAACTATCTTAACTCTCTGTTTTAAATCATTTTAAACATTGATATATGCTTTTAATGCTCATCAATGCTTTTAAAGTGACAATTGTGCGTCGAATGAGATTACTCTCATCTCGCAAAATACCTTCTAGTGAACATTAGTGTATTTTTTCTTTTAAATAATATATCAAATCGGATCGTTTTGCATGGTCGATCGATATGAAATTACCGACCGATTGTCGGTAACTTCTCATAGTTCCCTAGGACAACTGCAGATCGCAAACGAACAGGTGACAAGTTTACAATGCCTAAGTGTCCTTATTATATTCGATATCATTAAAGTTTCATACTTTGCCTACTGGTTAATACGGAATATTCTTTCAAACAGTTAGGTTTAGCTTAATTATTACGAAAAATTAGTTTATACGTCAGGGGAGATGAAAAAACATGCAAAAAATATGCATTTAACATTTTAATTTTGTTTAAATTAATTCACTTGCGCGGTATGAAATCTTCGCCATTTTTGGCCATATTCTATTTACAATTTCATAAACAACACACACATGTTCACATTTTCCATGGTACCAATGTTAAAATATTAATAAAGATTGCCGTACCGCAAAAACCGAGTCTAGAAAATTTTTAAACTACCACGAAATCTGGGCGTATTAGGTAAACACTAATTTACCGGAGTTTTGGAAATAAAATGACGTAAAAAGCATGTTTTTAATTTCAGTAAATATTTTTTATAAATTTTATTCACTTTTATATCACAAATCATGTTACAAAAACCTAGCGCAGCCGCTAAACTACTTAAAAACTGGGATGTTTTTTCTTGCCTAAATGCGCGCAGACGCTACGAAGAGGGCACTTTCTTTTGTATCACAAACCATGTTACACAAACCTAGCGTAGCCGCTAAACTACTTGAAAACTGTGATGATTTTCTTGCCTTGATGCGAGCAGGCGCTATGAAGGGGGCACTTTCTTTTGTATCACAAACCATGTTACACAAACCTAGCGTAGCCTCTAAACTACTTGAAAACCGGGATGTTTTTCATGCCTTGACGCGAGCAGGCGTACGAAGGGGGCACTTTCTTTTGTATCACAAACCATGTTACACAAACCTAGCGTAGCCGCTAAACTACTTGAAAACCGGGATGTTTTTCTTGCCTTGACGCGAGCAGGCGCTACGAAGGGGGCACTTTTTTCGTATCACAAACCATGTTACACAAACCTAGCGTAGCCGCTAAACTACTTGAAAACTGGGATGTTTTTCTTGCCTTGACGCGAGCAGGCGCTACGAAGCGGGCACTTTCTTTTGAATCACAAACCATGTTACACAAACCTAGCGTAACCGCCAAACTACTTGAAAAATCAAAATCTAGGTTAGGTTATAAGAGTTTAATTTTACGATTATATTGGATCAATGAGCTAAACCAGAAGATATTACCTAAACAGGTACTGTACCTAAACACGTTGACAAGAATTTATTTTATAAGGTTGGTACTTTGGGCAAATGTCATAATTGATTGTTTTTGATTGTCTATTGATTAAAAAAGGAACGCTCCGTATTATCCGTGTATCGAACTTCGACAAGAAATATTCCGTATTATCCGGTAAGCGGAGTAGTAAATATTTACCGTATTTTCGAATAATATTGTCAAATCGGATCGTTTTGCGAAAACGTCGCGTCGGCTGCCAGGTGTTTTCATCGATGTGTGATTTAAAGCCGCGGAAAGAGATATCATTACAGACATGAGCTTCCCTACGGGTGTTATTACTTATTACCAAAATAAAGACCAGATTACAAGTGTTTTTGGTAGTTAACATTGAAGTTTCTCCATCAAATACACAAACCCTTGGAATCCGGCGGGACCAGCGCCAGATTGCTTCGTCAGGAGAGCGGTAAATCAAGATCCTGAACAATAACATACTATACTTGTTGTTCCAGTTGTACAATGGTAGCTAGTAGGTACGTATACGAATTGATGGAGATACAATTAATGGGTTAACTCCATACATTAGGCCTTAACTAACTAACTAACCATCACGCCGTTTCTCCGAAGAGATAGGCAGAGAGAACGGACCGCCAAACAACTCGGTCATGGCACACACTCCTTGCCTCATTCACATTCATACATCGTCTCATACATACTCTTCTATTATTCTGACTCTTGACAATGCCCGACTCAAGTATATGATTCACTTGATCGTGCCACATCTTTCTCGGCCGTCCTCGACTTCTTTTACCAATCACATTCGCGTCATAAATTCTCTTTACACTCCTTTCTTCATTCATTCGCTCAACATGCCCAAACCATATAAGCGTCCCTTTCTTAATCTTACTTATTATGCTCACATCAGCCTTGCATTCTTTCCGGATCTCCACATTCCTCACACGACCATACATGGTTTTACCACATACGCCTCAGGGATCTCATATCTACAGCATTCAGTCAATTTTTATCCTTTCTCTGCCAGTTCCATGCTTCACAGCCATACATAAGGGTAAGTACTAGCATTCCATTGTGGACTGCCAGCTTCCCTTCTTTGGACAGCTTTTTGTTAGCGCCAACAACGTTCAGTCCTCCATTAATGGCGTTACCTGCATTTACCCTTCTTTCAATATCTTTATCAGCCTTCCCATCTCTCGTAAACATACTTCCCAAATACACAAACTCATCCACCTGCTCCAAGTACACTTGGAACACATCAAAGCCTTTGAGGAAAATAACTACCTTCTGGGCCGATGTCATCTTTAAGGATGCTGTGCCGATCCGGCCCGCCATGCAGCAGGTGGGCAAATGCATGCTAGACAAGCCCCAACCAATGAACCCGGGCATCCCTACTAAATCACCAAATGTGGCGTACCACTTGGGGTTCCCGCCAACCAAATTATAAAGGTAGATATAAGGTTGATAATAATTAATACATACATTTCTACAATCTCACTTCTAAGTACATACTAACTTACCGCTAAAAGATTGCATCCACTGGATCATGGATCACCAATACAAAACTATATTTATGTACAACGAATGCATTTGACTAAAGAGCGCTAAAATGTACATATATATTACTTTGTTTATACTCCGTACAGGCATAAAATATGCAGGACCATACTTACCATGAGTTTACGGTTTATTGTTTATTAGAGAAATTTAAACACAGTTTGCATGCAGAGCATATATTTGGGAACACATGTTATTGGAAATGCCATTATTAGGTAGATATATATATATATATATATTACCTATAAAATAAAATAAAGTTAGATATTTATCAGTATTTAATTTTGTGATAATAAATAATTTAGTAAGAATTACTTTTAAAACGTGAAATACACCGTGATTTAATAATTTATAAGATTCATTTAATAGTAGACAAAAAATAAATCAAATAAACTACTTTCCTGAACTAGAACATTTTCGCGATGTTTTAATTCCTTCAAGTTTTTAGCATTTGAAAATAATATTTATATTATCAATTGTTCGCGGCTAAAGGAGGGCAACATAATAAAATGAAAACGCGCGGTAATGTTTGTAGTGGGGATGCTTTCATTTCTTCGGCGCGCCCAGTCCTGAGTTCGGCCCATTCTCTGGTAGCCCTCCGTCGAGCAAAGACGCGCTGGTCGCCGCAGACTAGCGACCAACTTTAAATGTTAATTCATCTGGCATCAAACCTTAACTGCAAAACGTGAGTTTGAATTATATTACTATAATAATATCAACTAAGTAGTAGTAATTCGTGCGTATTTAATTGAAACGAAACACTCGAATGTAAATCCATAGCGGAAATTTGAAATGCTGCCTGAGGACAATAAATCCAAAAAAATTTAATTTTTCTCAGTTTGTCTTCTCTTTCGATCTGCGTCGTCGAAATATTTCTAACAAAATAAGTTCTTTCTTTCACGTGATTTTACAAGAATTTTTTGAATAAATTAAAAATAATTAAATTGTTTTTAAAGAAATTTACAAAAAGCGTCTTGAGTATTCGAAATATGTATCTATTACATGATATTTTATAATAAAAAAATCACAATTAAAAGTCACCAAAAACAGGATATAGTGTTTTTCAAAAAATATTTATATATTTCTGAATGTTCATAATGTAAAATCTTAGCGGCCAAAAAGAGTATTTGAAAAATTAAAAATTTTTTTTTCGGTGACACGTATTGCATGATAACATCTAATTGATTCATATTAAAATCTCAAGTATTTCACAATACGACACGTGGAAAGTAACACGTGGCGCGTGGTAGTACTCTGGTACTCACGCAAGAAGATGTATAATTGACACGTGGAAAGTTAAACACGTGGCAAGTTGCGCGTGAGTTCACGCCGCAAGCAGATTAGATGTATAATTCTTTTTTCCCGCTTGTTTTTATTTAAAAAATATGATATATACAAAATTATTTATTTCTAATAATAACAGTTGAAAGCGTCTTTCATCACCTTAGAAAACCAGTTTTTAGTTTACAAATGGATTAAAAAAATATTCTATTTATTCGGATTTTATTGCCAACCGGCAAATTTTTAACCCTCTGGCAGATTTCTATTCAATTAAAGTTGTCCATATAAAACGATTCTTTTGCCGCTATTTTAATTTTTTTTGTATGCGTTGACATTTGCGTGAGTTTTGTTTCAACTAAATACGTATGAATTACTTAGTTAACCCAAACTGAAAACCTAATCATCTATTTTGTGCAAGTAAATAGTTGTTGCTTCTAGTAATTGTCAAAATGTGATTTCCATAATAGATGCGTGTTTATGTCCGTTGTTTTCACCAGACAACGGACCGGTTTTTTTGTTGGACTGGCAGTGTTGTATAGCTTATAATGATTGTTGGTATACGCACCAGAGATTTAGGAGAATAATTACAAAATTTACTTACCACACTTTGATTATTTATATAATCAAAGTTTCCACATAACACCTATTACTTTTTCTATCCTAATAAAAGGAGGACAGCCGTTTACAATAATTTATCTATAATGTATCCTATGATGGTCCGTGGGACCAGCTATTCTAAAATTTTATCTGATTCTGTTAAAAGTAACACGGCCCAGGGGCGTTTTCCTCCACTACGACAAGATCTGCAAAACTTTCATAACTAATATATACTAATTTGCAGGTTAAATAACTTGAACTCCGGTGACTTGGAGAGTAAAGAACCGGCGCTTTGCGGATAAGAAGAAGCGGACGCAACTCAAACAGAACGGGAAGGAAAATGTGAGTGACCTTATGTTTTCCTTTTCCAAATTTTAGCGGGAGTAATTTGATGATTGATTTTTTCACATTTAAAATTGACTAAGTGTATTTCTCACCATCCTCCTAATAGCTTATCCATACTATAAAGTTCATTTTAGATTTACAATTTATGGTTTATTTATTTATTAATTCGGAGTTTATTGCTCGAACCTATGAATAGTGGGTATATATTGGATAAGTTGACCGAGTTTTTTAACTATTGCAAATATTTTATTTTTATTTATATTAATATTAGTTATAGTATGGATAAGCTATTAGGAGGATGTTGAGAAACCCCCTAAGTAACCTAAAAAGTTGGACATAACCAAAGTAATTTTCAGTGACAAAATATTAATATTTATATTAACACTTAACATTTTAATCATAGTTAAATCATTTTTTCTTCAATCTTTGCAAAATCACTTTGTGGCATCATTTTATTTAAATGAAACAAGGTACTTTTTTGTAAACCACTATAATCAATGTTATAATATGCAAAACCGATGGTTTCTTCGTCAGGATAGTAAGATATATAAAAATAACAAAAGAAACAAACAAGTATAGACAAAAAGAGCAATAGACAAAAATATTACAGAGAGAGGTGATTAATTACTTAAAAATATCATAAAAACAATTATATACGTGTCAAATGAAATATAAAGATTATTTTAGAATATGTTAACATTACATTATGTAGGTATTAAAATAAAATAAAAAAATAAAAATAACAAACGATAATTAGGTTGTTTAAACAACAAAAATAAATTATTATAAATATAAGTATTAATATAAAAATAAATTAAAGGGATGTCTATTTTAAAAAATATATTTGATTACTAATAATATTTAATTTACTATTAACACTTTTTCTAATTTCTAAGTTTACTAACTGTAAATCTGTTGTGTTTGTGTGTAAAATGTTTAACCCTTTATTTATATCAATAGAATGATTTGTTTCTAAAATGTGGTTGGCAAATTCAGAATAGATATTATTATTCGAGCACAGCAGTGAGGTTGAACACAACACACATGTAGTATTTTGTGAGGTTGAAAGCAACACGCATGTAGTATGTTGTGAGTTAAACACAACATATCTACATATAGTGTGTTGTGAGATGTGCTTTATGTATGATGTGTTCAAATCACAACATACTACATGTATACTGTGTTCAACCTCAGAACATACTACATGTATGTTGTTTTCAATCTGTAGTATGTTGCGGTATGTGACGCTACTGATGTTGTTGTAACTGAATTTTTTTTTTTTCAAAATTTCAATTTTGTATGAAGATTATCAGATTCTTTCAGTTTGGGAATGCGCCGCTCCCATAAAGTATGTTCTGAGGTTGAACACAGCATACATGTAGTATGTTGCGAGTTGAACATAACTTACATTCAGTATGTTTTGAGGTTGTGTTCAACCATACATAGTATGTAGTATGTTGTGAGGTTGAACACAACATACATGTAGTATGTTCTGAATTGAACACAACATACATTCAGTATGTTTTGAGGTTGTGTTTAACCATATATAGTATGTAGTATGTTGTGAGGTTGAACACAACATACAAGTAGTATTTTCTGAGGTTGAACGCAACATACATGTGTCGTGAGTTGAACACAACATAGATTCAGTAAATTTAGAGGTTGTGTTCAACCATACATAGTATGTTGTGAGGTTGAACATAACATACATGTAGTGTGTTCTGAGGTTGAACACAACATGTATGTTCTGAGGTTGAACACAACATACATGCAGTATGTTCTGAGGTTGAACACAACATACATGTAGTGTGTTTTGAGATGTTATGATTTTTTTTTTAACTAATTAGGTACATTATTTATTTTTCTAGGTGTAAGGTTTTCTAACAACGAAGGATGTGACACCAACTAGCTGTAACCAACAAATTGTGACACCAACAAGCAGATGTACCACCTACCTGACTGGCTAATTGGGAAGTGAAATTTTATTTATTATATTTTGATTTTTCTATTTTTTATTGTATTGATCACCATTAACATGGGGGGCCCCCTGACTTACTGGTATGTAATATAAACTGGTATGTAATGTAAACTGGTATGCAGTATAAAAATGTTTGCGTTTTTAACTTTAAGCCCGTTTTAGCTTTAAGCCCGTTTAGGCTTAAGCCGTCTAATTTAAGCTAGTTTATTTTTATGCTCGTTTACTTTTAAGCTCGTTTAGGTTTAAGCCGTCTAATTTAGGCTTGTTCAGTTTTTAGCACGTTTAGTTTTAAGCTCGTTTAGGTTTAAGGCGTCTTATTTAAGTTTTAGCACGTGTAGTTTTAAGCTCGTTTAAGAACGTTTAGTTTTTAGCTCGTTTAGTTTTAAGCTCGTTTAGTTTTAAGCCGTCTAATTTAAGCTCGTTTAGCTTTTAGCTCGTTATCTTTAAGCACGTGTAGCTCTAAGCCCGTTAGTTTTAAGCCATCTATTGGAGTTCGAGATGCAGAAGAGGAACAAAGATAAGTTGTTTTAAATGTTTTAATAACAATGCTTTGATTTGTATGTGTTTTTTGTACTTTGTTTGAATTTGGGCCACAACGCGTCCCCTTTTCATTTCATTATAATAATTATAATATTGTTTTTCAGCTTCACCTCTCACGCCTTCTCTGCGCTATAGTTCTCCTGCACTCCAAAGGAAATGCATTTGGACTTCCGAGAAACATACGTCGACTCTTCTGAGAACCGGTAAGAAATTTAATTTTAAATATTAATAACATTAAATTCATTTTTTTAGCAGTTCGTTTTTTTAAATTGACTGAGAGTTGCGAAGACCCATTTTAACTTGATACCGAAAATTTGAAAAAAGTAATCGTTATTGAGATGGTGATGATTCTTTAAACAAATTGTATATTAGGACATATAATAGAAAATTTTCTCTTTTGTGTTCGTTTGGCCCCTTGCATCCCATTTTCATTCGTTTTAACCCGTCAGGCCTCGAAAATATTCTGTCAGAAGGTCAGAATATTTCCGCTTTGGATTATTTAGATACTAAAATTACTGAAAACGATAAAAAACGCATACATATTTTATTAAGGATATTACAAATTTTACCGTCAGCTTAATTTTTTGTCGTTTCATGTAAAAACAATTAATAAAAAAATTCCAAAGTTTCATTACTTATTTGTTATTAAATTACCATCGGAAACTGTTTATAACTTTTGGATTTGAATATAAAGCGTGGTGTTTTCTTTTTCTTACGCTGTTTATTAGTTCATATATCTAATCTTGGAAGTAAGGGATACACGACGATTTCTATGAGACCTATATGAGTTGTTCCGAAAACTGAACAAAATAGCCTGACAGGTTAACCTCGACTTTCATTTTCATTCGTTTTAATAATGTGCTGATATTACATTATAATTACATCTCTTTTTGTATATTTCAGGTCGAACTTCGCGTCTCTGGTGGACTTGGTTGCCGGCACTTCGGGGGACTTGATGTGATCACCAACGCTTCTGAGGACTTGGTATGTAATAATTTCCTTATTTTAATTCCTATTCGTTTTTTAAAGCAGTTTTTCAATGGATTCATATTAAAAACCTTAAACCTTAAAATCCCACCAAAAACCATTTTTTGAAGTTCATTTCTGGTACTATACTCAATCCCGCCTTTGTTGAAAGAGGTTAACTATATGACCCTAGAAAGTACACTAGTGGAAGATCCCATGCACTTTTTTGGCTCCAAAAAATATGACTTTTGCTTACCAATAAACAGATCGACTCACCTATTTAACGGTTGTACATCGACCATCATTTTCAATGTTTCACTCAGGCAGATCAGCAACAACTGTCTTTTGACGCATGTCACAAAATAATAATACTGCTCTCCTTTAATGAATCTTCTCCATGATTTACTGGTGTATAACCGTTTTACGGAGAGCATGAAAAAATAAATAAATCAATAATATATACGTTTGTATGGTTCCATGACAACTCAGAATCTTGCAATTTCAACGCCCCTTTGTAGAGTTATGAAAAAAAATGTAAAATAGCCCATAGCAATCTAACGTAACCTACTATTTAACCTATATTTATATGAAGCTACCATTTAACCTATCTATATTCTGAGAAAATCGATAGAAACCGTTATTTATGGACAAAGTATGAAAAATATATTTCGTTCATTATAAGAATATATTTATGGCAAACATTAATTATTTTATAACAGAAAATTGAGTGATAACGCGTTATTCTCTCATGCTTCATATTCTATGCACATCACGAAGGAAAATGTTATTGAAAAAAAAACGATAATTTTAATAGTAAAAACGGTTAAAAACGGTATCAGTACCGTTTTTAACATCCCGTTTACATGTTGTACCGTAGTAACTACAGTCACCTCAAAGAGATGTATGTATACACCTCATACAAACGGTGACCGGACAACTCGGAATAATGCAACTTCAACACCTTCTTTCAAAAGAAATATCGTCGTTGCATATTTAATATGAAC
This sequence comes from Limnephilus auricula, assembly GCA_951813805.1. Taxonomy (NCBI): domain Eukaryota; kingdom Metazoa; phylum Arthropoda; class Insecta; order Trichoptera; family Limnephilidae; genus Limnephilus; species Limnephilus auricula. The sequence continues at coordinate 17,760,645 of OX638397.1, read as the reverse complement.
AATGTGACGATTTTTACGAAAATCAGTTAAATATGTTGTTTTTTTTTTCTCCATCTTGTACAATCTGAGCCATGTAAAAAATGAGTTATTTTTTTGTACAGGTTGTCCGGGGGTAAAGTGCATTAACTTCGGGAGGTGATTCTACATTAGTATTAGTAAAAAAGTTAAATAACTTTCAACGAAATTCCAGCTTCTAGGGGTACTTTTTTGATAAAAAGATAAAATTACTCTACACTAAGGATTTTCAATAGGTACGTCTTTTCGTATGGGAAAAATAAGTTGGAATTTCGGAAATAGTTATTTATCGTTTTTACTCCTTCCATCATGTAGAACCACCTCCCGAAGCTAATGCACTTTACCCCCGGACATCCTGTATAATAAATACATGTTACATAATAGGGAAATTGAGTAAAAAATATTTTGACTTATAAAAAATATGTTCATGTAGATGACATGCAAACACCAGTATTTTCGTTGTTTGTTTTTGGTGTGTTATGCAGTGTTGTGCTACCTCCTTCTTTAGCCGACGTTTCGGACAGCGTTGCAGTGTCCATCATCAGGGCAGATCCGTCGATGTAAAAAAGGAGGTAGCACAACACGGCATAACACCCCAAAAACAAACAACGAAAATGCTTTTGGCCGTGAAAATCTAAAAACGTATCTTAATACCAGTATTTTTTTTTAAAAGTTCTTTTTCATAATTAAATTAATTCTACAGGTTTGGATTTTATTGAGCCCGCGAAAACGGCCGGTAAGAAACGGAAGAGTGTGTGACGTCGTCTCACGTCATCCCATCGTCATCCGGTCCCTTGATTGTGTGAAATATAAGGGAAACTATTTACAAAACCGGGACACGCTTAATATGGAGGAAAAAAATAAATTTAAAAAGTTGTAGTAGTTAGATATTTACTAGTACTAATCAATTCAGTTACCGGAATTTCGAAAAAAGTGCATTTTAATGGTTATTTTTTAAATTTAAAAACACGAAAACAAAACTTGCAACAGTTCCTAACATAGCGGTCGATGAAAAATGACATTTCGTGTTTTTAAATTAAAAAAATAACCATTAAAATGCCCTTTTTTCGAAATTCCAGTAACTGATTTGATTAGTACTAGTAAATATCTAACTACTACAACTTTTTAAATTTATTTTTTTAGTCCATATTAAGCGTGACCCGGTTTTGTAAATATTTTACCTTTTATATCACACAATGAAGAGACCCTATGACGTCATGAACTCTCCCGAACGGTATTATACTCTTAGCCGGCGTTTTCGCGGGCTTAATAAAATTCAAACTTGCAGAATTAATTTAGTTATGGAACGAACTTTAAAAAAAAATACTAGTATTTAAGTTGGCATGTGAACTTTGATAAAAAAAATAAATAAAAAAAGGACTCAACTTCCTTATTGTGACATTTACATAAAGTAGTTATAATTAAACATCATACTAGGCGGTTGCCTGTTTCATGGTGACCAATGGAGTATAATTATTTTGAATGAAATAAGAAGTCTAGTTTAAACATGTAATTAGTATAATTTGCATATTAACTCGGTAATTAATAAATTAACTTGCGAAAATATGCCAAAGTTTCTACCTATTGATTAAAAAAATAAATTTAAGTTTATTTAAGGGCATTTTAGCCTCAACTTCAAATTTTTAATATTCGTATGAGAAAGCCGTTCCTTCGTTTGCTACACAAAATATCATTAGTGCAGTAAACATTTTTTTAATAAATAAGGTGTCAAATGTAGATCTAAAATCAATAAAAAGTCAAATCGTAGGTCTCTAATTTTTTAAACATTTTTTTTTTATCTCTTAAATGTTTTAAAATCCACATAGGATATACCGGTATATATTTTATTTATTTCCAATTGGAGGGTTGGTTCGATGTACGCAACTTTTAGCCGTATGCCTAAACATAATTATATAGAAACAAAAATATTGTGTCAATGGGTTGCAGTCCTCAATGTGCGCTTTCAATATTCTCGCGTTTATGGAACGGTGACACGATACAAAAATGAATAAACGTACGTTCCTTATCACAATAATGCTGCAGCTCTTTCTTATACAATAAATAATGGTGAGACAAAAGATGAGACGCACAATGAACATATGTCTATTTCCTCCAAAGTAAAAACTAGTACTTTGGAGTAAACCGACATACGTACATTGTATGTCTCATCTTTTATACCATTATTTGATGTTGAAGAAAGAGCCACAGCATTAATGTGATAATAAACGTATGTTTATTGCCTTTTTTGTGCCGTCGCCGTTCCCTAAACAAAGGAATAGCACCTTTTTATTACCACGGTTACGGCACAAAAAGCCAATAAATGTACGTTCCTTATCACAACAATGCTGCACCTCTTTCTAACACACTAAATAATAGTGAGACAAACAATCTGCACAGGTCTGCTTGCACAAAGGTTTTTATTCTGCTTTCAAGTTTTAACTTTGTTTTTTGTTTTTCAGAATGCGTCGTGGAGTAACGCCGTGGGCCTGAAGAACCAGTTGATTGGAACTGAACATGACTGCAGGACTGGATGAATGGTGAAATAGACCGTCTACAAAACTGCTCCGTGGTTTGATCTTTTTCAAACTTGCCTGCACCAATTTAACTTGCATTGTGTTTTTAGGACTTTTTCAGATTTTTCGTTTTCAGGATGCTGTTGTTCTGCTGTTCTTCTGCTGTTGTCGCTACGTTGTCTGCTTTCGTCGGAATGTAGTCGTACTGCTTTTGTCGCTCTGCTGTCGCTAGGTTGTCTACTTTCGTCGTTAGGTTATCGTTTTGCTTTTGTCGCTCTGCTTTTGTCACTAGGTTGTCGTTCTGTTGTCATCAGGTTGTTCCTATGTTGTCGTTTCATTGTCACTAGGTTAGGTGTGTTCCCGGCGACCTCAATTTTCAGGTTTATTTTTAAGTTTCTGGCGGGCAAATGGTCCCCTAAAGTCCAGTGGTTCGGTTTAATTTTTAGTTCAGATGAGTTTTTAGTAAGATCTACAATACTGTTTTAAACTAACTTGCATGGGGGTTACTAACAAACTAACAACTTACTAACTTAAAACCTTATTGTACATCTTACTGAACTTATCTTTGAACTTTTTTTTATCGATTTTTCACTAATTCAGAGAGTATAGGGCTACTGGCGATTCTCTATTTTAAAAAAGTTATCCTAATCATAAGTAATCATAATCTAATTATAAGTATCCTAGCTACCACAGTAGTCACTGGTCACTTGGAAAAGCTAGGGCACTTAACATAGGTATAATAAAGAATATAACATTATATGCCTACTAAAAATGTGGGTACACTTTTCTTTTTTGGTGTGTATTATATCTTATTTGAGTGTACAGGTTGCTAAATTATTTATGAATTTGTTTAATAAATAAATAAAAGCATGTGTGCAGGGACATTGAAGGGTTTAGAATCGTTTTAAAAAAAGGTAGCTTCCTTTTAACAAAAAAAAAATTAGAGTTCTGACGTGTGCGGCTAAGGAGGTTAAACAATCAGTTTGCTCACAAAACCGTTGGGAAAGTGATGGGTCCCCTTCAATGTCCTGTATTTTTTCCACTGTTTTAATTTTCAAATTATCCTCATCCTCTCCAATACTACCGATTTATAACATATTTCCTTTGAACCCTTAACCCCTCAGGCTGATTTGTTCGCTTTTTTTTCTCCCTTACTATTTTAGTGAGAAATATGATTTATATTTAAAAAAAAAAAAATTAAAGTTTTAATGGTTGATACAAGAAGTTGCTTGTGGATGTAAATAAATATTTAAAAATAATATAAATGAGAGAAGAGAAATAAAAAGAAAGTTCAAAAATATAAAAATAATTAACATGTAAGTATGCTTTTCAAGTATTCCATGAAATTTTACTTTTGATGAAATTAATGAAGTAAACAATCAAAAATAGATAAAAAAGAAAATAAAATAACAGAAAAAAAAATGTTAATTAAAAAATTTTAAACATGTATACTTTTCAACCATTCTGTGAAATTTTGTTTTGATTTTAATGAATTAATGAACTAGAGCAGTGGTCACCAACTTTGGGGGGCCGGATGCTAAAATAAATTGTAATTCCAATTAGAACCCAATTAGAAAAATTTATAATGTAGGAATATCTTTTTTACGTTAGCTCCACACAGGAGGCCCTGAGAAATACATTTTCCACCAGGGCCTACGTCATCTTTGGGGGTGCCGTGTGGAGGGTTTTTTTTAGGGAAAGGAAGGAGAGGAAGTTCTGGAAAGGAAAAAGGTAAGGATGGTGGGTAGGACTCTAGGGATAAGTGTGTCCAGGAGTGAAGACGTATGAATCCATTCCTCCTTCTACGGTGCAAGGCGATAGGTCGAGAAAATCCGCTTGGAGAGGTAAAAAGGTCTCCCTCAACCGGTATCTCCCGATCCGGCCTGCCGCCCAGCAAGTGGGCAAACACATCCGCCACCAAGACCTAGACAATCTTGACCCCTTAAACCTGCGCACCCCTGCTCAGTCACCAAACGTAACAAACCTGTTGGGGTGACCTGTGTTGGGGGTGTTGGTTATCCAATTACTGGTTCCCGGGGCAGCGGTACCAATACCCGCCTCCCAAATTGAAAACATCTGATTTATATTTACAGCTAAAGTAACATGAACATTAATATTTGAATCAGTAAACTCTCTTATATATTAATTTGGTAAATTTAACTATAAATATTTTTTGGTACATTTAAAGGTCTACTTTGTTTTAAATTTATTTCTTTGTCTAGTTTTACATATTGTTATTTTATCTATTGAGTTAAAAACAATATAACAAAAATGTTCACATGTCTCATACAGATTTAAATACTTGCATATTAAAAAGGAAGAAAGTAATAATAAAGGTATTCCTGGCCCTGGAAGTTACCGAAAGATATCCTATCAATCCTTATCGATCGACTGTGCTAGCACCGAATTCTCCGAAGGTTATTTCAAATAGCCAACTTTTTCACTTTACTTTTTTTATACAGCTGCTGTGAATTCACAACGAAATAATGAAATTCTGTAAAATTAACATATCCTACATAAATTTTTAAAGGGCCGGATGAAAATCTTTGGCGGGTCGGATGTGGCCCGAGGGCCTTATGTTGGTGACCACTGTAGAGAATCAAAAATAGATAGAAAAGAATAGTGAGTAGAGAAAAGATAAATGCAAAGAAAAATTTAAGCAGTTTTTGAACTTACAGTGATGATAAAAATAAAATGAATGCAATACAAGTATAATATATATATCTATAAGAAAGATTAACTAAAAAAAAAAAATTTATGACTGTTAATTAGCATATTTTCGCATTCAGCTCTCCCCAAGAAAAGAAGCCAATCATTCACCAGATTACGCAGAATGCTAGCACTTTTTGATTTCCATGCATCGGGAATAAGATTAAGCAATTTAGGGCCTAAGTACGAGAATTGTCTTTGAGCTAAGGCTGAAGAATTGATGGGAGGAGCAACTGGGTTCCTCTTGACATGTCTGGTGTCGTGATAATGGTCTACGGAAGTGTAGTGGTGACGCTGATTTAGAGTATGTAATATAATTTTCCTCGTGTACAATTAATCGCCTTACATCAAGAACGCGAAACTCTTCAAACAGTGAATTGCTGAGGTATCTGAACGGTGTGTAAGTATGACTCTTAAGAAACGATTTCTGAGCTTTCGCTAAAGGATCAAGTATTGTTTTAGTACAACCGGCCCATCCTAAGGAAGCATAATCTAATATGGAATTACATATTGCTTGCTGAGGGTTTGTTTGTACTATGTCCACAAAAAGTCGTATTGAGAAAACAAAGTTTGAAGTTTAAAAAAAAAATCTCTTGTTTCCTTTACTTCAAAATAATTGCTATAATATTTTGAAGAAAATATAAAATACGAGGGATAATCTACCTCTAAGTAAAAAAGAACATAATCGGTTGAATTCTTATTTGAATAAATCTTAATCAAGAACGTAAGAGCAAGGGCGGATCCAGCTTTGTTGGCAGGGGGGGGTCACATAGTCGTTGATGCGTTCGTTCCCGAATAATGCGTTTGCTGTCCAAACAAATTATTATATTAAATATTGAAAGTACTATAAATAAAATCTATATTGTGACAAAAAATATATAAAAACATTGTGTTTAACCATTTTTATTAGTGGTCCACCTAGGTCCTGGACCTAGCCCAACCTTGGATCCGCCCTTGAGTAAAAGCACACTTTTTTTAAACCAAATAGAAAAACGTGAATGTTGGTTCAAACCAACAGTAATTTTCTCCTATGGCACATCAAATAATAATAATTTTACATTCACATACATAAGATTTTAGTAAATAATAATGAAATAAAAAATATTAAAAATTCTTCAATAAAAATTAGAAAACTTTAAGTATTGCCATATGAACAAAAAAATGTATGGAGTAATAAAACATTAGTATTTTTTACATACACATACAAAAGGTTTTAATAAATAATAGTAAAAAGTTAGTGTTGGGGACAGAAATCAGGTCCCGCAAAGCGGAAGGAAATGGATAAGACAGGAATTGTCGACTTACCGCTTTTCTTCCTTCGCTTTACAATTTTCCGCCGGTTCTCACTTATAATTTTTGAGCTCACTAGCACACGATTTAACTTGCTTTCCATAAGCACTTTCCGACACGGTCGAAATACCAGCTCCGTATTCAACACTGCGATGTTGACAGGAAGAAGTGCTAATTTTATTACATTCAGTCGACAATAAAGGTAAGTTTTGTGGGTAGAATTATTTTCGGAAAAGGTACATTAGGATGAATGCAAGGCACCAACAGTTAGTATTGGCCATTGGACATAGTACACTCCGATCCTCATTTGATTCCCACTGAAAATCATTTTTTTATGTTGATAGAGTAGATAAAAATATGATCAATATTACTGTATTCACAGTTTAAAAAAAAAACATAAATGGACATAGTACAAACCAACCCCTCAGCAAGCGATATGGCAAAGTAAATTTGTTTCATGTGTTTTACGCTGAGAATATTTCTAACAGCCATGAAAAGATGTGTGAGTTTCCTATATATGTAGGATGTGTTTTTATATTTTTTCATTATCAATAATTTTAGTTTGAAGAAAAAACATAATGTGAACAATTTTGAAACTTTTATTTTTGCAAGCAAAATTTTTATTTTATTTGGATTTTATTCAAAAGCGGAAATATTTTGACCCTCTGACAAAAAATGGTCGAGGCCTGATGGGTTAAAAAATGTTATTTTTTAAGATAATCTCAATACTGTTAGCAATAATGAAATGCTAAGTAAAATGTTTATAATGAAATATAACGTCTCCACGGTAAATGATAATAACAATATCCAATTCTCGACAAGACTACATCTCGACATTCAAATTCCAGCCGTTGGCTAAGTCCGCGCAGTTCGTAGCTGCGGCAGTTGCCGGCAGTGTTGCCAACCGGCTGGTGTAGGTAGTCACAGTCAATCCCTTCTTTACCGACCGCGGGGGCCGTAGTAGTTTCTCAATTGGGCACCAGAGGCGCTAGCAGTACCTCTGGCGGCAATATTCAAATACGTTGCTAACAATACATTTGCGGAGGGGGAAAAAATATTAAACTGAAAGTACTCATTCAGGTAGTTCAAATATTTACATATTACTAAAATAAACTAAATTAAACTCGTAGTACAAGCGGTAAACTTGTACTACAAGTACAAGTTGGGCGAATCTATATCACATGTTTTCCATCCAACTTTTTTTTTCGATCTGAGTGTTTTTTTATGCAAATAAAGGGTTAAAAAAAACGAAGTCCGGTCTACGCTTCGACTCATTCTAAAAGATGTTTAACAGTTGTCAAAAACCCTCTGGCTAACAATTTTTAAAGAATTTTGTCCTTAAAAAAATCAAACTTTGGACTTGATTTACTCGAAAACGAAAACTCAAATCTAAAAGTTATATCTCAAAAAGTCCTCCAAATGCGATGTAGATTTACCAGGTTCCCGCTTGTTCTATGAGTTTCCGGACACCGTGCTCCAAATTTTAGGGGTACTTTTATTGTAAAAAGATAAAAGTAGTCCGGCATGTGCGGCCAGCACTATTATTTTCCGCTGTTACGATACGGGCCAATTCCAACTATCCAACGTCGCCACAGTCATGCCCGGCAGGCTCGTAACAAATTTATCGGATAAGTTTGTACCTTACACTTACAGTTTGGTGTACTGCGCACGAGTTACGCGATGCTTCTGGACGCAATGTAAGGATTTTTAATAGATACCTACGTCTTTTTGCATGGGAAAAAAATGTTGTAATTTTTGGAAAAGTTAATATTTTTGACTCCTACTATCACGTAGAATCCCTTCCGAAGTTATTGCTCTTTACCCCCGGACACCCTGTACAAGTCCGATTATATTGTGTGCCTTTCAGTGTTTGTTCAAACTTTAAGATGGCTTACGCACCATTTCACAATAAGTTCGGAAATAAGGCGGAGTTTACACAAAATACAACCTTATTTTAGTGAGATATTGATGAATCCCAACGAATATCTCAAGAATTAAGTGATAAAATTGTAGGAATCTCTTCCAAGATTCGAAACAACATCAAAAATCGTAAAACAATTAACAAACAAGGACAACCGCAAAACCAGTGGCGAAACTATACCACCGGCGGGGCCCATGGCAAATTCATTGAATGGGGCACCCCCAGTAAAAATCACAGTCATCTTGTAATTGATTTTTTATAAATAATATTTTATGGAATAAGGTACCCAACATAAATTAATATTGTGTGCATTTTTGTTAAATATCTAATAAATTTTATTTTCAAAAGCATAGGTATTACATACGTTGGTATAACGAAATAACAATTTAGTCTTTACAAGATATTTATTAATAAAATTCTTTTCTCCGAGCTTTCTGTTCCGCAAAAGTATCAATAAAGTCATCAAATTTGTAAAATTGAATTTTCAATAGACAGAATAGCCAAGTTACGTAGCCTGTCTTGTCCCATTGAGTTTCTTAATAACTCAGGTGCGTCATTCCTATGTCTACCTACGTTAAATTGTCGTGAAAACAAGCTTATGTGCCCAAGCGGTTAAATATGTTTTTATTAGTTTTAGTTTCGAAAATGACCTTTCGGCACTAGCTGTAGTCACAGGAATTGTAACAAATAACATTATTGCAGTACATACTTCAGGAAAGCTGCACGAAATAAAATGATTATTTATTATTAATAAATCAGCAAGTTCTCTAATAGGTACACAAAGCCTTTTCTATTTCGTCTCTGAAGGTGGACCTAACAAGGGGAATCCAGGACCGGACCATGCGTCGCTAGTCCGACAGCCAGCGCCATGAAAAAAGTACTTTCTTGCTTATCAAAATACGGGAATACCCCAAGCGTCTCTAGCTCGCCCGCGCCGCCAAACTACCGCGACAAAAAATTAAGCAACCAATGGATGTGTTCTAAATTTGAACGACATCCTTTTCTTATGAATGCGTTTACATCTTAATAATGTATTTGAATTTGTATGTATATGGTTTTTTAGTTGTGTCTAACTTTAGTTGATTTTATGTACTTGTACAAAATTTATAATTTTCACAAAATTTTGTTAAAAACGTTAGGTTACTTCTGAGCTCACAGCCCCACCGCGACCCGTGGCATTTTGCCAGCCCTGATACCATATAGTTTCGCCACTGCGCAAAATGCATTTTTTTAGGAGAGCTGCATTTCTTAGAGCAGTGGTCATCAATATACGGCCCGTCAAAGATTTTATTCCGGCCCCCTAAAAGTTTCTGATTTCTTATAAATTCGTATAGGATATATTAATTTTATAGGTTTTTTATTTGGTTGTGAATTCACGGCAACTTATTTCAATTCATCAATCGGATTTTGATTAGGTATGGGTAGAACCCAAAGCAAAAAAAAAAGTTTGGTATTTGAGGTAACTAGAGTTTCGAGTTCAATGTCAGTTCACATAATTCGATATATAAAACTAGAAAAACCACATGTGGAAATAAATTCAATACTTGAAGTACCTTCATTATTACTCTCTTCCCTTTTATTATCGTAAATAAGTAATATAGTAATCTGTTTGTAGATATATCTCTTAATTGTTTTATTTGTAACTCAGTAGATAAAAAACATCCCTACAATATGTACAACTGCAAAACTACACAAGGAAATCAATCTAATAATTGGAAGGTCTTTATTATTACTTTATTCCTTTTTAACTAGCTGTAAATATAAATTAAATATTCCTACATTATAAAAGTATTTTTCTACTGCAAAATAATCACATTTAAATTAATATTCTAATCGGAATAAGAATTTATTTCCCCCCCCCCCCCCGGGTTTTCCAAAAAAATTAATCCGGCCCTTTTCTCAAAAAAGTTGGTGACCACTGTCTTAGAGCAACCTTTATTATTAATATTACCTAAAGAAGGAGGTAATGCAAAACGGCATAAAAATGTAAAATGCATTTTTAGTAGATGTCCAAATTTACATAGATACCATCGAATAGATTTCATGTTTTTTCAACCACCAGCGGGGCAAGACGGGGTGGACCACCGGGCAAGATGGGTTAAGGTCAACACTCAGGATTAACAAGTAATTGACCCATGGTCTTCGTCGTCGGCACAGGAACATTGAGCCCACTCTTGACACACGGTGGTTATCCATCCTTCTGCTGACGCCAAATATCACCCATTACAATATAGCCAACCAGTTTTTCTTTGCTTTTTGCAGCTTTCCGTTTTGAGTTGGTGTTAACAAGTGTTGGATGAGATGAAGTAAGAATGGGTGTCTTGCCTCGTGCCCTATTTTTTCTATTAAGCTTTAATGATGAGTTACCATTACTGCAACATGCCCTCCTGGCCTGTTGTTTTTTTTAATTCTTATAAATATGTAACTTTGTAACTCTTTCCTTAACCACTAGAGAGCTTTTTGCCACAATATAGCACTATTTCCAAAACCACGGATCGCTGTGTTGCCAAAATATGGCAAATATTCTCAAGATTCTTTAAAATGTTTTAAAGTTAACGATTTAATAATTTTTTTTTATAAATCCTACGAATATGTGATAATAGACAAAAGATAGGTGAATTCATTGGCTATATAAAACTATAATCAGTGTGTATGTCTCCATACTCAAATTCGGAGGTGTGATTTAAATGTGGGCGGAAAAATTTCCTTTAGCAATCCGGGAAAAAGGTTTAAAATTGCTCTGTGGCTCCAGTGGTTAAGGACAATATGTAATTAATGTCGAATATCAGTCAAGCAGTCTAATAACTCAAATAAACCCAATAACCTGTAAATTTAAAGCTATCGAGATGTAACCCAGCTCGGTGCGGCGCTCGCGAGTCAAGATGTCACGTGACCTCCGAACATTGACGAGTCCAGTGCGCAGATGCGATGCCCGAGTTTGACGGTTGACCTTTGCACCATATGGATGCAAGTTAAATGTTATGATAGTACTTTGTTGTCATTTTGGTAGATTTATAATTTTCTTGTTTCTGCATTTCTCCAAACTTTTGCTAATGGCATTTGTAAATCTACTATTGAAGTAGACCGATTTTGACTTCTGTTTTCGTATAAATTTTTTTTTAGATAAGTTTTTATACCTCTTAGTTACGAGTACCTACATTTACTAAAGTTTCGGCAAACGTCGCTAGTTATGAATGTCGTGAATATTCTGTCGCAATTTTTTTTTTCACAATGGCGGAATACAGTGTTATATATACAAAAAATAACACTAATACCGATGAAAGAAGGTTGGAAATTAAAAAACAATTTTGGTTTTTGTATAAGGGTATAATGGATTTTTTGTATAAGTGAAAAAAGCTAATTTTATTTCGTGCCGCCTTTAATTGTGTTTTTTATGTTTTAAAATATCAATTACTAGGTACCCCTCCCAGTAACTTTATTTAAGTTGTATGACAACAGTAAGTAAATTTTGATTAGATATATCTTCTCTTGAATTTCTGAACCCCCCGTTAAAAAGACCACGAACCGCCACTGGTCATGCTCGATGTAGACTCGTAAGGTAACATCAAAAATGTAGAAAACCAAAATTTGCTACTAAAGGCATGGGATGCGGGGGGTTAGAGAGTTTCACAGGTTGTGGTTTTTCAAGTATTTTCGCCTCTAAAATATTAATTTGTTCATAATTCTATTATATCTATTTTTTTTCTTTCCGAAACTGGGAAATTTTTGGCATCCCAAAGCTGTTTTCAGGGACACCGGGACACGCTGCCTGAAACCGGGACTGTCCCGGTGAAATGGGGACGTCTGGTCACGTCAGTTATACCTACGACTGTAAATTCCGTCTGTTTACCCCTTCGGGGATATTAACTTATATCATACGCATGTCGGAACCTATAATGTATTTTCCTTAAGCCGATTGCATGTATGTATAAGTAGGTCGTATTTTGTTATTCAGCTGAACATAATTTTTTTTTTTCACATTACCTCCACACAGGAGGCTTTGAGGAAAATAATTTCCCTCAGGGTCTATGTCATCTTTGGGGATGCTGTGTGGAAGGTGTTTCTAAGGAAAGGAAGGAGAGGATGTTCTGGGAAGGAAAAAGGTATGAGGATTGGGTAGGAATCTGGGGTTCAGTGTGTCCAGATCATTCAACCATGAACCCGGGCAACCCTGCTAAGTCAGCAAACGTAGCGAACCACTTGGGGTGACCTACGGCAGAAGTGTTGGTTATGCAATGAATGGTTCCCGGGGTGGTGGTACCCATTCCCGCCACCCAAATTACCGCATACCTCTTCGGGGACTGGGCATTTTGTTTGCTAAAATTTTTATAGGCAAAGTACGAGCACTGTAGTATATACTGCACATATATTCCGACTTTTGTAATACCTATGGCCGTAGGTATATTTCCTCTGCATACCCATTCAGGACGCTTAGGTGATTATGTGTAAGTAGATATGGCGTATTTCCTAAACAGACTGCACAAATAAGTAGGTCGTATTTTGTTATTCGGTTGAATATCCTCACATACGGCCGAATACATATATAATTTTTATATGTGAGGTAATAAAAAAAAAAATTATTAGTTTCGCATAAACATAATAGTATGTAGGAAGCACAACACAGCTAAATACCTCCAAAACAAATCGCAATAATTCATAATAACTGTAATAAATAAAGGATATAATAGTAATAAAGGAAATGTGTAAGCCACCTGACATTCTAATAAACGACCATCGCCCATGCGGTCACAAGCCAAACCGAGCACTGAGCTCGGCCGAACTGAAGCATGTCGCCTGCGGCCTGTCGTCGCCTGCACATGTATCAGTATATATATGTTGGTCTCTGACTTCTGCGTCGTCTGCACTGAACATTCTGCGCCGCCTTGTACTGAATTTTTACAAACATGAAACTAGATGGTGTTAGTTGTCAAATTATATTAATTTTTATATGAGTACTGCCGCTTATCAAAATAAACTAAATATACAGTTTATTAATTAGATACAATGCCAAGCAAATTCATGAATAATTCAATACATAACGTAGACAAACACATGTTACTTTCACTTAACTATCCTCGTTCGATTTAAATTGTTCACATAGAACTCTAATTAGGGTGAATTGCCTATTTAAAAAAAAAAAAAAAATAGGTACCTACTCGTATGTTTAACTACTGGTACTTTCTGCGTAAATTTTAATCTTTGACGATTTCATGGCATAGTGCTAAGATGACCAGGCCCCCTAGCACACTCGATCGATAAGGATTGATAGGATAACTTTCAGTAACTTCTCATCGTTCCCTAGCGTTCACAGTACAACTGCAGATCGCTAACATACAAACGACAGTTGATGTCGAATATATTAAGGACACTTGGTCATTGTGAACTGTCACTTATTCGGTGGCGAGAAGTTACCGAAAGTTATACTATCAATCCTTATCGATCGAGTGCGCTAGGGGGCCAGAGGTCGCAAGTTCAAAATTGTTATTTTATTTTATTATTTGCAGAAACAAACAGTACATAAGTACATATAAGAAAATAGTTTAATAATATACAAAGTTATAGAAGTTAATACATACAATAATTGGTACCAATGACGTGTCGCTGTTATACATATATATAAATCCCGCTACAGATTTGGCGACCTTTCACTTCGCATCCATTTGACTACCACTGTTTACGGTAGGTTTAGAAATAAAAATGCTGTGAATGTTCACATATTTTTAGTTTTAGAATATAGTGATAGTAAGAGAATTAGCCAAAAATCGTGTCTTAATAACTCAGGTACGGGGCATACATCATTCCTATGTCTACCTATGTTAAATTGTCGTGAAAACAAGCTTATGTGCCCAAGCGGTTAAAAGTATTCAAATTTTTGCAACGTACATTTTTTTAGAGTCTATTGGACTCCTTTTCATATTGCCGCCTTTTTGGATACCGCGTATATCACAATCCATTCCATTTTTAAGAAAGCACAAAGCATTCCATTTTTAGGGTCGCTTATGTCGAGACATTTTGTCACAGTTAAATCACGGTTCTCGTGATTTCATTAAAATGTGTAGAAGCTGTGGGTGATAAGTTGATTGCGAGGTGAGTACACAACTTGAATATCGGATACGTAGCCCTGTGGACGAAAGGCAACATGCAAGTTTTACTGTGTAGATTGACGTGAAACAGTGAATCAATATGGAAAAAAAAAAAAAAAAATGTTATAGATATTATTTAATTCTGAATTTAATTTACATATATATAATGTAGACACAATAATCATTGCATAATTCATTCATCCCATCCCCAAATGCCTTTACTTTGCTTGATCGTGTCTTTGTTTTCACGCTTAACTCTGGTGGCCGCACTGGCTTCTCCTTTAGCGACGCAGTGTTTCCTTTCTATTTGCTTCTGCTTATAATTTAAATTCTTTTTAACCTTGCTTGTGATGACCTCTGGAGCTATTGTTGACACTGTTGAAAATGACCTCATGGAACGAACGTCAGAAAGAGCTTTTTCAACCATTGCCAATCTATACTTTTGTGAAGTTTTATCAATCTTAGGTTTGCTGATAATTTCGGAAGCAGGTTCAAGTTGTGGTACAGAATCTTCATCCACGGAAGGAAGTGAAGTCTGATTTTCTTCTGGGTTACTCTTTTTCGTAATGCTATTGATATATTCAAGGGTGCGTTGGTTGGCCGTATTCAATTTCGGTTGTCCAATTGTAGGTGTGTCGTTTGTGCTTACTGTTTCCTGGATGATAGGTTTTTGTACATTTATCTTTTTGGTTGTGTCTTCATCGCATTTCAAAGAGTTTTCCAGCTGTTGAGACAAAAGAAATATAAATTAATCAAAAGCTACCAGGAATTAATAATAAAAAGCGTCATATGTGTGTATGATGCATGTACATACATAGAAAGACTTGGGATTTGAAATTAAACAGCAAAATAAATTCCGGACAAGCGAAACCGTGAGACCGGCTCACACCACACTCGCCACAGCCAAATTGGGCCACGAACTGCTGCCCCAGGGAGGCCTACTATGGGCACGCCCGCTTCCACACGCGGTCAAAACAAAACTATGAGTCCGATTCGGCTGAAATTTCGACAGTAGCCATACACAATAGTAAATTTCTCTTGCGATAGTGGAGCCATCGGGCGGTGAGGCTAAGTACTTATCGGACCACCCTTGTATTAACTATAATATGGTTCCGTGTCAACTAACACACCTTTGAAAAGTGATATAGTCAACCTAACATAACCTATTTAACATAATCTTTTCCATCACTTTTCATGACTTAATATCACATTTCAAAGGTTTTTTGAAGTGCCACCGTGTTGAGTCATCCGGTCACAACATTGATTGTGCAGTTAATTAGCCAGACATGTCTGAAAAATCTAAAATTGAGTTGAATATGCAGTTACATGTAAAAGTGTACCCCCTTTCTGGTACTTTACTCAGATTACTCATAAACACCTCCAAATCAATTATAATGCAAAAAACTTGTGGTGAATTAAACCAAATGTTGTTATTTTTTTCTGGGTCATCAATAGGATATTTCAAAATGTAACATTTTTATAGCTTACTTCATATGTAAAACACAGACATGTGTAAATAATATTTGATTTATGTCTAATTAATCAGCTGGATGATCTACATATATGGCTTACTTTAGAATGTCGTTATAAAAAGTAAAACCATGCAAGTCAAGTTACTTTCCATGATTTGAGACTGAAAAGGTTAAATATTGGTTTTCCCTTACCTCTTGTCTAAGTTTATCAATTTCAATTCCAGATTGTTCTGCATTATGGGATTCTTCTGAAAATGTTTCCTCTTCCGAAGCAACTTCTTCTCCTTCAGATTCCGAATCACTTTCCTCAGGTTTAGCGAAGCAGCTGGTAGTAATGAAACCATATTCCTGAAAACATATAATATTTGTTTAACCTGTCATTGGCCGTACGTACTCCGATGTATCATCGATTTTGGAAGCGATTTTGTCCCTTATGTATAAATAAATTGTATCGAGAACAAGATCAGAATTGCTTGGGCCATTCTCGTTCTTGACGCAACGAAATATTGCATAGCGTCTAGCATCTCTAAATAATTTTAATAAATTGCGTCAAAATATGGACGGAGTTGGTTTAGAAACTCTATATTCTTTCATTGTTTTTGATATAAATTCATTGTGGAGAGAATAGATTTCAGGTATTATCAGAAAGACCGTTTTATCTACATTATTCTCATGTAATTTTTGTAATATATCACAAAAGAATATTGGATTTGCAAGAAATGTCAAATTTCCTATGTCGCAATGAAAAAATTTTTTTTTCCTGTGCTGGCTTTCAAAAGGTTAACATGTTTTGTGTCCTGGCAGCGTATTTACAAATCCTATACCGGTTCAGACACGGCGGCGATTCAGACAAGGCATTCGCTGCTCTGTCTACGCTTTGTGTTTCTGTGACGGTGACGCACGTATGTATGGTGTAGCGTCTATCGGTGCATTTAATGTGTATATATTATAATATTTCTATTTATGAAACTGATAATTCGTGGTGGAATTCCATTATAATAGTATAATAAAACAAATTTAAAAGTGGAAAAAGTTTTAAATTTGTTTTATTTATTACTATTGCATATATTTTTTTTTATTAATAATTCAAAAAAGATACATAAATTACAAATACATTTTATACACTAATTAATTATATAATATATATGTTTGATGTGCACCCATAAAAAAGCAGGGCTTGTGTGTATGGGGGGAGGGGTGTTATTATATAGTTTTTATTTGTTATGATTTAGTTCAGGTTTTGAGTGTGCTTTTTAAGGTGAGTTTTAAATTCTTTTATATTGGTATTCATGTTTCTAATATTTTCTGGTAATGAATTAAAGAATTTTACTCTGAGATATTTTTGATTTAACTGCCCTATTGTTTTTTTACATTTTGGAGTATGAAGTATTGATGTTTGTCTAAGGTTTTTGTTATTTTTAAAGTCATTTACAATATATTATATTAAAGTCATTTACAATACACAGCTTGCATTATATTCCCAAAAGTCAATACAGTAACAGCACATTTTGTTTCGTAATTAAATCGCGTACACTAGTCTATATTATATAATTATGATTTCAGTCGTAGCATCGATCTGTAATACCATCACGCCGTTTCTCCGCAGAGGTAGTCAGAGAGGATAGACTGCCAAACAACCTGTCACAGTGGTATTGAATACCATCAGGCCGCGGCCTGATTTATACAATACAATTTAAGCTAAAATTTGCGATAGTTGGTACAAGTCGCCCTTAAAATTCAGAATATACAGACTTTTAAATCAACAAAATAAGCCAGCAAAATGATTTTCAATTTTTAGCAGATCCGACATTGTTCTTCGGGACCATCGATATGTAACACATTGTTAGCAGAAAGATTATGGTGAAGAAAGGAATACCTATAATCATTTAAAAAAAAACTTATTTAATGCTCTTGTGTGGTGTCAATTGTTTTTTTAATATTATTCATTTACCAGATTAAAGATGTAAAGATTAGAAAAGATTTAAGTTTAATGAGTACGCGTAATGAGCAGAGGAAATGTTTAAAGAAAGGAGTGTAAGGAGAATACATGACGCGAATGTTAACGGTAGAAGAATTTGGGATACCCGAGGAAAACTTGGCACTATCAAGTGAATCATACTTGAGTCTAAGCTAGGAGTGTTCAACGTGACACGGTTGTTTTGCAGTCCATCCACTCTGCCTACGGTTAGGTTAGTTAATAAATTATTGGTAAACTATTGAATAATTACCCGAGCAAGATCCTCGTTCATCTCTCCGGTGAATCCGTATCCTGAACAAGCTATCTCCTTGTCCATTGCATCATCTTTCTCCAGGTCACTGAATTTAGGGTATAAGTGACTTTCATAACCAAACCGTTTCTTGAAGAAGTCTCGAACGCAGGTCACATCGCGGTCAAAATATCTGCGAACAAAATATATATATATATTATAATAATAATAATAAGCCTTTTATTCTGGACTTCGGTTAGGTACATGAATTTAAATATTTTTTGTTTGATATATATGTTTGTTATAATATATCCCGAAGCTCAGTTTGCCTCTTGGCATAGGCCTCCTCTAACATTTTCCATTGGGACCTGTCACGCGCTACTCTTCTCCATTGATGTCCAGCCGTGAGTTTTAGGTCGTCTTCCCATCTTATGTGTTGACGTCCTCTACTTCTCTTGCTATCTCTGGGATACCAGTCAGTGACATTTTTGCACCATTTCTCTTGTGGATCGCGGATCATGTGACCTGTCCATCTCCATTTTTGTTGGTCTATTCGAGTAACTATATCGGCAACTTTAGTTTTCTCCCTTATTATGTTACATCTCACCCTGTCCTGTTTCCTTATTCCTGTCAAACTTCTCTCCATGGCTCTCTGGCAGCGTTCAAACTTTTCTCTGTGGCGTTTGGTGAGTGCCCAAGTTTCACATCCATAGGTTATGACTAGAAGTACACACGTGTTGAAAACTTTCCTTTTTATTTGCATACTTAGTTCTTTGGATTTCAAGACTTCTTTCAAAGACCAGTATTTCTTCCATCCATTTGCTACTCTTCGCTCGATTTCTTTAGAGGTTAGATCTTTGTGGGATATTATTTGTCCTAAATAGATGTAATCAGAGACATATTCGAGTGGTTGGTTGTCAATTTTTATAGTTACTGGTTCGGAGTTTGTAAGCAATTTTGTTTTGTCTTTGTTCATGTCTAGGCCGACTTTCACACTTTCCTCGATTAGTGATTCTATCATTCTATTTAGGTTCGTTGGGTTTTCCTCGAATAGGACTATATCGTCTGCAAATCTTAAGTGGTTCAGTTTTGCACCTTGCACGTTGATACCATATTTTTCCCAGTCTAGTTTGCGGAAGATACTTTCCAGAGCAGCCGAGAACAATTTTGGTGATAGAGGGTCTCCCTGTCTTACTCCTCTCTGGATCTTAAACTTTTTTCCCAAGGTTTCTAGTTGGATCCTCGCTTCGCAATTCAAGTATATGTTCTTTATAATATTGATGTAGTTTAAAGGTATCCCTTGCTGTTCGAGGCTATCCCATATAGCTGTGTGTTTTATGCTGTCGAAAGCTTTGGAGTAATCGATGAATACCATGTATAGTTTCTTATTATACTCATTATATTTTTCTACTATTTGTTTCACTGTGTGTATGTGATCCAGGGTAGAGTATTTTTGTCTAAAGCCGGCTTGCTCCCGTGGTTGGTTTTCGTCTAACTTTTTACTTATTCTTTCCAGGATAACTTTGGAAAATACTTTGTAGATATTTGACATCAAACTTATAGGTCTGTAGTTCCCTATATCTTATTTTTGTCCTTTCTTAAATATAAGAATAATGTTTGATGTTTTCCACTGTGTAAGGATTAGACCAGTTGTTAGTATTTCATTGAATGTTGAAGTGAGTATTGGTAGTAGTTCTTCCAAGGTGCCTTTAAGAAGTTCGTTTGTTACTTTGTCTGGGCCTGGAGCTTTTTCCATCTTCTGACTGTATATGGCTTTCTCTACGTTTCTGGAAAGTATTTTTTTGGTTCAGTTATAACGTTTTCCTGCTCTTTATTGACGTCTGTCTTCGGATCGTGCTTTTGTTTGTCGTCTGGGCTTAAATAGAGGTCCTGGTAAAATTTTGTGGCTATTTTGTTGATTTCTTTTCTATTTGTAGAAGTAGTCCCCTTTTTGTTTAGTTTTGGTATCCATTCTTTATTTGATTCCTTCAATTCTTTAAGCGCTTTTTTCACTCCTCCTGTTTTCACTATGTGCTTTTCTAATGTTTGCAGCCTCTTGGTCTTCCTATATTTCCTGATGTTCTCTCTGATTTCCTTACTTAATTTCGTTATAGTTTTTATGTTATCTTTTTTTGGATGTTTTGAAAGTAGATTTTTTCTTTTTTCTATAAGTTGCAGCGTTGTATCACTTAGCTTGTACTTATTTCTTCTGCCATTTTCAGCTTTTACTTTAGTTAGTAGATTTTCTAGCTTTCCATATTTCGTATGAGCATCAATGTTATTTGTAGTTAATTCGTCAGCTGATTTCATTAGAGATTGTGTTATTATCTTTAAGGTTTCATCGCTGTGGTGTTTTATAGTGAGTGAAACAAAATGTTTTCTAGATTTCTTTGGAGGTTCAATTCTTATGTTGCTTCTGACCATACGATGATCTGTATTGAAGTTGAATTTAGTTAGGACCGACGTATCCGTGAAGGCTTTAGGATAGTTTGTTGTTATGTAGTCTATTTCGTTTTTGGTGTTGCCGTCGGGGGAGATCCATGTCCATTTATTCTTTTGGTTTTTCATATATAAACTGTTCAAGAGGGTTAGGTTGTGCTGTAATAAGAATTCAACCAAAAATTCACCATGTGGACTTCTTCTACCTTGGCTGAACTTTCCCAAGATATATTCTTCCTCGCATTGCTTCGCCCCGACTTGAGCATTAAAGTCGCCCATTAGAATAATATGGTTGTTTTGATACCTAGTTAATATATATAAATATATATTAATCTGCATAAAAGAAAAAGAGCACCTAAAACAATTGGGGAGATATAATTTTTTTTTTAATATTACTTCCACACAGGAGGAATTTATACACCTAAAACAATTGGGGAGATATAATTTTTTTTTTAACATTAATTCCACACAGGAGGAATTTGGAAGTTCTGGAAGGGAAAGGGTATCAGGGGTGGGTAGGAATCTGGGGTCAGTGTGTCCAGGAGTGATGGACGTATGAATTGATCCCTCCGACTGCGGTGCAAGGCGATGGGTAGAGTCCGGCTGGAGAGGCCAAAGGGCCTCCCTCAACCGACCTCTCCCGATCCGCCCCGCTATGCAGCAGGTGGACAAATGCATCCGGTGCCAAAACCTAGACAAATCTTACCCCATGAACCGAGGCACCCCTGCTAAGTCACCAAACGAACATCACGAACCACTTGGGGTGGGGGTGACCTATAGCAGAGGTGTTGGTTATCCATTAAATGGTCCCCGGGGTGGCTGTACCCATACCCGCCTCCTACATTTATCTAAATACAGTAGTATTCTCTCACTAATCTGCCACGTCAAAACCAGACCAACTGTCCAATAAGAAACTTGAATGAAAAATATTATGGCTTAAAAATTTATATTCTAACAGATCAGGTAAACACTGATTCTGAATATATGTATAAGTTTTACTACGTACAAATTAAATGAAGAAATTAATAAATCGTCCTTTAAAAACGATAAAAACCGTGTAATATTTATATATATCCCTTTCCGACAAAGAAAAAATGTCCGAAATTTGATGGACCACACTAGGATAGCTCATAATTTACGATCCCGTAGGGCTAGGCGACTTACTGCTCGAAAAACGCGCACTTAAAGGTACCCTACATAAGCAGCTCCCGCACGTTCAATCGACTCCGGTTCCGTTCCCAAAAACAGATTTATTTTCTGTCAGGATTTTTTTCAAATCAAACTCACAATCGTATGAAGCCGGTCGGAAAGGCATATATGTATATATATATATATTTATTTTTTTTGTAATGCGATTTTAACCCTTATATATAAAGAAACAGTACAAGGACAAGGTAAGAATCGCTTGCGCCAATATCATTCCAGATGTTGCTTTTTTTTCAGCAATGTAGCCTCTCGGAATGCTCTAATATTAATTTTCTATGGTTTACGGCCATCATGTGACCAAATGTCAGCCAACATTAGAGGTTAAACACCCTGTGTAGGTTCTTACAGAACTTATGCAGCTACCTCACAGGTCGGGCATCTACTTGTGAAAAATGCAAACAATTTTCTGTCAAATTGCGCATCGCAAATTTTCATCGCAATCGGATGAAAAGTGTAGGAAATAATTTCATAAAGCCAGAGCTCACTATTATATATAGAAACCATCGCGGGCATGCGCACTTCAAAGCCTCAAAGTTTCATCTCAATCGGATGAACGGCATGGCAGCGCATAAAATACGAACAAACATAAATTTTTATAACCTTACCCATATTTTATTTTTACCAGCTTTGCAGTGTTAGCATTGATTGATGTTATGCAATAAATTGCTTGAACTTATCATTTTCTGTTTTGCATCGTTTCATTCTATATTTCTATTGTCACTATTCCTATGAATCATTTGATTCTTCAAATAATACGTATCATTATAGGTATTTATAATTTTATCATGTTAAAATTCTATTCATGTCTAACCATGTATAACAAACTATGTACCACGTTACCTGATGCATTAATAATTACACAAAACAGATTTAGATGTCGGATAAAAAAATAATGTAAAAATGTACTGAACTTTATCCACAAATTCTATTATAATAATTTCCAGTAAACAAGCTATTCTAGGATTATTACTCTTGCTGAAACATTTTTGTCAAAATGAAATTGCATTTTATTTTTTTGAATTCTTGGATTATATTATTACTTCAAGGAACAGCAAATGGTTATGTTACAAAAAAAGTATTGATGAAGACGTTTGGTCAGTGTCACGACGAACCCAGTTTGCCCGTTGAATTGTCAGATTTTAGAATTTCGCAAAAACAAAAGGGTGAGTATTTCTTAACAGGATTTATCAATGTCACAAAAGACTTGCCAGCGGGGTGGTTGTATAAGGTACAATTAATTTGTTTACAAATCAACAGTCTTAGTTTTTTTACAGGATCAATAGCAAGAAATTATATGCATAATTTTTGGTATGTAAATATTTTCAGATGGAAGTTTATAAGTGTAAAGATATTCACAATTTCAATTTGTGTGAAATATATTTGGACAGATTAAAAACAGAAGATGGCTGCACCATTTTCTATGGAATAAAGCTTGTGTATAGTGACGAATTAAGCAACTACATGCACCCAACGTAAGAAAATCCATAATGTTTGTGTTTGCATTTACATTCCTGAGATATCTTGAATAATTCCTACTACCGTCGTTATACGTGCACGGTGTTGCTTGTGCAATAATAGAGGACTTTGCTAGCAGAATAATTGAACCTACAACACCTGGGTATCGAACCAGACTTATTTGTCAACTCAATCACCAACCGTCTTTGTTTTTATTGTTGTATTTTTGTATAAAAAATATGTAATATTCATACTTATTTAGGATGGAATGCGAGGCCAAAGCAGGGATATATAAAATAGAAGATTGTCCGCTGAAGAAGAACTTGGAAAGCATTCTAAGTTACGCGTCAGGAGCGTCAGTCACTGTGAAAATCCAAGGGTTTTCAAATGACACTAAACTATTTTGCATAAATACAAGATTTGATATCACCAACAGAAGGCATAATTCGCAGGTCGTAATTACATAGAGAATAACATTATAATATCATTAGAAAATGATGAAACATGTGTTGATAGTGAGGTGAATTAACAATTAGGTATACATATAGAATTTTTTTTATGTGTATAACAGATTGACAAATCCTAGTACAATACACTTGACATATACATAACTTTACATAAATAAATGAAAATTTTACAATAATATATATTTTACAGTTCTTGTTTTAAATTATTCTGATTATTGAAACCTTCAAGGTTAATGTTGAAGATGTCAAGAGACCTGGAGATATCATTTAGCAGCACCATATCTCTTGTCATGCTATGCTGGGCCAGAACGTCCGTTCTGCCATGTGGAATACAGAGTAAGTCGTGGTGGCGACCCTGGCGGTAGTTGTTCGGTATGAATAATTTGTAGCATGCCAAGAGGTATGGGCTGTCAATGAAAGAGTTTATAATTTTAAAAGCCGTTACTGAAAGGGTCCCATTCCTTCTAGATTGAAGACTTTCATAGTGCGTTTCAGAGAGCAAATCCACTGATGCATAAATCGCGGGTATTCGCCATGTATTCTCATATAAAGATACCTTAGAATTTTTTTTTGAATTTGCTCCAATAATTCTATGTATTTTTTTTGGTATGGGGCCCAAACAGCAGAATCATATTCTAATTATTTTATCAAAAAAATTGTTTTCTTCAAGTTTTATAAAAATTAGTTTACGTTTGATTTTTGCACCAATATTATTACTTTTAATGCTAACCTTAATGTTACTTTTAATATGAGTGGTTGAAAAGTAAAAATACATGCAAGTACCGACTGTGATGCCATTGAAATTTATCAAAAAGATGTGTAATGGAACCATAGATAACAGAATCAAAGGAAGACATGTCACTTATCTCTATAATGAATGGAACGATCGGGTTGTGAGGTCATAATAGTGAGATACAACTTACACTTCAGCATTTAAATGAGACGTGGATATCATTTGTGGGAAATCAATGATGACTGGCTTTCCGTCCTCATCGATCATGATGTTGAACTCGTTGAAATCACCGTGGATAACTCCGCAGTCACCGAATCTCACAATTAGATTCATCAAGTCATCGTAAAGAGATTCAACATCGGGAACAGATTGCACATGTGTCCTGTGAAACAAAATAAATATTTTTAAAATCTCAACATCTGGCTTTAGAAACAAATATTCATTTATAAAAAATACAGGGAAAAATACCACTAAATAATGTGTCTATCATTTTACTGAAGGGGTTTATGCAACACAGTGCCGTGATACTCAATCGTGATTTGGAGATACAATGAGCGTCTAAGGGGCCGCTCTGCCAATTTCTACCGATTTCTTACATGTTTTCCTTAAAAAAATTTTAAGTTCTGAAAAAAATATATGTTATTCTTTAAAACCTCTTGTAGTGGGGGGCAGTCCCCCGGTGGGTCCGGATTTTTGAAGCGATTTTGCCCCTTATGCATAAAGAAATTGTATAAAGAACAAGGTCAGAAGCTTGGGCCATTCTCGATCTTGACATAACGAATTACTGGATAGCATTTAGCCACTCCGAATAATTCATATTAATTGCCAATGACGCGCCGGGCGGACAAAATGGCTGCCTCTTGATAATATGAACGCTGTCATATTCCAAGTCTATATTTATTATTATTTTTTTTTTTATATAAATCCATTGTGGAAAGCATAGATTTGAGTGATTATTAGGAAGTTCGTTTTATCTACATTATTTTGATGTAATTTTTGTATTATATCACAAAAGAAATGTTATAAAAATTGAATTCGTAAGAAAGGTGAGAACTGTCAAATATTTTACGTCGTATTGAAAAAATATATTTTTTTGTATGTTGGCTTTCAACAAGTTAAGATAGTATCTATAAATACATTCCCCACGCCGAAACAGTAATTATTTGAAATTCCCTCGATAGAAATAAATCGTAAGTATGCTACGAAAATTATTATTTACACGTTTGTTTCTGTTATTTTACAAGTGATATGTATGAAAAAATTCACAATTTTTCTTTAAATGCTACTTGACACAACCCCCACGAGATTTTTGCTCTTTTTCAAACGAGTCGTCTTTTATTAAACATTTTCATGATTTTTGCATGAATTTTATGGTTTTTAATGTTAGCGCCCTCGCTCCCACGTTCGTATTGTCGTATCTCTCCATCTTCTTCTTTTTGAGCGGGTTAGCGCGGTCTTAAAAATATTAGTAAAAAATCAAAATACCGGTATTCCCATTTAGAATTGTGTATTACACAACGATTTATTTATGAAAATATCATTTTGCATTTAAAAAGGTCAAATGAAAATTATTACTACATATTTGTTTTAAATATGTAGCCAATGGCAGCTATTCTGAAATTCTGGATTCACTAGTTGGAGCTGGTGTAGTTGGATATCGGGTGAGCCATTATTCCTATGCAATTTAAAGAGCACTTACAGTGGACCACCTTTGACCAGCTCCATCACAACGCAGTGCCGGTTGTAGTCGATAGGTTTAGGAACTGGAAAGCCCCTCTCGTACAGTGCTTTCATGTAGGCAAACTCCTTGGTGGCGGAAATCCGGGAGAGGTACAGCCAGGAAGCCTTGTTGCGGTGCTGGTGATACTCGCGCATGTTTTTAACGTTGCGGAAACAAGTGCGGCCAAGTCTAAAAAAATTGTAATAGAACGAAAAAAATTACACATAAAGTGAGGGACCCAATGTATAGTATAAATCACAGACATATTATTCATAGACTTGAGAATCAGGGAGAGGGGTAATAACCATCTGTAGCGGGGCGGAGAGGGATGAGTTGACGGTAACGATATGTGATTCGTTAATCCTTCAATATGACAGTATATAGGCATCACACATTATAATATCACCATTTAGCTCGTAAAAGTAAAATCAACTTTTGAATGAATAGACCTTTTTAGTATTTCTTGGGCATTAACTATGTAACAATTTCTAGACATTTTGTTTTGAAGAGTTTTAATTTTCAATGTACTATCGTTACTTAAATTTTAATTTTTATGCTACCGGTTTCGACACATCCGTGTCATTCACTAGCAAACTTAAAACTTAAGTTTTAAGTTTGCTAGTGAATGACACGGATGTGTCGAAACCGGTAGCATAAAAATTAAAATTTAAGTAACGATAGTACATTGAAAATTAAAACTCTTCAAAACAAAAAATAGACCTTTTTACATGGGAGCGCGAATTGTTCGCCCGGTTTGAACAAACTTGTATAATCCATATAAAATGAAGAAAGGTTCGCTTGTTTTGAGAGTCGAATATTTTGTTACCGTGTTTAGTTAAGACACTTTTACAAATGTTTCATAATTTACTTATCACAGTAAACTGCAACGTGCACACGACGGGACCGGGAATTTCGGTTCATGTCTAAAACTGATCATATTATATGATGTGAATAAGCTTAAAATAATGACAAATAATGCCTGCATATGGAAGGTAACACGACAATTGGGTTTATACTCTTTTTCACTTCTATTTTTACATGTTTTAATAGCACAAGTTACCATTTTTGCCGTGTTATTTCGTAAAATGTACCGATAAGAGCTCGACGCTAGTCCGCACAAGAATGATGACGCCTCATTTTCTAGATTTACGCGAACCTATATGCCAGCTCGGCCGGTTCCATGGAACCCAGAATTAAGGAGGGGGAAATAATACGCTTTTATCACTTAGGGCAGGTCTATACATATTCATATGTCTATGGTATAAATACATAATATATGTGAGAGTTCAGGTGTGAGTTCATCTTAACAAGAGACTGCCACCTTATAAGACACATTGATCACCCAGCTGATTAGTCAGACATGTCCGAAAAATCTAATTCTGAGTTGAGCTTGCAGTTATATGTAAAAGTGTATCCTCTATCTGGTACAAGACTCAGATTACTCATAAACACCACAAAATCAATTATAATGCAGAAAAACTTGTAGAGAATTAACCTAAAATTTATTTATATCTATTTATGTATTTATTTGTATTTCACGCCCTGCTGGGCTTTTACATGTTTTTATTTTTTTATTAACAAAGTATATCTAAATCATAAATTACATTCAATTCACACAAAATTAGTTGGTTCTTTTTCACACAAAAGCAAAAAATAAAATTAAAAAGCAAAGTGCATCTAAATATGCATTAGAAACAATTCAAATAAAATTATAAAACTGAATCTAAAACAAAATCATAAACAAAATAAAAGTCAAAATCAAAAACAAAATCAACAACATAATCAAAATCAAAATCAAATACGAGTTAGATAAAAGCAGGATACCCTACCATGCAAGGTAGAGAAACAACAGAATGGGATAAGTACAATTCGTAGATTGAGTCAAGGAGAACTGATGTTTTCTGGGTTATTATTAGGAAATTTCAAAATGTCATACTAATTTACCGGACCGTTATACTTCCCAGTATTATTTTATAACATATTTAATAGGTAAAACAGAGAAGCGTTTAAATAATATTAGATTAATAGTGAGCATTCGAATACTGCTTTCCTCATTATCTCAAAGCATAGTATTTCTGACTAATCAACTGAAAGATCGACATGTGGAATGGGAAACACCAAGAGCTGTAGGAAATGTAATCATGACAAAAAAACTTGGATTGACGAATGGTGCGAATGTCCCACTTTAAAGGCTCAGATATCCAGGAAGACACTTGGAACTGAAATCAGGAGACATTGCCAAATACCCAATGCTAACCCTGGTTAACTTCGTTAAAGTGACTGGATTACTGTCAAGGGAATAAGCCAGCACCGGATTTATGACTTTTTCGAGCAGGGGCAAACACATCATCTGGCGCCCCCTTGATTTGCTTTATTAATACGTTATAGTGGCGCCCCTTCTTCTTCTTCGCGTGCCCTATATTTTCCCCCTGACGTTGGAGATCACTCTGGTGAATATATCTCTATCTTGCGCTGCCCGGAGTAGCTCCTTCACACTTCTGGCGCCCCTCTCGATGGCAAATATAATATAATGACTGGTATTTTTAATAAATGTCATAATAAGTACCTTTTTACCTATTTTAACTAATTATAATTTGTGTGACATTAAATTAAATATGGGAAACATATAACTAGGAAAGATAACAGACAGTCCAGGCCTGTCTTCAATCTTTAGGTTTGGGTGAATAATTTTTTTTTTTCAAACGTATAAATTACAATATTGGCGCCCTCTAAAACTGCCGCTCGGGGTAGGCGCCCCGGTTGTCCCCCTAGATCCGGAGCTGGAATAAGCTAAACATAGGAGATAGCACAATGAGCGAGTGCTTACCCAATTATGCAGACTGGCCCTCCATCTTTGTGTCCGCACTAACCGTTTTCGACAGTAATAATTTTATCTCATCCGTAGCACATCATTAATAATACCTAGTGGGTATGTGGGCGTTTTCCAAAAAAGATGTCGGTGACGTAATAGGAATTCCACTTAAGTGAGCTGCATTTCGATTAAAAATATACGTAAATTTATTAAAGAAAGAATGAACTTCATGACAAAAAGTATTTAAATAGAAAATGTCAATAAACTTCGAAAATAATTGCAATTTAAGTTTAATACTATTGGTAAGAAATTCTTTTACGTCACTTTTATCATAAAGTTTATAAAGAAAATTAAAAGAAATTCATTATTTCAGATTTTTATTTACGAATTGAAAACACAATCAGTCTCCTAAAAAATATGAATAATCAAGCTTATTGAATTAAATATTAAGTTTTTCAATAAAAATATTCTTTTACGCTACTTTTGGATACTTTGTACTGTATATTTTGCGTTCTAGAAAGACGAATATAAGTTTTTGTTTTACGAATGTTTAATTATAACAAATTTAAAATTAATCATGAACTATATCAATAAAAAAAAGAACAAATTTCTTTGAGATATAATAATTGATCTTAGAAAATAAATCACAGCAATAACAGGACAGTGGCGTAAGGGGAAAAATTTGGTAACGTTTAGGAATTCTAAGGCCTCGGCCAGACTGAGAGGCTTGCCCGGTAGCGACAGCGGGCGCGAAATATCAGTCGTATGTGTACGCACGTTGTGGCTACACTGCTGAAAGCGCGACAAGCGACTGGTATGGGAAGAGTGGAAGATACTCTCAGTATCACCCTGGTGTAAGACCACCATTCAGAACTGAAACGTTGCTTAATAATGACTTTAACCTGTTTAGTGACTAGATCTGAATAGCCAGGTACTTCCCCACCTTCCTCTTCCCCACCTTCCTCTTCCCCATCTCCTTCCTGTCCCCACTTACCTTCAGCCTCAAACGTACCCCAATTGGGGATGCCATAGTCTCACTGGCTCCAGATGGGAGCAGTTAAGACTCATGTGAGGTATTCTCTATAAAAAAGGACGATTTTACGTACTACCGCCACCGTGGAAGGCCCCCCGCGCAAGTACTTTTTCTTCCACTTGTTCTATTTTCTTTTCTTTTTTTTTTCGTTTCTGTTCTCTCCAACGTCTTCTTTTTTCTATTCTTCTTTGGTTAGCTCTCTGATTATATTTTGATGTTATTTTTGTCATTGTAACTCTTTTTTCATAAAGGCTTCATATTTTTCAGGGTCGTTTTTAATTTTGTCTCTGTACCTTTTTGATTTTTCTGCAGCTTTCAACGGCATATTTGAACATAAAATTAAAATAAATTATTTATAAAAATGTACAAATAATTAGATAGGTAATAATGGGCTACATGTGCATACCGTGTATAGCCTGAAATAGGTAACTAAGCTGAAAGGGTATTAAAGTACTTGTTAATGTACACAACTTTAATTAGGTACAGGATTAACTAAAACACACAGGAACATAAATCATGCTACATTTTATACTTACTTAATCAAAATTGTATGAACCAGCTGATTTTATACTGAATTTCAGAGTTGCCTCTACAGTAATAGTTGCTCATATTGCTGTCTATATTAGTACTTCGACACCATTTCGACTCTTTCAGAATTAATCTTTAATAATCTTAATTAATAAAAAAAAGAAAAAAAATTATACACATAAAAATCAAATAATTTTTTCTTTTTAGCTATGCTGTTCTTTTTTTTCAATGCTACATATATCACTCAACCCACATATCTACATGTAATATTTACATTTTGAAGATACATGCAAAATATAAATTTAATTAGAAAATTGTAACACACCCAAATACCCTAAAAGACGGACAGAGTGAACCGACCTTTAGAATTCCATTACGTCACTTTTAAGTTCCATTCACGACACCGTTGCGTAAGAGAAGTAGCGTAATCGCGTCAATATTTTTTCGAAATGTATTTATCAATAAATTATGAAACTTCTGTTTGTTCTAACTAAACATTTCATAAAACAATAAATGAATCAATTTAATACAAAGTAGAGTCTAATACATTCTGGTAAATTACCTGGAGAAATACGGAAGCGTTGGTGGAACACTTTTTTAGTACAGCCGAGAACGACCACTTTTGTTACGATTTCTTGGCAAACTGGCTGTAAAAAACCAAGCATGGCCGCCCTTCATAGACTAAATAGGGTTGCTATTTTCGAAAATATTCATCAATTTGGTAATATTTTTATTGGAAGACGTCAATAATGTGGTGGCGTAGGCGGAAATTCCACCATACGCTATTTCGTAGGACAACTCAATATCTGGTATTTAAATTATTTTGCACGATAATTAATCTATATTATGGTTGCAAATCGTAAATATTATCATATACTATTAGTAGAATTAGAAATAAATACTGGGATAACATTAAATAACATTAATTTTTGAACTCTTACTGGTAGTGGTAGGTGTAGGACATACCAGAAACAGTGACCTGTAGTCTTACTTATTTTAAAATAATATCGAAATTTAATAGATTTATTCATTATTTTTAGTCCATAAAGGTATTTATTTGTTATTATATTGGTAAAATATATGGTTGGTCATTAAAACCGACACAACAAAAGTTACTGATCCTGAAAGTGATGGGACACTGACTTTTATCTATGTACACTTTTTTTGAAAAACGCCCATGTATAAGCGAATACTCAAAGAGATTCCCCTTACCTGTGAAGTTTCAGGCATATGGGGTTGCCTTCTTCATCAGCTATTATATAAATGTTGGATTCTTTTCCAACTCCAATTTGATTTCCAAAAGATGCCACAACGTTGCGATTGGCGAGAGCCTTCAACGCCAAGTAATCGTATCCAGAGTTTGTAAGCCGGAATCCATCATCTGAAAAGAGATAAAAAATATTTACTTTTAGGATATCAAGAAGGGACACAGATTAAAGCTTACAATCACGGGAATTTTTTTCAGAATCGGGATAACAGCGCTATCATTTTTTAAACTGGGTATCCCAGTGCTGGGACTGCAATAAATGTTTTAAATTTGAGTTATTATACATTAGATTAAGTAACATACATTATTAACCAAATTCAAAAAATATAAAATGCAATATGCATTTTGAAAATCCAATGTGCCAATTGGCCACATGGTCGTAAACTTACGAGTGTAAAGCTAGCCAGTTTTACTTTTACTGTAGCTAACGTTGAAACAGACGGCCCTAGATCTACAAAATAGATTCTTCTTCTTCTTCGATGGCGCTACAGCCCATATCGAGCTTTGGCCTCCCGCAAAATTCGCCTCCAACTACTCCTGTCCTCAGCAGCTGACTTCCAGTTTGTTACCTGGAGAAGCTGTGCCGCATCCCCTCTTACCTCGTCTTCCCACCTCAGTCTGGGTCTTCCCACTTTTCTCTTTCCACCTGGGTGTCCAGTCATAATTCTTAATCTTAACAAAATAGATTAATATTGCCTAAATATTTATACATAATATTGCATAAATATTGGCACCAATATTATCTACTCTTTTTTTTGTTTTATTCTCTTTTCGACTTAACTGCTCTTTAAGTTCTTTTGTACATGGTCTGTTCAAAAAATAAGGTGACTTTTTGTTTTTCTCAATAAATATTTATTTCTTCAAACTTTGCAATATCACTTTGTGGCATCATTTTTAATTGTAATTATATAATAGTGATTTATACAAAGTTATTTGTTTCATTTAATTAAATATTTATTTAATCTTCTACCACTACCCCTTCAACGTAATCCTCCACAGATATAATACAGAAACAGGAAAAAGTCACAGGGGGCCTAGTCCAGGGAATTCGTTGGTTGAGGCATGATTACGGTGTCGTTTTTGGCCAAACACGATCAAGCAATGATGTATGAGCAGGTGTATTATCATGATGTAAAAGCCATGAATTGTTTTTCCACAAATCCGGACGTTTTCTTCGTATTGCTTCAAAAAATTTGATTGCATGAGCCAACCGATATGCCGACATCCTCAGCAACTTTTCTAATAGTGATTTGACTATTGTCCGTAACAATTTTCTTCACTGCTCCAACGTTTTCATTGGCTGTTGACTTGCTGGGGCGTCCAGGGCAGGCAATCTTCTAAGCCTTCTGTGAAGAGCTTGTACCATTTAAAAACTTTTTTTGCTCAAAGTAGACTTGCCAAATGCCACAGTCACCATGTTAAAGGAGTTGGAGCACTTAATTTTATTTTTCACTCAAAATTTATGATCTTTGATCTATTTTTTTTCAATAGCAAAAAATGGCCAAGCACACCAAACCACTTTATATCTGTAAAAAATAACTACATGGGCAAAATAACGGATAATGTCAACATATGTTGGGGACATGTGTACCAACATAACCATTTATTTTTTTTCGAAAATCTAATGTACGTAGCCCGTGAAAAGTGAAAATTCACCTTATTTTTTGAACAGACCTTGTATTTTCTTTTCACTACATTGTACCTATGTATCATTATGATGTTTAACTCTTGTTCTACATCTGTAAATCTTGTACAATGTATTCTTATATGTATTCTTCTCGGTACTCTTTTCACTATAATGTATTACATAGCGTCTTTAGAATATTATGATGCTTAACTTACCTCAACATACTACATTGTGTCTGTATAATTTATTTTAAACTTATTTTAATTAGAGTAGGTACCCATATGTACAAGATTTTTAGTAAAATGATTTGAACTCACACATTATACATCAGTAATGTTATCCTTGCAACTATATACCGCACTCTCGAAATTGCCGTCATGGCTCTACAGGGGGGCTTAGTGGGCCACGGCGATGGCAAGGAGCGGCGTGTGAGAGATACAAGAAAATTGTTACTTTTTCATTTGGAGGAAGCAGATATAAATACATTGTGTGTTTCATCATTTGTGTCACCATTATTTCATGTGTAAGAAAGAGCTGCAGCATTATTGAGACGAGGAATGTACGTTTTTTGTGCCGTCGCAGTACCGTAACCGTGGGAATACTAAAAGCAGCCATTGAATGGAGGGTGCATTCGTTGACCACATGTTCGGTGGGCTGCATAATTAAGAACTAAAGAAGGTCTTACAATGTTTTCCGCGCTCGTAACTCAGCAACTTTTGTTTACACAATTCCTTGAGAAGTTTGTGTACCCCACCATAACGTAGATTGGCAATCGACGCAGCAAGAGCTCCAGGCACTAGCTCATGATTCTTCATACCCATCTCGATCTACAATAAACAAGTACATGCGTAATTAAATAT
This sequence comes from Limnephilus auricula, assembly GCA_951813805.1. Classification (NCBI taxonomy): domain Eukaryota; kingdom Metazoa; phylum Arthropoda; class Insecta; order Trichoptera; family Limnephilidae; genus Limnephilus; species Limnephilus auricula. Next base: position 17,726,288 of record OX638397.1, on the reverse strand, counting down.
TTTAATTCCATGTTGTGATTGTAATAGCACTTATTCGTATCGAGCATTCAGAAATATGCTACACTTTTCGTACAACTGGTAAAATGATATAATTTAAATCTAAAAGAGTTTAGAAATTAAACATACAGCGGTTAGCACTCGAAAATCTTCCCTCGACAAGTAGCGTAGTATGGTAACGTTTAGCTTCCCCATGCTGAAGTTTGGATTGTGATATAAAAAATAAATATGATTATAGAGTCCAGGGATTATTCCCTATTATAATATAATATTATTGAAAAGGTACATAACACGTGCTGGTAAAATGGATACAATCTGTCAAGTTGTCAAGTTATCCACAGATATCCACAGAAATCAATCATAACATAAACACACATAATATAATAGTAGAGATGGCCGATATTCCTGTCTTGGTGGAATCGGCTCGAATCGGCTCCTTTGCTATGTCACTGGCACAGTCCATATAATTTATGATTCTAAAAAACTCCTGGACCATGAACTCAAAAAGCCCTGGACAGAGCATTAAAGCGATTTTGTATAAATTGTACTGAAACCAAATCGTTATATAGGTACATACCATCTAGTATGACAAACTTTTGAAACGATTTGTATGCAAAGTAGTGTATAATTGCTAATGCAATTATAACGGCCTGTGATTTTTTGGGTATCTGATGAGACGGGGAATGGGATAAGTCATTAAAAATGTATGCAGGTATAGAAATTTTTCATCCATTTGCCTCCTAATTCCGCGGCTTCAATTTTTCCTAGGTTCGTGATATTAACTGAGAGGAACTGGTTATTTCAATAACCGGTTCCTTGAAAAATATTTATAAAAAATGAAAAACCAGAATTTTTTTCAGAAATGGAGGAATAATTTATTTTTTATTCAATTTCTTTTAAGGAGCCAGTTCCAAAAATAATTGGATAACGAGCTGGTTCCACATGGGTCTGCGGTAACTCAAAGCGCAGTGATAACCCATTTCAGGTCCCCGCACACTCGATCGTTAACGATTGATAGGATAACTTTCGGTAACTTCTCACCGTTCCCTAGCATTACTACACTACACCACACTACATTACATTCCCTAGCATTGCAAGTTGCTAACGAATAAGTGACAGTTCGCAATGACTAAGTGTCCTAAATATATTCGACATCAACTGTTGTTTGTACGTTAGCGACAGTTATCCTAGGGAACGATGAGAGGTTGCCGAAAGTTATCGATACAATCCTTATCGATCGATGATTGGTTCATTTATGCCATCGAGTGTGCTGAGGGGCAAAACACAATCATCTTTAGAATCATATCCTGTCAACGATAGACCATAGTGAACTTATACAACAAAAGAAGATTTCATATATTTTTTGAATGCCCGAACTAGGAGGTTTGAACCGCACGTGCTCAATATAAAGGATGTTAAGGGACTTTCTTGACTTACTTTAACCAGTGATCATTTGGAGTAAAAATCTAAATGAAATTTTGGTTTACGGTGACTTTTCGATGATTTTTTTTTTCAACAATTTTTCTTCAAAATCCAACAAAAACTTTTCTTCCTATGTCGTCACTGGTCACGCAGCCAAGTAACCGCCCAACCACTTACCCACCCCAACTATCCAACACCTACCGTTTAAAAAAATATTTTTTTAGAAAAAAACCTCATAAATGTCACCGGTGACCCAAATTTCATTAACATTTTTTACTTCAAATAATGTCAGAAATCACTGTTTAAAGTAAGTCAAGTACGTTCCATAATATCCTGAATTATATTTAATTGAATTATTAATACCTTGATAATACTATCGCTATTTTGCTTAGTGTGAATACACTACTGAGGCCGTTTTTACAGTGTACAGTCTGACAATAAATTCATTTTTTTATAATAAAAACTCTCTTAAAATTGTCCCAGTTGCAACCTTTTTCTTTTATTATTTTTCTGTGTCCTGTTAATTTTCATATTTAAAAAAATTATATTATTATTGTTATCTTTTTCTTCAATGATATATGACTAAACTTAAATTAGTCATGATCCGAAAAAGCCCCTTTGGTTCATCGAATTAGTTGTAAAACCCTTTTCACGATCGCATCGCCCTCTTTCAATTCCGCTGACGAGGCAACTGAAAAAAAAACAGCTTCTAACCAAACTTCTATGACAGCGCCACACAATTTTATGGTACTTCCACACCGCAGCCAACCTTCCAACTCCGAACTCCGAATTTCAACATGGCGGATTCGGCGCTTGTCTTATCAGTTGCCTACAATTATTACGTACAAGTATATACGCGACATGTTTTCAAACAATTGTTTTACCACTCTCCCGTAATAATATTTTCATATTAATGGTACGCGGCACACGTGTCTTGATCGCCGGCCGTTCGCCGACATTTGTGGACGGCGGCGGCAGGCTGCTTCGTGTGAGTTGGCCGTTGCGATCGCCTCGTAGGCGATCCCGGGCCAACTCGAACTCCAACCTTCCAACTCGATCTTCACACAATCATCCAAACGTTTGAAGTTGGAAGTTGGCCACAGTCTGGACGTAGCATTACGATTTCAGTTATTTATCTCAGCTTGTTAACCATAGACAAAGAACAATCAGCGCAATCAGCTGTCATCAAGCAACTAGAACTAGCATGCCGAGTTTCGAGTCACTGCTTGCGTTGCCGTTGACAACGGGATTTTAACACGTTGTGTAGTGTGCGGACCATCACATTGACATACACAGGATAGCGAGTGTAGTCGCAAACTGGTTTTTTCAGTTGCCTCGTCAGCGGAGGCACTAATGCTACGTCCAGACTGCGGCCAACTTCAAACGTTTGGACGATTGTGTGGAGTGGTAGTTCTGGTAGTTCGTGCCAGTTCGTGCGTTGAAAGTTCTAGTTGGAAGGTATGGTTGGAGTTCGAGTTGGCCCGGAATTGCCTTCGAGATGATCGCTACGGCCAACCCGCAATAACCGGCCTTCCGAGCCGTCCACACATCAGTCTGCGAACAGCAGGCAATCATAACAAAATTACGTTTACGTATTATAAGTGACGTTTACATATTATCTTTTCCGCGCCAATCCGTTAATACATAATGGCAGAGTGGAGTAATGATTTGATATTGTTGTTTTTGGAACTGTATGAAGCAGAACCAGTGCTATGGAACCCAAAGCATCATTTGCATAAAAATAAAGTGTCATTACGCGAGGCTTGGTTGAAAATTGCGGCTACTATGAATAAGCAAGTGGACGATTTAAAAAAGAAGAAAGAATCGCTAATGGCGGCATTCCGCAAACATGCCAAGAAGAAGAAAGACTCATTGGCTTCAGGCGCTGGCGTTAATGATGTATATCAACCCTCGTGGTTTGCGTTCTCATACATGGAACGATTTTTACATTCAATTTACGAACTTGAAATAACCATTCACACAGAGCAAAATGAAGTAAGTAGAATCATTTGTTGTATGTTAATTTATTAATAGCTTTAAAGAGTTACTATAATATTACAATCGTGTGCACCTTACATATACAAAAATACACAATCAATATAAAAACAACAATAAAAATAAGTACTTACCGTATTTTCTACGTTTGCAAATTGTTCCTTTCAGAAAGGTATTCGGCTAAAGCTAGCCTAGTCTCTACTGCAATATTGAGAACCGCTGCTGTTAGCGGGACTTTGCATCACAATATGTTTCCCATCCATGGCTCCTAAACAATACGGAAAACTAAAATTGTTTTTTACCAGCTATTGCTCAGCAGTCGCAGGCATCTGCAACAAAAAAGTAAATTGATTAAGAGGAGATTTTTCCATACAAACGTATTCCCCATTCATTTATCTCTCTGGACTTTGGACCCTAGAGAAAATTTTTTTTTTACATAAAATAGATATCAACCACTAGCGTGTCGGTTCTTTTTGTTTTTTTGATAAGTTACTTATAGAAGTTATGACCTTTCAAAAATCAATAAAATTGACTGATTTAAACGCCGTCAAAAGACGTTCAGTATACAAACTATACAAGTTTTTTTTAAAAAAAAAGCAAAACGTACAGACATAGAATAGTTTCTTCTTATGTAGTTGGTAAAAAAAATTGAAAATCGATCCACTTTTGGAGTAGAAAAGTGGGGAAAACAAAAATGGGTAAAGCGACTATATATATAACATAACAAAATAAATATTCTTTAGATTCTTTAAAATGTTTTAAAATTAACGATTTAATAATATTTTTTTTATAAATCCTACGAATATGTGATAATAGACAAAATATGGGTGAATTCATTGACTATAACTTATAATCATTTTATATGTCTCGATATTCAAATTCGGAGGTATGATTTTTTTTTATGTTTGCGGAAAAATTTCCTTTAGCAATCCGAAAAATAAGATTTAAATTGCTCTGACGTTCCAGTACACATAATATGTTATTTTAATACTTTATTTCTAAGACTATTATTTTTTATGAATTAATTGTGCAAAACAACACAAACTAATTGCCGGGATTTGAACCCGCAACCTGCGGATTCGTAGTCAACAGCATAAAAGATTAATAACCCAATAATAATTAGTGCCGGCGTGGTGTAAGACTCTCGACTCACAATCCGAAGGTCGCAGGTTCAAACCCGGGGTGCGCAAATAAATTGTATTTGATTAATTTGTGATATTTCACAAGTAATTAATTAAAAATTATATATAGTATATTTGCGGCACGATCCAGAATGTAAGATACTCTCAGTTTCGCCCTGATGTAAGACCACCATACAGAATTGAAACGTTGCTTGAAATGGCTTTAGCCGTAATTGGTGACCAGATCTGAACAGCCAGGTACTTAATTAATAATGTTAGCCACATAACTGTCGCTAGGGAATTGAATATTTAATGAATTAATTGTGAAACAACACAAATTATTAAATAAAATTTTACTTGCGCACGCCGGGATTTGAACCTGCGACCTCCGGATAGGCTGTATAAATGTACGTACCTTCATATTTTGGTTGGTGTACTTTCGTAATAAGTAGTAAGTGCAATACAATTATTAAATGATGCACGTCTAGCTATTTTATTACCAACTAGCTAATACCCGGCATACGTTGCAATGGGGTGCCTTTTTTCCATGCCGCTTAACTAAATAAAATACACCCCCCTGCTCCGGCAACTATTTATTGGACAACCAACACCTCTGCCACATGTCACCCCAAGTGGTTCGCTACTTTTGGTGTCTTAGCAGGGGTATCCAGGTTCATGGGGTTAGGTTTGTCCGGGACTTGGCAGCGCATGCGCCCGCCCACCAAGTGCGTGGCAGGCCGGATCGGGAGAGACTGGTTGAAAGAGACCTTTTGATCTCTCCAGGACCCTTTCGACCCATCGTCACACGTCCATCACTCCTGGACATATTGATCCCCAGATTCCTACCACCCCTCAAATCTTTTTCCTTCCCAGACTTCCTCTCCTTCCTTTCCCTAAAAGACCCTCCACACAGCATCTTCAAAGATGGCATAGGCCCTGAGGGATTTTATTCCTCGGGCCTCCGTGTGGAGTAAAATGTAAAAAAAAAATAAAAAAAATGTAATCACTGCGTTCATACTACGTTAACATTTAGTTTTGTCCAACCGTCATATTTTATTTAAGAGTCCCGACTGCTCCCAACCGCCTGGTGCCAGTGAGACTATGGCATCCCCAATTAGGACATGTTGTGAGGCTCAAGGTAGTGGATAGCAGAAGGAGATGAGGAAGAGGAAGGTGGAGAAGTGCCTGGCTATTCAGTACAGTTGGTGTACATTATTGTTTAAAATCTTAATTTTATCCAGATAACGAATTATTTTTCCCTTTTACATTTTTAAAAATTAGATCAAGAATATTTGACTATTTTTTTGTTTTTATTTTTTTGTACTTACTGCAGTTATGGAATGAAAAAAATAATGAATAATGGACCCAAATAATTTTACCCAAATCACGAAATATATATTTATTTCTAAACCTCGGTCCGTTTTAGCGAGCTAATAATGAACGCCACTTTTTTTTTAAAGTTTTTAGCTGCAGTTCATAATGGGGCCAACAGACCTAGCTATAAAAGCTCAAGCGTTATTTGGCTTATCAAGCATATCGCTCGTCATACATATCCATTGGGAATGTACGGCAACCGATATGCCGAAATACGCCAAACCAAATAACGCTCGAGCTTTTATAGCTAGGTCTGTTGGCCCCTTAAGATGATAGACTTCGCTTTTCGGCCCATACAAAAAGGACGCCCGGGAAAAAACACTTTTCTACATCGAAAATTGCACAAAATGAATATATTTTTTTATACTGCCTTCTAGAGGCTGAAAACTATGTCGGTATGTTTTCAAACTTTCGATGCGTTTCGTATTAACGTAAAGATTCACTGTCAAACATGTACGATTTATTAAAAAATATCATTTAAGGAAAAAGTGCTGCTAACTCAACTCTCATAAAGAATTATAAAATTATAAAAAGCTACCGACGTAGCTTCTTCTTTCTAAAATATATTTTTTTTTTTAAATTTCAATTTCGTGAAAGTTTTGGTGTAGAAAAGTGTATTCTCCATAAACCCCTTTTCTAGCGATTTCTGTAGGTAAATTTGAGCGTTGTCTCATTCGCACATTTCGCATTCGCATGTATTGTAAGTGTGCGTGAGCTTATTGTGAGCGGAACAGAATGACAGACGCGGGTGTTCCGCGTGTGGTTCAAAGTCTAGCCTCTTAATGCACATTTTTCTATCTATGGAGAGCGTTACACCCCAAAGCCGAGTCAATAATATAGCGGACAAATAATTTGTCCGCTATATATTTACTATTAAAATGATTGAGCTGGCTTGCGCCTGTAGAGACTTGAGCCTGACGAAACTCATGTTGTTAGCGACAATATGGGCGGAAGAAGACGGGAGACGCAAGGGGGCGAGAGGGCGCCTGCAGCATGGTCGATCGATATGAAGTTACCGACCGATTGTCGGTAACTTCTCATCGTTCCCTAGGACAACTGCAGATCGCTAACGTACAAACGACAGTTGATATCGAATATATTAAGGACACTTAGTCATTGTGAACTGTCACCTATTCGTTTGCGATCTGCAGTTGTCCTAGGGAACGATGAGAAGTTACCGACAATCGGTCGGTAACTTCATATCGATCGACCATGCTAGGGGTGCTGGACCACGCGCACACTTTTAATTGGGATCTACTAACATATATTATCGATAGCTCGGTCTCTGAGCGAGCGCAAAAGCAATACTTTGTAGAAATACCTATCAATGCTCCTCGGCACTGGACCACCACAGCTCTTAAGTTTATTTTTAATTTCAGGAAAATGGATCACCGTACAGCATTAATGAAAAGTTCTTGGATGATAATTCAAGCAATGACAACCACAGCACACCAACCCCACAATGGAGCCGTTTTCGGGAGCCACGGCGTCGGCGCTCACAAAATCCGCTTGAACTGCAAGAGGACCAAGTCCACATGAATTCAGCCTTAACTACCCTTAATAATATTTTAGCTAAGAGCGTAGAACAGGACGACTGCGATTTGTTTGCAAAATTAATTGCAATCAAATTAAGAAAAATACCTGAACAGGAGAGAGAGGACATCATGCATGAAATCTACGAACTGGTGCATGACAAGATACGCTCTCGCCGGCATGGCGGACTGGTTCGAAATCAATCAATATCGGTCGACGCAACTCCCTCTTCACAATATATTGTACCCACTCCTCTTCAGGATATGAATTATACTACTCCATCGCCACAACACTCTTCACCACAGTCTCCATACGCACAAACTACACAACAAATCTTGGCTGAGCCCGGACCTTCCAGAAGTCACATTATTCCTTCCATGAGCAAACCAAGAATTAATTTACTTTCAAAAACAAAGCACATAAAAATCCAACAAAGAATGTCACGTTTACATCTAAATCAAAACTTACCAAATAGTAAACGCGTTAAAATCATAAAGACTGAAAAAATCCCAGTACTTCGCTATCAAGCTGTATTAAATGATAACACTAAGATGGCAGTAAAATATTGTACTTGCACTTGTAAGCAAAAGCACACGTTACCTGGGTGTATTTTTTTAAAATTAGCTCCAAGCAGGAGGCCCCGAAGAAAACTGTAGTGATAAATAAAGCTGGAATCAGACGATTCACTCGAGGGAAGGTTTCCGCCATGTTTTTTCGGCCTAATCGTCCATTTTGTTTCATTCCATGTTCACACGGCGCTATAGAAATAAGCGTTCACTCGTCCATTCCGACCACAGCGTCGCCGAGCGTGGTCAACCGCGCTGGAATTCGTTTGTTTTCCAGCGCGGTCCGGCCCCGAATTTTAAGGAAAAACATGTCAGATGGATCGATTTTTACGCAATTTTGTTGACACAATTAAATTAAAATAAATAAAAAAACAGTATTTTGTCGTCTTATAAACCTTTTTATTTTTTATGGCATAATAACACAATTTGATTTCACTTTTTTTATTACGAACATTTTCCTACAAATTAATAATCTTACATATATTAAAAAACATATAAAATACATGGATAATAAGGGAGACCCAAAAATTTATATGAGAGGTGTTCCCAAAAGCAAACAAATTAGCCGAACGAATACCATTTTGACGTTTTGCGTGCGATTTGATAGCGTCCTTTCATGGTCCTTCCCGTACAGGACGCGAGACAAACTGATTGAGAGTTCACTCGGTGTTCAGACGATTCACTTTGCTCTCTTCCGCGCGCATGCGTGCGCGAGTGAAGGATGCCGAAGGAAAATATCCAACATTGTTGGATCGGTTCACTTGAAGATTTCATTCGGCAGTGTTCGGCACTTTCGATTCATTTCATGTTCAGACGTGTCATTCCGAGTAAACTAGGCCGAATGAAATGCGGAAATGAGCGATTAGTGAAACGTCTGAATGGCGCTTAAGTAATAAATGCTGATCTTTTAACCAAAATAACGTATATTGTATCAGAGCACACACAGAGAAAGAGACTTTTATTTTGACAATTGCTTCCTTTGCTTCCATAAATAAACCAATCCTGTTGCTTCCTATAAATTTAGTGTTACCAACATAACTTTTACTTATTCTCAGGGTTGCCAATGCTTATATTCTAAAATACCCGCAACGAATGGTCAAAATCCCGAAATCGGGGAGAGCAAAATGAGACAAATTTCCCACAAGTTCCTTTAAAATTCTGTCTTCAAAATAATACAATATTCTATGGAAATTACTGAAATTAGCATTTTTTATTGATTTATTTTGTTTTATTTGGAACATTAAGCGCCTCCGCCCACTCAGGCAACTGAAAACTCTCAACTGCCAACTGTCTTTGTATGACAATGTGATAGCCCGCACACTACACAATCACACAAAACCCCGTTGTCAATGGTAACGCAAGCGGTGACTTGCGACCATCTTGCGACTGTCACTGGTCATTGCCCTGGGCGGCCATTTCTAGTTGCTAGCTGTCAGCTGTCTCGTAGTTCGTCTATGGTTAAACAAGCTTTTTGACCAATCAAGACAGAGAAAAAGCCGGTTTTAGTTGGTTTTCAGTTGCCTCAGTGGGCGGAGCGCCTAACACGATCAAAACTTATTATTACGTACATAATATAAGATTAAAAAATAGGTTACAACCCAATAACCGAACTTATAAATAAATAAAATATTCAATACGGTGTGCCAATAATTTTGTACAGCAAGTAGAAAAAATAAGGATCTATTTTAAAAAAGACAAAAATTATTATAAAACAAACTTTCCAACAACAAGTCATCAATTCATCAAAACAGGAAGACGTACGTAAGAAAAGAGTCCTTCTATCATAGAAGTTCTATGCAAAGAAAATTCATGTGTCTTCGAGTTTGGGTCCCGAACTTCAGGAATCCCCTTGACATTATCGTTTAGAAATAAATGCTACAGTGCTGCCATAAGATAAACTACGAAATCTTCCACCGAATCAAGAAATGCCCAGAATCCCCGCAAAATACCCAATCCTGAAAATCTGAAAATTTCCCTGCAGTTTGGGGAATTCCCCGCAAATCGGCAACCCTGCGTAGTGAACTTGTAGAATAAGGCACTCCGCTGACTAGGCAACTGAAAACCAACTAAAACCGTCTGGTTTCTCTGTCTTGATTGATCAAAAAGATTGTTTAACCATAGACGAAGAACAATCAGCTGGCAACTAGCAACGGCTGGCCATGGTAATCAGCAGTGCAAGTCGCGAGTCACCGCTTGCGTTACCATTGACAACGGGTGTTTGAGTGATTGTGTAGTGTGCGGGCCATCATTGTCATACAAAGACAGTTTTCAGTTGCCTCAGTGGGCGGATCGCCTAAGTTATTCTTTTTTTTTTTTTTTTTTTTTTTTTTTTTTTTTATTATTTAATAAATTTTTACAAGTTACAGTTTTTGACATTTTTTTTTAACTACCATACTAGGCTACTGCCCGTGTTGTGGTAGTCATACATAATGAATATATGAACTAAAAATACTTTTTTACATAAGCAGATAATAAAAACTAGGTAATAAATAATGAGAAATAAGAATGCAGAAAAGAAAAAAAAGATATTTAAAGATAAATAAAAGTAAATACAAATATTAAAATAATAGTGAGCTGAAAAATAAATATTTTAAAGAAAGAAATAGAAATTAAAAATAATAAACATTAAGATTATAAAACAAATAAAATTATATATTATATTGTTTTGAACGCAGGTTAAATTGTGGTAGATATAATCTACAAGACGATTATGTTTATGGTCACATTCAATTTCAGTGATTTTTCAGTAATTCTACTAGCTTACTACAATAAATCAGTGTTACCAAACGTAAGTTTTTTTTTTTTTTTTTAAATCTCTTTTTAAATTTTGAAAAAAAAAACATTAGTCGAAGATAATATTGTTAATTCTGAAATTTGAAATATGAAGTTGACAATTACCACAGTCTAATAATAGATTGCAGCGGCCCAATTGGTAGAGGTGTATGTCCCGGTAAGACGCAAGGTTCTGGGTTCGAGTCCCAGTAGTTGCGACCATTATCTTTTATTATTTTTCTGTGTCTTGTTCATTTTCATATTTAAAAAAATTACATTATTATTGTTATCTTCTTCTTCAAAGATGTATGTTATTTCATTGCCATTTGAGAACAAAAACCACTTCCATTACACAAAACCCGGGCACTCCTGCTAAGTCACCAAACATAGCGAGCCACTTGGGGTGACCTATGGTAGAGGGATTGTTTATCTAACAAATGGTTCCCGGGGCGGCGGTACCCATACTCCCCACCAACTGCGTGGCGGGCCGGATCGGGAGAGACTGGAAAAAGACCCTCCAAACGGCATCTCCGAAGAAGACAGGGCCTGAGGGATTTTTTCCTTAGGGCCCCCTGTGAATCAAATTGTGAAAAAAAATACCACGTGGACACGGTGAAGGTATACAGTAAAACAACTACTAAAAATAATTACAAATACAGCTATTTCAAACAAACGTGCACGGCAAATAACATGATAGATGCGTGCAAAAATATTGGATATATCACTCACGACTCACGATTCACGATTCCACGAACCAAATGTCCCAAATGCCTCTTCGGGCGTTTCAGTTTTCATTGGTCAACTAATTCTCTGTTGATTGACACTTGAAAGCAAATTATTGACGAATTAGCGTCAACCCTGTTCCTCAATCAACATTATACTAATTATGCATACCATTCTCCTTTGTCCAGAATGTCAAGACTTATCAACGCAAGTCATACCATAGAATTTTTTGGCGTAAGCCTAAATGACTTCAAGCAGTCGATACGAAACGTGTAATTTTAAAGCCTATTAAATCCTTCTTCATGCTTTGACTTGTACTTATCTTCTGTTTGTACTTTTATATTATATATTGTCATTGCTCTTCTTTCATATTATATATTTTCATTGCTTCTGTTATATGTGCTCTCATGGTGCTTTCCCTTCACTGCCATCTCTATTTGTATTTTTCGTGTTATTAATAGTATATTGTAATCCGTCAATAAAATAAAATAAAATGTCAACGTATTGGAGTGAACTTGCTGTTCGTAAAACCCCAGGTTTTTTTCTTTATGTCACCAGTTTTCCTGAAGTTGTTTATCCATGAAACCATTAGAAATAACTAGTTCCACGACCTAGGGGTTTAGGAAGAACCAAAACGGAAAGAACACCCGAAAATTTAAGAGGCTAGACTTTGAACGACACCCGGAACACCCGCGTCTGTCATTCTGTCCCGCTCACAATAAGCTCACGCACACTTACAATACATGCGAATGCGAAATGTGCTAATGAGACAACGCTCAAATTTACCTACAGAAATCGCTCGAAAAGAGGTTTATGGAGAATACACTTTTCTACACCGAAACTTTCACGAAATTGAAATTTAAAAAAAAAAATATTTTTTAGAAAGAAGAAGCTACGTCGGTAGCTTTTCATAATTTTATAATTCTTTATGAGAGTTGAGTTAGCAGCACTTTTTTCTTAAATAATATTTTTTGATAAATCGTACATGTTTGACAGTGAATGTTTACATTAATACCAAACGCATCGAAAATTCGAAAACATACCGACATAGTTTTCATCCTCTAGAAGGCAGTATAAAAAAAATTTATTCATTTTGTGCAATTTTCGATGTAGAAAAGTGTTTTTTCCCGGGCGTCCTTTTTGTATGGGCCGAAAAGCGAAGTCTATCGTCTTAACGAGAGTGATAGAAGCTATTGAACTGTCGCCTCGGCGCTCTGCCCGGAAGCACGCAATTGCATGGGGCATTGCTGACAATGCTGACCGCTCACGAATGAGGATTTTGCATCAAGCATTATCATTCCACCCCTACAAGATTATGATTGTCCAAGAGTTGAAGCCTCCTGACTGTGAAAACCGCATGAATCGCTCCCAAGAAACTTTGAACCGAATGCATACGAGTTCAAGTTTTTTCAGTAGTGACTAGGCCCATTTCCACACGGAGAAAAATGTTATTCTAAAATACGATCATTTTATTCGTAAAAACGGTTAAAAACGGAACTGAAGTTCTTACGAACAAATTAACAGGGTTTCAATGTTTTTTGCGGGAACATGTAAGAATAATTTGTTAGTAGATATAGGTACGTAATTTCGTACGTATACCAAAAAAATATTCTTACATTATCCTGCCAATTAACATTGAAACACTGTTAATTTGTTGGAAAGAACTTCAGTCCCGTTTTTACGAATAAAATGATCGTATTTTAGAATAACATTTTTCTCCGTGCATTTCTGTGCCCGCGCGCTCCCCTGATTTAAGCATTTGCGACTTCTTCCTATGGGGTTAAATGAAGGGAAAAAAAATTAACACCGGCCTCACACCTTGGAAGAACTCTAGGATAGAATTCGGGAGGAAATCGCCGCTATGCTCTTCGTGACGTGCCAAATGCAGCCGAAAACTTCAAAAATCGCCTTCATCAATGTATCGCTGCTGGGGAGCATCTTCTTTCTGATGTCCTCTTCAGGAACTTGATGTATAAAACGGCACGATGTACCGAATAAAATAAAAGAAACCCCATTTCTGTAGACTGCGCCGTTTTTTTAATAGCCGTTCAAAACTGCAATGTCTGTTTTGCCGCACCTGTATAAGAATATTTCCAACCTGTATAAGAAGTCCGGGAAAGTGGCAGATGATAGAGGCAGGGGCGTAGCTACCGCCGTATCAGCCATATCAATGATACGGGGCCCCAGGGCTACAGAGGCCCCTAAAATAAATCTTTACCCTTCATTTGGGCCCCCCAACTAATTTTAATACAGGGCCCCTCCAAGGCACGCTACTCCACTGGATAAAGGTAAGTTGTATAATGGTGGAATCAGACAGTTCACTCGAGTGAAGGTTTACGCCATGTTTTTTCTGCCTAATGTTCCATATTCGTTTCATTCCATGTTCAGACGGCGCTATAGAAATAAGCGTTCACTCGTCCATTCCCACCACAGCGTCGCCGAGCAAGGTCAGGCGCGCTGGAATTCGTTTGATTTCCAGCGCGGTCCGGCCTCGAATTTTAAGGAAAACATGTCAGATGCATCGATTTTTACGCAATTTTGTTGACACAATTAAATAAAAAAATATATAAAAAAACAGTATTGTTTCGTCTTATAAACCTTTTTATTTTTTATGACATAATAACACAATTTGATTTTACTCCTTTTATTATGAACATTTACCTACAAATTAATAATCTTACATATATTAAAAAAATATATATAACACATGGCTAATAAGGGAGACCCAACCATTTCTATGAGACGTGTTCCCAAAAGCAAAGAAATTAGCTGAACGAATATCATTTTGACGTTTTGCGTGCGACGTGATAGCGTCCTTCCAGTACAGGACGCGAGACAAACTGATTGAGATTTCACTCCGTGTTCAGACGTTTAACTTTGCTCTCTTCCGCGCGCGAGTGAAGGATGCCGAATGAAAATATCCAACATTGTTGGATCGGTTCACTTGAAGATTTCATTCGGCAGTATTCGGCAAGGTCTTACAAACTAAAATATTTCAAATTATTTACACACTTATTTTGTTTAGCCATTATTGAAAAATCATAAATACTTCTGATCAAAAAATACTTACAAGAAGTACACGATATTTAATAATTTATCATCGTGCGTTTTGAGCATTTTTATTGCTTACTTGAATGTAGGTAAATCTATATTAAAGCCAGTTTGGAATGAAATAAATCGATATTAAATTTTAAATATTTGATAGGAAAATAATCGATCTTTCTCATTGGAACCTACCTGTACAGTTGCAAGCATTTTTAAAGTTTTTTTCTCAGCCGCTGGTCAATCGCTCTTAAGAAAGCTGTCGGCAATACAGATTCCGCGGAAAATATTTTCGCATTACATTTGATTGCAGATAAATTCACTGTTTTTGAAAGAATTTGAAAATAAAACACTGTGCTTGGAAGCAGATAAAAGAGTTAATATTACATATTTAATATTAAAATTTAATAGTTAATATTAATATATATACAAATGTGATAAAGTTTTTAAAGTCGCTCGCCGACGGTTTTATCATGTATACTGTAATAAATATTTTACACGAAACTAATAAACACATTTCACTAGATTATTGTATCATAAAACTTGTTGTCACTTCACTTTCTTCATATATAAAAATATTTATTTAAAAATTTGTAAAGCTTGACAAATATATCTTTATAATATATCGTTTTTTATTATTGTGTCCGCTGTTTCGGCTAACGAGGCAATTTTAACTGTTTACCGGCTTATTGGAGGCGATTTATTTTAATAAATAATATTAAAATAAGTCGCGTCCCAATTAATTTTTTTTTTTGTTTTCGTTTAGTTTATTTAGATGTATGCAATTTTTTTCATACATCTAGTAAGAAAATATGAAATTACAATTTAAGAAATACAATTTAAGAAATAGAATTTATGAAATACAATTTAAGAAATACAATATAAGAACTACAATAATTTAAGAAATATAATTTAATAAAATTGTTTTTTATATTTATTACCTGCAAACATCATTATCATCAATTACTATATTATATGTAAATTTCATTATCATAAATTCATTGCTGCATTAACTGTAAACCTCATTATCATTAATTATTATATTATCAGTAAACGTACTTCATTACCTCAAATTATATAATCTGCATACTTCACCCGCCATAATACAGGGACATCCCTAGCATGGCGGGCGAAATAACACAATATCTACACTATGTATAAAATACTTTTAATAAATAAATAATTTAATGATGGTAATCAAATCAAAGATTATTTTTAACATATATAGCAGATGTCCTATGAAAAGTGCTAAGGTTTGAGTTTTTGTCCTTTATAAAACACGCAGGGGGGGGGGGGTAAGGTTTTAAAACCTTTTTATTTAAAATATGAATGTACAAAATGTAGAAAATTTCAAGTAAATCGGAGCAAGACTAACGAAGATACAGCGTTTCAAAAGACTAGCTTTTTCGATTTTCGACCGGATTTTCTAGTATAAAAAACTTTAAATTTTTTTAGTATGAAAAACTTTAAATTTTTCTCAACAAATTTTTGTAGTTCGTGAACATCATAACTGAAAATCTACTTGACCGATCATTTTGAAATTTTGTACTACTTCTACACATAAATCAACAGGTAGTCAGTCAGGAAGCTTTTTTTTTTTAATTTTTCAAATTTTTTTCCATTTTTTTAATAACAAATTCACCGAAATTTTTTAGCAAAAATCATATTTTTCACTTCAAAATGCTGCCAAAAAAAAAACAAAAAAAAAACTCTCCCTGATTACCTGAGAAAACATAATATGGGTGATATTATCACCTTTTAAACGCATTTCAATTTTTTTGTTTCGGATGATCCGGTAACGAGTTAAGATGTTCACCGCATAACAACTTTTTTTCGAGGCGCCTCTGGAGATTCGCTCTCACGGACTTATTTATTCATCTTTTTTAATTGAATTTTTTTTCAAAGATACTTCACATATCATACTATAACGTGTGTACGAAATAAATAAACCAACATTATTCATATCTCCTGTGGAACTTTCTCATGTGGAAGTCAAAATTTTGAAACGGTACTTTACGTACGCAGCTGAGACATGGGTACTTAAGCTGGAATCAGACAGTTCACTCGAGTGAAGATTTACGCCATGTTTTTTCGGCCTAATCGTCCATTTTGTTTCATTCCATGTTCACACGGTGCTATAGAAATAAGCGTTCACTCGTCCATTCCCACCACAGCGTCGCCGAGCGAGGTCAACCGCGCTGCAATTCGTTTGATTTCCAGCGCTTCTACACCTCCTCCAACACAATCGTAAACTTTAAAATCACAACTTTAAATCGGTGTTCAGACGTTTCACTTCGCTCTCTTCCGCGCGCATGCGCGCTCGAGTGAAGGATGCCGAAGGAAAATATCCAACATTGTTGGATCGGTTCACTTGAAGATTTCATTCGGCAGTATTCGGCACTTTATTTCATTGCATGTTCAGACGTGTCATTCCGAGTAAACTAGGCCGAATGAAATGCGGAAATGAGCGATTAGTGAACCTTCTGAATGGCGCTTTACTAAGAGGAATGAGCGAGCACTGGACATTTTTGAAAGAAAAATATTAAGGCGAATCTTTGGACCGACTCTAGAAAATGGATTTTAGCGTAGACGTTACAACGATGAGCTTTATAATCTGTTTAAGGAATCAAAAGTGACACAATTTATAAAGTTGGGAATACTTCGGTGGCTGGGTCATGTGGAAAGAATGACAGAGTATCAAGACCTGTATGGCGAAGGAGCCTGGGAAGACCAAAATTAAGATGGAACGACAACGTCCTCAAAGACCTATGTACCTTGGAGCTTCCAAACTGGAGAGAACTAGTACAAAACAGAGATGAGTGTAGGAAGACTCTCGAGGAGGCCAAGACCCACCAAGGGTTATAGAGCCAATTATGATGATGATTCATATCTCCTAAAAAAAAATCTTGAAAATATGCCTTTTTTCGCCTTTAAAACCTTTTTAAAAGCAAAAAAGTTAAGTCGTATGTTTTACCGTTTTATATTTAACCCCATAAGTGACAGTTCACAATGACTAAGTGTCCTTAACATATTCGACATCAACTGTTGTTTGTACGTTAGCGATGTGCACTTTTCCTAGGGAACGATGAGAAGTTACCGATAGTTATCCAATCGATCGTTATAGAGCGAGCGTACAAGGGCCTCAGAACCGTACCCATACTGGCAAGTATACAAACAGTACAAGCATACCCTGCGAAGTAAACGTTACAATTTGGGAGGCGGATACGGGGACCGCCGCCCCGGGAACCATTTATTGGATAAACAACACACCTGCCGTAGGTCACCCCAAATGGTTCCCAACGTTTGGTGACTTACCAGTGTGCCTGGGTTCATGGGATGAGGTTTGTCTAGGCCTTGGCGGAGCCTTGCGCCTGTCCACCAACTGCGTGGCAGACCGGATCGGGAGAGACTGGTTGAGGGAGACGTTTTGACCTCGCCAACAGGACTCTCTCGGAACATCGCCTTGCACCGCAGTGGGAGGGAGGGTTGAATTCTTAGTCCGTCACTCCTAAACAAACTGACCCCCAGATTTCTTCCCACCCCTCATAACTTTATCCTTCCCAGAACTTAATCTCATCAAAAATACCCGCAGCAGCCTCAAAGATGACATAGGACCTGAGGGCAATTATTTGTCTCCCAACCTACTCTGTGGAGCTAATCTAAAAAAAAAGTTAACCGGATCGTCAAAACACAACTAAAATCTCCTCTAAAACAGTTTTCCAAAATATTGAACCGAGATAATCCCTGGATTGTGTTTTAGTGATTTGATGGATTTTACCTGTAGGTGAAGGTTACAGATTAAGGCCGCGCTACCTCGATCAAAAAGAAGAAGATGGAGAGATACGACAATACGAACGTGGGAGCGAGCGCACTAACATTAAAAACCATAAAATTCATGCGAAAATTGTGAAAATGTTTAATAAAAGACGACTCGTTTGAAAAAGAGCAAAAATCTCGCGGGGGCTGTGTCAAGTAGCATTTAAAGAAACATTGTGAATTTTTTCATACATATAACTTGTAAAAAAACAGAAACAAACGTGTTAATAATAATTTTCGGAGCATACTTTGCGATTTATTTCTATCGAGGGAATTTCAAATAATTACCGTTTCGGCGTGGGGAATGTATTGACCACTATCTTCAAGAATAACATATATTTTTTTAAGAACTTAAAAACTTCAAACGTTTAAGGAAAACATGTAAGAAGTCGGTAGAAATTGGCAGAGCGGCCAATGGTTATAGAATATAGGCAGAGCACCTGGGGCACGAGCTCAGTCCCCCCGCTTGACGGGACAGTAGGCCCCTTAGAGTAACAATATACTGTTATAGGGTCAACAGACCTAGCTATAAAAGCTCAAGGGTTATTTGGCTTGGCCTACTTCAACATATCGCTCGTCATACATTCGCATTGGGAACGTACAGCAACCGATATACCGAAATACGCCAAACCAAATAACGCTTGAGCTTTTATAGTTAGGTCTGTTGGCCCCATTACTCTAAGGTGGGCCAATAGACAGGCTCGCCAAAGGGTTCAGGGGGTGTAAATCACCGGGCCCGGGGATTGTGAAGGGGCTGCCCGGGCCCTGGACAATATAGTAGTTACTCACTTTGTGAAAACGGTGGAATATACGATAAATTATAAGGTTACTTAATACACAAAACGCCATCCCTATTATATAGTTGTCGTGAACTATTGTTAATGCGTGAAATACATTTTAAAAGTTAAGTGCCAGATAACGTAACAACGTAATTCGCCATCTCGGTCAGGGCCGGACTAAGGCCTCGGCCAGAGTAAACAGGCCGTTGTTTGCGCGGGTTCTTGCACGGTGGCGCACAGTGGGCTGAAAATCGCCTTTCATAGATATAGAGACTTGAATTTTGAAGGCCCCTTTTTTGGCTAGAAATGGATTCTGTTGATCATTACTATGCTATAAAATTTCGTATGAAGCAATTGCGTGTACAAATGAAGGAGTTATAATTTTTTTAAGAAAAATTTGTATGGGACTGACATTATAAATGAGGCTATCTCTGGAATCATAAGGTTAGCCATTATATCCTTACACACAGATATACTACTATTTATTTGTAATTTTTTGACACACTTCGTTTTGTGGCGCAACTTGCGCTTTTTTTTAAATCCTCAATTGTGAAAAAAAACTTTTTTTATGTTGATGATTCATTTTAATGCAAAATTTTGGTTTATAGTGTCAATTAAATATTGTAAACTAGACAAAGCATACTCATATGTAAAGCATTTAAGCATTAAAATGAATCATCAACATAAAAAAGTTTTTTTTTTCAACTTTGAGGATTTAAAAAAAAAGCGCAAGTCACGCCACAATACGAGGTATGTCAAAAAAATAAAAATAAATAGTACTATATCTGTGTGTTAGGATGTAATGGCCAACTTTATGATTCCAGAGATAGCCTCATTTATAATGTCAGTCCCATACAAATTTTTCTTAAAAAAATTATAACTCCTTCATTTGTACACGCAATTGCTTCATACGAAATTTTATAGCATAGTAATGATCAGCAGAATCCATTTCTAGCCAAAAAAGAGCCTTGAAAAATCAAATCTCTATGACTATGAAAGGCGATTTTCAGCCCACTGTGTGGCGGTAGCTCGTAGGTTGCCACTGGTCACAGTGAATCGCTAGTCTTGTATCGACTGGACATATTTACAGGGATTGTGAACCATGGACGAGGATTTGCTAATGTTATGGAGTTAAATACTCGAGATGGTATGCACGACATAAACAAAAATAGGGAATTAAATAATGAATTCTTTATTTGATATAAAGCGCTTAGATTGTATGTTTGTAGATTACATTCTGAGTAAAGTATCGCCTAAAATCACAAAACCAGATACAAACTTTCGCAATAGAGTATCAGTATCAGTATCAGCTCTGGAGAAGTTGTTTATAACTTTTTTTTTATAGAGAAACCTCACAAGAATTCCAACTGCTCCCTTCTGGAGCCAGTGAGACTATGGCATCCCCAATTGGAGTATGTTGTGAGGCTGAAGGTAAGCGGGGAAGGGTAAGAGATGGGGAAGAGGAAGGTGGGAAAGTACCTGGCTATTCAGATCTAGTCACTAAACACGGCTAAAGCCATTATTAAGCAACGTTTCAATTCTGAATGGTGGTCTTACACCAGGGCGATACTGAGAGTATCTTCCACTCTGAAACGTGCCGCAAATATAACATATATTATTTTTATTAATTAATTGTGAAATAACACAAATTAATCAAATAAAATTTATTTGCGCACGCCGGGTTCGAACCCGCGACCTTCCGAATGGGAGTCAAGTGTCTTACCACTCGACCACGGACGGTAAGGTAAGTAAGTGAGGTAAGAATGAAACATAGCATTGTATTTATTTATTTATAAATGCCTTTACATTATTATAAGTTATTTGTTCAGTAGTGTGATAATAATTTAATACCTATTACGTGGCATAATAAAAAAGAATTTGAAAGATATAAGTAAGTACAATACGAGTAGGTATGTAGTTTAATTATTATGTAAAGTTATACAAACGAGTTCAATAAGTGCAGCATATTATGAGAAAAAATGGTACTTAAGGTAGTATGAAATTTATTTTATATGAATACCGTACAAGAGTCTTAACTGCTCCAGTCTGGAGCCATCCCCAAAATGATATCCCCAAAATGGGAGTATGTTTTGACGCTTAAGGTAGTAGGGGGGGGGGGGGGGAGGCGATGTGAAAGAGGAAGGTCGGGGTACCTGGCTTTTCAGATCTAGTCACCAAACACGGCTAAAGCCGTTTTAAGCAACGTTTCAATGAACGTGCCGTGAATATAATGAATATTTTTTATTAATTAAATGTAAAATAACACAAATTAATCAAATAAAATATATTTGCGCACGTCGGGTACGAACCCGTGTCCTTCGGATTGCAAGTCGATTGTCTCACCCCTCGATTACGGAGGCCGTCAAATTACAGAGCAATGTGTAACTTTGTTGATATTGTTATAAACATAAGCATGAATATTTTTTTGTAAAACAAGTTTTTATTTAGCTGGGTCTCTTCCTTCAATATTATCATCTCCTGCGACAACATTCTGTTTCCACAAGACTTACAACATCGTCAATAGGGGAGTTACCTTACACACAGACGCCAATGTTCTTGCTTTCCGTGGTCGATGGAAAATACGACAACACCCGGGTGAAGCGGGGAAGGCAGGAGAGGGGAAATGTTCATTATTTGATAACAGCCGCGTGGTGTGCTCTTGACGTAAGTAAATAAATGTCATGAGTTTTTGAGGTTATGTGCAATTAGCGTATTTATTTGGTATCATAGAAATCGTTGTGTGTCCCTTACTATCATGGTTAGAAGTATGATCTAAGAGGTGTTAGAAATAGAAAATAACACGCTTTATTTTGAAATTTAAAAGGTAACCGCAAAGAATAACAATGTACACATTTAATCCAAGTTTCCGAGCGCAATTTGAAAATCAATAAGAATTATGAATTACGACTAAAGAGTGAGGTGACAATAACGTTTATAATACACTTATCTAATAAATTATGGACTTACGTGTTTTTATTTTTTTTCATTAACAGTAGGTAATTTTAGTTAGAAAAACGAAAGGTGAGTCATTTTTAAAACTTTTTTTATGTTTGCACGTAAAATGTTTATATTTCAAATGTAATTTACGGTGTGGCCACACCAAAAAATATTGCGATGCGTTTTTTCCCACGATTTCGAGGTATATCTGCTTTTTAGACTTGCCACACTAACTATTATTGCTTTGGCTAAAGTAAGCTTCAAACAGCGCGTGGTCCTGTTTAACTTCCGTATTACTATAACTGAAGGATAAAATTTAAATTTAGTTCACGATTTAGCTATAGATGAATAACTTTTGAAATATGAATTTACTGAAAACTCACGAGTGTTTCTTACTTGCCACATTCTGTCTTGAGTTTGTGAGACAATGGCGTGTCTAAATATTATATATACCTACTAGCTGACCCGCCCACGCGTTGCTGTGGCTAACGAAACACAACGCCATCTACTGGATGGTTACCTAACCTAGACAACCAAGTGTTGTGTGCTGGGTCAATAGATTAACTCACACCGCCATCTGTCAGAAATTTATGGAACTTACAAAATATTTTCAAATAATTGTCCCATAAAAAACATTTAATTCGCAATAATAAATATTGACATCAATAATCGAGATAAAAACTATCCTATCTTTTAATTTGGACCAAATTACAAACAGTAAACTAAATTTCATCGAAATCGGTTAAGTAGTTTCGGAGTTTACCTTAGACGAACATTGTGACGCGAGATTTTTATATATAAAGATAACGTCATTGGAGATAATTTTTTAAATTGTAAATAAACTTGAGTTACGCCGTGAGAGAAGCTTGGTTGCCAACTAGTTTGCAACGTGCAATTGCCAACCAGTTTTCAGAAATTTACAATTTAGTCCGGCTCTGTTGGATGCCTTATGTTGTCTTTATAAAGCGTGAACGCGAACTCACATGAACCAACGCGACAACATGTATATTTAAGTAAAAGTAAAATATAACTTGGACAAGTGTGTTCAGATGTAATAGTTATGTTAGCTTTTATCTTTGCGGATAAATTACAATATTAACGATTAAATTAATTCGGTGTCTGTAAAGTGAGTGCATTTTTAAACAATGCATTATTTAACGAGAGTTTTCGCATTGCTAATTTTTATTTCTTCCTGTTCGTTATGGTATTGGTACACGTGTTCCAATCCATCAACTGATCATGATTTTGTGGTGACCGAGAATGTAGTGAGTGAAGGAGTCAAACTGAAAAGAATTTTGCTGTGGAATTCTTTTTTTAGGTGGAAGGACTATCGTTTCGGCTTCGGGAGAGATCCGTTTTTCCTGCATAAGTGCGAGTACACTGAGTGCTTAGTGACAGATAACAGGAGTTTGACTTCTTTGGATGATTTTGACGCTATAGTTTTCCATGGGCCTCAGTTTTATCCGATGACTGACGGGGATTACCCAGCGATACGATCTCCTCATCAGCTCTACGTGTTTTACTCGTTGGAGAGTCCGCACATCTTCGCCCCTACTAAAAAACATAATGGGAGGTTCAACACCACCATTACATATCGCCTGGATTCTGACGTGCACTTCCCATACTTCAACATCTTCGATATGGAAGGGAACGTCGTGTCACCAGCTTGGCGACCGACGTGGAAGGCGCCTACATTTGACCCACTTATTATGAAAGAAATGGAAGATATATACAAACGCAAGTCAAAACCTGTCGCCTGGTTTGTCTCGCGGTGCGTTTCGCCAAACAAGAGAATGGATTTATTTAATAAAATTCGAGAATACATCAATGTCGACGTCTACGGGAAGTGTGGAAACTTAACATGCACACACAATAACGAATCTGAATGTAACGAAATCTTAAAGGAAGACTATTTCTTTTACCTTTCCTTTGAGAATTCCAACTGCATTGACTATGTAACTGAAAAGTTTTACAAAGCACTGGAAAACGACGTGATTCCCATAGTGTTCAACGGCGCCGATATGAAGACCGTCGCTCCGCCATATTCATACATAGACGCCTCGCAGATGACCCCGTTTGAATTGGTAGAGCGATTGAAGTTCTTAATGGGCAATTCTACAGAGTATACTAAATACTTCTGGTGGAAAAAGTTCTATTGGTTACAGTTTGGGAGCGCAGTGAATCCATTTTGTGATCTGTGTAAAATGTTATATGACGAGCAGAGAAAGCCGAAGACATATGATAACTTCGAGAATTGGCTTCAAGGGCCGCCAGGATTTCGGATGTGCCGGGTGCCAACTTTATTATTATAAGCTTGGAGTTATTTTCAAAGAGGAAATCTAATAGTAAAGCTAATATTTTAACTATAGTTAGAAGGCGTTGACTGACTCAATAAAGTGTTTTTGATTTTTTTTGCAAATGTATAAATATTAGCTAAAAAAATATATTTTTAAGAGCTTTAAAATTTAAACTGTACAAGGGAAATATGTTACAGTTTGGTGGAAATTCGGAATGCCAGGTCTAATCGGCAAATTGTAGTATTGTATATTGAAGTATTATAATAGTCCAGTGAAAGAATGATCCAAAGGAGGTGTAGTGTGCGTGAACAGGTACCTAAGTGATTCTTTCAGAAACTTGATCAGGATGCTTAGGGTGTGAATATACCAAAAGTCATGACGTCTAGGTAGTGAGCTAGATGAGATAGGGGAAGGTCCCAATTTTCGGGTTTCCACTTATATCTCAAAATCGGTGAGTCGTAGGGTTGTAGTTGTAGGGAAAGAGGTAAAAAAAATTAAAGCTCATAAAATTATCTACAACTTCTATTCTATACGTAATTTTCGAATTCCCCGTCGTTTTTGAGTTACACGCTCCACAAAAGTAGATATTTTCTGAAAAAATCATTTTACCCCCATTTTTTAATCAAACATTCCTTCATATCGTCTAAAATATTCATCAGAAAAAGAAATTTGATTGAAAGAAGTTGTATAGAATTGAATTCCCTTTTAGAATATATACATACAAATATATTCAAATTAATCTCCAACCAGTCAATTTTAAGTTTTTTCGTAAAATGTTGTCATTTTTTAGAAAAAGCAGAAGTGTTTCGCACAATGTACAAAGCAAGTGGTTAGTTGGTATGAGCGCAACTCATGAGATCTGCACTTCACTTGAAGAGTTTTGTGGAGTCTTTTTCACGTCAAGTGAACAGCACAAGGGCCTAGGACAAGTCAGCCGGAGTAGAGATAAAGCAGACATTGCCAAACTCAGTCAGTGGCTTGATGCACATGCACATCCTCCCTTCCCAAAAACCAGTGAAATAATGTCAATTTTCAGTTTGTCATGGTCATGAGGATTTGATGAAATTCTTTGAGTACAGCCCCATTTTCCTTGACACTGTTCAATAAAAGTGGGATGCGAAAGACAACTAATTCTGTCCTGCACAGCTTGTTCGAGCCTACCAAAAAGCTGCTCTACTGTCTTTAAATTTAAATTTAAAAAAATTTTAAATTGCTGTAAATGTTGACTGGTTGGAGATTAATTTGCATATATATTCATATACTTTGCATAATATATTCTAAAAAGAAATTCAATTCTATACAACTTCTTTCACGCGTATTCCTTTATCTTAGAAAATTTTAGACGATATGAGGGAATGTTTGATATAAAATGTGGATAAAATGATTTTTCTCGAAAATATCTACTCTTGTACAGTGTGTAACTTAATTTTATGAGCTTTCATTTATTCTAAGCAAAATTTCACCTGTGACGCATCGTTTTTGAGATATAAGCGGAAACCCAAAAATTGGGACCTTCCCCTCCCCCCACCCCCACCCCCCTACCCTGCACACGCACTCTACACCTCCTTCCCTTGAATGAAGCAATATTTATCGGGTATTGCTAGTAAAAAAATCTTAAGCTTAAATCTTTTCATCGTAAATAGTTAGAGTTAGATATGAAATTAAACAATTTTTTAAACTTTGTTCCACTTGGATATGATTTTAGATTTTCACGGCCAAAAGTATTTTTGTTATTTATTTTTGGGGTGTTATGCCGTGTTACGCTATCTCCTTCTTTAGCCAACGTTTCGGACAACGTTACAGTGTCCATCATCAGGGCAGATGTGTGACGGTTCTGGTGTAAATAAACAAGTGGAACAAAGTGAAAAAAATGTTTAATTTCATATCTAATACAATGGAATTCCACCATGAATGAACAGTTAAAAAAACTAGACTCATTAGAACCAAGAATTGATATTATCTATGTAATAGAAAGTTTGTCACTGACTGGTTTGAAAATGCCTTCGGAAGGTGAAACAGCTGTCGAATGTAAAAATAAGAATGCTATAGTAGAACTTTTCAGAAAATAAAAATAAAATAGGTTTTTTTTAAAATTATATTATGTATTTTTAAAAATGGACCTGTACAAAATAACCTTTAAAAACTAGTTAACATTTTTCTCATTCACTCTTTTCTTATATTATATTGTTATTATAAATGTACTTTCATAGCGACCATGTTATATGTTAATTTCTTTAAGCTTGTTGTTATCTAAACATTTAAAACTTTTTGTCTCACTAAGGGGGTTTCTCACCATCCTCCCAATAGCTTATCTATCCAAATAACGAATATTATTGAAAATTAAAATAAAATACTCGCAGTGGTTAGAAAACTCGGCCAACTTATCCAATATATAGCCACCCTTCATAGGTTCGAGTACCGAATTATAAACTCCAACTTAATAAATAAATAAACCGTAAATCGTAAATATTCGTTATTAGTGTAGATAAGCTAGTGGGAGGATGGTGAGAAACCCCCTTAAATCAAGTAAAATATTTAATCAGGTGAAAGTACATCATTGATTTATATAATTCTGTTCATTTATTAACACAAGGAGGAAATCTATAATAGGGAAAAATCATTGACATATTTAAATTAAAAATAAAATTGACATATTCAAATAAAACACTTATTTTGTTTAAAACCTTTTACCACGAGTTTTTATTAATTTATTTCATCGACCGGTTTGGCTTGCATGCATCATCAGGGTACAAATTGGTACAAATTAATACTAAACAATAACTAATAAATTTATATATAAATAAATATAGAGGGAGACAACACGATAAAATTATTACAATCAGTGAGGAAACATTTACATTAATATAAATGACTTGGGATTAAACCAACAGATAATAATTGTAGACTAATGGGCTATCGAAGGTGACAAAAGGAAATTATTAATAATTTAATGGAAACAGACCTAATATTACTATTAGATACTAGATACCTCTAATTGATTATTAAATACAGGAAAATTGGTTTTTATTATTTTTATTATATGTATAAAAGGCCGGTAGGACTTCAGAAGGAAGGTTATTTACACGTAAGAGCGATTGACCAGCGGCTGAGAATAAAAGTTTAAAAATGCTTGCAACTGTGCAGGGAGGTTCCAATGAGAAAGATCGATTATTCCCCGTATCAAATTTTTAAAATTAAAACATTAATATCGATTTAATTCATTAAAAACTTGCTTTAATATATATCTACCTACATTCAAGTAAGCAATAAAAAATGTTCAAAACGCACGATGATAAATTATTAAATATCGTGTGCTTCTTGTAAGTATTTTTTGATCATAAGTATTTCTGATTTTTTCAATAATGTCTAAAAAAAATAAGTGTGTAAAAAAAAAAATTAAATATATAAATTTGTTAGACCTTAAATAAATAGAAAAACTGAAGTATTTTTGTCACAAAACACGTTCTCGGATTTATTTTTTAATGATTTTAATTTAACTAAAATTAAAATTCTCAAAACTGTGTTTACACTGTTTACTAGATTATGTATTGATTTATTTTTCAGTGTGGTTACATGATTCGAAATTTGTGTTGTATAATACAATATTTCGTTTGAAAATTGAACAAATCTGCCAACGACCAGAAATTAAAATCAAATAAATACAGGGCTGTTTTGCGTTTTCTTTCAGTAGACTGTTGTTTATCTTTCTAAACGAGGCGAATAAGTAACAAGAGTAACGAAAAACGGACAGACTTTATCTAACAGCTCGCGTAGTGTTGAAAATTTTAATAGTTATTTTTCTTTTCTTTCTGTGTTAATCGGTGCAGTGCGTTGCTAAAAGTTTAATTTAAATTAATTTTTGGGAGGCGGGAATGGGTACCGCGGCCCCGGGAACCATTTATTGGATAACCAACACCTCTGCCATAGGTCACCCCAAGTGGTTCGCTACGTTTGGTGACTTAGCAGGGGTGCCCAGGTTCACGGGGTTCACTGTCTAGGTCTTGGCGTCGGATGATCTAGACACACTGAACCCCAGATTCCTACCCAACCCTCTTACATATTTCCTTCCCAGAACTTCCTCTCCTTCCTTTCCTTAAAAATACCCTCCACACAGCATCCCCAAGGATGACATAGGCCCTGAGGGAAATTATTTTCCTCAAGGCCTCCTGTGTGGACCTAATGTAAAAAAAAAAGTAATTTTAAAAAAATACTTACAATTAAATATGGCAAATAGGCAGAAAAGTGATGTCTGGAACTATTTTAATAAGGCCGACAATAACATGGCCGTTTGCATAATTTGCAAACAGTCCCTATCTTAGGCGATCCGCCCACTGAGGCAACTGAAAACTCTCAACTGGCAACTGTCTTTGTATGACAATGTGATGGCCCGCACACTGCACAATCACTCAAAAACCCGTTGTCAATGGTAACGTAAGCAGCGACTAGCGACTTGCACTGCTGATTGCCGTGGCTGGCCGTTGCTAGTTGCCAGCTGTCAGCTGATTGTTCTTTGTATATGGTTAAACAAGCTTTTTGACCAATCAAGACATAAAAACCAGCCAGTTTTAGTTTGGTTTAGTCGTCAGCGGAGCGCCTTATAAGTCGACAATATCAAATTTGAAGGGGCATTTGCAAAGAAAACACATTTCAATTAATAATGTTCGATTTAATTAAGTCAAATAATGTTCGGGATTCAACACATGAAGTGCAACGTCAGCCTGAACTTCAGCAACCAAGAACCCCTGAACATGGAATGAAACGAAGAGGCCGAAAAAACATGGCGTAAAGCGGGAATCAGACAGTTCACTCGAGTGAAAGTTTACGCCATGTTTTTTCGGTCTAATCTTCCATTTTCGTTTCATTCCATGTTCAGACGGCGCTATAGAAATAAGCGTTCACTCGTCCGTCCCCACCACAGCGTCGCCGAGCGAGGTCAACCGCGCTGGAATTCGTTTGATTTCCAGCGCGGTCCGGCCCCGAATTTTAAGGAAAAACATGTCAGATGCATCGATTTTTACGCAATTTCGTTGATACAATTAAATAAAAAAATAAAAATAAAACAGTATTGTTTCGTCTTATAAACCTTTTTATTTTTTATGACATAATAACACAATTTGATTTTACTTTTTTATTACGAACATTTTCCTACAAATTAATAATCTTACATGTATTAAAAAATATATATAATACATGGATAATAAGGGAGACCCAAAAAATTATATGAGAGTTGTTTCCAAAAGCAAACAAATTAGCCGAACGAATACCATTTTGATGTTTTACGTGCGACGTGATAGCGTCCTTCCATGGTCCTTCCCGTACAGGACGCGAGACAAACTGATTGAAATTTCACTCGGTGTTCAGACGTTTCACTTTGCTCTCTTCCGCGCGCATGCGCCCGCGAGTGAAGGATGCCGAATCAAAATATCCAACATTGTTGGAAATGAACGATTAGTGAATCGTCTGATTGGCGCTTTAAACATTCACTCGAGTGAACTGTCTGATTCCCGGTTTATGGTATTCGGTTTATTTATGTCTATTGGTTATTGGTTTATTTATGGTCTATTGGGATTGCTTTATTTATGTCTATGAATGTAAATTGTTTATTGTTTTGTGGTTTATGTTGTTTTGGTTGTTTTGTTTATTTATGTGGCCGAGTAGATTGGTTATGTCACAAAATGTCAACATTATCATGATAACAGAAAAAACAGGCGAACTTCACAACATTAATAAAATGCATGCTCACGTCTGTTGATAATCATAATCTAGTCGACCTATAATATCCTTACGATATTTTCGATGTAGTAAATCGAAATAATATAATCTAGTTACCTAAAATGACAGCTGTCATATTGCCCGCTAAACTGAACAAAAATCGGTACCAAAATGGAGCACGCTCAATTTTTCATTTCTGTTTTTAAAACATCCGACAAATAAAAACATTAGGTAGGAGCCAATATGTTTTTTTGTTTTTTATCGGCCATGGAAAATAAAGACATTGTGGCCCCTCCCCAATATTTTTATTTGGTCGAATGTCGAATGTTTTGAAACACGATTTTTATGGAATCTGTTCGAAGTCTGTTCATCATACCAGAATTGTGCGTAAATATTGTTATACTAAGGCGATCCGCCCACTGAAAACTGTCAACTGGCAACTGTCTTTGTATGACTATGTGATGGCCCGCACACTACACAGTCACTCAAACACCCGTTGTCAATGGTAACGCAAGCGGTGACTTGCGACTTGCACTGCTGATTGCCCTGATCGGCTGTTGCTAGTTGCCAGCTGTCAGCTGATTGTTCTTCGTCTATGGTTAAACAAGCTTTTTGACCAATCAAGACAGAGAAAACAGCCGGTTTTAGTTGGTTTTCAGTTGCTTCGTCAGCGTAGCGCCTTACCTAGATGTCGCAACCCGAGTTGATCCGAACACAGTAGGTGAAGCGGGTTCAGACGTTTCAATTTTAATTGATCAACTTTTATTGAACGACAAAATTTGTATAAAAACTTGTTTAACCGCTTGGACACATAAGCTTGTTTTCACGATAATTTAACGTAGGTAGACATAGGAATGACGTATGTCCCGTACCTGAGTTATTAACTTTGTTGAAAAAAGTTTCACACTCGTCAATACGCAAATAAGTGACAGTTCACAATGACTAAGTGTCCACACTTAGTCATTGTGAACTGTAGCAATAACAATTTCGACATCAACTGTTGTATGTATGTTAGCGATGTGCAGTTGTCCTAGGGATTAGATGTTACCGATAGTTATCCTATCAATCGTTATCGATCGAGTGTGCTAGGGGGCCTGGTGTCGAGTTGATAAATTAAAATTGAATCATCTGAACCCGTTAAGCACGAACAAATGCATTGCTTGCTTGCTGGCAAGTTTCAAACTTGTTAATCGACTTCAAGGAAAATTTAAAAAAAGGTTTATTTTGAATATATTTACCTAACTAATAAAGAGAAACAATAATGATTAATATGTGTTATTTTTTATTATTATTTAAAAAAAACTAAATTTTTCAGTTGCTACTCTGGGGAACACACGCAGCAAGCCTTCTTTATCAAAAGAATAAAAAAATGCGATCAATCTCTTAGAATCATTAAATATTAACACGAAAAGAAAAGGACAAACTTTGGCAAAAAATTGGCTCAAGGAATGAAAATATTCAGCCATGTTTGATGCTACTGAAAGAATTGACCTTCGTAATTATTTGAGAATGGACCAAGAAAGTTTCAGTGAATTATTATACTTAGTCCGTTCATGCCAAAACAAAATACTGCACTTAATGGGAGAAGCATTAAATACAGAAGACCAACTGATTGTAACTTTATTATACTTTTTCTCCCGTTGATAAGCAGTCCTCGTATTAAAATTTTTTCTTTTAACGGTTTTAATCGTTACATCCTTTTCAAAAAATTTTAACTCGTCCGAAAGAATCAAAAGAGCTTTGTTTCTAGCATCTCTGTTAGAGTACATCTTGCTGTAGTGTTCCAGAAGCAAGTTAAATCCTTTTTTAATGTCGAAAAATCTGTCAAAGCTTCACATTCAATAGTCGTGCCTGGCATTTTATTTATTTTATTGATGAATGTTCGCTCACACACGACTATAGACGGTTGAAGAGTGGTTAGATGCTCTGGCGGTATAACCATTCAACTTGACGTTCGATTCAACCAGATTGATACAACTGCTCAACCAAATTGAGTCGTCTTCAGGGTCCATTACGGAATTGTCCCTTTCTCGCTAAAAATAATAAACAGGCATAAACAAGACTAAATGCTGTTTCTCAGTGACGTTTTGGAAGGGCATAGTCGGAAGTGAAACAATAGTGCACCAATACACACAGTCCTAAGTTGTTGTTTCTAATAATTGCGTAACCTATACTTAAAACATTAATTTCAAGTCAAAATGGGTCTTAAGGATTGTCGTATAACCCTCCACCATTCGTCAGATGTTTATTGTGGACAAACACTGAAGGGGATAGTGGAATATACTTTTGAAGTTCCAACAAAAATCAGAGGTAAAGCAGAAGAATTTATTTTTAAATAGGTGTTGCTTTTAAACAGAAAACTATAAGTACAGAAAACAGATTTGGAAACTTATCTAAACAGGTTTCCAAAAGAGGAACAAACCAACTAACTTTTTTGTTATTTCATAATACCTACAGTCGCTACGCCCTAATATTTATTTTTATTATCGATTCTTTTACATCTGTACTTAGGTTAACTAAAGAAAAATTGACCTTTAACCCATGCACTCATTCCTTTGCATGCATTTTTTCTGAACTGATAAATTCTGTGCGTTGCCATTTAATAATAAAATCGCTCGTAAATAGATGAGTATTAAATATATTGTATTTTTTCATCTTCAAGAAATATCTATCAAGTTTGAAGGAAGAGCTTCAACTTCATGGAGTTACAACACCGTCGAAAAAGATTCCAACGGAACGAGCGACAGCACCTACTCCGGAGACGAGGAATACTTTGCCAACTCTTTCTCTCTAATCAGACCCTCATGCACCATGTTCGGTAACTTGAATTGGTATTTTATGATAATCTGTATTGTAGAAACATAAATGTTTAGCACCCTTGGTTCCCCATTGCTGGGGATCGTGACCCCTATCTCAATTTCCATGATGACAAGGCTCCTCCACTCCTCGCTGTTCTGCGCTGACCCGATGTACCGGACGCCAGTCTGATACTTGGTCACTCCAGCGCATTGGAGTCCTTCCTCTACTTCTTCTGCCTTCCACTTTACCAGTGATTATGAGTTTCTCCAAGTTGGAGTCTTCAGTATGGCGAGTAACGTGTCCAAAGTATCTTTAAATATATTGTAGGCAGATAGTTGAAAGCCTATTGTGGATGCCTAGCTCTTCTAGGATGGACACATTTGTGCGTCTGACTGTCCAAGGATTCCTGAGCATTTTCCTCCAGCACCACATTACGAGGGCGTCTATCCACTTTCTTTCGCTGGCTCTAAGTGTCCGTGTTTCCAACTTATAAGTTTATAAATAGTCAAGTTTTAAAATTAGTAGCAAAATATTTAAAATTACTAACAAACAGTTTTTATAAAATTCCAAAATAATCCTTAATCGACGATTGTTAACTCACATATCCCTTTCCGACCAGCTTCATACGATCGTCGGTTTGATTTGAAAAAAATCCTGACAGAAAATAAATCTGTTTTTGGGAACGGAACCGGAGTCGATCGGACGTGCGGGAGCTGCTTATGTAGGGTACCTTTATGCGCGCGTTTTTCGAGCAGTAAGTCATCATAAATTATGAGCTTTACTAGTGTGGTCCATCAAATTTCGGACATTTTTCTCGGTCGGAAAGGGATATAAACCTGACTTAGATAGTGCCGGATTGCTGTATATGGTTGAGATCCGAAGCGCTGGATTAGTGAATTATTAATATGGTTATTAATAACTCCTCTCCCCTGGCTCCCCATACTTGCAAATATATCCCCGCCAAGCATCAGGCGAGAGATTGCAACACTGAAAAAGTCGCTGAAAAAACACAAGAAGGCGCTGCAAAAAAGCGCAATCCCTTTGCACGACGATGTCGTCTCCCACCCGGCATGCCGCTTGAAGTCCCGAAAACCCTTCTGGACGGAAGGAGAAAGACTCCTCCAATCACCCCTCAACCCTGAAGACAGGTGGAAACTTGAGTGGCAATCGGCCAACGTGGAAAATGCCCATCTCGTACAAGAACCCACTGAGAGACAGCCTGGATTCTCATTGCCTCGCAAACTCTGGTCCGCCATCAATAGGATAAGGTGCTCCCATAGCCGCTGTGCCCATATGATGCATAGATGGGGCCTTAAAGAGTCGGCGATGTGCGAATGCGGTGGGGTGCAGACCACCGTACATGTGGTCAACGAATGCCCGCTCCATTCATTCCCCGGCGGGATTGATGAGGTCCACAAGCTGACGCCTGAGGCCCTGGACTGGCTCGCAGACCTAGATGTCCCCCTCTGACCCCCCCACCATACGAAAGAAGAAGAAGAATATGGTTATTTACTATATAGTCAATAAGTATGATTGGGATGTTTAAACTCTGTTACACTTAATTGAAGATAAAATTTTACTTTTAAAGGGTTGGCGATTTGACTTCAACGAATAGTTAATGGTCTAACTAATCGGAGTCGGAGTTAAAAATCGAAATGATCTAGTCGCAATTTGATCATAAGCTGAAATGGACCGAGAATCGGCACTGAATCAAATGTGACCAAGGTTGAACATGCCAACCACTAAAGACATAAACCAGTGGAAAGTGTTGTGGTCGTGCCCATGGGTGTAGCCAGGTTTTGATTTAGGGTGGGGCAAAAAATAAAAATCTACAGTAGGTACCGAAAAGAGAGAGAGTAGGTAGAATAGGTTCTTTATTTAAACAATAATCATGTAAACACACAAGGAAAATGCGTTAACAAGGTTAGCTCATAGGGGTCTTTTTTGACAAAAACTCGCTTTCGAAATGTCTTATGTGTGACGTAGCTTAAAGTAAAACACTGCCACTTGTATTGCATTTAATTCAAATCTCCCAGTGGAACATGGAGCTTCGTCACGAATTTTTAGCCAAACACCGCTGTACACGTCAAAACTTTAGTTTACAACTAGCCTACGAGGGTTCTGGCTAAATCTTTTCAAAAATACAGTTTCAAATTTATTTTTGACATCTAGAATCCTTTTTGTACACTTCTTGGAATCATTGATGTCTGGGGTCTCAGCTTATCGACCGAGTGTCAGTTTTCCCAAAAAGTAGGCTTCTACAACATATTTGTGCTTTATGCTCTATGAATACGAAGAATATAAACGGGAGAATGAAAAACCATCCTATGCAGTGGTGTAAATTTGAAAATGCGACTTGGTCGACAGCCCCAGAGGCCATGCATCGGCCAGCTAGGGTGGGGCAAATGTCCACCTGGCCCCACCGTGCGTAGGCCCATAGTCGTGCCTGTGTAATATTTCTTACTTCTGTTGAAATTCTTTCTTCAATGTGCAATCAATTTCATCAGCCTGTCTGGGGTTTCAAAAGGTTTTAGTGACATCCTACAACATGGCGACCAAAATTTTGACTAAAATGAAATCCCCATTTTCGGTTTGTCAGAATCGATATATCACATGACTAACCTAAGAAAAGTCTTAAAAAATAACATGGCGACCGAAATTTTGGCTAATGTGAAATCCCAATTCTCTCTTTGTCAGAATCGATATATCACATGACTAACCTAAGAAAAATCTTAAAAATTAATTTGTATAGATCACACTTCTAACACTATTCGTTTTTCTATGATCCCATCCTTTGCAATATTCATCTTAGTTTAGGGTTATTTATTAACAAGATTCTAATATGTATATGTATTATATTTATTTAGGAGATGAGTTGGAGTTGCCAGCCGGTAAGCACACTTACCCCTTCAGCTTCACGCTACCCAACTCTCTGCCCCCCTCATTCGAAGGGACGTTTGGATTTATCCGCTACGCAATCAATTCCACATTAGACTGGTCAAGAAAACCCAACGTGGACACCCAGCTACCCTTCACAGTTATCGTGCCTTTGGACCTGAACTCTGATCCTGCTTATAAGGTTTAATTAACATCATTCTAAAACAACATTCAGCTTTATATATTATATGAATATTTTATTTACCTGAATACAAACATACATAGAACCACATTTTAAAATATGTCTAATGATAGTTTTAACTATCAGTTCTGTGAACAGACCTCACATCCAAAAGAATATATTTCTAATTTTCTCTTATAATAAATCAAAACCAAACGATCTCTGAATTCATAAGATTTGTAAGTAGGTAACTAGGCTAATAGTTTAGTCAGGTAGCGCGTTTAGTAACTAAATGTGTCCGAACTCCATAAATTTAGTGTAGTAGTTTAGTCAAGGTTTAAAGGAGTCAATCTATATTGAGTACAAACTTTTCATGGGATGTTAATTCCTCAAATGATAATTCATCATGTCTCGAAGAAAATGATAATTGGGGTTTTTAACCTTAGGTTAGGTTAGGTGAGGGGGGGAGGCGGGATGGAAGGGTAGGTTAATGTGAGTTATGATGTGATGAATTATCACGTGAGGAAGTATCGTATCTGAATAAATTTATTGTGGGAATTCAGACGCTGAGATCTCATAGTCCGATTAGACATGGAACCCTCCCCCACCATGTCTCACTTCTCACTGGATCCAACCACTAAACTTTTAGTAGAGTTCATTAGTAGCCGCAGAAATGTCGTCTCGTTGGAGCGAAGATGCTAATGTAAATTTTTTTTTTTCAGCTGTTAATCCATTTTCGTATCCATAGTTTTCTTTACTTTACTTACTTACTAATTCCTTCTTAGACCTCATCTCAAAATATTAATTATGATCAGCTTAATTAGCCCATTTACTTTGTTGCATTGTAGCCCATTCATCTTCCAGTGCAAACCTCACTATATACTCTACTTGCGTAGTGTATGCTTTTTGGTCAGTCAAGTGGTGAGTTACTCGCCACTCGACTTAGCCTCACTAGCCTGGTCCGAACAAGCCTTAACCGCTTGGACACATAAGCTTGTTTTCACGATAATTTAACGTAGGTAGACATAGGAATGACGTATGTCCCGTACCTGAGTTATTAACTTAAAACAAGCCAAACCTACTTATTATAAATCATTAATATTTCACATAACATTTTTTTTATTTCCAATATGGAATTATACAATTTGTCCAAAGAAATGTCACCATTTCACTTACAAATTCTTTTTCAAAAATTTCTTCATGCTGGTAAATACCAAAGTATTGATTATTCCGATTTGATAGCTCGTCCATCTGACGGGATAAAAAGATATTATCCAACATGGACACTATCTTGAACCGAAACCAGAAGGTAACAAACGAAAGTGTAAAAACGGACCTTTGCTACGTTCAGTCAAAAAAAGGTTGCTAAGTTTGAAATGTGGTATTTTTACTTGAGATTATTTCAAAAGTGAAATACCCGATTTCTTCTTCTTACCGTCTAAAAATTGCCATAAATAATTATTAATTATTAAACAATCACGAGTAACAACACAATGTATTAAAAATATGAAACAAAGTATGTAATTATTAACACACTTCTGGCGGGTGAAAACAAGGAACCCTTTCGAGAAAATGGAATTAGTTTTAAATCGATATATTTTTGAAAATTATATTTTTTTTATGTACAGTCATCACATCCCAACTATAAAAGTCATGTCCAAAATAGGGAAGTTGAGTGAAAAATATTTTGACTTATAAAAAATATGTTCATGTAGATGACATTCAAACTTAATACCAGTATTTTTTTTTTTTTTTTTAAGTTCGTTTTCATATTTAAATTAATTCTACAAGTTTGAATTTTATTAAGCCCGTGAAAACGGCAGCAAATTTGGACAAATTGTATAATTCCATATTGGAAATAAAAAAAATGTT
The DNA here is from genome assembly GCA_951813805.1 of Limnephilus auricula. NCBI lineage: Eukaryota > Metazoa > Arthropoda > Insecta > Trichoptera > Limnephilidae > Limnephilus > Limnephilus auricula. The sequence goes on along the minus strand of OX638397.1, from coordinate 17,688,473 downwards.
ATGTGAAATATTAATGATTTATAATAAGTAGGTTTGGCTTGTTTTAAGTTAATAACTCAGGTACGGGACATACGTCATTCCTATGTCTACCTACGTTAAATTATCGTGAAAACAAGCTTATGTGTCCAAGCGGTTAAGGCTTGTTCGGACCAGGCTAGTGAGGATAAGTTGAGTGGCGAAAACGGTATTATGCTCTTGCCGCCGTTTTAGCTAGCTTAATAAAATTCAAACTTGTAGAATTAATTTAAATATGAAAACAAACTTTTTTAAAAAAAATACAGGTGTTTAAGTTTGCCTGTGAACATTGATAAAAATAAAATAAAAAAAGGACTCAATTTCCTTATTATGCCTACTTTGTAATGAGTTCATAAACAGAAGTCAAAGTTGGGCCATTTAGTGACATTTTATGTGTAAAAAAATTACATATTTTATAACATTAAAAAAAAATTTAAAATCACTTAGGTTCTAAGTCATACTAAAAATAACATTTTGCCCATCTTCAGTGTCAAAGTGTAAGTTTCCTTTTGATAAAATATTCTTCCACACCAAAGACAAGGAGTTAAGGGGACATACATTAATTACGTGAGCAGTTTAAAAAAAAATTAGACCCCCCTTCTTGGGCAGATTAAGAAAGTGGGACCCCCCCTCACGTGAGTTTTTTTTCTTACTCTCGAAATAAATGTTTTTCATAATAGCCATTTTTTCAGCGGGCAAAATGGAACACTTCAAAAGAAGTGAAACAATTACATTTTTTTTAAATTATCTCTATGTATAATAATACATACTCTTTTAAAGTTGACATGAGATTTTTATTGACCCCCCCTCCTCGGTGTAATGAGATTTGGTGAGATTTTACTGGACCCCCCCATATTTTTTGCTCACGTAATTAATGAATGTCCCCTAAGAAGATAGGGAAGAATATAGTACCCTTCCCGCATAAATTGTGTTAATAATTACAAATTATTTAATGAATGGGCACGTTGTGCACAAGAGTATCCACTAAAGAGCCTCCCTTCATAGCGACCATCCTCTCCAGCCATACAAAGAAAATTTAATTAATGTTTATAATTTATTTGCAGTTGCCACTCAATATCCACCTGAAGAAGCACTACGGCTGCTTCTGCTGCAAGTCCGGCCCTCTCCTACTGGACTTGAACCTTCCTGTGTCTGGCTATTGCTCGGGACAGACTATTCCCATAGACATCAGCTGTGAGAATGGCAGCAGGGTCCACATCTTCGATTTACAAATTGTATTGAAGAAGGTTATATCATTATGCCCATTTTATAGCTTTTGCCGCCTAAGTACAAACCACGGCATTTAACTTGTTGAAAGCCAGCATACAAAAAATATATTTTTTCAATACGACGTAAAATATTTGACAGTTCTCACCTTCCTTACGAATTCAATTTTTATAACTTTTCTTTTGTGATATAATACAAAAATTACATTAAAATAATGTAGATAAAACGAACTTCCTAATAATCACTCAAATCTATGCTTTCCACAATGGATTTATATAAAAAACAATTAATAAATATAGACTTCGAATACGACAGCGTTCATATTATCAAGCGGCAGCCATTTTGTCCGCCATCTTTGGTGCCCGGCGTGTCATTAGCAATTAATATGAATTATTCGGAGTGGCTAAATGCTATCCAGTAATTCGTAATGTCAAGAACGAGAATGGCCCAAGCGATTCTGACCTTGTTCTTCATAAAATTTCTCTATAGAATTTTCTTTCAAGAATATCAAATGTTCGGAGCCAATAGACTACAATTTGGGAGGCAAGAATGGGTACCCATTTATTGGATATCCAACACCTCTGCCATAGGTCACTCCAAGTGGTTAAGTAGTTATGATGACTTAGCAGGGGGGCCCGAGTTCATGGGGTGAGGTTTGTCTAGGTCTTGGTGACGGGTGATCTGGACACACTGAACCCCAGATTCCAACCCATCCATAGTATCGTTTTCCTTCCCAGAACTTCCTCTCCTTCCTTTTCTTAAAAAGACTTTCCACACAGAATCCCAAAAGCAACATTTTGATTCTGATTGGGTGAACTTTCAAAAGGGCGATGCTGACAGTATCTACCACTCCGGCATGATTATTTGACATTTATTCTTACTTCATTCAAAATTCAACCATTGTCTGATACAGAAATCAACATTTGTATGCAGGGATATGAAACATGAAGAAAAGCTTAAAAATAATTTACATGTTTATTTTGTTTCCAGACAGTGAAATATCACTTTAAAATACCTAGCGATAGGATCGAGTCGGAGAAGAATATCATAGCAGAGTTGAGTTTGGGACAGTTGGTCGCTAACAGCTCCAAGTCCTGGAGGGAATATATACAGCTTCCCGAACTGCCTCCATCTAACCTCAAGGACTGCAGAATTATAGATTTATATTATAAGATAACGGTAAAAATTATTTTATTCTTACAGTCTGAAATTATAGCATTTATTGCCATGTTGTGATTAAAATTTAATTCTTGTTCAGTGCCTACTGTAACGGATTGTATGTCCAATCTTTTTATATAGAAGGCTAAGGTAAGTTAAATCTTACAATGTGCAATGTAAAGTGTAAAAATAAATTACTGCCGCTTAACTTACAGAATATCAATAGACACAAACGGTTTTGAGTGTTTTATAAAAAACATAAACTAACCACTTCATATTACATTTACATTGAAACTCACTTAATAACTCAGGTACGGGGCATACGTCATTCCTATGTCTACCTAAGTTAAATTATCGCGAAAACAAGCTTATGTGTCCAAGCGGTTAAGAGGTTCCCACTCGAAAAGTTTTCACTAAGTGTCATTTTTTAATCCCTTGAAATTCCATATGAAAAACTGAAAAAAAACATGATTTTTTCCCACATACGAAATTTTGCAGGTAAAACTGCTTTCCGTTTGAGAAATTTTAAAAGTTTGGTGGTGAATCCATCGCAAACGAAAATTAGTCCGAAATATACCTGAAAATGTCCCTTTTTACACTAGGAAACGTTACTAATTTAGACAGCAAATTTGTGCATTTAGACATGGTCCGTAAGATTGTTACACTAGGAAACCAATTTAGACAGCAAAGTTGTGCATTACATGATTTAGGCCAAATTATAGCTCATCATTTACTATGTTTGATTGAAAAAAAGGATTTCGCGTAAGTGATCCATTCCCAGCTGTCCCCATTCACATTCTATTCCATTGTCCCCAATCACATATTATTATGTCACGTAATATGTGATTAATGATGTATGTGATTATGTGGGATAAACTTAATTTAAAAGACCGGTGTTGTAAAGGTTAAAAGGTTTTATTTTCATTTTCAGATAAAAAGTGTTCCTTCTGGGTGCCACCTAGACTCAGAAGAAAAGAAGGCCATCATCCTGGGAACTGTGCCCATTGTTGGTTTTGAATGTTTGCCTTCTGAAGTGAGCAACCGGCAGTCCAAGGCAAACTCCCCGTTACTCCCGTTACAGCGTCCACTCCCGAGTGCCCCAGTAATCACCCAATCTAGCCCGGGACCTGAACCCAACCGGTTACCGTTTTCACCTTTTGGAGGTAATTTGCTTCACCTGTTTCCTCAGTTAGATCATGAAAATCTGTGAGTAATGGAGGTTCAAAACTTGCTCTGGAAATATTTGTATATTTGAAGACAATCGCAAAGAACATTACTTATTTTTGATTTATTATGCCGTCTTACGTTTCCCCCTTCTTTAGACAAAACTTTGGAGAGCATTACAGTGTACATCATCAGGGCAGATTATGGTGAAGTGTGTAGAAGTGATACCGTTTTGCAAGTGTTAATCCTCTTAGGGCCGATATCTCAGTGTAATAATAATTTGGGAAGCAGGTATGGGTACCGCCACCCCTGAAACCATTTATTGGATAATCAACACCTCTGCCACAGGTCACCCCAAGTGGTTCGCTATGTTTGGTGACTCAGCAGGGGTGACTGTGTTCATGAGGCGAGGTTTGCCTGGGTCTAGGCGGCGGATGCGTCTGCCCACCTGCCAGTGCCGTATTTATACTTTTCATAAGTATAGGCCACTTCATTTGCGCCGCCCCTTCCTTCTTCTTAGAAGTTGCTGCCTTTCATAATCAATCACTTGTAGGCTTTTATTAAGTCACACACAATTTTTAAAATAAGTATTTCAAACATAGGTTAAGTAGGTAGCGGGTGTGCCTATCGCCAGCCTTCCCGCCGCAGTAACATAAACATAAGTACATAACTATCTAACATAGAACAGGAAAGAGTATTGGGAATTAGTAACTTTTACCAAATGAAACATGTGACATTTAATAATATAATAATGACTATTAACGGGACACTGCCATCTCAGGAGACACATGCAGATATTAGGAGTGGAAAACACCAATATACGCAGAAAATGTGAAGAGAGAAGAGAGACTCCAATTCACCTATGGTGCCAATGTCCTGCCCTGGTGGGAACTAGTCTCAGATTCCTGGGGAGTTATACAGTAGAACCAGAAGACATAGCCACATATCCAATGACAACCCTGGTGAACTTTATTAAAGGGACTGGGTTGTTATTAAAGGATTGAGGTAAAATGAGAGATAGCACAATGGGCCTACGGCCTAAGTGCTCACGGGAACTGCTTGTAAACCGTCTCCGCCTTTAAAAAAAAAATTTAATAGTTAGATGACTCTATCTATCCACAGTGACTTGTTTTTTGTTTATCGCACACAAACTTAACGGCTTACCAAAGCGAGCGAGCGCCGCCCCTTGCAAACTACCGCCCCTATACGGCCTATTGACAAATCCAGGACTGCCTACTGCTGCGTGGTAGGCCGGATTGCCGCAGTCTATATGTCCTATTGACTAATCCAGGACTGCCTACTGCTGCATGGCAGGCAGGATCGAATGAGACTGGTTGAGAGAGGCCTTTTGACCTCTCCAGCCAGACTCTCGATCCATTGCCTTCTACCGCAGCGGGAGGGATGGATTCATCCTTCCGTCACTTTTGGACACACTGACCCCCTGATCCCTACCCACCCCTCATAACTTTTACCTTCCCAGAACTTCCACTCCTTCCTTTTCTTAACCTTTACCACTCTGTAGGCCAGACATTCTGGCCGAAACGATTTTGGTAGGCAGCTCCATGGGCCAGAGGTTCTGGCCCGGCGCAGAAATAAGTTTAAGCACCGATTTCTATCTACCTAGGTATATTGTTCGATTCGTTATTTCCGAGAAGTACAAAGAGACGTTGCGACATGTTGGATAAATTAAAATTTCTTCATTTTAATTTACCCTTAATTAGATATACTCTTGGAAACATAGACGTATCATTTTTAACTTGTGGATTATTTGTCATATTCCAATATTTTCGGATCAGTCAGTTGTCCGTCCTACATTTATGACGGTTCTCCGAGGCTACTCCCACCTCCTGTGACCATAGTTTTTCGTTTTGTGGAACTATTAAATTTCTTATCGCCCCAATATTAACATTAGTACTTGAAAATAATAAAAATAGTAATCTGTAGAATTGTTTAATATTGGTAGTTAATTAACCGTCATGGAAAATAATGAAAGTTTTACTTCTAAGTTCAATTATAATGACGAATGTAATTGTATAGATAATAGTGATGATGAAGACCTTTTTACATTAATAATATTGATTTCAATGACAATGATAGTAAGTGATAGTGAAGAAGTCGTTAACAATCCAAGTGATAGAGATAGTGGAAGTGACGTTATCCCGCCGAAAAGAATGAGATTTGCTTATTTCAGCGAAGATGGTGATAATAGTGATGAAGAAAATATTGTGAAAAAAGAGGAGAGATTTGAAAGAGAAAGTATTCAATGCATTTTATGGTGTTATTATTGATAATAAGACCTCATCCTCATCTTCAAGATTTTTTTTCGACATACAATGGTGGCCCAAGCTTTTTTTAGGGGGTTTAGAAGTTTCGGTTGTAAATTCATATATTTTATTTAGCTGGTTGGAAATCATAGAGAAGGTGTAAATACAAGAAAAGAAGACATTCGGTAGACCCAGAACAGCGGTTAAATCATGACATAACGCCTTCGACCAACTTCGTCAATGCATAACGCCTAATACGTAGAAAATGTATAGGGATTGCGTCGTTTGCGGTTCTGATAGAGAAGAAAGGCAAAGAAAACGAACAATGTATCACTGCATAAGTTGTGACAACAAACCGGCACTTCATGTGGGAGAATGCTTTGAAAAATATCATACTCTAAAAAACTGTAAGTGATTATACAATACATAAGTAAGACATAATTTTTTAATAACATTGGACCGAATCGTCAGCGTATTTTATTGTGATAAAAATACTCAGAAAGTGACATTGATGTGTACACAGTTTTGCACGCCTTGTAAACGCCGTGTAGAATGTTATCGAAACTTATTATTTATTGCATGTCTTGTGGGCTGGTCTATCTTTTGTTTCCTGTATGAAGGTCGAAACCTAAAGTAAAGTCACCAATGCAAAATAAGATCCCGTTTACTGGCTATAAAACCTAAGCCAATCAATTGTTCACGAGTTCAGGTAGACACCGGTCATCCCCTGTGCGGTACAGGACAATTAGAAAGGAATGAATACCAGGATTTACATTCGTTTGTTTGTGTATTTCACCTATATTATACAAACTAATGTTATGCAGCAGAAGAAATTATGCAAATAAAACACATTAAAAGCACATGTATTATCCTTTAGTTACTTTATGTGTGATTTAGCAAGTACTTTATGCAAAATATGTACCAAATTTATCAAACATCTAATGGTCATACGAATTATCAGATAGGGTGCTCCGAAAATAAAGTATCGAAAATTTCATTTTTAAATAAAAAACTTAACTTAAACCGTTAAAATTTTTAACCAGAGTAGCCAATTGGATCTGAGAAAAAATGGTCAGAGTGGAAAAGGTTAAAAAGACCCCACACATAGCACCTCCTAAGACGATATTGGTCCTGGTGGAAATTGGGACCTCCAAAATGTGGAGCTAATGTAAAAAAAAATAATAATTACTACGCGAATAATTTTGCATTGAATATTTGAAAAATGCCATTTTATTATCATCTTCCACTGATTATTGTGACCAACTGAATAAATTATCGTACAAGTTTCCTTCCAAATTCTTAAAATATCCATTTTGTACCAAAAATTATTCGGTGTTTGACATCTTTTATGATTTGTTTATCTTAGGGTAGGCCATTTCAGCCTTTATGGACTGCTCGCCACTTGTATGATATCGGAGAAGAAGTCCCGAAGAACAATGTCGGATCTGCTGAAAATTGAAAATCGTTCTTTTGACTCATTTATTGGCTTTTTTTGTTGCTTTAAATGTTTCATTTGAAATGCAAAATATAAAAACAAAAAAATATTTCTTGATCTCAAAAAAAAAAATACCTAAGTAGTTTTATCTTTTAAAATATTAATCCATTTTTTTCAGAGCATTACATATTAATTATTACAAAAAAGCTAATTTTCAAGTCAATGCAATCTCTAAGAGCTCGTAAGCACTAGCGGCTGGCCGCCTAGGCGGTTCGATTAGTGGTTGAATTTTGTTTGAACTTTTCGGCAGTTTAGTGCGTACAAAATGAGCGGTTGCATATTAAAATAAAAGTGCGGCCAGCCGCCGCGGCTAGCCGCTTAGGTGGCTAGCCGCTAGTGCGTACGAGCTCTAATACAACCAACATTCATTATTTTTCATTCTGCTAATTAAAATTTAATTTATTTTAGCACCATCCCTATTCCAAGATCAGTCTTCAATGGGAATCATCCACGATGAAAAGAAGAGGATTTTATCACCACCCGCATTCCAGGAAGATCACTCTTCCTTGGGAATCATCCACGATGAAAAGAACAGGGTTTTATCACCACCCGCATTTCAGGAAGGTCACTCTTCCATTGGAATCATCCATGATGAAAAGAAAAGGATTTTATCACCATCCACATTCCAGGAAGGTCATTCTTCTATGGAAATCACCCACCATGAAAATAACAAGATCACATCACCACCTCCATATCAAGGAGGTCAGTCTTCCATGGGAATCATCCAAGATGAAAAGAACAAGATCACATCACCACCTCCGTATGAAGGAGGTCAGTCTTCCATGAGAATTATCCATCAAGATGAAATTGACCATCGCATGAGCATTTCACCAACTGGACCACCGTTCCGAGAAGGTGAGTCTTCCACGGAAATGACTCAAGATGAAATTGATCATCAGATCAGGATCGGCAATCCTCCGCCTTATTCGACCTTCGCAGGCTACTCTTACCCGTATCAGTAAGAAAAATCTATGAAACAATTATTACGTAAGGTGTCCAGGGTACAGTACAGTGACTTTGGGTGGTGATTAGATCTGATAGTACAAGTATAAAAGAAAACTTTGTTCAAAATTGACCGGTCGGTGGCTGAGTTGACAAATGCGTTAGGTTCCCACCAGGACATTGTGGGTTCGATTCTTTTACTGGCTAAGTCCTCCATCTTCAAGTCGTCCAGCCAATAATGATGATAGGAGATTTTAAAATATGGTCAGGTTATTCGTAAACCAGGAATATTTGTCTTTAAAAAAATAATTAATAAAACATTTAAAGGTACTTATGTACTTTTCAGGTAATTTTTTTAAAATAATTCAATTGTTTACAAATCAGACATATTCGCACATCCCATAGAAAAGGGTTGTAAATCAAAATGTTCTATTTTATGTTTTATCTCTGAATAGAACAGTGATTGTGATGATGCCCCACGAAAACCGTATTTAAGTTAGATCACTCCACTCCGTCGAAAAGAGACACTAGCGACATCTCGCTAGTGTCTAGTGGACTGCTTGTTCATCATTCGTCACACATTTTCACTCTAATGTGAAATTTACTTCTTTTTACTTAGAACACTTTTCTATGGGATGTTATGTATATGCAACATTACCACCGTATATCTTTTATAATAAGTAACTGCACAATACTCATATGTGGCCATTTTTGCCAAAGTTTGTACATTGTGTTTTTGTCAAGTCACACGATTTTGATATGCTTTTTCGTAGTTACATATTATAGAATATTGAAAAATTATGTATTTTTAACATGCAAATTTTTAAATTCACTTTATTAATTTTGTAGTTAAATACAACTGTCAAACCAGTACACATTTCTTAATTAATTATTTAGAACAAAAGGTAGTGCGTTTTTACAATTTACCATTTTTATATTCTATGAAACAAAGTCTGATTTCGTAATTAATTTTATGTGTTTATGATTAATTGGTGACTTCCTAAGTAGCCTAAATAATAATGTATATTTTTGATAAATAAACAGTTTTTATGTAAATTTTGACTAACATTGAAAAAAAATCACATCTACATTTTTGATATAGAATCCGTTAGTTCCATTCCATGATCATATTTATTTAAAACCTTTCTTAACTTGTTGAAAGCCAGCATCCAAAAATTGTTTTTTTCAATACGACGTAAAATATTTGATAGGTTTCACCTTTCTTACAAATTCAATTTTTATAACATTTCTTTAGTGATATAAGACAAAAATTACATTAAAATAATGTAGATAATACGAATTTCCTAATAATCACTCAAATCTATGCTTTTTATATCAAACACAAATAATAAATATAGACTTTGAATATAACAGCGTTCATATTATCAAGCGGCAGCCATTTTGTCCGCCATCTTTGGTACCCGGCGTGTCATTAGCAATTAATATGAATTATTCGGAGTGGCTTATTGCTATCCAGTAATTCGTAATGTCAAGAAAGAGAATGGCCCAAGTGATTCTGACCTTGTTCTTCATACAATTTCTTTATACATAAGAATGGAACTTACACATAACGGAATGGAAAGCATAAAAAATCAATCCACAAAAACAAAGTTCTTTTACTATAATATGTAGGTATATTTTTATTACTTAGAGAAACAGTTCCGACTTTCCACCACGGTCCTACGCATCGAACGGCACTGTTGTGCCATCATTTCATCCCATTCTAAAAAATGCGTGCAAATATGTGCGTGAGTGCCACCAAAATTTGATAGGATGTATTGTCATCGACCACAAGTCTATCTGCTAAGTTTCAGTTCGATCAGTTGTCGGGAAGTGGGTTAATTTTTTTTAAAAATTTTTCTCGGTCGGAAAGGGATATGGGAAAATGAAATTATTGTTTTTACTATCTTCCTCGCAATTTTTTCATATTTTCTCACCTTTTAAACCTTCCCTGTATCACGAAAAACATTTCAAAACCAAAATCAACTAAATCGGCCCATCCGTTCTCTATTTTTAGCGAGACAAACGAACAGCAATTGATATTTATAATAATAGATAATAGATGTATAATATTTATTTATTTGTAAGAAACCAACAGATTTTTTTAATGCGTAGATAATTGTCAGGTTGTTCTTGACGGTATGTGGATTTAAAAAAAAATATTTTTATTTATTTATAAAATACATGACAAAACATTATAACGTTTACATATATTTATGATACATTAGATCATTAAACTAGGCGATTTTTTCATGGTGACTAATGGAATATATATTACGACAAGACCGTGACAAAATTTGCGAGACGTTTTCTATAGCCCAGTCAGCATTTTGGCACAACGTGTCATGCCAATGTATTGGCATACTGCACCTAAAGGGTTAAGGTATTTTTACATTTATACATAAATATATTTTTAGATTTGTGTTTTTAAAATTTAGTAGATTTACTTTATTTTTAGATATTATGCATTGTTTTACAACATTAACTTAATTATTAATATGGAGAAAACTCTCAAATATGTACATGAAATATTATGATTATAAGTATGCATATTTTTATGCTCGTACTCTTAACACATTGAGAAATTTATATTTACGTGAGATATTATTGTGTATTTACAAACTTTTAAATTCACTGTATGCCTTTACACTCATGCTCTTAAAATTAAAAAATCCATATTTACATCAGATATTATTACATACATACTTTTATATTCACTGTGGGCCTTTACACTCATGCTCTTAAAATTTAAAAAATCCATAATTACATCAGATATTATTATATACATACTTTTATATTCACTGTTGGCCTTACACTCATGCTCTTAAAATTAAGAAATCCATATTTACATCAGATATTATTATATACATACTTTTATAGACACTGTGGGCCTTTACACTCATGCTTTTAAAATTTAAAAAAAAAAACATATTTACATCAGATAATATTATATACATACTTTTATATTCGCTGTGGGCCTTTACACTCATACTCTTAAAAGTAACAATACATCATTTCACACAATTTAAAATTCAAGTTCCGTGAAAGTTCTGTTATTATGTCATCGTAAGGCAGTGCGCAAGAAATTAAATAGAATTTGCTTTCACAGAATTTGAATATAAAATTTTATGAACTGTACAAATACGGTGAAACAATGTCCAATTGTCATCCTTTATTAACTACATAAAAAAATAATTATGTTGTGAAACCATGTAAATAGCCTTATAAAATTTCAAAGACATCGTTGGATATTTATAAAAAAAAATTACAACCCCCCTTTCGATTTAGATTTTTTCTTACTCTCAAAATATTTTTTTTTCATAATAGCCATTTTTTCAGCGGACAAAATGGAACACTTCAAAAGAAGTGAAATAATTTTATTTTTATTTTTTAGTATCTCTGTATTTATTTACTATCTAATATAAATATACTCTTTTAAATTTGACGTGAGATTTTTATTAACCCCCCCTCCCCTCTGTATAATGAGATTTTACTACCCCCCCCTATTTTTTGCTCACGTAATTAATGTATGCCCCGTGGTTCATTATCTGCAACGTCCAAATCTTTCGCGGACCGGCAGAAAATCTCCGCGGACCATGGGTTGGGAAACACTGGATTAGAGATCATTGTTATATATAAAATATCTGACCGTAATATCATGCCTTCTTTCCTCAATTTCCTGGTCTTCAACTCGACTTCTTCAGTTCCGCCATAACCTGTTCTTCGGATAGATCTGCTGACGCCTGATTGAAGTGCCCCCACGGTGAGGATCCTTCTACTAGGTCCATTTCTGCTACGTAGAATAATCGACTCTAAAATACGCAATTGAATTCAAGCGCTCCTCCACTAAGGGCTCAGTGCTCAGTGTCCGGTTTGTCAGAAGGGTCATTCTCAAATAATACGATTGAAGATAGGACTCGAAGCTGATTAAAGATATTAATATTATGAAAAGAAGGAAATATGTAAGAATAATAAAAAAAATATATTTAAATTTAAATCAAGTGTTGGTACAATAAACATGCAAAATAAAAGTTGGTAAAATATTAGTTCAGAGGTAAAAACTAAAAAATTCTAAAATTTTTAATTTGTGATAAAAATTATTCCAAATGGAGCCAGCCCCAAAAATAGCCGGTTTCTCAGCGAAATAATATCATATGGCATCGGCATGGCAACACCGGTTCTACAAATAAACAAAATCTATGGAAAGCATGGTTGTGTCAGCTCGGCGCGAGAGATTTTTGATTTTGACACTTTGTTTGACAGATAATAAACTTATTGCACGTGTCGAGTCACATTTCTACGATGGCCGCCTTTCAATTCAAAAAGGTCGACATTAAATCGTATAAAAAGACTGCGATTCCTCTGACAACAGATAACATTTATTGGAAAAAGTTAGATGTAAGTAAAAAAACTTTCAATATTTACTACATTTCGTTTCATTTTCAGATAATAACTTAACATGTTGCTGATTTTCAACGCATTATTTATAAAAAAGTGATCAGTACTGTATCTATTTTGATGAAACACTCTTTCAAAGGTTTAAAAGATTTGTGCATAGAATATGCTCCCCACCTTAACCTAAAAAAATGAATAACAACTATCACCGCGGGATTCCTTTAGTTTTTAAAAACAAAATCAATGTAACCTCAATCAAAACGATAACAAATGTATTATATTTGTTCGGTTCCAAATACCGGATCTTTTGTAATCTTACATTTTCTTTCAGATTTCAAAACTACACACTAATCCAATATCTTCTGTACTGTTCTCTTCTATTATGATTTCAGGCTCCTGTACTTGTTAAGGAATTCGGAGCGATAGACTACATTGATTTTTCTCCAGTTGAGCCTCATTACTTTGCAGTGACATGCTCTGTTCGTGTTCAGGTAAAAAATAACGTTTTTATTAACCCTAGTAACCGTCCGGTAAATATCCGTTGTTTTGCGCAAGGTAATCGCTGCGCCTGTCGCTGTGGATAAATGCGTACAAACCATACATACATAAATACTAAGGTTAAATACTTGTTAACATTGTTTCTGGTATAGAATAATTCTTCAATAAAAACAAAAAGAAAAATAATAGGAAGTGAAGGTTAATTCCATAGAAATAATAATATTACAAAAGTAGAAAGAAAAAATGCAATAAAATAGATGTTGTAATAATAATTATGGAAGTTAAGTTTGACAAGATTATTATGTATCATGTTATATCTCACATTTATGTTTTTTTCTTCTTCAGATATACAACCCTATTACACGGCAAGTCACGAGGAACTTGTCTAGATTCAGAGAGGCTGCATACGGTGGATCGTTCAGGTCGGACGGCAAATTGGTAGTAGCCGGAGGAGAAGAAAACCTAGTCAGACTGTTTGATGTTCAGTCCAAGAGTTTATTGAGGTTGTTCACCGGCCATACAGCACCAGTAAGATTTACTTTTTCTTTTACCTAATGAAATGTTTTAAGCTTCAACGACAAAGATAATAAAGGCTGTGTAGATATTCATTCCTTTATATATAATTGTGCAGTAACCCCTGGTTTAACTTGTTATTTTTAGGTTCATAGAACGTTCTTCACTCAAAAGCAAACCACCGTGGCTAGTTTTTCCGATGACAAAACCGTTGCCGTGTGGGATATAGCCGCAGAAGAAAAGATTGCATCATTTGCCGAACACAACGATTATGTGAGAGCCGGCTGTGTTAGTCCTGTCACACCGGATATCTTAATGTCGGGAGGATACGATGGAGCTGTCAAGATGTATGATGTCAGAACTGGAAACTCTGTATTTTCAGTTGACCACGGAAGCCCTGTCGAATCTACAATATTCCTTCCCACCGGAGGACTGTTCCTCAGTTGCGGTGGTACTGAAATCAAAGTCTGGGACGCTTTCGCTGGTGGCAAATTACTTGCAAATATTTCTCAACATCACAAAACTATCACTTGCCTACATTTGGCAAGTAATAATAGAAGGTTGCTATCAGGGTCATTAGACAGACACGTCAAGATTTATGACCTTACAACATTCAAAGTCGTACACAGTTTAGACTACCCAAATGCTATTTTAAGTTTAGCCATTCCAGAAAATGATGAAACTTTAGTCGTAGGCATGGTGGATGGTTTGGTGTCGATAAGGAGGCGAGACGAGCACTTTAAGGTGCCAGAAGAAGGAAAGAAAAGCAAAGCGATCGATTTTGTTCCGGCTTATGTTGATGAAATAGTGCCTCAGCAAACAACAGAAAAAACTTCCAAACACGACGTGTACGTCAGGAAATTCCAGTATTCAAAAGCTCTCGATGTTGTCATGGCGACGTATGTGTGCACAAAAACGCCAGAAGTTACAGTGTCTTTATTCCAAGAGTTGATAAGAAGAAGAGCTTTACACAGCGCGATGGCAGGGAGAGATGAAAAAAGCCTTTGGGCGATTTTGAAATTCTTGATCAAAAACATTGGCGATGGACGCTTCACTTTGACTCTTTTAGAAGTTGGAAGCATTCTAATGGATATTTGTGAAGATAACGTCAGCAACTTCACTCCGGGAGTGTTGCGTGGTTTTAGAATACTGGAAGATAGGTTGAGGGAAGAAGTTGAAGTAGCCAAGGACATGGCGTCGCTTGAGGGGATGTTCAGCCTCCTGTTGGCCGGCTCCTCCATTGAAGCAGACTCGGCACTGAACTCTGAACTTCCAACCTATCATAAGCCATCCGCAAAAGCAGAAAAGAATTTTGTTATAAATGTTTCATAAGAGATTAAAAAAAATAACTACATAATACCTGTCTTTGATATTTGTCTCCTAATGACGTAGCCACATCGCCAGTAAGCACATAATAATATATGAACATGTAGGTATAAAGTATTGTCTCTATAATCTGAACAGTTAAAAACTGAGCCAGTTCGGTTTAACGAATTTTCAGATCACTGGAATCTATAAGAAACAGCTGGATTTTCTGAACGTTTGAGAGTTTGACGTTCTGGAACCTTGTAATGTAGATGCTACATAATAAAATTTTTATTATTTTTTCCTTTCAAATCAGATATTGTGGATTTACCAATGGTAGATTATTTGATAATTTTGAACAGCTCTCCACTATGGCCTGGTATATCAGTTGCTTTTGGTTGGAATCATAAATAAACCAATCCCGTTGGAATGTTGAGCTTAGCACATAAATTCGTATATAGGTTGTAAGCATAGATATTATCAATATTACACGTTTATCTAAGATTTTAATAGAGGAATAATATTATTCATACATATGTATCTATTTTCTTTGCAAAAACAAAACTACTGTCAGTGCGATTTTTCAAAATGTCAAAGACCGCAGTTTACTTTGTATGCGGGTTTAATTTTTGATAAAGTTCCCCACTTAAATCAGTCAATCAATGTTTAAAAATTGTAAATAATATTTATTTTGCTGGAGTCAGTGCTTTATTTATGAAATTATGATTGAAAACAAACTGTTCTCACATTGAAACTTTTAAAATTCCTCTTATATCTTACCAGACAATTTTAGATTGAGTATCATCCTTTGTCAATTAATATCGACATTCCTCATCGCTCAATGAATCATCGAAATCCGTTATCGTAATGTTTACTATGAACATACATAGTACCTGGACCTGATGTCCTTTCTAAAGGGGGCTCTAAGTATTTCTGTGGCTACGGACCCAAGACACTCATGGTGTCTACCAGATGCCTTCGGCTATTATCGTAACCTTTTGTACATTAGACAAGAACGACGATAGATGATACTCTTCTAAATAATACTTAACTGACATCTGTTGAGATACCACAAAAACAATGTATAACTAACTATACTAAAGATACCTACTAGCGGTACCTAAGCGCCAGATTTTATTTTTCTAGACAATGAATTAGTAACTTCCTGGGGTATTTTACAAATTTCTGATTTTAGTGATACTTTTATCAGAATTAATTAAAATAAACTCCGCAGAAATATCATTTTTCGCACCTCGCACATTTTTGTACACACCTTCCTCACTTGTGTCGTTAAGTATTCCACTTTATTTTAGAGTATTTGCTAGGCAAATTCGACAGCAGTAGGTCCTTCCAATACACTGGGGCCGTGCGTCGCATATTTTTTGTACATGCCTTCATCACTTACATTGTTTTATTTTAGGGTATTGTGTCGTCTTAACATCTTCTGTTTTCCACTCATCAAACCCGCCCCCGTCATCCATGGTTCGAAATATAGTGGGTTCGGATTACAGAAACACTTTTATTAATTAATGAAAATGATTAAAGAAAACAATACATTTTTTTAAAATTATTTTATTTGTATAACAAAATGCAATAAGCAATTTACATTACAATAATATTATTTTTTAAGGCATACATTTTGAACATGTAATATAATTTTATATCAAGTCTGTCTAAGGATTTTTTTTTTAAAGGCGGAGGCGGTTTACAAGCAGTTTTCGTGAGCACTTAGGCCATAGGCCCATTGTGCTATCTCCCATTTTACCTCAATTCTTTAATAACAACCCAGTCCCTTTAATAAAGTTCACCTGGGTTGTCATTGGATATGTGGCTATGTCTTCTGGTTCTACTGTATGTCTCCCCAGGTATCTGAGCCTAGTTCCCACCAGAGCAGGACATTGACACCATAGGTGAATTGGAGTATTTTCATCCTCTTCACATTTTCTGCATATATTGGTGTTTTCCACTCCCAATATCTGCATGTATCTCCTGAGATGGCAGTGTCCCGTTAATAGTCCTACCAGTTCCCTCAGCGAGTTTCTGTCCATATCGAGTAGTTTCCTGGTTCGTCTAGGGCAGTGGTTCCCAAACTCTTTTGGGCCACGGACCACTTTTCATAGTCAAAATTTGCCCATGGACCCCCGGGGAAAGGAATGCGTGATCCTGCCAAAATTCCTGACTTATTTGTGCATTGGTATTGAAAACCACTGGCCTACATTGATAGGTAAAGCCAAGACAACATTTTTATTCTTTACTATCGAAACCAGATGAATTTTCGTGGACCCCCATTTTTTTATCACGCCAATGTAGACGCCCATCGAGTCTCCCGTGGACCCCTGGGAGTCCACCTGGACCACTTTGGGAATCACTGGTCTAGGGTATGGTCCTTTTTTGAGAACTTTGGATTGTCTCTAAGGCATTTTGTTTGTAGTTTGCCTAATCTTAAGGCCAATCTCATTGTCAAACTAAATGTACGTAACACAATTTATTAAGTAATAGAATCTATCAAATATGTATGTAACATTTCATCTTTACACACATTGAAATATATCACATTCAGTTTTCAAAATTGTGTGAATATTAATTTCTTAATATAACAGCACGAATATTTAAAGGCCAACACAGTGAATATATAATGTATTAACTTATTTGAGAGTTTTCTCCGAATTGGCAATTATGTTAACATTGTCATACAATTTAATGTAATTATAATATCCATATAAAGTACATATAAATTTTTAAATATCTTCTAAAAAATTTTTAAATATCTTCTAAATTTGTAAATATGCAGAAGTAAAAATACCTTAATTTCTACCAATGTGTACAACATTAAAAAATATATTCGAACATTTTTCTTGCACGTTACGTCATAATACATAAAACATAGAGATTTAACCACTGGATCATTCTGATAAATAATCAATTTCACCCTCGAGCACTCAAATTAATTTTTGGTTTCGGTTTACAATTTTCCCACCCTCTTTTCCTCGAATGTTAAACTACTTATAGTGTTAAAGAGTCATTGAATGCACCTATAATTAACTGTTCATCCCATATTTTTAGGATTCATAAAAAAAATATCAAAAATCGTTAAATTTATAAATGCATGAATTCTGTTTATAATAAACACAATAATATTTTGTTTTAATTCCACTTTATTAATTTTTAATCCAACTAGTTTCGGTTCAACCTGAACCTTCCTCAGGGATGTATAAAAATATACTAGTATATTTTTATACATCCCTGAGGAAGGTTCAGGTTGAACCGAAACTAGTTGGATTAAAAATTAATAAAGTGGAATTAAAACAAAATATTATTGTGTTTATTATAATTATGTATTCCCACAAAGTGTTTGCTACAAGTGAAAAATTCTGTTTATCATTTACTTCAAAATTGCGTTATAAGCATTAAAGAAGCGTCTCCTCCAACGAAAATGTTTACACACTTTTTGGATAGTTAAGTCGGGGCCACAATGTTTTTACTTTCCGTGGCCTATGGAAAACAACAAACGTTGTGGCACTGCCCCATGTTTATGGTAATGTTTGAGGTATTGTTTGTGAAATTGGTCGCAAGAGACCGGCCTTGAGTTAAACAAAATATCAATGGTTATAAGTTACAAGGTTTTTGGAGAATATTAAATATTATGTCTTCTGCTTGTTGTCTATGAAATAGTTGATAATCACAGATATAAATTTTAACTCGAACATGCATTTTTTAATATGTAAATACGTGATCATTAATTTGTAAGAAAACAAATTTCAATAATTTCGGTTCTCGGAATGTCAATAAAAAAAGTAATTCAGAAGAGATATGAGATATTTCTTGTTAAAAAGTGAAACTATGTTATTTTTGTGATTACTTGAAGATTACAAAGCACAGGAACCATTAATAATTCCATTTAACTTGGTAATATATGTTTTAAAACTTCAAATTAATTCTTTGAATTGGCCACATTTTGACCAGCGGATGCCCGAGGGAGTTTGCAAATTGGCCAAAATTTGGCCAATTTGCAAAAAACACTACAGTGGTTATGCACGATAGAGATTTATTAAATGTTAAAAGATATAGTTTCAATAACAACTAGAAATATAATGTTATGTTATCTTTATATATATAAATCTCGCTTCACAATGTTCGTCCAAGACAAACTCCGAAACTACATAACCGATTTTGATGAAATTTGGCTTACTGTATGTAATTTGGTCCAACTTAAAAGATAGTATTGTTTTCATCTCGATTATTGACCTCAATATTTATTATTGCGAATTAAATGTTTGTTAAGGGACAATGATTTGAAATTATTTCTATGTTCCATAAGTTTCTGACAGATTTCTGGTTATCTAGGTTAGGTAACCATCCAGTAGATGGCGTTGTGTTTCATTAGCCACAGCAATGCGGGGGTGGGCAAGCTAGTTATAATTACATTCAACTTTTAAAAATATATTATACTACTTATAGTAACTTATTATATCTATATTATGTCTAAGTAGAAATACCTTGATTTCTACCAACGTGTGAGACATTTATTTTTGAACATTTTTTTTGCATGTTACGTCATAACATTTATAAAAATGTACATATAACTTTTTAATAGGTACAATGAGAGATTTAGGGGCTATTCCACAGATTATGCATACAATAACATTTTCGATTTATTAAACACAATTTTTTTAGTTATAAAGTCCGAGTTTAATATTCGGTACTTGAACCTTTAAATAGTGGCTATTTATCGGATAAGTTAGCAGAGTTTTCTATCTGTTGCGAGTATTTATTTGTTTATTTATTAATATATTTTTTTTATTAACCTAAGAATGGTACATATTAATTCATACTGGTCTTCCATTAAAAGCATTTGCTTGTGGATGTTATTATTATTTGTTATCGTATGGATAAGCTATCAGGAGGATGGTGGAGTACCCCCTGTAGAGATTTATTAAAGGTCAAAAGATATAATTTCCAAAACAACTACTAATATAATGTAATTATAACGACTGTAAGAAGTACACCCAAATTTTTTAACTATCTATAAAGGTTCCCCAGCAGAGTCGTATCCACATCATCAGGGAGCATTTCAATACTTAACTTACTTGTTACATTAACGGCTGCTGTTCCTAACTTTTAAATCGATTCATCTGAGGCTGCGATCAGCCAAGCATTTTGTAGGGTAGCGCTCGATTTATGTTGTCCCCAAACATCTTATGTTATCTGGCCTCGCCCGCTCTCATAGACAATAAAATGACATCAAAGTAAGAACTTTCGAAGTTAAATTAATATTATAGAGTTAATTGTTGTATTTACTATTAATACACGTAATTAATTTAAAATATTTTTATCCATAAACTGACATTTTATATTTTTTAAACAAACGTATATAAAATAAAGTGTCAGCTTGAACGTAGATACTGGACTTGACACTTGGCTTGGCGAATATTCGAAAACGACATAGTTTTTCGCATAAACTAACCGTTTTTCGTCTCTGCTCCGCACGCATCCGAACTTCTCAATCCATATTAATTAAAATGATAATTGATAAACGCAATACAACAGAAGTGAAATGAGCGCGAAACTGTGTCTTCTGTCAAAGTGATATTTCATTGACCATATATTGTGTTCGCGGTATTTTTTCTACTCTGTTGACACTTTTAAGAACTAGTCCAAAACTGAGGCGGCCGGAACGAGTTTAATCCACTAGTCCGGCTTCCTTAGGTTAAGATAAATGCTTAAGCGATACTTGTGTGTTGGAAAAAGCGTAGTTGTGCACTAATCAAATACTAAGGCAAAATTTTGGCTTAGTAATTGATTAGTAGGATTGGGAACAGCGGCCGTTAATGTTGGTGGGTGACAGTGACCATTCTTCTATAATTAATGGGACCCTAACTTTAGGATATATATTTATTAAAAGCGTAGTACCTGTCAATAAGTATCTACAATCATTTAAATATGGTTATGTTTTCTGTAACGGGGAATGCCCCGGACAAACTTCAGAAGAATGATAATTTTGATTAAAAATTCATTATTTTAATTCAATTGTCTCGTCATCTGATTCCCCCACATGTATAATGAGAGGATCGTCATATTCATGAAATCCTCGCTTTGCGAATACAATTCATCGACAAATTATCGCTAATTTGCTGCAGAGACTCATTCCACCTTTTCATCCCAAAACCCTTCCTGACCAATTTGCTTATTGTAATATTCTTTACAGTTAACTCACACCAGCTCAATGGGTTTAAAATGGCAGTGGTATGGAGAAAGACGCAACATCAAGTGCGTGTAAAACTTCTGATAATGCGGTTCTTCATTCAAATGATGACTTTTAATCTATTTTATTATTACATAGTATGTGATACAGCCCTGATATGCCGTTAACTTTATTGAACATATCTTAATATATAAAACTAAGTCGGGTTAGTTACACTATTTATAACTCAAGAACGCCTGAACTGATTTTTATGATCTTTGATTTGTTGGATTTGTCTCCGTCCCGAATAGCAGAATAACTATTAAAACATCGGAAAAAGTCACAGGAAAAAAAATTACGAGGAAAATTAATTTTTTTTAATATATTTTGTATGGAACAGCTTTTCTAATAAAGTGCGTGGACCGATATCATTTGAATTACTTCAAACATAGTGTAGTGTGCCCAATATTTCGTGTTGCATTTTGCTTGAAAACGATACATAAGCAAATGCCTTTATGCCACGTGAATTACATTCATTTCAATGTAATTAAAATACTTTTCATTTTGATTTTTGAACTTGATTCATTTAGAGTTATTTAACGTAAAAAAACTGAATTAAATTCAGCTAATAATTAAACACAACATTTATCGATTCTGAGGCGGTATGAAGTTTGCCGGGTCAGCTAGTTATGAATAAAAATAAGCCAGCCCAAACATTTCAGTCTTAGATATTCATACATATATAAATGGATAATGATGTACAAAAGTATCATCAATATTAAGCACATTATTTGGGGTATATCAGAGAAGATTAGAATCACCAGTTTAAATTTACCCTCTAGACACCTTGTATATTTGTTTTAGAGGTTTTTTATTGATACGGGTAAGAGTATCCTGCGAAGCTAGAGTAAGGTGGAGGTATTTGGATCCTGTTCTGATGATCAATTTCATCTTGGGTCATTCCCGTGGAAGACTGACCTTCTTGGTAAGCGGGTGGTGCTCCAGTAGGTGAAATCCTCTCATGATGATCAATTTCATCTTGATGGATAATTCCCATGGAAGACTGACCTCCTTGGTATGGAGGTGGTGATCTGATCATGTTATTCTCATCTTGAATGATTCCCTTGGAAGACTGACCTTGGAATGGGGGTTGTGATGTGATTCTGTTGGTTTCACCATGGGTCATTCCCATGGAAGACTGACCTTGGAATGGGGGTGGTGATGTGATTCTGTTCGTTTCACCATGGGTCATTCCCATGGAAGACTGACCTTGGAATGGGGGTGGTGATGTGATCCTGTTATTTGCATCTTGGATGAATCCTGTGGAAGACTGACCTCCTTGGAATGGTGATGTGATACCGTTATTTGCATCTTGGATGAATCCCATGGAAGACTGACCTCCTTGGAGTGGAGGTGGTGATGTGATCCTGTTATTTCCATCTTGGATGATTCCCGTGGAAGACTGACTTCCTTGATGTTGGGGTTTTGATGTTATCTTGTTCTTTTCACCATGAATTATTCCCATGGAAGACTGTCCTTGGAATGGTGGTGGTGCTAAAACAAATCAAATTTTAATTAGCAGTAAGCAAAAATAAAATAAAAAGTTGATTGTATTAGAGGTTGAAGAGAATGCTTAGCTATAATAATTAAGGATTATGTCGTAATAGTGTTCTGAAAGAGCTGATCTGTATTTGAATAAAGTTAGATCAGTTGGGGTTTATTTATTTTTTTTACATTAGGTCCACACAGGAGGCCCTGAGGAAAATAATTTCCCTCAGGGCCTATGTCATCTTTGGGGATGCTGTGTGGAGGGTATTTTTAAGGAAAGGAAGGAGAGGAAGTTCTGGGAAGGAAAAAGGTATGAGGGTTGGGTAGGAATCTGGGGTTCAGTGTGTCTAGATCATCCTTCGCCAAGACATATATAAACCTTACCCCATGACCCCGGGCACCCCTGCTAAGTCACCAAATGTAACAAACCACTTGGGGTGACCTATGGCAGAGGTGTTGGTTATCCAATAAACGGTTCCCGGGGCGGCGGTACCCATTCCCGCCTCCCAAATTCATCGTACGGGACAATTGTGTCAATTAAAGCTACATACTTCATTCAATATATATTAATTGTAAAAAGTTCTATCTAGTGTGCAGGATGCTGAACTTATTGCAGTTTGTTTTTTAGTTTTCGGGAAGTAATTTTAAAATACAAATTGAAATGCTAATGGTTAGGACATGATAATAACTGCAGAGAATATACATTTCAGCATGCTTCCAACAAACAGTGATCATATACGAGTCGATTTCTTTCTATCTTTTCCAGTGGCGAAACTATACCATCGGGGGCCCGTGGCAAATTCATTGGATGGGGCCCCCGTAGTTAAAATCACAGTCGCTTTGAAATTGATTTTTTTTATAAATAAATTAGGAAGTTACCCAACAGTATTACTGATATTGTGTGCATTTTTATTAAATATCTAAAAAAAATGTTTTCAAAAGCATAGTTTTTATCTATCTAGGTATAATGAAATAACTATTTATTCTTTACAAGATATTTAATAATAAAATTCTTTTCTCCGAGCTTTCTGTTCCGCAAAAGTATCAATAACGTCATCAAAGTTTAATGATCGGGCCATTGCATTTTCAATAGACATACTAGCTAAGTTACATAGCCTGTCTTGTCCCATTGAGTTTCTTAAATATTTTTTTATTAATATTAGTTTCGAAAACGACCTTTCGGCACTAGTTGTATTCACAGGAATTATAACAAATAACATTAATGCTTCATACTTCATGAAAGCTGCACGACGTAAAACGATTCTTTATTATTGATAAATCAGGAAGTTCTCTAATATACAAAGCCTTTTCTATTTCGGCATTTTGCCAGCCCTGCCACCCTATAGTTTTGCCACTGATGTTTTCTCAAAGCTACTTGTGCATCGATTTACATAATATATTATTATGGACCGCTAGTCAGTGACTTTACAAAACATCTAGATTTTTAGACAATTCTACAATTCTCACAAACTCAAGATAAAATGTGGCAAGTAAGAAACACTCTTATGTTTACAGTAAATTCAAAATTTGTTCATGTAAGACAAATAATGTATGCGTATGAAAGAAATAAATGGTAGGGCCGGGCGGCATCCTAATTTTGGCTGTTTTTTGCGCCCAGACCCTGTACTCTAGTAGGCCTTGCATTCTCTAATGACGCATCAAATCTTCTGGCGAAAAACAATTGAAATTATTTATGTAATAATAAGTAATTTCCGTGTATTTACAAAGAAATATTATTGCTTGGATTTTACTAGTGTTTGCCAAGTAATGAAAACATTTTTTCATCACAAAAAGGCATTTTGGCACTTTTTTAATGCATTACTTAGAGGTAATTGCAACAAAGATGCTCTGAAACTGCAATTTTATAGACTTTTATAATGAATGGAAAAATCATTAGAGTCGTGTTTTGCATTATAAAAAATGAGTTAAAGAACATAATGGGACAAGATTGTAAACCTCACCAATCAAAATTGAATGTTATTTACTTTAAGAAATTGATCTAATTACTCAGATAATATATCTAATTAATTTAGCTTGTTGGTTTGTAAAAGTAATGTTTATTTTATATCCTAAACTAAATCAAAGCGTCTTTCAAGATTTGCCTAAGATCCCGCGCTGGCTTCATCTGATACTGGCTATGCCCCATGTGGTATGTATGTATTATAAATAACTGTAAGAAATACAGAATGGATCCGATAGGTGGTCGCAAATGTTACTAGTATTTGAATCATTGCATATTATATTATGGGATAGCCAGATATTATGTGGTAAGTGTGATATAATTACAGGAACAGGTAAGGCATATTACCATCGTAAAGCGCATATGGAAACAAGTTGTGGTCAGGTCCCAGGCTAGATTGGGGCATCATGGGGGCACTTGGAAGAGGAAGTTGTTGTAGAATAGGGGGTGGCAGCATTGGCGTTAGTGATGGGAGCAGCGGGAACTCAGCCTTGGACTGCCAGTTGCTCGCTTCAGGAGCCTGCACGGGCACGTGGGGCGGGCCGGGAGGCAAACAGTCAAAACCAACGAAGGGCACAGTTCCCAAGATGATGGTCTTCTTTTCGTCTAAGTTCATGTGGCACCCAGAAGGTACACACGTTATCTAAAAAAAAAATTCGTTAGAATAAAACCTCTTATCTTATTGCCAATAAAACTTAGGGACTATTGGGCTCTAACGTACTCTAACGGCTCTAACGTTTTTGATGATGATCATTTTGAACACTAGTTGTTACCAGTGGTGGTCTGTGAGTTTTCAGAGCTAGAGTGGTAAGATTGAAAAATACGTCATTACTGATGTTTAAGCTGAAAATAAAGGATGTTCCAATGGCTTAGACCATGGGTCGGCAACCGCGAGGCGTCTTGGTGCGGCCCGCGAGATTCTCACCACAACGCACGTGTCAGACGATATCATACACAATGGAGTGAAAGGGAAATACACGAACTTTCTAACAACCGGTGGGTTGTAGATCTTGGGATTTTGACTGATTTCTCTACTCAATACACGTTTACAGGGAAAAAATAAATCGATATACAATGTGTGTTCAGATGTTAACTAATTTTAAATGAAACTACCATTGAGATGAAAGAAAACTCAATCATTTTCCAAATTGCAAGTAAGCAATAGAAGAAGCTGGGATCAATTTTGTTTGGCAAAATTCATTTAAACCGGTTTGCTGGTTTCAAAAAGTTCTCACGTCTGATGGAGATTTTCAAAAACCGATAATGTACCAGGCTATTTGCAAATTTACGTGATTTACAAAGTGATACCACACTTAAAATGGCTTTTAAGGTGAATGTCAAAATAATTCATATTCTACGCTTTCGTAGATGGCGCTCGTATAGTATTTTTTACTTATAAACGCTTTTTACAAGTTATGCTTTGAAATATTAAGAAAAATTTATGGTTTAAATCTTTCAATAAAGGCTAACAAATACAATATTTCATCTGTGATTCAATCCAATATTGTATTTGCTAGCCTTTCTTAAAAGAATAAAGTTTTTTATTTAACGAAACTATTTGTTAATATTCATATTGCTTGTGTACATTCGCGAACAATAAAATTTTCTTAATATTTCAAAGCATAACTTGTAAAAAGCGTTTATAAGTAAAAATACTATACGAGTGCTATCTACGAAAGCGTAGAATATGAATTATTTTGACATTCGCCTTAAGGAAAAAAACAAACTTTGTGGATTTCTAAGGGAGTTTGCCCACTGAAAACTACAAGGAGTTAAAAAGGTTTGCTCAGCAAATAATTACTATGTTTGGTAGTAGGTACATATATTTGTGGGCAAACTTTTTCAATTCTGAATTATTGAAAAAACAAACGCTGTTCTCGGTTATCTGATTCACATTTAGACGCTATACTGCGCATCTCTTTTAAAAAAAAACAAAAATATTTCTACACAAATATTGTATGTATACTGTAATGATATGTGACCCAAGTGCGGCCCGCACTAATCCCCACGTCTAATACTTGGCCCTTTTACAACAAAAGGTTGCCGACCCATGGCTTAGACCGATGTTAAATGTGAATGAGGCTTAAACAAATGTTGTTGATATATCTGGTCTTGACATCTAGCAAGTTCAGTCTTTGGCAATTTCAACCATAGAAAGATTAACAATCGAACAATGTGTTAAAGTTATTGAAGCCTATTATGTAAAAGGATATTTGAACAAAAATGCATTTCGCGCACTTCACGATTTTTTTGGTCAGCATAATCAACCAATTTCATCTCAATGACTTAATTAAAAAGCAGAATTGCTGTGTATAAATAACAGATATTACCGTTAATTTTATTAATTATGTCTTACGCCGTTCTTCCATGGAGCTACTTTCAAGCGACGCGATCGCCACTCGTCTGTACCTTCCATACTATTATTAATATTTGTAAATGCCGCTACGAGCAGCTCTAAGACAGGTAGCGGGTTGCGGTGATTAAGTCGCTTGTAAGTAGCTCCGTGAATGAAGGGCGTTTCTCCGCTTACCGGTTAATTCAGAATATTTTTTATTCAAACAGTAAGATTTAGCTTTATTATTATGAAAAGTGAGTATTTATGTTGGGGGAGACCAAAAAATATGCATTTTATATTTTAATTTTATTAAGATTAATTCATTTGCGCGAAGTGTTTGGCGCCATGTTTGGCCAAGTGAAGCGGACTCATACAATTTCAATACTACAAGAAACAACTACATATTTACGTGCACAAAATAGAGTAATTCATGCGTATTTAGATTGAAATTTTTTACATATAGTAAAATACTACTTGCTAAAATAAATTCCTAGTGCGGCCATGCGTCTTTTCAAGCAATAAATCAAAACCTCCACCGAGAGTCCGAGGTCTAATAACAATAAAATTCTAATTACACAAAATACAATATAAATGTGTTAAATTTATGAGAACGATTTATTCTTTTTGTATGAATGCCAAAATCCAAAACATAGAAAGGAGAAAACTTCAATTTGGGCTGCAAAAAATCTTCAATTGGACCGCAGGTTGGGCATGCCTAGTTTAGATTTCTCACCATGATAGTAAGGAAGATACAACTGTTTTACGACACTGGAACTACAAGATTTAATAATAAAGTATTGCATCATGGTTTGTTTGTATGATTCAAGGTAGATTGAGACTGGACGACGTACGTACGCATCGCTACGCCAAACAATGCTTAGCAACCCATACATTTTCTATGAAAATGGCCACAGACATCGCACGTCGCGATGCGTGTGGCCAATGTGATTCTAAAACATAAATTTTCATTGAAAATCTATGGTTGCCAAGTAGCCCAGATATTTTTAGGCGTAGCGATACATACGTACGTCGACCCAGTCTGAATCTACCATTACTCTATGAAAAAACCATTTGTTGAAGGAAATATGGTTTGGCCATTAGTTTGGATCCATGAATATCGGGAATTTAGATTCCGGGTTCCCGATGCGGAGCGCGCATACCCAGACCGAGATGGAAGTTTGGCAATTTCGCATCATAAATCTTCGTCAGTATTCTGAAGAAATTTTTCAACACATCAGTTGATGTCATGGTGCTGAATTCCCAGGTGTGAATGTATTTCTGCCTTTTGACAGCAATCAGACAGGTAAGCTCTTCAGCCACATACCGTCTCAGTACCACGTAGAATGGGGCATGTATTACTCCTATGTGCTACTTTGGTCCAATCGCTAGTACTGGTGATTGCCAAATCGGGAGAGAAAGTTTGTCCTGTACACTGGGAAGAGAGGACAAAGCTTCGGAATGCGGAAGACACCGGTGCAGCAGATGTGGAAGCTGGTTGAAGATCTACTTCTACTTTTACAGCAGATCGCATGTTAATTTTGCGGGCATTGGGCAGCTGAACGCCACTTGTAGATTAGATAAGCTAAAGTAATAGTGGGACTGGGATCGGGGCGCGGTGGGGCGGACCTACTGGAAAAAAATAGGAGGCATTAGTTTTTTACTGACCCTTGTATTTCAGATTGTATACCTTTATATTATAGTCCAAATCTATAATTCCGCAGTCCTCGAGGTTGGACGGAGGCAGTTCGGGAACCTGCATATATTGCCTCCAGTCCTTGGAGCTGTTAGCGGCCAACTGTCCTAAACTCAACTCTGCTATGAGACCCTTCTCTGACTTGGTCTTACGTCTAGGTATTTTAGAGTGAAACGTCACTGTCTGGAAATAAAAAAATATATATTATATTATACATAAAATTGTAGACTTTTGAATGAAGTAAAAATAAATCCTGGAGTAGTAGATACTCTCAATGACCACCCATTCAAAATAAAATTTTTGTTTGACATGGTTTAGTGACCAGATCTGAATAGACGGGTACTTCCCGACCTCTCTTTTCCACTAATTCCTTCCTCCTAACTCCAAAGCCTCACAACATACCCAATTTGCAGTCGGTTTAGGGAAAATACGGTATACCTGCTTACATAAAACATAACTCAGTGTCCCCCGAAGGGGTCTGCAGAGAGGATGTACCGCCGAATAACAAAATAATAAAACATATTTATTGAATATATTTTATAATATATATTCATATTTTATTTTATAATATATATTCATAGGTATTTTTGAAGTCGATTTTAGGTTTGACATTGGTAAATGATGCACAAAAAATTATAATTATTATAATATCGGGGGGCCAACCGTCGGGTCACCGCTGTAGTCCCACTGGCACCGGGCTGTTGGGACTTGTGCGGTGTGTAAAATAAAAACAAATTAATGTTTAAGGCGAATGTCAAAAGAATTCATATTCTACGCTTTCGTAGATGGTGCGCGTATAGTATTTTTTACTTATAAATGCTTTTTACAAGTAATGCTTTGAAATATTAAGAAAAATTTATTGTTCGCAAAAGTACACAAGCAATATGAATACATATTAACAAATAGTTTTGTTAATTAAAAAACTATTTGTTAATATTTATATTGCTTGTGTACTTTCGCGAACAATAAATTTTTCTTAATATTTCAAAGCAAAACTTGTAAAAAGCGTGTTTATAAGTAGAAATACTATACACGCGCCATCTACGAAAGCGTAGAATATGAATTCTTTTGACATTCACCTTAACCTAGTGTGAATCTGTCTCTCTCCCTCTATTCGCACTAGGTTAACCATTTTTTGTGCATCATTTACCAATGTCAAACATAAAATCGACTTCAAAATACCTTTAATAATAAGTTGGTACGCTTATCAAACAAATTTATTTACGGTGTCGATTTTTTGTACTTAGACAAGTAGTCGTTTTATCTTTAATGCATTTGAACGAAAATATGTTTTATACTTCTGTTATTCGGCGGTACATCCTCTCTGCACACCCACATGTTATGACCCACACTCCAATCGTCCTCGGTAAGACTCTTGTGCGATACTCAAATAGTTGCGGCATCCACAAGTAAAATAATAAAATTAGCATAAATATATTGCCTTCCTCAATGCAATTTTGAAATTGTCGATGTGGACCGTGCTGCCGTTCTCACAGCTGACATCTATGGGAATCGCCTGTCCCGAGCAATAGCCAGACACGGGAAGGTTAAAGTCCAACAGTAGTGGGCCAGACTTGCAGCAGAAGCAGCCGTAGTGTTTCTTCAGGTGGATATGGATTGGCAACTGCAAAAAAATTATAAATATTAAATAAATCATCTTCGTATTGCTGGAGTGGGAGGTGGCCACAAAGATTCAAAGGCTTTCTCTAGATGGCACGAGCGATTGGTGGAGCCTAAGAGAATTTACCGTAAAATCTACACGTTGACGCTACTATACGTATCTTTCTTCCTTCACCTAACCTACTACCCATGTACATATCCTTATCTGTAAGTGGGTGGCCTATTTACCTACATGTGACATTTGCCACAGTATATCAGGGTCAATCAGTCTATTAAAGGAACCCGTACAACAACTCTCTAAGTGAATTTAATATTGACTCAATTGTGAAATCCAGACAGTGACCACTTCACACTCCCTCAGTGTTTACAATTAAGAAATCTCTTTTGTGTGAATGTACAGTGTATCAATATTCCTCAAGCCATAAGAAGTTTCTTATCAACAAGAATATCGTAAGTCAGTTCTTTATAATTACAATCTTTACCAACTCCCATAGTATTCTTAATTTGGGGGGCGGCAATGGATAACTAACATATCTGCCATAGGCCATCCCAAGTGGTTCGCTACGTTTGGTGACTTAGCAGGGGTGCCCGGGTTCATGGGATAAGGTTTTTCTAGGTCTTGATAATCTTTACACACTGAACCCCAGATTCCTACCCAACCCTCATACCTTTTTCCTTCCCAGAACTTCCTCTCCTTCCTTTCCTTAAAAATACCCTCCACACAGCATCCCCAAAGATGACATAGGCACTGAGGGAAATTATTTTCCTCAGGGCCTCCTGTGTGGACCTAATGTAAAAAAAAAAATTATTTATTAAGGCTGATAACACCAGCTTTTCGTATCAATAGCTTCGTCCAGACGTATGTATGTATTGAAATAGCCATTTGTTAGACAAAAAATCAAAATATAACTAATTTAATTCACAAATGAACTTAACTGAAAATACTGATATCGAAAAAAATAAAACCACATACACACATTTTTCTAGACAAATTTATTATAAATGTTATTGTCACCTCACTTTTTTGGTGTTTTCAAATAAAAATAATTCATAAAAAATTCACAACTTTTGAAAAAAAAAATCAAATTGCGGTTGAAAGTTTTGGTTTTATGAAGGAGTAGATTTAAATTCTAACTTTAAGCTTTGAAATTTGATTTAACTTTCAGATTTGGATATAAAACGTTATGATTTCTCTTTCTAACACTATTTATATCATATTTTCCATCATGATAGTAAGGGAGACACAACAATTTACATGAGACCTATATCCCTTTCCGACCGGCTTCATACGATCGTGAGTTTGATTTGAAAAAAATCCTCACAGAAAATAAATCTGTTTTTGGAAACGGAACCGGAGTCGATCGAATGTGCGGGAGCTGCTTATGTAGGGTACCTTTAAGCGCCCGTGTTTCGAGCAGCAAGTCGCCTAGCCCTATGGGATCATAAATTATAAACTTTACTAGTGTGGTCCATCAAATTTCGGACATTTTTTCTCGGTCGGTTAGCCTAAGGCGTTAACACCCTAGATAGCATAATAATTCATACTTTATATTAATTATTGGAATAAGTATATTGCAAATCTTGACTCATGTTAATAAAATAGCCTTGTATATCTCATATACACAGTGTCCATTTTCTCATTTAGGTATATTTTAAAGTACGGCAGTGTATACAATAATTAATTTTAATATGAAAACTGAGGGAAAGATTTTGAGTCTTTATTCAAGAAATCCAGTTTTTAATAGTTTTTCAAACCTTATAATCAGGATCAGAGTTCAGGTCTAAATGCGAGATTACTGTGAAGGGCAGCTTGGTGTCCATGTTGAATTTCCATGGCCGATTTAACGTGGACTTGATTGTGTAGCGAATAAATCCAAATGACCCTTCGAACGAGGAAGGCAGAGAGTTGGGCAGCGTGAAGCTGAAGGGATAGGTGTGCTTGCCGGCTGACAACTCCATCTCATCTCCTAAATTAAATATAACAAAATAATAATAAGTTTTCCAAAATAAGGTGTGACTTCAGAGGTGATCTTTGATCCCCTTCGACCAAGTATTATATAGACGAGCCTTGTGGAACTTAAAAATGACCCCTAAAATGTTGATCCCACAAATTATTATTTACATCACATTGATAAAGTAAAGGCTGTGAATAATAACTAAGGTTTGAACCCCCTACACGCCTCTTACATAAGCTCTTGGTTTCTAGTTATATTCAAAGATATTGTCTATCGAATTGTGAAGCTGTTCTTTTTCTGTATGCAGGGACATTTAGAGGTCTAGCTTCGTTTATATATGCACGATTAGAGTCGTTCTTGCAATAAAATTAGAGTCCTTGCGAGAGCCTTGAAGGAGTAACCATAAGTTACTTAAACCAGGGGGGGAAGTGGTGGGGCCCTCCAAATGTTTTTTTTTTTTTAAATATTTTTAGATAGAAATCAAACAGACTCCACAAAAGTACCCATAGAACAGATTCATCATGCCTGCATTGTGTCTGAGCATTAGAGATGGCAATCAGTCTGTTAACAACATAGTCAATCAGACGGTCAGCCCTCCTTTGCACAGAATCAAGTAGGTTTTACAGGTATTTTGGGGCTCCAGCTCAGAGTTGGCTCCCAAATTCAATTGATGGGGGTACTTGAGATTTGTACAGGGTTAACAGCTAATATACTTTTGACACGTTGGTTGCCAAACTGAGGACTCCAACTTAGAGACACTCAAAGTCACTGTTTGGCAGAAGAAGGTCACCAATGCGCTGGAGTGACCAAGTATCACTGGCGTCTGGTACTAGGGTGTCCTTGGCTCTCTACGAGCGCAGAAACGCGAGGAGTGGAGGAGCCTTGTCCACCATGAAATTGGAGTGGGGATCAGGATCCTCAGCAAAGAGGAACCGACTTAAGGTGATTGTCAAAAGAATTCATAGCTGGTCACTATTGAAGAATCTGCCAGTCCTATACAAGACGTCCATTGGAAGCCAGATTAACTCGGGTTTCTATGGAGCCCCGAAACTTGAGCTGGTCTGATACTGTACTGTCTTAGAGTCTGGATTATACCACAGTTAATATAAACATGAACCACTATCAGTAATAATATCTAACGCCAAATGAAAAACTTTCACTGGCTTACTGCTTTTATAGTCTGTGCAGTTTTATTATAGTTCGGTGTCCAGAGGCAAGGCTTTGGACTCCCATTCCGAAGGTTGTGGGTTCGAACCCGGCGTGCGCAAATAAATTTTATTTGATTAATTTGTGTTATTTCACAATTAACTAATTAAAAATAATAGATACTATATTTGATACTCTCAGTATCGCCCTGGTGTAAGACCACCATTCAGAATTGAAACGTTGCTAGATCTGAATGGTTAGGTACTTCCCCACCTTCCTCTTCTTCATCTCCTTCCCTTCCCCGCTTACCTTCAACCTCACAACATACCCCACTTGGGGATGCCATAGTCTCACTGGCTCCAGGCGGGAGCAGTTGGGACTCTTGTGAGGTGTTCACTATTAAAAAAAAGGCATGCTTCCATAGCATAGCCCTTTTGTGTCTATTATGTATGGATTGTACTCACCGCTCGATGGTCTGATTAGATAGATAGAAGTGGCAAAGTATTCCTCGTCTCCAGAGTATTTGACGGTTCTAGTGACGGACTTTCCTCTGGAATCTTTCGTATGGGTAGTTTCATTCCATGAAGTTGAAGCTCTCCCTTTGAACTTGATGGAGATTTCTTGAAGATTAAATACAATATTGTTTAGGTGGTTCCATGTCTAATCAGACTACGAGACCTCAGCGTCCGAATTCCCATAGTAAATTTATTCAGACACGATACTTCCTCACATGATAATTCATCACATCATAACTCACATTAACCTACCCTTCCACACCCCCCCCCCCTCACCTAACCTAACCTAAGGATAAAAACCCCAATTATCAGTTTTCAACACTTCGAGACATGATGAATTATCATGTGAGGAATTAACATCCTATGAAAAGTTTGTACTCAATATTCATACACTTAAAAGTTTTCACTGAGTAGACTAATCACCTGTTTAGGTACCTCGAACCTTTAAGGACATTTTATTATTAAATGGCAACACTTATTTATTTTATGAGAGAAACAACTAAAATAAAATATTTAAGCAGTGGAAAGCAATATTCGAATGCTCACCATAAATCAAATATTATTTACATATTAATTAAGCTATAAAATAACATTGGGAGTCATAACGTTCCGGTACATTAGTATGACATTTTGAAATATTCTACTAGTGATCCAAAAAACATCAACTTTTGTTTAATTCACTATATTTTTTCTGCATTATAATTGATTTGGTGGAGTTTCATCATTTAGTAATCTGAGTATTGTAGCAGATAGAGGGTATACTTAGGGGCATACATTAATTATATGAGCAAAAAATGGGGGGAGGGGGGGCCAGTAAAATCTCACCAAATCTCATTTAAACCGAGGGGGGGTCAATAAAAATCTCACGTCAACTGTAAAAGTATTATTATATTATTATACAGATAATTTTTAAAAAATAATTGTTTCACTTCTTTTGAAGTGTCCCATTTTTCACACTGAAAAATGGCTATTATGAAAAACATTTATTTTGAGAGTAAGAAAAAAAATCTCACATGAGGGGGGGTCACACTTAATCTCACTTTATCTTACCAAGAGGAGGGGGGGGGTCTAAATTTAAAAAAAAAACAGCACACCTAATTAATGTATGTCCCCTTACATCTCATATTTCGTTTTTTCGGAGATGTCTGACTGATCAATTTGACGATCAATATATTGGGAGAAATTTTAAATATTTTAAACTTTAGTTAAAAAACGATACACATTAAAAAAGTTATAATATTGTTTGGCCAAAATATTTATAAATACTGTATTCCTTTGATTATTTTAAGTGTTTTTTTTATTAAAAAGATATCTCAAATTAGTTTGATCAGGTTATTAAATAATTCATAAGAATTTCAACTCAACCTAGGGATCAAAAATTATTTTTAAAGAAAAGCTTTGTTTTGATAATAAAAATAATGTTAATTAATTTTAATGTTATATTAATGTTATATTAATGTTATATAATGTTAGTTAATTGTTAGTTAATCAGAGATATTTAAACTGAATAAATTAATGAAGCCTTTTTGCACAGAAAACCCACAATATCTACAGTTGGGTATTGGGACGCCCCCGAATGCACAGGAAATTGTGGAAAACTGTCTACTAGCATTTTTTTTAAATTCAAAGCTTATATGAAAGTATATTATGGAAATAATGTATGAGATCTCTTTCAGATGATTTTTAAGGCAAAAGTTTTTAAATCATAATTGAGAAGTTAAATGTCTAAAGTTAACCATGAGGGCGTAGTTACTGTAGATATTGTGACAATACAAGTTTCTCTTTTGGAAGGCTTCACACAGTTTCTGAATTTCTAATTATAGTTTTTTTTGCAGAAAATACTAGGCCTATTTATATAATAATTAAATTCTGATTTACCTTTGATTGTCTTTGGAGAATCGAAAGTATATTCGACTATCCCGTTGAGGGTTTGTCCCGGACAATAAGCATCCCATGGATTGTCGAGGGTTATATGACAATCTTTTAGACCCATTTTGACTTGAATTAATTATTATTGTAAGTTTAGTGTTGTGTGCATTGATGCATATGTATTCACTTTTGACGGTGGTATCCCTGCCAAACGTCACTGAGAAACAGCGCTTTATCTTGTTGATATTTTAGCAAGAAAGGGACTACATTTTGCCCCCTTTGTAAAGCTGTGATTTCAGCTGATTTTATGATCTATTTCACAGAATCTATAAAACGGATCAGTGTGAACGGGCTTTTCTAACAAAGAAACCCAAAGTTGAATCCACTTCAACATTCATTCTATTAATTGACCATAGATTCTCAAGGCCCAGATTTAAGAACCCAGAATGTAAGTGAGTCAGGCGTTGAAGAAAATAAAATTTTAAAGGATAGTAACATATTTAAGTTCACATTCAAATGTAGATATGTACCTACAAATATCTATCTGACAATTTCGGTTCCATGGAAATAGTCTAACCTAACTAGTGCATGTACCTACCTATCTCAATAATTAGTCAATAACAAGGTAAGTACAAGTTTAGTGTTGTGTTTTACTATTTCGTAGGACTACTGTGGGCAAGTTGGTCTTAAGCTGTGGCCCATAGGCACACTGAGTTTGGGGCCCTTTTTGAAAGCCAAAAATCCAAAAGAAAACAAACCACAAAATAATAAGTCCATTATTTTATTGAAGGGGTTTGTGCAAGATATTGCTATGCTCCCTAATCGTAATTCGGAGATATATGAGCATTTGAAACTTCTTCCTTGCACTGTCCCAACTCATCACCTACATAGGCTGTTGAGGTCGGCTCTTCTCGTTCTCAGGTTGTAGCTTCTTCGGTTCTGAGTATCGCTTTCACCAGGTCGTTTCTCTGTAGAATTTTGGCATTGAGTCATCCAGGAGTTCTTTGGTCTTCCTCTAAATGACTGTCGAAGAAGCTCCATAGACATTGCCTGCTTCACTATGTGGTCTGGTGGTCTCCGTCTTATGTGCCCGTACCATCTCAACTGTCTTTCCTCCAGCTTGCTGTTAAAGTCCGTGACACCCAGGCTACCATGAATGCGTGAACTTTTGATCTTATCTTTTAATGATAATCCTGCCGACCATCTAAGCATTCGCATTTCTGCTGATTCGAGTTGCCTAGAGTAGGAGTTGTACATAGTCCAGCATTTGGAGCCATACATTATCACGGGTCTAACAATGTATGGTATATCTTTCCTTTCTGGGATATTATTTTTTTGTTATATATTAAAGTTTTATTTGCATTTTCGTGTATTTTCGCACAAGATTCCCATGATATATGAGCATTTGAAAGTGTTAAATAATTTTAAAAATATTATTTTGCACTTGGAAATGAAAAAAAAAAAAAAAAAAACATTTTTTTTAGTTTGTAGCTACATTGATCTGTGGAACTATGACATCACCAAGTGAGTAAGTGACGAGAATGAAGGGAGTGGAAAATTAGTTATAATTCTCATAAAGACTTGGAAAAGTGCCGCAGGTGAAATTTTTTTCCTGGGTATCCACAATTGGAATAGTGTGGTGTGAAGGAAGTGAAGTGGGAATATTATTGTTGTGTCATGTTTTAGTGTTGCTTCCTGGCACCCGCGTCCCTCAGCATCCGCGCCATTCGCGCGAGTTCTCAGTGAGTGGTGACATGTCAGCCATTGCTTATATAGTGATCAATTCTGTTTACGGACTTTACATTGAGTGAAAGAATTGTTTATTGTTCATTAGTATTGGAGTTATATGCGATTGTTGGTTTGTTTTTGGGTACCAAAGAATCAATATTAAATAAATAATAATATTGACTAACACATACTTAGAATTAAAACAAAAAAATAATCCCTGACCGGGGATCTCCCGACGATGGGGCCCTAGGACTGGGCCTCTTGGGCCTCTAGCTGATGTCCGGCCCTGGCGGGAACCCATCAAGTGGAGGTCTGTATGCAGTGGGCAAAATACATGATTTGCTGTAATTAAAATACAAATTACAAAATACTTTGTGTATTCAAAATACGAAATACAGTATTTTAACCATTTTTGTTTAAAATACAAATTACAAAATACTTTCAGAACCATTGATTGCAACAAATTGTCGTAATCTAAGGGTGCATTTACTGGGAAAAATTTGAATTTGCTGGGAAAATTGGAAAATGTGTTGGGAAATTTTTGCTAAAACTTTTAGACATTTATCTTTTTCATTTTGGTATTGGAAGTTTAGAAACTTTTCAAATTGATAATTTTTTGATACTGGAAAATTTAATTATTCTAAATAAAATATTTTGGGAAAATCAGACATTTGGTCGGGAATTTTTTTTAAGACATCTTTATGATATTATGTGGTGTTCGGGAATGTTACATTAAAAAAAAAAATCTGAATAATTTCTTTTGGAAAAATCAAATATTTCAGCTCGAAAATTTGTTTGGAAAACGGGTCAGGAATTTTTTGTATAAACATATAGAAATTAATTTTTTTGATTTTTTTATTTGAAGTTTTGGAAGGTTTTCATGTTTAGAAAACTTTTGAACCTGTAAAATTTTATTTGAAAATGTGTGGGGTAATTTTTATAAAAACATTTATCTTTTTGATTTTATTATGAGATGTTTGAAAATTTTTCTTTTAAACATTTCAAAAATTTCTTCCAGGAAAATTGGAAATAGGGAAAAAAGTTGGTCAGAAATGGTCGGGAAACTGCCAAAGAAATTTTATTTTTGACATTTACATATTTACTGTTTTAAACTTTTATTTTTTATTATCTAGTCATTTTCGGATTTGTTAACATGTTGGACTCAATGAACTGTTTTATTTTCGTTCATCAAAAGATTCAAATAATTGCATTGCAAGCAATAAGACTATTTTGTTTAGTTCTGGGCGAATGGAATTGACTCTATTTGTTGACATTTATTCTACAAGAGCATGCTCATAAAGGGGGCGTACATTAATTACGTCAGCTGTTTATTCTTCAATTTAGACTCCTCTCCCCCCTTGGTGAGTTTAAGTGAGATTTTGTGGGACCCCCCCCCCCCCCCTCACGAGAGATTTACACTACTAAACTCTGAACGTTTTTCTTTTAAGTACTTTTTTCTTACTCTCGAAATAAATGTTTTCATAATAGCCATTTATGAGATTTTTATTGATTCCCCCTCCGTTTAAATCAGATTTAATGAAATTATACTGGACCCCTCCTCCCCCTTTTGAGCTCACGTAATTAATGTATGCCCCCAAAGAACTTGTGTGTTCAATTGTTGGCTTTGAGCATGCTCATTCATGAGCATACTCAAACCAAGCATGCTCATTTATGAGCATGTGTGTCAGCACCATAATGAGCATGTCTGTCAGTACCATTACTAGCTGATGTCACCGACGTTGCCCGTGCTAAACAGAGTTTTCGAAATCAGATTAGTCATTAAGTTATTATTATTATAGATACACCAGTGGCGGTCCGTGAGTTTTCAGTGAGCTAGAGGGCTAAGATTGAAAAAAACGACGTTACTGATTGATGTTGTAGCTGAAAATGATTTTTTTTTTTTTCAAAGTTTCAACTTTTTTTATGAAGATCTTTCAGTTTATGGATGCGGCGCATCCCCAAGCTGAAATAATCCTTTTTGTATGAAGATCTTTCAGTTTATGTTTTATCTTCATAAAAAAAGTTCAAATTATGAAAAAAATAAAAAAAACATTTTCAGCTACAACATCAATAACATTCAATCCCTCACTCTAGCTCACTGAAAACTCACGGACCGCCCCTGATATACACACCACTTATTATTAAGTTTGTGTGCAAAATTTCAACAATCTTTGGATGGTGAAGCTGAAGATTTAAATAAAAATCAAACCGACGCCGCCCCTCCTAGATATTTATTCATCAGACAAGCTCAAACCAATAAACAGGGGCTTCGATCCCGACAAGCTTCTCTTCATATGATTTTTATTTTTTTCAAATTCAAGGTTGTCTACCTAGAAATAAGTACGTTCTGCGTTTTGCCGGAGAACTCTGCGGTGTGCTTCCTTTTAAAAGAACTCGACTTCTAAGAGTGGGTTCCGGGTTCCGAGTTCTTTAGTACGAACTGGATGTTGTGATGGCCGGGACGTAAGCTACGGAAACACTTGCTCATAAAGCTACGGACACACATGCTCATTTGAAGCCAAAGAGCATGCTACCTAGTAGCAATTGCTACCTAGTGTGTCAGTGACGTTGCTAGTAATGAGCATGCTCATTTCAATCCGATCTCAGTTCGGAATAGCATTCCGCATTTGAGTATCTCTGTTTTGTTTGCAATTCTAGATATTAGCTCGTCAAATTTCTGCGGAAGCATTCGTAAATGATTTTTATATCTGTTGACATATTCTTCTCGCATTTCTACTAACAAATGATTACTTGCCACAAGGTTTGCTCTTCTATTATATATTCTTCTCGCATTTCTACTAACAAATGATTACTCGCTCCAAGGTTTGCTCTTCTAGTGATCCAATTACGAACCCATTTTTATGTTCTTAATATAATAAAATCTTTTGTAATCTTTATAATTTTCTTAAATAATAATTGCGTTGCAAGCAATAAGGTGTTCTATACGATGACATTTATTATTTGACATAAGCATGCTCATTAAAGAACATGTGTGTTCAATTGTTGGCTTTGAGCATGCTCATTCATGATAAAGCTCAAACCAAGCCTGTTCATTTCTGAGCAAATGTGTACAGTTGATGAGCATGCTCATAAGCCGGCTTGTAATGAGCAAGTGTCGGTACCAGTACGGTTTCGACCCCGAACTCGGACCCGGACCAGAACCCTGGTCCTGGTGCATCACCTAATTTAAAAAAATATTAATTTTGTAAAAAAAAATTACACAAAACGTCTAGATATGTTATATTCCCAAGGGTTAAACTCGTCGAAATTAATCAAATATTAACTGAGAGTAAAATTAGTTTTTTTTTACTATATCTCAAATAATTTGTTAAGTCCATGTCAGTTATTATTATTTAATAATTAACTCACCGGTACCGAAAAGGAAACCAACAACCACATATAACTCCAATACTATTGTAAAATAAACAAAATTTTCACTCACCGTAAAGTCCGTAAACAGAATCGACCGCTATATAAGCAAATTCTGACGTCACCAATCACCGAGAACTCATGCAAGTGATGTGGACGCAGATGCCGGGAAGCGACACTGCCGAGCGCTCGGTACATGTGAAGAGGCATTCGAGTTCGAGTCTGAGTTCTCTGGGAGTGGTTGATTTGAAAAGGAGTAGGAGTGGGATCCGCTTCCCGCAAGACTCGGGTTCAAGAACTCATTCCGGCTGAATTTACACATCGCTACTATCAACACCAATCCCCGCTCCTCCCAAGAGCAAACGTCAACAATCGACATAAATAAACCACACAAAACGACGAATTAGTGCTTTCCAGAAATATAATACAAAACATATTATATTATACTATAAATAGGTGACCCCAAAACGGCATTTATACCTACGTAGATACGGAAAATGCTGATAGTGACATAAATAAACCAATCCCTAGATTGTGCTTTTTGTATGAACAAAGTTTGTCCCACAAATAAACTAGGTACCTAATCCGAGTTAAATGTACATTAAATTTTACACAAATCTGGGTTTAAGTCCGGCCGGTAAGTCAGACGCGCTAAAACTACATAGTAACATACAGAAATACAGATACGCATAAAACCGAGCATATACTATAGTACTATACCATAAATCATGGGTCGGCAACCATCGGCCCGCGAGGCGTCTTGGTGCGGCCCGGAAGATTCTTGCTGCAACGCACGTGTCACGTGGCGGACGATATCATACACAACGGAGTGAAAGGGAAATACACGAACTTTCTACCAACCAGCGGGTTGTAGATCTTGGGTTTTTAACTGATTTAACTGTCGAAACTGAATCTACTCAATACACGTTTACAGGGAAAAAAATAAATTGATATGCCATATGTATTCAGACGTTAAATTATTTGAAATGAAACTACCATTATAAGCATTATTATGCATACCGATGAAAGAAAACTCTGTCATTTTCCAAACTGCAAAGAAGCAGTTGAAGAAGTTGGGTTAAATTTTATTTGGCAAAATACTAAAAAGTGGATTAATACAACTTCAAAATGAGTTTGAAAACCGCTTTGCTGGTTTCAAAAAGATCGCACGTAAGATGGAGATTTTCGAAAATTTCTTATATATTGATAATTAACCAAGCAATTTGCAAATCAACATATAGATATCGTAATAGATTGCAATGTGATACCACACTAAAAATGGCTTTCTAAGGAAAAAACTAACTTGATGGGTTTCAATCGGAGTTTGCCTTCCCAAAATTAATTACTAGGTTTAGTAGTACGTATATTTGTGAGAAAGCTTTTTCATTTCTGAATTAACGAAAAAATCATTTAGAAAAAAAATGCAAGCTAATATAAAAAAAACTTTGCAAGTTTTTTTATATTAAACAACCACGAAAATCTCACGGTTTGTAGTAAATACAAATGTCGTATAAATATATATGTAAAAGTATACGGATGGCCAGCGTGGTCGAGCGGTAAGACTCCTGACTAATCCGAAGGTCGCTGTTTCGAACCCGGCGGCGTGAGCAAATAAATTTTATTTCATTAATTTATGTTATTTCACAATTAATTAATACAAAAATTAATATATAGGATATTGGCGGCACGTTCCAGAGTGGAAGATACTTTTAGTATCGCCCTGGTGTACGACTACCATTCAGAATTGAAACGGTGACCAGATCTGAATAGCCAGGTATTTCCCCACCTTCCTATTTCCCATCTCCTTCCACTCCCCACAAAAATGGCGGTATGGTGAAATTGTAGGTAAGTACTGTAATTTGAAAAAAATTCTAGTGTTTAATAAAAAAAATAAAAAATCATAAATTTGTAGACAAATAGGTATTGTAGGTATATTGTAATGACATGTGACCCAATGCGGCCCGCGCTAATGGCCACGTAATACATTTGGCCCTTTTACAAGAAAAGGTTGCCCACCCATGCCATAAATGAACCACTATACTACATACACTAAAAATTATATGCGAATCAGTGATGCCAAGTCCCAAACGTAAAAAACCATGTTTCAGGGTAAACAAACATGTTTTGGAGGATAAAAACCTTGTAAACAAATCATGTTCAAACAATTGAAAATTCGAATTAGAAAACAACGATACCTATTACCTAAGTAAATTAACTATAACCACTGGATCGACAGAGCAATTAAAATATTTTTTCTCGGATTGCTAAAGGAAATTTTTCCGCCCACATTAAAAAAATCATACCTCCGAATTTGAATATGGGGACATACAAACTGATTATTGTTCTATGTAGCCAATGAATTCCCCTATCTTTTGTCTATTATCAGATATTTGTAAGATTTATAAAAAAAATATATTTAAATCTTTAATCTTAAAACATTTTTTAAGAATCTAGAGAATATTTATTTTCTTATATTTTGAATGTACAATATATTATATAGTCGTTTTAATAATAATAATAAAAAAATTGCCACATTTTGGTAACAAAACAATCCGAGGTTTTGGAAATAGTGCCATAATGTGGCAAAAAGCGCTCGAGTGGATAAGGCCTTTTTAAAAAACAAATATTTTATAATTTTCAGCAACTGAAAAAAAACAGTTTGCAGCTAAACTCGCTATCCTGTGTATGTCCATGTGATGGCCGCACACTACACAATTTCTCAAAAAATCCGTTGTCAATGGCAACGCAAGCAGTGACTCGCGACTAGCCCTGCTAGTAGCCAAGGCCAGCCGTGGCCAGTTTGCTCGGTTCTCATGGTTGCGCCAGTTTTGTTGTCAGTTTTCTAGTTTTTTTCAATTTGACAGCGACAGATGACTACGATGACAGCTGATTGTTCTTCGTCTATGGTTAAACAAGCTGAGATAATTACAAAAATTGTAAAATTGAGTAGGCAGTCATAGAAGTAAAATATCCCCCCACAGCATCCCCAAAGATGACAAAGGCCCCGAAGTAAATTATTTTCCTCAGGGCCTCCTGTTAATGTAAAAAAAAGTTTTATGTAAGTTTGGTTGGAAGCCATAGCGACCAGCCGGTTTTATTTTGGTTTCAGTTGCCTCGTCACTGGTAGAAGGAATGTTGCAAAGGTGCATTTATAATGCAAAAAGCATTGAAAAAAGCATTTAAAATGGAAATGGGTAAATAAAAAAAACACTTGAAATGGATTTATTTAAAATAAAGTACATCCCTATATAGCACCAATAATATTTTCCT
Organism: Limnephilus auricula; assembly: GCA_951813805.1. Lineage (NCBI taxonomy): Eukaryota > Metazoa > Arthropoda > Insecta > Trichoptera > Limnephilidae > Limnephilus > Limnephilus auricula. Next base: position 17,644,308 of record OX638397.1, on the reverse strand, counting down.
AATTAAAGTTACAATAAATATTTATTCAATTTTATTATTGATAAAGATAATAATTGGATAAAGAGAAGTTGTGAACCCAAGTCCCGTAGTGAAGTCCAAGAAATCCTGAATTCGAGATTTCGACAACGAAACCAATGCAAAAAATCGTATCTCACTCAAAAGTGCATACTTTTGGCGCCCATAAAAAAACATTTATGTTCGACATTTATAAAAAAAAATCGTAGAGGTATAAATGACCCAAAACACCACGAAAATATGTTAAAACTATACATCTAGCAACACTGGCACGGATACACGATAAATGGTACATATAGCAGATTGGTTCATTTATGATATAGCATATAGCGCATTCTACACCACAAAACCCAAAGAACTGAAATGTATTCATGATTATTACACACAGATGTTTTGATGTATAAATGTTATTATCTACTTATAATACATACATAACAATAACATAATTTGTAGATTGGCGCCATTGGCGGGTTGGGGCTTGGGGCAGGTCAAGGACAAAACGTTTTTGATGATCGGCGGTTCACCACCACAGGGCACAGATACCGTGGCGCTATATATATATACAGGGTGTTAAGGTACGTACTTGAGTTACTTTAACCAGTGATTCCTGACATTATTTGAAGTAAAAAATGTAAATGAAATTTTGGTCTCCGGTGACATTTTTGATGTTTTTTTTTTTTTTTTTTTCTACAAAAACATAAATAATGGTAGGTGTTGGGTAGTTGGGGGCGGGGTAAGTGGTGGGGCGGTAACTCGGCTAAGTGACCAATAAGGTCATGTGAAAAAAAAATATTTTGTTTGATTTTGAAGAAAAAATATTTTGAAAAAAAAAAATTTTTACATAAAAAAAGTCACCGGAGACCAAAATTTCATTTACATTTTTTACTCCAAATAATGTCAGGAATCACTGGTTAAAGTAACTCAAGTACGTACCTTAACACCCTTATATAGATAGATTGGGTCATTTATGGCGCTGGCATAATGCCAGATGCCAGTGGCATTACCGGCCGGTTTTCTTCGGCCGGTGCTTTTTTACAATAAGGACATATAACTTTGTCAAATAAGAGTAGAAAAAAACCGGAACTAAATATTTATAGGCTGGCAACTCCAATTTTACTGTCAAAATGACAGATCAAAAGGTCTCCCGATCCGGCCTGCCACATAGTTGATGGACAGACGTTTCCGCCGCCAAGTACCGGACAAACCTAACCCCATGAACCCGGGCACCCCTGCTAAGTCACCAAACGTAGCGAACCACTACGGGTTACCTGTGGCAGGGGTGTTGGTTGTCCAATAAATGGTTCCCGGGGCGGCGGTACCCATACCCGCCTCCCAAATTGAACTTCAGCTAGTATTAAATAAATGTGAGCAAATTCTAAACTGATTTTTACTTTACTACAATATTGTTATTCTTCATTGTGTTAATACTTTTGTATTAACACAATGAAGAATAACAATAAGGGATAATATACATATAAATGCAATTCTAATTTTGAGATCAGTGGGTATCTATGTTGCAATGAAAAAATATTTTTCCCGCTTTTATGTTTTTTGACTTTTTATAAATTTGTAGCTTACACAGCTTTACATTTCCTTCGTGTGTTATAAATTTAGTATTGCCATCTGAACATCACTGGCGCTCTCCTATGTTTTCTACTATTATTTGACAGACTTAGGCGCTCCGCCCACTGAGGCAACTGAAAACCAACTAAAACCGTCTGTTTCTCTGTCTTGATTGGTCAAAAAGCTTGGTTAACCATAGAAGAAGAACAATCAGCTGACAGTTGGCAACTATCAATGGCCGCCCAGGGCAACCAGTAGAGCAAGTCGCAAGTCACCGCTTGCGTTACCATTGACAACGGGGTTTTGTGTGATAGTGTATGTGCGGGCCATCACATTGTCATACAAAGACAGTTGGCAGTTGAGAGTTTTCAGTTGCCTGAGTGGGCGGAGGCGCTTATTGTAATCATAAATAAACCAATAACATTTTTATCTACGCGTTCACAGATGAAGAAAATTTACTAATTTTAGGAAAAAACACTTTTACAAGTTATGCTTTAAAATATCAAAAAAACATAATTCTTTGCGCACTAAAACAAGCAATATGAATATGAATAAATAGTTTTGTCAATTAAAAAACTCAAATCTTTCAAGAAATTCTAACAAATACGCTGTAATTCAATCCAATATGGTATTTGTTAGCCTTTCTTCAAAGTTTTTAGTTTTTTAATTGACAAAACTATTTATTCATATTCATGTTGCTCGTGCACGGGCGCAAACAATAATTTAAAAAAATATATAAAATAACTCAGGTAAGGGGCATACGTCATTCCTATGTCTACCTACGTTAAATTATCGTGAAAACAAGCTTATGTGTCCAAGCGGTTAACATGACTTGTAAAAAACGTTTATCCATAAAATAATTACATGCGCGCCATCTATGAAATAGTAGAATATGAATTCTTTTGACAAATTAATAACCTTTCTCAATAAAAAGCTTACGAAAAATATGTTTTTTTTATCCTGTTTTTTGAACTCCTGAAACATGTTTTTTTTTGTGATGTGATATCACTGACCGGAAGTGCAGGGTGCCAGGCTGGAAGGATACCGTGGGGATCTAGGGGCTGCTAAATCAGTATTTTTTAGCAACATTACTAGGCTTATCTTGCCAGAGCTCCTACCAGAGAGCAACTTGACAGACAAATATTTCCCAAAGCGAGCATAAAAAGCTATACCGGTCTTAGGTGGCTTTGGCTGGAACAAGTCGGTAATATCAAGGAAGTGATCTTAGTGATTCGTAATATCTATGGGTAGCACTCTGCAGTCTCTGGAGGGAAAAGAAAATACATTTCTAGTGGCGGTTCTTCATAGGTGGATAATGAGGACGATCCCTACCAGTTATTTCTGAAACCTGCTAAAAGTGAAAATAGTCTTCACCAAAATGAATGAATTCTTTAAATTAACATTTTTCAGAAATTTGTCTATTAAAGAAGACTGTCCCGGTGTGGGTTTGTTTTTAATTTATTTGAAAATTTTCACATTTGATCTTCCAAATGGAGGAAGGTCTTTTGTCTACTTGAGATTTTGAAAAATCTCCCCCTTTTCTTATCCCAAGTAGAATTTTGATACTTCTTGGTGAAATTTTGCACAAAGATGAAGTTCAAAAATATAAAAATTACTCTACATCTGATTTCTCTGCATAATGTCCAGGAACCTTCAGCTAGTATAATACTTTTTTTTTTATTTTTTTTTATTTCAATTTATTTCACCTCTTACAAAAAACAATTTTACAATTTTAATCATTGTTTAACTAAATAAAAACAAAATATAATAAAAAGGTATAACAAAAAGGTGAAAACATCATATTTTTTTGGTTTCTACACCAATTAAATACAAAGCTTTATTTCAGATCATTTTCAAAATTGAATTTTGGTGAGATCGGGGCTCAGCTGGGGTGGACCTTTTATTTCCCTAGATAATCATGGGACGCAAATTGGAACATTAAAAAACTAGGGGCCTTTGGGGAACCTAGGAGAGCTGAGGCCATCTCCGTGGGGCCGGCAGAGAGGAACCAGGAGGAGGAACCCTGGAGAGGAAGGCTGTGGCCACCTCCGTGAACTCTTCCCTCAAGGGGCCTTCAGGGAACCTAGGGGGAATGGAGAGAACAGCTGAGGCCACCTCCCGGGACTCATCCTTCATGGGGCCTTCAGGGAACCAAGAGGGAATGGCAAACAATGAGGGATTTCTTATGGGAAAATCCCTGACTGCTATAGGATTCTCAAGGGGATCCATACGCGGGATAACAGGGTCCTCACGGAATCTGGAAACAAACTCAAAGGAATGAGGTAAAATTGGAGATAACACAATGACCTGAGTGCTCACAGGAACTAAATGTATAACTTCTACGCTTAAATAAAAAAAGAGAGTTAGAACCTGCGACCTCCAGATTACTAGTCAAGAGAAACCACAACCATTTTACCCCTCGACCACGGACAACGTTTTTTTATCACTGTACAGAACCTAGCATGCACTTGGGAATATTTCCAGGTGTCCCTGCATTTGGGTACATTCCTTAAATTTCTTTCTCGCACTTTGATTTTTATGTTGATATTATAGTTCAGATCAAACCAATCCTCTCATGATGAATTTTATCAGACTGTTTGTTTTAATTCAAGGAATTTACCTAGTTTTCCGCAGATTTCGAGAGTGTTCTTCTATCTTGCAAGATCCTAGCTAATCTTGCAAGATGTTGTGTAATTTTTATTACACAATACTCTCTCAGTAGAACCATTTATACATGGAGATACTTACAAGCGACTCGAGTTTTGTGCACGAGCATACGCGCCGCTCGTTAGTATCCGCCATACTATTTTGCTAGTGTTCATACATGATGTGACGCATCGACTACGGGTTTGATGTCGGTTGCACGCTAATGACAATGCTGCATTACACAAGTTGCATTCGCATCTACCACTAGTTTCACAGAAATGGTGTCCAAATATGATTCGAATATGTGGGAAAATATAAATGTTTATATTAGTATAATTTACCGGAATATGTAAGTAGGATTTAGCCGATTTAGTAGAGGAGGCATGAATTGAGGTTAAGTCAATTTGACATCTTTCTCATGTAGTTCCTTGGCGGCAACGAATGCCCTACAATTATTATTTGTTTCGTCGTACGGGTGAACCCAAAATCTTCTTTTAGATTGTTTTTTATGCTTATAGAGTAGAAGAAGAACAATATTATTGTCTTCATCGCTAAAGTCACTTGACATCGTAAAATGAAAAAGTGACAAAATTATCAAATTCAGTATTTTTCAGGAAACGCCGTTTACGGAAACTAGCATTAAAGAGTAGCATATCGGTAGGCGACTTGTGGTTGCATCGCAGTAAAAAAAATATCAGTCCCCACCATCGGAGAAGTGCTCAAGCCACCACTTCAAATTTTATAATTCTTTATTTTCCCATTCGTTTTTATACATGAAATGGGTTAGGGTGTTTCAACCTCTGTATAGTTTGATTGTACACCATTTTGACATTTGAAAGGCCAGTTAAACGCACTTTCTCGGCCCTTTTCAGCTTTTGTTCAAATTTGATCAGCCGACAAACATAACAATCATACTGTTATGCCCGATGGCTGATACAATCTGATCAAAAGCCGAAACAGGCTTCCATCGGGGAAATTGTCTTATTATCACGGTCAATCAAATGTGACGGAGTTTGAAACAACGCAGCCTTACGCTAAAATCAATAACCAAATCAATTTTAATGTTTTTATAAAGTTTATTTGCAAAACAAAAAGCAAGTACAAAATATGAAACAATAATATTGACAATACAATAAAATCTATAGATTTTTTGGGTACATATATTTTTAACATGCAATAATACAATCATTATAATAAATTTATGTTAAAAGTGAAGAAACTCACATTATTTATCTAATAAAATATATATATATAAAACTTCACAAAACGTACAAATTGCTTGAAAATTCATCAAATTGTTAATAATAAAAATGGTATCCTTAATTTTAAAAGCGTGAATATAATTTCAAGGCACATATAATGTTTGAGAGATGATTGAGAAGTTTTAATTTGTGGGTCTGTGGCTTTCCCATTTGGGGTATATTGTAAGGCTCAAGGGAAAGCTCAGTGGGTAAGGGAAGATGGGGAAGAGGAAGGTAGATCTGCTCACCAAACATAGCTATAACCATTTTAAGCAACCTTTCGGCTCTGAGTGGTGTTTTTTACTGAGATTATCTTCCACTATGTAACGCCGTGCAAACACACGCTAATTCTATATGTGAAATAGCCGGGTTTAAAACCTGCAATCTTAGGGTCTAAAGTCAAGAAGCTTAACGCTCTTCGACATTGAAGATGTTTTTTTGGCGTTTGTCCAAAGAATGGATTATGTGATGTGATATTATAACATATTTACAACATTGTGATGACCGTATGAAAGAGACAGCATGAGATAGCAAGAAAAAAATGACAAAAGAATGATAAACGGATGTCCAAAATCCCATTTTCATCATCTAATACAAGAGATAGTACACTATATCAATTACAGTCAATATTTGACTATGATTCCGCCATCCCAATTTAAAATACAAAAAATGTTATAAAGACATTAACCCTTTAGGGGCTATATGACACTTTATGCCACTCGAGTGCAATGTGCCGATATATAGACTGGGCCACACATACAACGTCTCTTTTCAAACTGTGGTTAGGTCACATTGAGATGACTTATATATATGATTCTATTTACCCCCCCTAATTTTATTTTTATGGTGCCCAAAATGATTTATTACCGGTTAAACTGATTTACTGAGAAAATAATTAAGGTGTGTAAAAGCAAAGGCAGCAATCTCCATTTCGGCCAGATTGTTATGTTTGCTTTTAAATGACATGGAAATTGCTATCTTTGCTTTTACGTACAATATACATACAAATACAGTGGTGCCTCGCATAACGAACGCCTCGCACAGCGAACGCTGCACACAACGAACTTCCTTTTCGTTCATTTCACGATTCATACAACGAACTTCGCTTCACACAACGAACTTCGCTTCACACAACGAAGTCGCCCACTTCACACGATCACTGCCGATTTATTGCATCCTTCCGCGCAGGCAGTCGTTAGTCACTGAGCAGTACGCTTAACTTACGCACGTGTCGCAGCAATCGTTCATCATTACAACGAAGTCGCCCGATCTTCTACGATCACTGCCGATTAATTGCATCCTCCCGCGCAGGCAGTCGTTAGACTCGTTAGTCACTGCGTAGTACGCTTAACTTACGCACGTATCGCAGCAATCGTTCTTCATTACGAATTAAATCGCACACGTATCACGGCAGTCGTCCTTTTAAGATAAACTCAACATTTTTTTTATATGATGGGTTCTAAAAATCTTACCATATTTTATTTATTTATTTATTTTTTTTTTATATTAACTCCACACAGGAGGCCCTGAGGAAAATAATTTCCCTCAGGTCATCCTATGTCATCTTTGAAGATGCTGTGAGGAGGGTCTTTTTGAGGAGAGGAAGGAGTGAACGTGGGTCTTGAAGAGACCCATGTTATAGGAAGGAGGAAACACAGAGGCCGGCAAATCGTTCCACAGCCGAGCTGTTGAACACAAAAACGAGTCGTAGAAGCGTCCCGTTCTCATGTGACAAATGTCAACTGTGTACATATGTTGGGCGCGCGTTTATGCTACAGAACGAATTATTTTTTTTAACATGTATTGTTATGGGAAAACGCGTTTCACATAATGAACTTTTCGCATAACGAACTTGCTCCTGGAACGAATTAAGTTCGTTGTGTGAGGCACCACTGTATTTTAAAATACAACAAATATGTACAAATATTTTACGTAATATATGTGTACACAATATTTGTTTGTAATATTGTACATAAAAGCAAAGATAGCAATCTCCATGTCATTTCAAAAGCAAACATATTAACCTGGCCGAAATGGAGATTGCTGCCTTTGCTTTTACTCTCCTAAATTGTTACAATAGATTCTCTTATCTTTACATCGAGGTGTGTGAAAGCAAAGGCAGCAATCTCCATTACGGCCAGATTGTTATGTTTGCTTTTGAAATGACTTGGAGATTGCTATCTTTGCTTTTAGGTACAATATTACATACAAATGTTGTATATACGTGTATTACGGACAATATTTTTATGTAATATTGTAGGTAAAAGCAAAGATAGCAATCACCAGGTGATTTCAAAAGCAAACATAGCTATCTGGCCGTAATGGAGATTGCTGCCTTTGCTTTTACACACCTCATATAAATATAGTACTTTGAAAAATGTTTTCCCCAAATTAAAACAATTTCTTTTGTTTAAAAAAAAAACATTACATGCACATAAAAATTAAGCTGAGAGATTTACATGTAAGGAATTAAACATATACATTATAAAAAAGAGTTTCTGTGGGTTTATTTTTCGTACAAATCTACAGTTTTATTCCGAGATTAATGAAATTTTGCACACTTGACTTTCAGTCTGTATGAGATTTACCCCTTCTCATCCCTTAAAGCAGAATAAAGCCCTAAAGGGTGCTTCAACTAGTAACTCATAAAGAAAATTCTTAATGGATCCTCATAAATAAAAATCAGTCATATCATTTTGTGTGGCCGTTTCATATTACATATTCACATTATTATTTTTGGATACATATCCAACAGAAGACTAAAATTTGTGCAATTGTATTAGTTAACATTTCATTTCTTAAATCTAAGTATTAGTAAAAAGCCTTTCAGTTCGACTTACGCCTATATAAATGCAAAAGCAATTATTTATGCAAAATCCTTTTAATATATTGGATGTGAGATGTAAAGCAGAATAAATTGTTTTCAAATGTATATACAAAAAACAGGGCTGGAAGACAAACTATCTCAACTATTGACTGTACTATAATAGAGATTGCAAACAGAGTTGAGTCGAACCCGGTACTCAAACAGATGTATTGTTTACATACAATTAAAACTTGTTATTCGAATTCAATCTTGTGTGATTTTGTTTTGAAAATTTAATCGCTTAGAAATATTATAGATGCTTCAATTAAATACTGTGAGTAGAACACATCTTGGCCTTGGAAGTGGTAGAGTATTTTTTTTTAAGTCTTTTTGTAAGCCTGGAAAAAAATAAAATATCAGGCCTGTAAAAAATGCTTTGAAGTGCAAAATCTTCTACCAATGAACCCCTTTTCGGATAATGTTTTATTGTATAATGTGGCAAATTAATTTCTTTACAAAGTGGTCAGAAAGCATTTTAATATTTGTGCCAGAATTTCACAAAACAAACCAAAATATGAATTGAGAATTAATTCAACAAATTTTATATATGTATACTTGTCTCTTTCTCACTAATAACAATAAGTAGGCGTAAGAAAGACAAAAGGCTGTTGAAAGTTTGTTAATATATGCACCAATACACATAATCATTATATTGTGTTTGCTTCAACTCTAATTGCGCAACCTCTACCTATAATGTTATGTATGTAACAAGATTTCGTTTTGTGCTGCACTTTATTAAATTATAATTGTAAATGGTTTTTTGGTATTTTAAGTATGTAGAATATCTTTAAAAATAACAACCTGAGAGATAAATAATATCATAATGTGAATATCTTTCATTCAACTGTATGTAAATCTTTTCACAGATATACAACAAACCATCCAGAATAAAGGCTGTTCTGTGTATAAACAGAGAGTCAATAGTTCATATATATTCTAGAATAGTGATAAGCAATCCGCGAGGCTTTTTGCACGGACCACTGCTTTGACTAAATAGAGTACCAAAAAATTGGCAGTAAAAAATATTAAATGGTGTCCATTCTGTTTTGTCGGTAGTCTTTCTTTAAAGTTTGTTTTTCATATTTTTAAATGACAGACTATTGTGATTCAACCTTTAACCTGTTGAAAGCGAGAGCAGAAAACAGAAAATTATTTTAAAAGCCGTCAGAAAGACTCAATTCATAAAATCAAAAGTGGAAACTAAAGTTTTATTAGTGCAGGGTTCTGATTTTGATCATAACACGTTTTTCAAAGCATAAAGGTCAAAATCACATCGCAAATAATTCTAACGAGGATAATATTAGAATGCTCACATGTTCTCCGGATAAAAATTGGCATTCCAAGTGATGTTAGTTAATCATATAAACAACAGAAGATAGTTTTAATATTCTCCTGACGAAGGAAGGGTTCTTCCGAAACCGGTAGAGTGTAATTAAAATTAAAGTGGTCTAAAACAAATTTATATATTTTATTGTAAACAGAAGATAGTTTTGATTTTTCTTATTTAAAATCAATGGTTTGGATTTCCGGGCGCCATTACCAAATGTACATTTTTAAAATCTCTAATATAAAATACAAAAGAGTTTCGCAACAAACTTTTGTATGTCTAATTTGAATCAGCCGTCAAAGTCTGACCTTGGAGATAAAAAAATAACTTTATTTTGCATTCAATGATTATTTTATTAGAAAATTACAATTTTGCAAGCAAAAAGTCAAGCTCTATTAATGCTTTTGTAGTTAGTATCCTTACCACGTATGATTAATGTAATACTCTGTAATACAAAATGTACAACTCAGATCCGGGGCATACATCATTCCTATGTCTACCTATGTTAAATTGTCGTGAAAACAAGCTTATGTGCCCAAGCGGTTAAAAACGAATTAAAATGTCAAAATTTTGTAATGTTTATAATAACTCAGGTCCGGGGCATACGTCATTCCTATGTCTACCTAAGTTAAATTGTCATGAAAACAAGCTTATGTGCCCAAGCGGTTAAAAGAATAAATTGAATTGAATTGAATTCCATGATTAAAGTTATTTGACGAGCAGTTTCTCAACAGTTTACTCAGAGGTGGTGAAGCACCCGCTTAGTTTAAATGTCAAACTGACAGCCGATAGCACCATTAAATTGCATAAAAGCATATTTCGTCATACCTGTTATACTTTTATGTCTATACTATTTTACTTTTTTGTGAATAAGCCTTTAAATTTGATAGATAACCAATATTCTGAGACTGTTTACAATGTGCCTTTTGAATTTTGTACGAGCCTGGGATAGCTGAATACATTTTTTTGGTAAGAAAATGAATTATATAATAATACAGTTAGTAGTACCAAGTGAGCACATTTTGTATATATGTAATTACTGGTTCCTGAGGGAAGCACCATTCTTTTAAGACGTAGCCCATAATAATGCATAGTTATATTATATAAAGCCTTACACAATAGGTAACATTTAAAGGGGTGTTGATCTCATTGCTGAGGGTAGCCTCCGTAGGTGGGGTAGCGAGGAGTGAAATCGGATCTGCCATTGATGATCATGTTCTGATGGTCATCGGCATCGTGGATGGTTCTTGCAGAGAACTGGCCTTCTTGGAATGTGGGTTGTGCTGAAATGAAACAATTAATAAATCGGTAAGAATATTGCTAAATTAAACAAAAGGAAATACAATTGTTATTCTTTTTACAAAGAAACCCAAAATATGACAAAATTATTGAAAAGCTCGTTCGTCAGTATAAGAAGAAAATGTTGATTGAGAACCTACCTAGCAGAAGATTGAACCCACTACGGGCCGGTATATCAGTTGGTCTAAAGCTCGGCTTTGACGGAATGTGGAGCTCAGCATGGCTTAGCACATAATCCGCATATCAGTCGTAATCCTAGAGTTGACCAATTTTAAACGTTTAGTCTATGAAAAATTTTTGTAATTTCTATGCCGAACCAATCTATTTTTGTAAGTATCTATGAACTCTATGGTTATTATCAAACAACCAAACATCAAACGATGTCTAAATCGTCATCACTCGAAGAAAGTTTGCATTCCATGTTGATAGGTAAACTTATTCCTCCAATGTAATTTATTGCGTCCGTACGTAGCAGATCGAAACCGAAGAAATGTGAAATCTGACAGATGTGTTTTTGCCAATAGCGCTACAGCGTCTAGCAAAGGAACTATTCTGCGGCTTACCACGGCTTAAGCGGCCGATTTCGGCGGTTTAGTTGTGCGAGGAATGTGCTCCTTAGCAAAGACTGATATACCGGCCCTATGCCTGGGTGGGAACCTGATGCATTTGTTCATATTATTTATTATTTCCATTAAACAGTCATACTTCATTAATCAGTAATCAATGTAATAAATGGACTGTTACTGAATCAGTAATCTGTCAAATTCTGTTTGCAAAATATTGCTTAATTGCAGTTTTAACTCGTGCTTGCATATTAAATACTATTTCGTAATAAATTAGGCTAAATTAAAGCTTTTAATTAATGAAGATAATATTAGCGAAATAATTAATATTAAAAATATTAAAAAAAAAAAAAAAAAAAAAAAAAAATATATATATATATATATGTATATAAATAAATTAAAGCTACTTAAGAAATATCATCATATCCACTCAATTGCCCCGGTCCACAACAGTGGATTTTTGCGAGAATGGAGAATGCAGTCAAGACTAGCGATGTGTCGGTTCAGCTGGAATGGGCTCATGAACTCGGCTCCTTTGCGTGAAGCGGATCCTACTCCTACTCCCTTTTCAATTCGACTACTCCAAGGGTACTGCTCCCGGACTCAAACCCGGACTCAGAACTCGGACTCTGTCCCAAACCCAGAACTCGGAGCCGAACAGGGAACCCGTATGGCTCCACCGGCATCCCCGTGTTCGCGCCGTTCGCGGTCCTTGCCGGTCGCGAGTTCTTCTCATTCTCCTGGTACTAGTATGTGTTGAGAGTGAGTGGTGATACGTCACAGTTTTTTGCGTATCTAACGGTCGATTCTGTTTACGAACTTTACAGTGAGTGAAAGTTTTGTTTATTGTTTAAGTGTCAGTTAATATTTGATTGAATTACGTGCTTAATAATAATTAGAGGTGGTAGGGTATTTAAAAATCAAATCTTACCCCATTATTGTCGATAGTTTTATGGATGCGAGGAAATTTTTGGTATTTTTTAACCAATTACTTTATTGTTCGAACATTAAAGTAATTTTGGAATTTATGTAGGAATGTCAAGTTTATATATTATTTTTTTAAAGAAAGACAAACATTCCCGGGTTACGAATAACCCAACAACATTTGAAAATATCCTACTACCACAACACTAAGCGGAAGATGTAGGTTGTGTTGTGATGGAGGACTTTGCCAACCGAGGAATCGAACACGGAACGCCTAGGTGGGACCCAAACGCGATGCCCACTCAACCACTGAGCGGTCATATTATTGGCAGTTTATTTCAAGTGACATTTTATTGACAGTTTTTTAATTTCAAACAAAATGTATGACGTCATTTTTTCTGCCAAACCGATCGTGACACCACGAAAGCATGAGATACACAATAGACGAACCAATACATAAAACGATAGCTAAGACAGTGGTTTTCAAACTTTTTAAAAGCGCGATCATCTTTTAACAATAAAAAAATGACATATTGGCGACCCTGACCTCCAGCGGTTTTTCTAGTGTATGTACCTTTAGTACGTAGTAGTAACTCTTTACTTGGAGGATCAATGTATCCATTGTCAGTTTTTACGCGAAAATTGGTGGTACAACATAAAGTGGTTAACTTTGCAGTCGGTGGAGTCGCAAACCTATTTTATATATTGTAGAACAATAACTTCTATATTAGTAGGCCAAAATAATAAATGCTGTCGATTTTTTTCATTCTGAAATATTAAAGAACATATAAAAAGTACTTGCAATTTTGGCCCCTGATTCAGGTTAAAAGGTTAAGGTTTAAACCAATGAATGCTGTTAGTTTATTATCGTTCAGATACACAATATTAATAAGTATAATGTTTCGTCAAGAAAATCTTTTGTATTTTTTAAAACATCTTCAAAATTTACCAAACAATGATCTCAACAAAAAACCGCTGCATTATTCTGCAATTAAGATCGAAACTAACCTAAGTAACCACGAAATTCTATCATTTATTATAATACGCAAAAAATCACTTATTGTTTTGAACGGCTGATTCAAAACTTTGAAGAAAGACTAATTTTTCGGTTAAGACTTTTTGCAAAACAGAACAGAAGCCGTTGAATATTTTTAAAATATTTTATGTAGTCAAAGCCCAGCAGTAAATGGGCTTGCGGGCCGAGGGTTGCTCATCACTATGTTAAATGGTGTGCACTTCACATAAATATCAGCCTTTGCGTACAAGTTCAATTTTCTTCCTTTGTTACGAGAAAATCGAAATTTAGAAATAAACTAAAATTGGAGGATGACCTCATACTCTGCGCCTCGAACATAGAGCCAATGTTCGATTAGTTGAAAAACGTATCCGTTGCATTAATTTGTATTACTCAGGGACAATTTTTAATTTCTGTGACATAAGTACTGTAAAATTATAACCATCGTTTGAATGTTGAAAAAAAAGCATCTAATTAAATTTATTGATGTCTCGTGACCCCCACTTTGAAAACCTCTGCAACACGATGCGTTTCTCGATCACGCGTAAACACAAAATCGGTTGTATGGGATCACGCGAGGGTCACGCGTCATGCGAATGATAATTATTGGTGTGATGGTTTGTATATCGTAGTGTGCGTTATTGGAAACATTTCACTTAGTCGAAGTCGTCGGGTCATTTTAAATAGTCTGAATAATAGAACGGTATTTTTTTTACATTAGGAAAAAAACCCTCAGGGCCTATGACATTCCTGGGGATGCTGTGTTGGGGTTTTTTTTAAAGGAAGTTCAGGGAAGGAAAAAGGCATGCGTACCGGTGCCATATTAAATTTATAGTATTTGTACGGGCCCCACTAACTTGTCCCACACACCACCACTTATAGAAATTTAACATAAACATAATATTATTATGAATCATTTTTAGTAATAAATAGGGGAGATTGGGTAAGAAAAACACTGTTCGCAATATATAATATTATTTTTAAAAAAAAAATCTTCGATCCGGGTCCAAAAGTAACGTTGAGTCTGAGGTATATAAATAAAATCTATGTTCCTTGCAAAACCCTACTTAACGATGAACGGTTATATAGCTTGCAATGAAGCGACTTTGTGTTAGATATTGTTGATTCTTGTAACTGTTTGTACCTACTTGCACAATTTTATTTTCCGATTCGGAATCGCAAAAAAATCTTACTGATTTAATATTTTTATGTTCAATTCTTTTGATGTTTTATAACCTTGTATAAAAAATCAATACCGAGAGATTTTGATTACTCTATTGACTGTTAAACCTACTTGTACATTTTTTCCGATATGGAAAATTAAAAAAAAAACTTGCAGATATATATTATTTTTGTGTTTAATTGTAATGTTTATAATCGTCTTTTAAAAAATCAATAAATTATCACTTTGAGAAAATGCTGATTCTTTTAACTATTTGTAAAAGTTCCGATTCAGAGTTAACAAAAAAATCTTTCTGATTTATTCTTTTGATGTTTTATAATCCTGTTTAAAAAAAAACGATGCGAAGGCATTTTGAGTTATTTTTGATTCTTTTAACTGTTTGTACCTACTTGCATAATTTTATTTTCCAATTCGGAATTACTAAAAAATATAACTGATGGTTTATTTTTATAAATGTTTATTTTTATATTTTAATCTTTTGTGTTTTATAATCTTGTTTTAAAAATATCAATGCGAAGAGATTTTATTAGTATTGTTTGGGGATAATTGTACCACATGGACAATTGTACCACAATGTTTTCATACAAGATTAAAAAAAAAACTTCTATTTTTCTTGAGTTTAAAATATGCTATGGTATTAATATATATGTGTATCATCATTTTATTATATTACAATAGTTAAAGTTCTTGGTAACACTTCAACTGACGAATTCTATAACAGTTTTCTTGTTGTCAGATAAATTGTGTATTACGTTCTATGTAATTGAAATTTTAAATAGTAGTTTTATAAACCAACAAAAAAACTGTTTTGCCTCACCGAAATTATTAGAATTAAAATAACTTTATCCATAAATTCTGTGTTTTAATTTAAATTCCGCTCCTGGTACAACTAACCCCGCGGTAGGGAGGTTGTAGCATTTCCCTGGATCAATTAATGCGGTTATAGCTCAATTTATATAAGATTTAGAAAAATCATATAATAAGAATTTGGTTCACAACTAAATAATCGGCCGTTGAGTACGAGTTTTTTTTTCTTCATAAACTTTATACCTAAGATGTAGAAAATGTTAAAAGTCAAATTGGTGCAGCAGTCCCCGGTCTCCCCTACTACAACAATGATATATTTTATTTTATTTTATTTTAGTTCACCATTTTTATATTGTTGTATTATTTAAAAAATATACTACTTTTGTTGGTATCTGTTACTCTGGTACAATAAATTCTAGAACTGGGATTTGCTTTGATTTTCAAAATTGGAACTGATTGTCAACTGGTATTGGAACGATTCAGACAAGTGTTAAGTTAGGTACCAAAATTATTTTATTAATTGGTAATTCTTTATTTAAATATGCATTTCCTTTGTTAAAAATGTTGACGTATGTCGTAATTTTTCGAGCTTAATAGTGTTCATTCGAAAGGTAAATTTAAAAAAAAATTCTGATGATCTATAAAATTGACAACGTGTGTTTTTGAAGGACAATGATCCTGAGGCAAATATGTTTTTTAGATACTTCTCGGCTTCACAAATCCTACAATAATATCACTATAATATATTGAACAAAGTGTATATGCACTGAATTGTTTATAGTGTAAGGCCAAAAATGGACTTGAAAAAATAGATATTAAAACCTTTTGACTTTTAATTATTGTTAAAATTTTAATATTTCAATGTGTAAGTACCTAACCACTCCCCGACTATATTTTTAAAACAACACGCATTTATTGAGTTTCTTTCGATAGAGGTTATAAAAACTACAAATCCTCAACGACAATCCAAATATTCATTATTATATTTGGTTTGTTACTGTTTACGCGTGTGCTAAAATTATCATCTTTTTGAATCACCGGAACTTGGAACCCAATACGCAATCCCAGACAGCCGGACATGTCTCGACACGAATGGATTTCGTTGAATTTCGCCAAAATGTACATGCCGAGTCCGCGTGCAGGTACTTGTCTGGCTCCGGCTACGAGTTATTGTGGGGGTTCTATCTGGCTCCAGCTACGAGTTATTGTGTGGGTTCTATCTGGCTACGGCTCCGAGTACTTGTGCAGGTTCCATCCGGGTTACGGGTCTGGCTCCGAGTTCTTGGCTGAACTCGTGCGTCCCGGCTCGTTGCGCCGCAACAGCCGGTATTCAGTCCGTTCCGTACCAAAGAACTCGGACCCGGGACCTGCTCCTAGAACTCGAGTTCTTTTAAAACGAAGCACTCCTCGGAGGCCTCCGGCAAAATGCTGAACTTACCCACCTCTAGTCAAGACCACAAAAGTACTAAGTCCAAAAAGTACTTGTGACTTGCTCGTGAAAACTGACTTATGCCTTGTTTGCACCTGACAAGTAGTAAGTCGAGTGGCGAGTAACTCGCTACTTGACTCACCAAAAAGTGTTTGCACTGCTGTCAAGTAGAGTTCGTTAGTAAGCTGCGCATAGTGACGTGACGGGCTGCAACGCAATAAAGTAAATACGCTAATTGAGCCGATTGTAATGCTTATTTTAGAAGTGGAAGAATAAATTAGTGAGATGAAAATAAATAAACTATGGACACGAAAACAGATTAATAGCCGCAAAACAAAATATTTTAAAGGAATGAACTGCACATATCAGTGCACGGGGACTCTACTCGCCGAAAAAATAGAACCAAATGGATTCAATCTACTAAAGAGATGACTAGCCTACCTACTAAAATTGCGGTGTTCGGACACGTTTAGTTACTAATATACTCGCTACTAAACTAAGATACTCGCCCAGTCAGAACGGGGCATTAGTCACTAATTAATTTTTTTAGTACTATTATTTACAACTCTTTAGGAACCTAATATTTTGTCTTCTAACCTCTCGGAGAGTGAGCTTTTTCAAACAAAACTGTGTCCAGTGAGTAAGCAACGTCGGTAAATGAGTAACTGCTCCAAACTTGGACGGCCGTCCGTGGTCGAGTGGTAAGACACTTGACTTCCAATCGGAAGGTCGCGGGTTCGAACCCGGCGTGTGTAAATAAATTTTATTTGATTAATTTGTGTTATTTCACAATTAATTAATAAAAATAATACACATACTATATTTGCGGCACGTTCCAGAGTGGAAGATACTCTCAGTATCGCCCTGGTGTAAGACCACCATTCAGAATTGAAAGGTTGCTTAATACTTTAGCCGTGTTTAGTGACTAGATCTGAATAGCCAGGTACTTTCCCACCTTCCTCTTCCCCATCTCCTTCCCTTTCCCACTTACCTTCAGCCTCATAACATACCCCAATTGGGGATGCCATAGTCTCACTGGCTCCAGACGGGAGCAGTTGGGACTCTTGTGAAGTATTCTGTATTTAAAAAAAAAAAAAAAAATTATCGAAACATCCTTGGAAACTGATAGAAGTAAACTTCACATTTCATGAATAAATCTCATTGGGCATGCGTTAGGCCTACGGCCGTTATATTACGGGCATGCTCTTAGGAGCCTTTTTTATTCTGGCCATATTTTTAATAGGGCTCGCGTTAGACACACGGCCGTAATATTACGAGGCCATACTCCTGGGACATTTTTTTATTCTGGCCGTACTTATACGGCCATACTGGCGGAGAGGCTAAATAAAATGTAAAATTTTTGAGTACTGAAAATTGAGTTAAGTTAGAAAATGTAGTTTTTTTTTTCAGCATGCATTTAAAGGCCTGTCTAACTTTAATCATTTAAGGCAGACCATATATGTTTTCAGTATCAATCGAAAGAAGAAGAATTAACCTCTAGTTGGCCGATTGATCACCGGTGATCACCGGTTTTTGGAAGCGATTTTGTCTTTTATGTATAAAGAAATTGTATGAAGAACAAGGTCAGAATCGCTTGGGCCATTCTCGTTCTTGACGTAACGAAATACTGGATAGCGTCTAGCCACTCCGAATAATTCAAATTAATTCACAATGACGCGCCGGGCATCAAAGATGGCGGACAAAATGACTGCCGTTTGATAATATGAACGGAGTCGTATTCGAAGTCTATATTTTTTAATTATTTTTGATATAATCCATTGTGGAAAGCATAGATTTAAGTGATTATTAGAAAGTTCGTTCTATCTACATTATTTTGATGTAATTTTTGTATTATATCACAAAAGAAAAGTTATAAAAATTGAATTCGTAAGGAAGGTGAGAACTGTCAAATATTTTACATCGAATTGAAAAAAAATAATTTTCTATGTTGGCCTTCAAAGGTTAAGTAATATACATTTCTGAATGATATAAATATATATGATAATAATAAGCCAACTCCATTGCACATAAAAAATAAAGGCCGTAAACTCAATATTTAAGAAGAGTTGTAAATTAATAAAAATTCTAATAATCCTGAACAAAAAAATATTATTCGCTTGCCGAGTTCAATTATTGTAGAACATAAAAATACAAGTTAGTACCTATAATAATTATGCAGGAAAAAAGAAACCAAATTATTCATTCGGAAACACCGTACTTTAACGACCTTTTGTCAAATTTAAAGAATTTTTTTTTTTTTTTTTTTTATTTTTTTTTATTTATAAAAGAAAATCATAAGTCTTTAATATTACATAATTCTTTGGCTAATTACAATAAAAATAGTTTTTTTTAACAAAATCTACCCAATTCAATAAAGAAAAACATTTCTCGTGTTTGAATTGGGGAGTAGTGCCATTACAAAGGTAAGAGAAAAAATAAAATAGAAGAAAAAATTTGAGGTAACAAAATACATAAACTTATATAGGATGTTAACAAATATACATTGATAGTGGAATTGAGTATCATATCAGTTATTAAGTTGGATATACAGAAATAGATAAGTAAAAGTAAGAATATAGATGTAGTGAAATAAAATAATATTTTTACATTTCAATTTATAGGTAGGTATTATATATAATTAACAAAGGTGTTTGGTACATGGATTTGATTCTAGCAGTTGAGTAGAGGAGCTGATAATGCTGTAAAAGCAGTACATAATATTGAGTTGTGACAATAATCCTTTGGTAGTTCAATGTTGATGGAATATTTTTGGAGGATACGTTGAAAAAGAAAAAAATAAATATTTTTATATATTTATTTTTTTGGTTATTAATGTTGAAATAAAATAATTAATTATATACTAAAATACTTAATATTAAAATAAAATACTTGATCAATTGTAATTAATAGGTTACATGTAATCAGAAGATATATAAAAAATTATTTTATGAAATTTAAAATTTATAGTTATTGTTGGGTTGATCTAGTAGTTGTTTGATTTGTGTTTTAAAGGCATTGTAATTTATTTCTGTTTTTATTTTATATGGGAGGGCGTTAAAAAATTTTATACCTTGATAGGTATAATGGTGTTGATAAGCACTTGTTTTAAATTTAGGGATTTCTAAGTTTCCACGTGATCTTGACCGGTTACTTATTTTTGTGAATGTTATTGAATCATTGAAATGATCTTTGTGGGTTTGTAATAATGAGTTTTTTTTGAAGATTTTATTTAGGCTGAGAACTTTAAAGGAGTTAAATAATTGTGTTGTTGGAAATACAGAGGGTTTTCGTAGGATGACTTTTAGAATCAACCTCTGTGCCCTTTCTACAGGCAAAAGGTTGGTTTTGAAAGTCCCCCCCCACCCGATTATACCATATTGTAGAATAGATTGTGCAAGGGAAAAATAAATAGTTTTAATCATACTAGATGATAGGATGTTTCTCAATCTAATGAACATGTAAATAAGTTTTCTTACTCTGGTTACCGTATTTTGGACTTGTTCGTTCCATTTTAAGTGCCTATCTATTATGATACCCAGGTACTTTATACTATTTTTGCATGTTATTGGTAAACAATTTGCATTGTCGCATTCATTTTTGTTTTCACACTGCGATGAATGGATTTTAATAGTAATATTTTTTTCAACATTTTTTTCTTTCAATGAGAAAGGGATAAAATATGTTTTCTCAGTATTTAGTGAGAGACAATTTAGGTCGAACCATGTTTTGAGAATGTTTATATTGATATTTGCCTGTCTCATGGTTTCCTCCCATGATTTCCCTTTAGTGATAACTACAGTGTCATCTGCATAAGATATGATATCTCCAACAATCGGAAGAGTGAACATTTGATTTACATATATAATGAAAAGGATTGGTCCGATGACAGTTCCTTGTGGTATGCCAAATGATGAGGTTTTGGGTTCACTTAGGGTATTATTTATTTTGACATATTGAAATCTCTCTTTTAGATAACTTTGAAACCATGATAGCACTATTCCGTCTAAACCAATTTGCATTAATTTCTTAGTGAGTTTGGAATGTGATATGCTATCAAATGCCTTGCGGAGATCAATGAAGATTCCAAGACATTTTTTTCCATTATCTAACTTTTGCATAATTGTTGACGTTAATTTAGCAATCGCATCCTGTGTGCTGAGATTGTCCCTAAATCCAAACTGGTTTGGGCTCATTATCTTTTTTTCTTTTATGTAATTGTTGAGTTGTTTTTTAACAATTTTTTCATAGATTTTTGCTATGTTTGATGTGAGTGCTATGGGACGATAGTTTGAGATATTTTTTTCATCACCAGATTTAAAAACAGGGGTGACAATAGTCTTCTTATAGTTGTTCGGGAATATACCCTTCTCTAGGCTTTTATTTATTATGTGTGCAATTGGTTTACTGATTTCCTCACGTACAGCTTTTAATGTTTTAACAGTTATATTGTCGTAGCCAGGGCTTGCTGATCCTCGTAAACTTATTATAGCGTTTTCAACTTCTTTATCAGTTACTGAAACAAATGTGTGGAAACCTTCTTCAAAATCTGGGTTTAGCTCCGGTTGATGAGTTTGTTTTTTGTCTATGATAATATTACTAGCAAGATTAGTGCCAACATTAACAAAATAATCATTAAAAATATTACCACAAAGTTTTGGGTTATTTTCTGTCTCAGTATTGATTCCTTGATGAGTAACTTCTTTTGGTAATTTTTGTTTTGTGCCTTTGTTGATTATTGTATTGATGATTTTCCAGAACTCTTTGCTATCTTGACCAGCATTTTTTATTTTATTACGAAAATACTTTTCTTTTGTTAGTCTTATTAAGAGCGCAAGTTTGTTTCGGTATTTCTTGTAGAAAGTAGTGATTTTTTCGTCGTTTGGAAATTTTTTAGACTGGTGATAGTATTTTTCCTTATTTCTGATTGAAATTACTAATCCATGGGTCATCCATGGTTTTATTAATCTGTGCTTAGATTTTGTTTTCGAAACAAGTATTTTTGTAGATAGGTTTATGTGATTAAGGAAAACTGTTTCGAAATTCTCTGCACAAGTATTTGGATTATCCGATTCAAATATTGATGCCCAGGTTTCCATTTTAAGATTTTCTTCTAACGTTTTCATATTTAAATATTTTTTTTCGTATTTTATTTTGACAGAATTGTTGGGGTTGGTACTTCTTTTATCTATGTTGTTGACGAATATACAGGTGTAGTGGTCAGTTATGCTAGTTTTCCATAATATTGACATGTTTTTTTCAGTGTTGTTTGAGTTGCACCATATGTGGTCGATACAGGAAGGGATTTGTCCACTGACATTTCGTGTTGCATTATTTATATATGATTTATAATTTAGCGATGTCATTACATTTATATAATCCTCTTTTGTTCGATTTTGAATCCAATGTCCAATGTTTATGTTGATGTCACCAATAACAATATTGGTGACATCTGGGGATATTACCATAGTGGGGAAACTAAAGGTAATTAATAACATTTGACAATTTCTAACATTTTACTCAGAAATCAATAAGAGTAGGTAATAAAAATTAGAAGCAATTTGTTTTTCATAAGAACATATATGAAAATAATATAAACATTATATAATATCGCTTCTAATTGGCTTCACTTCAGTTTGATAACGCCTTCAGAAGACGAAACAGCTGTCAAGCGGAATAATGATTACACTGCATAACTTGTTTATAAATAAACAATTGAATAATAATATTATTGAATATATCAAAGGAAAAATAAATATATATATATAAACACATTATCTGCCAAGACTGTTTAATTAACATTTTTTTCAAAAAACAAGTAAGTTATTACGAAAACAGACTCAGCCGATCACGGTGGGCAGCCTGCAAAATATACGCTCGGCACACTAAAGAATATTCCGTTCCGAGAGCTTGGCATTCCAAAGGTTAACAGCTGTAGGAAATGTGTAGAAGATGAACACATCAGGTCAATAAACTTTATTGGGAAAATTACCTCGGTTGAGGGGTTTCACATTAATTCAAATTATACGTTAGATACCTGGGGGTCAAGTTGTTGAATGGGGAGACATCATCAGACCTGATGACTCCCTTGGTGAACAGGCCCGGTCCTGAGCCGGTGCAATAGGAGCAGTCCGCACCAGGCGGCGTCTTGCCAAGGCGCTGACAATACCTAACACAGCACCCTTTAGGCGATTTTTTACAATAAATGGCGCAATACAATCACCCAAATATTATTAATAACAGGGATAACAATAAAATTACCCCGGCATCTGTTAACGCGACCAACACCTACATATTAATTTTGTTATTTTAGATATATATATATTTTTTTATAGAGAAACCTCACAAGAGTCCCAACTGCTCCCTTCTGGAGCCAGTGGGACTATGGCATCCCCAATTGGAGTATGTTGTGAGGCTGAAGGTAAGTGGGGAAGGGAAGGAGATGGGGTAGGAGGAAGGTGGGAAAGTACCTGGCTATTCAGATCTAGTCACTAAACACGGCTAAAGCCATTATTAAGCAACATTTCGATTCTGAATGGTGGTCTTACACCAGGGCGATACTGAGAGTATCTTCCACTCTGGATCGTGCCGCAAATATAACATATATTATTTTTATTAATTAATTGTGATATAACACAAATTAATCAAATAAAATTTATTTGCGCACGCCGGGTTCGAACCCGCGACCTTACGAATGGGAGTCAAGTGTCTTACCACTCGACCACGGACGGCAGTAACTTATAGGTATAAGTTAGGTAGTTTAGCAGATTTGAATGTTAATAAATTTAATTTTTTTTTTTTAAATCTATAATTTTGAAAGTTTTGAGACAGGAGCGTGAAACATTTAACCTGCCCCCAGGCACCATTATTGGTAAACTTAATCAAAGGAATCAGACTTATTGTCGAGGGAATGAGGTGGATCAATGGATAATGAATTTGAAAAAAAAATGGTTAAAATAATATTAAGATTAAATTACCTAATTGAGGGTACAGTGTACTGGCTCCAATGGGCATGATGGCGGGCTGGTTGGGATCAGGTCCCAGGCCAGGATCGGGAATCATGGGGGCGCTCGGGAGCAGTGGGGCCTCCGCTCCTGGCTGCCCGTAGCCCTCCCCTTGACCCTGCGCAGGCACGGGGGCTGCACCGGGGGGCATGGCATCGAAGCCAGCAATGGGCACAGTCCCCAGGATTATGTTCTTCTTTTCCTCCATATCCATGTGCACACCGGATGGCGAACATGTTACCTGGAAATCAAAATAGCACGTTTATCATTTAACTGTATTCTGTAAAATGCCCAACCGTTCATAATAAAGATGTGATAGTTATCACAAGCATACTATACAACAAACTGTTTGTGTTTTATTTTTATAATAATAATAACAAACTATACACATTGCGCTTTTATAGTACCTACTTACTTCTTTTGCACTCTTGTTATTATACACACTTATTGAACTCCTTTGTACAACTTTCTATGATAATGACTATACTTTTAATAATGACCTACTTACTTCTTTTGCACAAATATTTGTGTTTTTGTTGTAAAAATAACTGGCCGGTTTAGTCCAGCGGTAGGGCGTTAGACTCCCATTCCGAAGGCCGCAGGTTCGAACCCGGCGTGCGCAAATAAATTTTATTTAATTGATTTGTGTTATTTCACAATTAATTATTTAAAATAATATATAGTATATTTGCGGCACGTTCCAGAGTGGAAGATACTCTTAGTATCGCCCTGGTGTGAGACCACCATTCAGAATTGAAACGTTGCTCGAAATGGCTTTAGACTAGGTCTGAATAGCCAGGTACTTACCCACCTTCCTCTTCCTCGTCTCCCACTTTTCCCCACTTACCTTCAGCCTCATAACATACCCCAATTGGGGATGCCATAGTCTCACTGGCTCCAGACGGGAGCAGTTGGGACTCTTGTGAGGTATTCATTATAAAAAAATTAAAAAAACTCAACAATATTAGCATGTTCCATGATTCTAAGAAGCATATCAGCTGATTAGTACTTACCAAGGTAGTCATTAACCCATTAACGCCCTCCGTGCCCGCTGTATCATCAACAATACTCGGACTGAAGTGGAAAAACAATGGTCACAACCCGGAGTGCATTGAAAACCATTGCGATGTATTATTTGCCACAACCAAGGTCACTGGCATTGCGAACTGTGTACGAAAATGTCACGTGTTGAACGATCTTGCTTCAGACAATTTCACTCCTAAACCGCCCACTGCACACAGTTGGGTACACCCCTTTATTTTCTACGTTAATTGTTTTTCTTTCAATTTTTCTTAATAAACCGTTTACTTTGTTCATTGCCTCATTATAAATAACATTAAAAAAAAAAATTAACTTATGGTTTGGTTTTGGGCGTTAATGGGTTAAACAATGAAACACATAAAAACAATATAAGTCAGTTTCTCACAAGTTACTAGTCACGGAGTCATTGTTGGCTGAATGATTTGAATCGGTAATGTAATTTTATAAAAATGCATATAATTTAAACGGTGTTAAAATATGAGAACTTCTTCTAGCTCACAATGAAAGCTGAGATTTGATGTTCTTGATTACTAACTCAGTGAGGTTCAATTTTAAAATTTAATGTGAATACCACACAAGGGTCCCAATTGTCCGGAGCTAGTGGAATTATGGAATCCCCAATTGGGGTATGTTATGAGGCTGAAGGTAAGTGGGGAAGGGAAGGAGACGAGGAAGAGGAAGGTGGGGAAGTACCTGGCTATTCAGATCTGGTCACCAAACCTGGCTAACGCCATTTGAAGAAATGTTTCGATTCCGGAGGTCTTTCACAAGGGTGGTGCTGCAAGTATATACCACTTACCAGATATGTGGCTTGACTTTTGAGGAAATAATTTATTTATTTATTTAAGCCCTTAAGGCTTTTACAACAATCATAATACAAAAATAATAGAAAAAGAAACAATAATATACAAATTATATTATATCATTGTTTCTCTTCCTTTACATTAGTTAACGGGAAACAGAATTTTTGAAATTTCAGAAATAAATTTTGGTAATGAATAAACAAAAATATCAACTAAACTAAATTTATTTCCAAGCCTATGTAGTCTTTGGATTGGAGAGTTAATGAAATAGTTAGTTTTCGATGGATAAACAAAGAACAGCTCTGGAAGCGTTGTGTTACAATTTGGTACTCCGAATGTTTTTAGTTTTGTTAAGTCCGGTGCGTCAATTGTGCCATTAACTATTTATTATTTGATGTGCTTTATAGTAGGGGGACCAAATAGTGGAATTGTATTCTAAATTACTTCTAACTAAGGCAGTGAAGAGAATTTTAAATGAATAAAGTGACTTAAAATCTTTGACTGTTCTTAAAATAAATCCCAAACATCTTATTAGTAACTTCAATATTATTAGTAATTTCATTAATGTGTGATACCCAGTTCCTTGATATGAGACATCTTTTTAAGAGAAATATTGTTGATACTATAATCAACAATAATAATAATAAGTCAACGTTTCGGACAGTCTTGCAGCATCCAACTATAGAGCAGATGGGTTTACCAATTAAATCACTAATACCTTTGCAAATGCGGTAATTACTTTTGTTTTAATGTCAATTCCGCATAAGAGTCTGAATACTCCTAACTGCCTGAAGCCTGTGGGTTGTTTTGTGAGGCTGAAGGGAGTAGGGAAGGAAAGGAGCGAAAAGATTTAACACATTTACACATAACTACCTTTTTCCAATTTGGGAGGGCGGTATTTTTATTTAATTTTATTTATTTGCGTTATAAACAGTCTATACATTTATATATGACAGTGAATAATATTTCCTGGAGAGACCACATTACAAATGAGGAGGTTCTCCAAAGAATCGAAGGAGGAAGGCACCTGCTCAAGACCTTGTCCGAAAGGCGTGCAAGATGGATCGGCCATATAATACGACAAGAAGGCCTCTTGCATGCCATAATGGAGGGTATGACCGAGGGGACAAACTCCAGGGGACGCCCACGCCGAGAGTACCTGGAGGACCTGCTGGTGGACATGCGCTGCTCATCATATGCAGAATTCAAAAGAGCCGCACAAGATAGGGAAGAATGGAAGAAGAAACTAAAGGAAATTGCTGCAAACCAATCCCAGGATTGAAACCAGAGAGAGAGTCATTGACCAATAAAATAACGACATTTAAATATAGGACCATAAAAAAAAATATGCAACAATATACCTAATACAAACAATTCTGAAGTGTTTTATGATATACATATTTCTAAGGTTTACACTTAAATTTTAAAAAATACAAACTACTAAAAGTAAAAGAGAAAATGTGAGGAATTAATAAAAAAAAAGAAATCAATGAAATTAAGTTTTTGGTTAAACATATGGCATTCGATGGAATGTCATTTTTTTATGAATGTTGTGAATTTAGCAAGGTTCGTGTTAAACACATCGATGTTTGGGCATAATCTATTAAATGTGCTACAGCTTCTTCTTATAAGTACATTTTCAAGGTAATTCGTTTTGCTCTTAGGAATATAAAAGGTATCCATAGATCGAGTAACTCTTTTTGGACATCTAAAATGAATATTTTGTAGTAAGTATGGGCTGTCAATATAGTTATGAATTATCTTATAGAGCATTAATAGGTCTCTGGTGTCTCGGCGTTGATCAAGAGATTTAAGGTTTACGGGGACATAGTTTACATAATTTCTTACGCGAAAAGAGACATATTTGATAAACTTTTTCTGAACTCTTTCTAGATTTGCTTTATACGTAGAACAATGGGGGTTCCACACAGTTGAAGCGTACTCTAGGTGGCTTCTGACATAGGATATGTAGAGAATTTTAAATGTTTGTGGATTTTTGAAAGCTGAAATTACTCTAAGTATAAATCCCAACATTTTCAAAGCCTTCGACGTGATATGCTCGACGTGAGATTGAAAAAGAAGCTTACTGTCTAATAGAACTCCAAGATCCCTTACTACATTTACCCTGTTTAAAATATTGTTCTTAATTGTGTATGGATACAATACTGTGTGTTTCTTTCGAGAATAAGATATGACGCTACATTTATCTGCATTCAAAAGGAGGCGATTTTCTAGACAATACACATTAACCAGAGAGTCCAGGTCATTCTGGAGCTCTATACAATCCATCTCAGACTTAATGATTTTGACAATCTGTAACGTATATTCTTTGGTAGAGCATTAGAATCTCCCTCAGGTTGGTGGGAAGAAAAATACAGTTTTATCTTCAGGGATTTTTAAAGAAATAAAAGAGTATATAGCAGTAACAATATTTTCTATATTTAAGATATAGATACAAGATGTCCTTCAAAGGGACAGGAACTCAACATTTCCTAAAGAAATACCAAAATACGAACTTACAAGAAGTCTTAGCTAGATTCATATAACTCATAAAAAGAGAGCATACCTGTGGACCATTATGAAGCTAAATTCTATTGACCTAACTTGGCGCGAACCACTGTTATTCGGCGAGCATTATCGAGGTCCAGGAGCACGCGGGATCTCCATGGACAGGAACCAGGAAAGGTCCCAGAGGATGGGGTCTCCTCACCAGGGAACAGGAACCGGGAATAGCCCCAGAGGTTGGGGACTCCTCGCCAGAGAACAGGAACCAGGAACAGCAGGACGCGGTCAGTCAGAAAGCCAGGGCTCCGGTTGAGCGTACCAGAGACCAGGCCTAAGCCAAGTATGGAAATGGTTAATCATCCGAAGATGACCATCGGAACTTCATCCATCAGAAATACGGGTAGCCAGGGCCGTAAAAGGCCACACGGGTTATGTCTCACAATGAAAGACACCATCCGAATTACGGATTACGTAGGTAAACTACCATTGAAGCATGAAGGCAGCCATGCTCAGGCCACATTAACGGCAAGCGATTACGATCGAAAAACATACGTTGGGCCGTGTTAACTTTTCAAAAATCTTACATCAAGATCTGGTTCGCGTTTCGCGACAACAAAATAAGGTTATCCCATCATAAAAAAACACAGAAACTCTCACATAAGTGACCCGTCGAATCGCCCGTCGGCTCCCGTCACGGCGGACCTTTAAGAAGTCCGGCGGATCTAGATGGCGCTAGTCGCTAAAACTCAAATACGGCGATCGAAATAAAAGGTTAACAGCCAGGTGAAGTTCAAGATAATATTTATTCAACCAAAATAAATATTATCGTGACAATTCCCCCTTTCCCGCGAAAATGTTTGCCCTCAAACATGAAAACTAAATCCGCAAAAACTAAACAAACTAACTAACTAGAAGATAGGTCCAGCAGGTATCTAAAAATCAACTAACATTAATATTTAAAATTAAAAAAAACATAATCCTTAAAACTAAGTCTCTTAAATCTAGATAAAAGAAAGAACAATAGTATCCAACAATGGTACGAGAAGAGGCGGTTCACAAGCACCAACAGCATTGAAGATACTCGGTGCGGTAAAACTGGCTGTCGCCCAAAAACTTTCCATCCTCGCGCCATCTTAACATCTGAGACACCTTAAAATAAAGAAAAATTAGTATAAACCAAAAAAGAAACCGATAGGTATGCACAAGGCAACACTTTTCCTTTAATAGGACACTTAGCCATTTTTAGGCTTCACTTCAAGGGTGGACAACCAGCCCTCACTTTCACTGAATTTAAGTCATTTGTTTGAAATGGAGACAAGAACTAATCTTCCTACCTAGATCCAACAGGTCGCTTTGAAGAAAAAAAATATAATCACAATACTTATGTATTTATGAGTTAGTCAGGACAAGTTTAAACTGTCTTTATAAGAGAAGAGGTTAGAATAGGGTTTACATAGTCAATTACCTATCTATCAAAATTTTCAGATTTAGGAATTACAATTTCAAAAGAAAAAACCTATCTATTAAAGTGGTCAAAGTAGGGTTTACATATATAAAATACCTATTTTTCAAAAAAATTAGATCAGGAAATTCATAAATAGAAAACAAGCCTGTCTATAAATGTGGTGATAAAGGGTATGGTTAATACAATTGCAAAGTAAAACACTGGTATTAGCAGTAAGTTACAATTTAAAGCAGACTGCTTATAATTAAAATTTAAACATAAAGCATGCTCTCCCATGATAGAGTAGAGTTCGAATTTCCACAATGGAGATTCTTAATAAAAGTATGCCGAAGCATTACTTTATTTGATTTTATACATGAAAATAATCTTATTTTATTTTAAAAACTAAACTTAAAATTAGCAAGTACAAACAACAATATTAACAAGAACAAATTTCGTGCATTGGAAAGTTTCTCAAATTTTCCCATACACAAAATTTAAGAATAGTCATCTTCAAATTCTTTGGAAAGGGTAAGGGAGCCTGGAAGCTTTAAACAAAAGAAAAAAAATTATACAATTCCAAAGCAATTGAGGAGGGACACTGACTTAACTCTAAGGCAAATGACAATAACAATATTCATAATACTATCGAGATGTGACGAATCGTGTGTTATAATATAATATAATACAGTCAAACCCGCTTAAGAAGTTCCCGTTTAATATGTTTTCCCGTCTAAGAAGTTCAGTTTTTTCATCCCCGAAAAATTCCCATACAAAATACGCATTTTTTTCCCGTGTAATATGTTTCCCGCGTGAAAAGATTTCCCGCCTAAGAAGTTCCAAAATGAAATCCCCCAAGAAAATAATTACCCTCTTAAAAAGTTTTACAACAGGAAATAAAATTGTCGGCATAACCAATAAAAATACCCATCTCTTGTTTATGCTCCCGCCATACTGGCTCCTTTGTAGTATATGGGTCCAATAAAACCATTTCACCTATTTGAAAAATGACCTTTGGGAATGTTTGAATGAAAGAATAAGATATAAGCATGAAATAATGAGCTCTAAAATACCTTTCCCTAAAGACCATTAGCGCATAACGTCGCTGTGTCAGATAGAACCGTTGTTATTTGGATTTTTTAATCCTCTTGTCTCTCCCACTCTCAAGTAAATCACAATGCGTGCGATAGAGATAGAAGCAACACAACACAAGCTAGGTACCACTGAACAGTGAAAAGAAAAAAGGTGGCATCTACACAAAACAAAAATATAATTTATTTAAATAATGTTGGGGGCTGTGAAATTTCAATTCCGCGGAAAAATGTTATCTTATCTCTAATCAATACAATACGTAATCTGCATCTGACAAGCTCGTCCACGACGGTAATGCCGCCGCCAAATTTAAATTTCCACATCAAAATATTATATTATTATTTCAAATCACTACATCGAAAAATCGCAAATGCCATTATGCCGTTGCGCTAAGTACACGTGATATTTTAATTTACGCAACTTTTCGGCGAAAAGGTGTTTTATTCTTAATTTCAAATTACGTATATGAAAATTCATTAAATTTGTAGTGGAAAATATATCTTAAATGAATATTCACGTGTAGAATATAAAAATAAAAACCATCTTACGAAATTGATGTTTTTTTAGTTTTAAAATATTTCAATAAAACAATATTTGGTCAAACAGTTTGGAGAAACGCCTTTTACCAATAGTACATTATAATTGGCAGCTGCAATCTGTACCCAGCTTTCAAGTGTTAGTTAATAGTGAACTCGGCAGAGGGTCAAACCATTGACTTTGCCGAAAATTGGAATTAACTTGTTGGTGACTACCTTTTACAAAAACGTTAATTTTATCGGAGCATTTGTAGAATTTACTACCAGCCAGTGTACACGCATGTTGATAATGGGTCAGCTGTTTTTTTGTCTCTTTCAATTTATTTAGAAAACCAATACGTGCGGGTGCGATAGACTGCATAACAGAGAGTCGGGCTGTTTGACAAATTACGGGCTGTGGAATCCTTTGCGTTTTGTAGCAAATATGAATATTATTAATATTAATTAAACACATAGCAAAGTTTCGGCTGCCGGTTTTGTGCCTACTAACTTATTCAGTATTCAACTTTTGGATTATCAAGTGTGTTTTATATTTTAATTTAATATTAAGTAATAAAATACTTTTTAACCACTTTTATTAAATAAAAACAACATGTTTCGTAAGCAATGCTTATGAAAGCTCGGGGTGTACTGAATTTTTTATATTTTAATTCAAACAGATATTTTTTGTATGAATAAAATAATAACTAACTAACTAACCATCACGCCGTTTCTCCGCAGGGGTAGGCAGAGAGGACGGACCGCCAAACAACTCGGTCTTGGCACACACTCCTTGCCTCATTCACATTCATACATCTTCTCATACATACTCTTCTATTATTCTGACTCTTGACATGGCCCGACTCAAGTATCTGATTTACTTGATCGTGCCACGTCTTCCTTGGGCGTCCTCGGCTTCTTATACCGTTCACATTCGCGTCATAAATTCTCTTTACACTTCTTTCTTCATTCATTCAATTTGGGAGGCGGGAATGGGTACCGCCGCCCCGGGAACCATTTATTGGATAACCAACACCTCTGCCATTGGTCACCCCAAGTGGTTCTCTACGTTTGGTGACTTAGCAGGGGTTCATGGGGTTCATTGTCTAGGTCTTGGCGGCGGATGATCTAGACACATTGAACCCCAGATTCCTACCCAACCCTCATACCTTTTTCCTTCCCAGAACTTCCTCTCCTTCCTTTCCTTAAAAATACCCTCCACACAGCATCCCCAAAGGTGACATAGGCCCTGAGGGAAATTATTTTCCTCAGGGCCTCCTGTGTGGACCTAATGTAAAAAAAAATTTAAAAAAAATCGCTCAACATGCCCAAACCATCTAAGCGTCCCTTTCTTAATATTACTACGCTCACATCAGCCTTGCATTCTTTTCGGATCTCCACATTCCTCACACGATCATACATGGTTTTACCACACATACGCCTCAGGGATCTCATTTCTACAGCATTCAGTCTACTTTCATCCTTTCTCTGCCATTTCCACGCTTCACTGCCATACATCAGGGTAGGTACCAGTACTTAATTGTGGACTGCTAGCTTCGCTGCATAAAATAATAATAAAATAATAATAATAAAATAATTCTTTAGTTAAAAGTAAAATCAACATAAAGTGAACTTTTTGTGGCAAGCTGACGATACATATTTTTATTTAACCTACCTATCATACAACCGCGAAAAGGCATCGTATTTTTTTATGAATTTACTTTGAATATCTGAGTTAAAATGGCCGATTTCGACGGTAATTGGCCGCGAAAATTTGATTTACGTGAAAATTAAAGAATAACTAAATTGGTAGGGTCGGGCTGCGATGGAAAGTGCACGCGATATTTCGATTTATGTGGAGTTATCGGTATTTTTACAAATTTACTTAGAATATCTGAACTTGAAGAGCCAGACTGCGATGGAAATTGACCGCGAATTTTCGATTTACATGGGAATAAGTCGTATTATTATGAATTTACTCCGAAGAACCTACCTGAATTTGAAGGGGCCGTCAAGGAACACGAATTTCTAAATTCCAATTTAGGAATTTTTATTTTGATTTTTTGGATTTAGAATTAACAGTAATTACTACTATAATATAATGTTTATGAAACCATTATTGGTTTATTTATGATGAAACTTTCCAATGGATGTCATTTGGACAGTCAAAAAATTAATAGAAAATTGAAAGGAAATTGAAAAACCCTCTTAAGATGTTTTCCCGCTTAAGAAGTTTTTTTTGACCGGTCCCTTGAAGAACTTCTTAACAGGGTTCGACTGTAGTTGTAAAAAAAAACGAGACGAAAGTCTGCAGTATAGAATACTCTCTTAATTTTAAAAGACATGTAGATAACTATAAAGTTTTCTAAAAGTTAAGGTCAGTAGACACAATACAAACTAAACATAAAAATTTTGGGCGCCACTGATCAGAAGATCAGATTCTAGTTAAACGAGGGTAAATAATGTATTTATCATCAGTACACTAGAATGTTGCGTTTATTATGAGCACAAGTTCTGAAGGTACCAAGCTCCAGAACGAGTGACCGGAACAAACACATAAAGAAGGTAAAGAAATAGCATGAAGGATTGGTAGTCCTCTATACTACTTCATTAGCTTCCTATGATAAACTAAATTAAACTAAACTTAATCTAAACGAATTATATCTTTAACATGGAAATTACCAACTATTTTGCCTTGCATGTCTGCAAGGGTATAAACTAAATTAGATAATTTATTTTTTATAATGTTTCGCACAAACCTCGGGGCTAATTTGTGTGAAAAGAAATTGGGTCCACTCGATTGGACAAAGTTTTTTCTCCAAACTACGTCTCCAATTTCATAATTTACCGACTTCCTGCGTAAATTGTAATGTTGAGCGTTTTTTCTGTATGCCTGTAACAGGGCATCTGAGACTTTATTATAAATAGGAACCAAGTCCTCTAATTTTCCAGCAAAATTTTCTCTAGATGTTTGTAAGTTAAGATCTTCAGCACCATGGGATATATAATTCTTATGAAAGTTACCATCGATTATCTGTTCACGACCGTGCATAAGAAAGAAAGGAGTATAACCCGTCGCGAAGTTGACCGTATTGTTAAGTGCTGACTGTATTTGTGGCAGAAACCTAGACCAATTACGTTGGTCGGACTCGGTCAAAATAGACAGTGCAGTACCTATTGTTTGGTTATACCGTTCAACGACATTGTTTTGTGGTGTGTAATAAGCATTATAGAAAGGTGCCGGTACATTATAATCAGACAGTAATTTTTTAAATTCATTTGACACAAATTGTTTGCCATTATCGCAAACAAACGTTTGTGGAACCCCATGGACGAGAAAAATGGACTGCTCTACATTTTTAACGATACTTTTTGTGGTAGCATTCCTAAGTGGAAAAATCCATGTGTACTTAGAGAAAACGTCTACGACAGACAAAATATATGTGAATCCGGAATAACTTCGTGGTAGTGGCCCAACAAGGTCAATTGATAACATCTGCATTGGTCTTGTTACAATTTTTGGATTTACAGAAATCCCTGCAGGCGCAGCAGTGTTAATTTTGTGGGCTTTACATGTTTTACACCTATTAACGAAGTTTTTCACATCCTTATACATTCCAGGCCAATAATAGTGTAAGTGAACCTTCTTGTAAGTTCTGAATATACCTGGATGACATGATAGATCTGATTCGTGTTCCTTTGTTAATATTGCCATACGATTCTCCGAAGGTACTACTAATTTCCACGACGTATCTTCGCAAAGGGCGAAACGAGTCTTACAATGTCTAAATAGTTCGTTACCATTTATTCTGAAATTAATAAATCGTTGAGGTGTACTAAGACAATTTGAGAATAAATTATTGTACCACGTATCAGTACTTGTGGGAACTAGAGCAGGAGCATCCCCTGTGGACAATAATGAAACCTCCATACGCGATAGTGCATCAGGTACCGTATTTAACTTGCCTTTTCTGTGTATGACGTCAAAAGAAAATTGCGACAATCGCGTAGACCATCGAGCCAACCGACCGGTAGGGTTAGAAAGAGACACCAACCATTGCAAACTTGAATGATCCGTAATCACAGTGAAATGTGTCCCCTCTACATACGGTCTGAAGTGATTAACTGAGTCTAATACCGCAAGAAGCTCGCGCTCTGTGACACCGTAATTTCTTTCATGTACATTTAAACAACGCGAAAAATAACACACTGGGTGTTCCTCACCGTCAAAATTCTGCGTTAAGACCCCACCTATCCCTACTGAGCTGGCATCGCAATGTATTATGAAAGGTAAGCTGAAGTCTGGACAATTGATTACGGGAGCTGTTGTAAGTGCTTTTTTTAACTTGTTGAATGCATCCTCCGCTTCTTGTGACCAAGCAAAATTAGTTACCCCTTTTCTTGAACCAGTAAGCTTAGTTAATGGTGCTGCTACGGTTGAAAAGTCTTTAATAAACCTACGGTAATAACCGCACAATCCAATGAAAGCTTTAATTTGCTTCGAGTTTTTCGGGATTGGATAATTTTTGATACAATCCACTTTAGCAGGATCTGTCCGTAGTCCTTCAGAATCGACCACATAACCTAACTATTTTAGTTCTTTTTTGCAAAACTCACTCTTTTTTAAATTTATTGTAAGACCAGCCTCCTTTAACCGTGCAAAAACCTTTTGTAATAGTTTTAGGTGAGAATCAAAATTATCCGATATCAATATTAAGTCGTCTACATATCCAAAAACGTTTTCGTCAAATTCAGGCCCAAAAAGCTTATCAATAAGACGCTGCAATTCGCTGGGTGCGTTTTTTAGTCCAAAAGGCATCCGCGTAAACTCGTAAAGACCATAACCAGGTACAACAAATGCAGTGATAGGAGCTGAGGATTCATCTAAAGCAATCTGCCAGAAGGCCTTCGAAAGATCAACAGACGAAATGAAACGCGCGCCACGAAGCTTGTCTAAAATGCGCGACACGTAAGGTAATGGATACGAATCCCTTTTTATGACTTCGTTAATTTTTCTACTGTCCAGACAGAATCTTGCTGAGCCATCTTTTTTCGTAACCAAAAGCACTGGACTAGACCAAGCCGAACGTGACGGACGAACAACACCCATAGCTAGCATTTCCTTTAATTCAGCTTCTAATAAGCATTGACGCGCTGGAGACAACGGATAATAACGTTGCTTTATCGGAGGTCCTGTGGTCTCGATGTGATGTTTTACTAAATGAGTCAAACCTAATCCGCGTTCTTCAAAAGAAATGGATTTAAATTTATTTATCACCGCAGAGAGAGCCCGATTCTCTGACGGAGATAATGATGAGGCAGGCCTAATAGCTCGCAGCCCACTAATATTACCTTCCGAAGAAGATTGACTAGCTCTTGAAAACAACTCCGGTGCGATGCGGAATTGCATCCAAGAGTCTATTCCTAATATAAAGTTTGGAGACAATGACGGGATGACGTAAAATAAAACTTCCTTAGTAATGGAATTATATGTCACCGGCAGCGTCATTGTCCCTACGACAGGCTGAGTCGTGCCATCAGCTGTCCTAACACTAATCTTAACCTTATCTAATCCTATACCTAATTCTAAAAAAAATTTGTAGGTATCACCTCCCAAGCACGAAAGAGAAGCACCGCTATCTAACAAGGCAACATAACAATTATTTAATACGTTAATACGAGCATACGGTCGACCATCCCTTTCATGTTCCGCCTCCCGTGGCAATGGGCCCACTGCCCCGGACGATGGGACCGAAAGGAACTGGTGAACCAGACGGAGCCAACGCTCCCACTCCCTCTTCCTTTCGCGACAAGAAGGGGCGTGGCAGGATCGACTCCCGTCTAGTTTTTCGATTTCTCCGAGCCATTTGCATTATTAAACTCTCCAACATGGGATTTATGTGGTAACGCTGCTTTCTTCCTACAATTCTCGATAGAGTGACCCGGGATATTGCAAAATTGGCAAGTCACTTTCCTGGTGAAAGTTCTTGATCTGCCCTGTTCGTTATAAGTAGGGTGTGATTTGCTGGGACAACTCTGATTTTGCCGTGAATAATTATTATTAATGTTGCTATCATTTTGTTTAATTGGTTGTCTGAAATTATAAGACGGGCGTCTATAATCATTATTATTAAAATTTATTTTACTCGAGGGAACGTATCGTTCTCCCTTATTGTACGTATTTTTAGTGTCGGATCTTTCAAAGCCCGCTGATGAAGATGCAAATTTTTTATCTGACGTTAAAAATGATTCTAAGTTTCCGGCATGCGTGGTTAGCTGCTCAAAACTATCCATGTCCCTGGAAACTAGAAGATTTGTGTATTTTGGAGATAAAGCTTTTTTTGCAAGTTTTAGTAATTCATTTTCCGGTAATTTCGCGTCCAACATGTTATTCAACGCTTTCATATTTAATGTAAATTCTAAAACCGACATGTCTTTCGGCTGTCTCATATTAAATAATTTTATTTTCAGGTCTGTCTGTAAGTCATTGGGTTCAAACTGTTTTATCAATAAATGCGATAACTCCTCCCACTCTAAGTCTTCACGATAAATAGATCTGTACCATAATAAGGCAAGACCATCTAATAACTCTGGAAAAACGCGTAGTAAATTCTCGTGTGAGATATTCCTAGTCCTGCACTTCTCGTTTAGAAGAAGTAGGAATTCTCTTACATTGGATTTCCCATCAAATCTTAGTTTCCAATTATCAACATTTGTTACCGTTGGTTCTTTATATATTATCGTTGTTTTTTTTTATAATTGTATGTTTTCCCTGCATTTCCCCTTCAGAATCCGTATCAAGTTTTTCATAACCGCCATCTTTAGATGTGGTTTCCTTATGTGATTTATTAAAATCGCGCGCTTGTTTGCGCAACTCTTCAAAAGAAGACTTCGGCACAATGTGCCTTAAGGTAAGTTCCGTGATTAATTCCTCCTTTGAGGCATTATTTATGTTTGCTATAGGTGTCGACATCTTGAGGCTTTATATGTTATTAGTTTAGGCTAAAAAAAAAAAAACCAAAAGGAAGATTTTTTTTAATCAAAATTATTTTAAATTACGAGAATTTTTTTTTTATATCGATAATAATCGAAACCACTGTCGATTATTAATCGAGACGAGTGTTGATAAGCTTATCGAGGATGGTATATCGAAAGGTGTAGGCAAAAACCAATAAGAGTAATTAACAGAAACCAAAAAATATAATGTTAAAGTATTTTGAAAACCGTATCAACATTTTATCGTAAATAATCATAAGTTAATTACTGTATAATTACATAATATAATCACACAAAAAATAACATAATTTGATTATTATTATTTAATATATATCTACTTTTGGAATCTATTAATAGATAGATTGTTTACGCCGCGCACCACTTAACTAGGTACATGAAATATTATAATATTATATTATAAAATCGCAACTACGTATATAATTTATTTTGTATCGCTTTCAATGTTTATCTCTGTGATTTCTGAAACAACCATTAGATATCGCTGGCGTCGCGAACTAATTAATGCAATGAGGTTCCGACTCACCAGTTTTTTATATTTAAATAATAGCTGTATGTAATATTCGTTCTAAATTAAAAACGTAAATAACTGAATATTAATAGACAACATTAGACATTGACATTAAGCAGCCCGTAAGTAAACAAACGCTATATTCACGGAGTGAAATTAGGTACACTGCCGAAGTCAAAATTAGAGTAATGGCCGCAAAACCGGAAAT
Source organism: Limnephilus auricula (assembly GCA_951813805.1). Lineage (NCBI taxonomy): Eukaryota > Metazoa > Arthropoda > Insecta > Trichoptera > Limnephilidae > Limnephilus > Limnephilus auricula. The sequence continues at coordinate 17,605,296 of OX638397.1, read as the reverse complement.
ACCTATTTAGAATATTCGTACACTGCGAAAGTCAAATAAGAAAATGGCTGCCAATAAAATCTGCAGCAAATAATTATGAACCGGAAATAGGTCAAATTCAGTCACTTATTAATACGATACGTCACAAATCTATAACATTGACATTATTAAAAAAACAATATGAAAATTCCAGAAAAAAAAACTGTATTTTATAGGAGCACCTGTAAGAAGGTTGAGGCGCCAAAATGTAACGTATATTCTTTGGTAGAGCATTAGAATCTCCCTCAGGTTGGTGGGAAGAAAAATACAGTTTTATCTTCAGGGATTTTTAAAGAAATAAAAGAGTATATAGCAGTAACAATATTTTCTATATTTAAGATATAGATACAAGATGTCCTTCAAAGGGACAGGAACTCAACATTTCCTAAAGAAATACCAAAATACGAACTTACAAGAAGTCTTAGCTAGATTCATATAACTCATAAAAAGAGAGCATACCTGTGGACCATTATGAAGCTAAATTCTATTGACCTAACTTGGCGCGAACCACTGTTATTCGGCGAGCATTATCGAGGTCCAGGAGCACGCGGGATCTCCATGGACAGGAACCAGGAAAGGTCCCAGAGGATGGGGTCTCCTCACCAGGGAACAGGAACCGGGAATAGCCCCAGAGGTTGGGGACTCCTCGCCAGAGAACAGGAACCAGGAACAGCAGGACGCGGTCAGTCAGAAAGCCAGGGCTCCGGTTGAGCGTACCAGAGACCAGGCCTAAGCCAAGTATGGAAATGGTTAATCATCCGAAGATGACCATCGGAACTTCATCCATCAGAAATACGGGTAGCCAGGGCCGTAAAAGGCCACACGGGTTATGTCTCACAATGAAAGACACCATCCGAATTACGGATTACGTAGGTAAACTACCATTGAAGCATGAAGGCAGCCATGCTCAGGCCACATTAACGGCAAGCGATTACGATCGAAAAACATACGTTGGGCCGTGTTAACTTTTCAAAAATCTTACATCAAGATCTGGTTCGCGTTTCGCGACAACAAAATAAGGTTATCCCATCATAAAAAAACACAGAAACTCTCACATAAGTGACCCGTCGAATCGCCCGTCGGCTCCCGTCACGGCGGACCTTTAAGAAGTCCGGCGGATCTAGATGGCGCTAGTCGCTAAAACTCAAATACGGCGATCGAAATAAAAGGTTAACAGCCAGGTGAAGTTCAAGATAATATTTATTCAACCAAAATAAATATTATCGTGACAAATCTTTTTGTCGTCCGCATATAGGTACAACTGAGAGTTGCGGATAATTTTGTTAACGTCATTCATAAAAATATTAAAAGGTGAGATCCTTGGGGAACTCCTGAGGTTACGGGGACGAAACTAGAGCAGAACCCTTGTACAGTTACAGCTTGCATACGATTGTTGAGATAAGAGGCTAACCAACGAAGGAGGTCACCGTGTATACCCATTGCTTCGACTTTCTCTATCAAGATGCTGTGTGGGATTTTATCAAAGGCTTTGGAGTAGTCTGTGTAGACTACATCGACTTGATATCCATTATCCATAGCAACAAGGACTGTATCAACAAACTCACATAGATCTGTTTCTGTTGATTTTTTGGTGACAAAGCCGTGTTGATTTGAAATGATGTGTGGTCGTATACATGGAAAAATGATATCAAAAACAATTTTTTCAAAAAGTTTACCCATTACATTTAACTTAGAGATCGGTCTGTAATTTTCAATATTGTGCTTGTCTCCTTTTTTGAATATTGGCACAATATATGAACTTTTCCATTCCTGTGGAAAACTGCCAGAAGACAATGAAGTTTTGAATATTTGACTTAGCGGATAACATAAAACATTAGCGCAATTCTTTAAAAATACAGGGTGTATACCATCAGGCCCACTGCCTTTGGTAGGGTCTAATGATTTGAGATATTTACAAACTAGTTGAGTGTCTATATTAACATTATTAAGATTGAGAGTTGAGGTGTTTGGATTATATATTTGAGTTGTAGCCGAGGTAGACGGGGTGGGGGATTCGAAGGAGGATTGGAAGTGCGTGTTAAATAAGTTACTTATATCTTCTCCACCCGATACATGCTGAGAGTTAAGAAACATATTGCTAGGAATTTCAGAGTTTTTTTGCTTGGATTTAACAAAGGTCCAAAAGAGTTTGGGATCAGTATTAATATTAATTTCAGCCATATTAATGTAATTATCATAGCACACTTTCTCCAAACACTTTTGTCGTTCTCGGAGAAGAGAGAAAATTTGATAGTCGGAGTTACGGTTATAGATTTTGTATTTTTTGTGAAATTTAAGCTTATCTTTAATTACTTTTTTTAATGCGGTGCTGTACCATGGAGGGTACCTTGAGTCTATGTTAATTGATCTAGATCAAGGGTGGCCAACCCGCGGCCCGCGGGCCGCATGCGGCCCGCTGGGTGTCTATTTGTGGCCCGCGGGGCATATGCACATTTTTTTTTTCTTTTATTGTACATAAAACCACCAAAAGAATATTCCAACCTGCGTAGTTTACCAATTTTTATCAGGCATGTTGATGTCCTTCTTAACGAAATAGAAGAATTAGCGGCACTGTATCCACTTAAAGACACTACTTGCTCATGAGATTTGTTAGGAGCTGTTACCTCAACATTGAATCGCTTTTCGTTACAACTCAACAACCTATCGGGCTTAACAACAGATGGTGCTCCAGCAATGGTTTGATACTTCGATGTAAAATTTTCATCGCATTATTCATCAGGAGAATTTAGGTTCCAAGTCCCTTAAAATGGATCATGTCATGAAGGTGGTCATCAAAACAGTGAACTTTATTAAGTCGGTAAGGGGTTGAATCACCGTCAGTTCCAAGAGTTTCTCAAGTCTTTGGATTCTCAGTATAATGACGTTACATTTTATGCAGCAGTAAAATGGCTGACCCGTGCCAAAATGTTGAAAAGAGTGTTTGATTTCAAGAAATACAATCATTCTTCGCAAGCAGGTCAAAAAGTATTCCAGAATTTGAAGACAAGGAGTGGGTTAGCTACTCTGAATTTCTGGTCAATATTGTTAGCCACCTAAATATTGTTAATAATCGTCTACAAGGGAAAGATCAACTAATTATTAAAATGTATGATCTCATTTCCGCATTCCACATGAAACTTGGGCTTTGGGAACAACAGTTAAGGACAACAGTTAAAAACCTTCATTCACTTTCCTACATTGTTATTGCAGCCGGACGTCACACAAATAGGTTTCGTTAAAATCCAACTTGAACCTGGAATTTGAAAACTGATTTCATGATTTTAAAAAGCATTGTGTGCTTCATGCTGCATTTACAACTCCATTCTCCGAGACGTGAATTGTGAAATGTGTTGTAATGCACAGTTAAAGGAGAAATGCAATCAGGTTGGTTTGTAAGAGGGTTACAAATTTATTTGGACAAGGAGAAATATCCTGCATTTTACATACATTCTCTATCGATGATTTTCATAGACGTGAATCTTACAAATTGCCAGAAATTTTACAAATGGAACATTATGAAATGTGTTGAAATGCACAGTTAAAGGAGAAATTCAAATGGTTGGTTTGGAAGAGGTTTACAAAACATATTTGGACAAGGAGAAATATCCTGTATTTTACAAACATGCTCTATCGACGATTTCGCTATTTGGAATCACTTTTTTGTGAACAGCTTTTTAGTTGAACGAAGCATATTAAATCTCAAATAAGAACACGAATCACTGATGAGCATTTGGAAAACTGTTTGCGTGCAACAATATCAATCGTTATCATTTGTTATCAACATTGATGCACTTAGTTCTGACAAACAAAATCGGATGTCGCACTAAAATTTACTAAATTTTGTTTATTTTTTATTATTATTTTTTGAATTGCCTAACTCTAATCTAAAAAATATGTTTGATTCTCATTTTTGTTACATCTTCTTAATAATACAACATCTTTCTTGTTTACTTTGAATAATAAAAGAAATTTTGTTGTACGGCCCGGTAGGAAATCTCATTTCTAAAATCTGGCCCGGCTTCTGAAAAGGTTGGCCACCCATGATCTAGATGGTACATGCGTGACAATTATCTTATTTAATTCGGAATAGAAACGCGCAGTCATTGAGTCTACATTGCTGCTGTTTAGAGTCGTTGTCCAGTTGACGGCTGCTAAGGCGCTATTAATCTGCCCATAGTCAGCGCTATGATAGGAGCGGACGGTGCGAGAGCGCGGCGTTTGGAGGGTTGGTTCGTGGGACAAGCGCAGCGACACCTCCAGGGAGCGGTGGTGTGCATCCTCCGGCACTAGCGGTGTGTCACACCCAATAACAGTGCACCAGCGACTCGATATCACTAGGTCCAGAACACGCTCGTTTACATTAAGCTGGTTGTTGAATTGACGAAAGCCGATATAGTCTAAAAAATCAGAAAGAGTTGAAGATAGTGCATCGATTGAGGACCGATTAAGCACCAGGGAACCGTCCGTGGTTGGAGGCAGAAGCCATGGGGCATGTCGTATGTTGAAATCTCCCAATAGAAGGAATTCATCATTGGGGAAATTGGTATGCATCGTAGATATAAATTCAAAAAAGTCACTTAATGATTTAATCTGCTCCGCGCCTTGCACGAAATACGAGCAGTATATACGTAGTTTAGAAGCACGCGCTCCAGAACCTAGTGAAAGAGTAGCGGTGGCTATCTCTGCACGCTGGGTATCACGTATGGGTATCATTCATTGGCACCCCGAGTGGCAAGCTACGTTTGGCGACTTACGAGGGGTGCCCCGGTTCATGAAGTGAGGTTTTTCCAGGTCTTGGCAGCGGATGTGTCTGATCAGGAGAGGCCAGATGAGGGAGATCCTTTGACCTTATCTGCCAGACTCTCTCAACACATCGCCTTGCACGGCAGTGGAAGGGATTGATTTATACGCCTAGTATCCAACCCACCCCTCTTACCTTGTTCCTTCCCAGAACTTTTTCACAGACTCTTTCCTTTCCTCCAATAAAAACATGAATTACCTTTATTTCATAATCCAAATCAATGATTCCGCAGTTGGTGAGGTTGGAGGGAGGCAGCGGGGGTATCTGCATGGTCTCCCTCCAGTTCTTTGAGGAGTTTGCTCCCACCTGCCCCAACTTCAGCTCCGCAATGACAATTTTCTCCTCCTTATTCTTCGATGTTGGTAATTGCGAACGGAAGTTCACTATCTGAAAATGATTTTGCAGAAATTCCAAAATTAGTCAAATTTAATTAGTACTCGAAATAATATTTATCTCTTTTGAATTATTCTATTTTGTTGTTTCGTCTCACGCAAACCTATTATTTTATCTGTGAAAAAGTGCATTGCCATTATGGAAGGTCCATCAACCTATTATTGTTGTATTATTAAGATTTATTATAATATTTATTTAGGGTTACACATCCAATAATTTTATTTCCTTTGAGAAGGACAATTATTTAGCTATAAAAATCAAAATTCTGCTTTAACGAGTCATCTGTCGTATCGACAGATGACTCGTTAGCGAGAGAGGTTAAAAAATAAAATGCGATTTTAACCCTTATGGTATACAGAAACTGCACAAGGACAAGGTCAGAATTGCTTGCGCCAATATCATTCCGGACTTTGCTTTTTATCAGAGCACTCTTGCTCCTCAGAATGCTCTGATATTAATTTTCTATGAAATACGGCCTTAACTTCTTAGTGTCATCCGACTTTCAAGAGGTTAAGGGGTGGGAAAATGAGATTGGGATGGTTTTTCATAATCTCATGTAAATGGTGACCATCCTACTATTTTGAAGATCAACCGTACAAAATTTCGTTAATCTCAGAATGAAACTGTAGATTTGCATAAAAAAACAAAGCCACGCTACCCGCCGGCCAGTGTTGCCAACTCAGCTCCTTTAGAGCTAGATTTAGCTATAAAACGAGGCCGTCAAAAAAGTAGTTTAACTTCTTAGCTGGTTTTTTTCAGATAATCTAGCTCCATTTTTTATTCAAAACTCGTGAACGAAAAATTTAAGGGCTATTTCTTCAAGAACCGGTTATTTTTGTTTGGTTTTTACCTGAGAATTTCTCTAGACCCCACACATTAGGAAAGGAAAATAACCAACACGTTACGAACCAATAAAACTGTATGATAGTATTACCTTTCTCAGTTCTATAGTGATCTCATTGATGGAGACATTGCTGCCGTTCTCGCAGCTGATATCTAACGGGATCACTTGCCCGGAACAATAACCCGTGACGGGCAGGTTCACGTCCAGGATCAGAGGACCGGACTTGCACCAGCAACAGCAGAAGTTCTTCTCCTGGTGGATTTGTAGAGGTGCCTGCAAACAAATTTATTGTTAAATTAAAACAAATAACTTTGTTTAAACCACTAATATAATCAAAATTACCTTTAATTGGTAATTGTGAGTTTATTAGTGGTTTAAACAAAGTTATTCGTTTTAATTTAATTCAAAATGACGCCACAAAGTGATTTTGCGAAGTTTGAAGAAAAATTTTATTGTTATTCTTTGTATGTATGTTTCTTTGTTAACAATTATCTCAACATTGCAATAAGTTACGCGTTCAATTTATTTTTTTTTTTTCACCCCAAAGGAGTGTTCTAGCCAGTGTCAAATGAACGAGTTTGTAAGTAATGTGTGTAAGTGTAATTTTGGGTAAAATATGTACAAATTTGGCAGAAGTATCTATATTACATAATAATAATAATGCAAAAAAAAATTGTCAGATTAGTCAAATTAGAAGTCAATATAGTTTTTTTTTAGGAATAATATGATTTTTGGAGGCCGCAAAATGTTAAATTTACATTACAAAAACGAAACAAACTGGGAAAAAACAACTGCACCAACTTCATTGGGCTTCTTCAAATCCAAACTCTGTGCTATGAGTTCGAATATTGTAAATTATGTCCTCTGCATGCAAAAACATTTAGATACTTCTCTAAATAAACAATAAACAGGGTTAATCTCAAGTGACCTCCCGTGTAAGTATGGTCCTGTATATTTTCTGCCTGTACAGATCATAAATAAATAAAATACATGTACATTTTTATGCAAAATTGCGAACATTGGTGCAATGTACATATTTTTATTTATGTATTTATTGTTTCTTCAGAATTAAAATAGATTGTTTAGCATATACAGTGGTGCCTCACACAACGAACTTAATTCGTTCCAGGAGCAAGTTCGTTATGCGAAAAGTTCGTTATGTGAAACGCGTTTTCCCATAACAATACATGTTAAAAAAAATAATTCGTTCTGTAGCATAAAATATGGTAAGATGACATAAAAAAAAGATAAATTTTTTGTTATTATTTTTATTTAGATACATCTAAAAACATAATGAAAAAAACACACATTTTTTAATTTTAAGAAATAATCGAATCTTGCACATCTTCATCCATTTTCCGCTTTTTGGCCGATGGTGCAGTGAAAAACCTGTCCAAAGTCGTTTGTTTCTCTCTTTTCTTCAACATCTGCCGGAAATAACGGACAAGAGTATCGGAGTACAGGTCGTTGATCCTGTTTGCTTCAGCAGAATCCTGAAGTTTATCTTAAAAGGACGACTGCCGTGATACGTGTGCGATTTAATTCGTAATGAAGAACGATTGCTGCGATACGTGCGTAAGTTAAGCGTACTACGCAGTGACTAACGAGTCTAACGACTGCCTGCGCGGGAGGATGCAATTAATCGGCAGTGATCGTAGAAGATCGGGCGACTTCGTTGTAATGATGAACGATTGCTGCGACACGTGCGTAAGTTAAGCGTACTGCTCAGTGACTAACGACTGCCTGCGCGGAAGGATGCAATAAATCGGCAGTGATCGTGTGAAGTGGGCGACTTCGTTGTGTGAAGCGAAGTTCGTTGTGTGAAGCGAAGTTCGTTGTATGAATCGTGAAATGAACGAAAAGGAAGTTCGTTGTGTGCAGCGTTCGCTGTGCGAGGCGTTCGTTACGCGAGGCACCACTGTAATTATTATCCCCACTAGGGTTCGCCTGAATTGGGGTTAATAATTTTACAATTCAATAAAATAACACAAAAACAGTTAAGTGCAAAATTATAAAATTGAAAAATAATAATGATAAGTGAAGGAAATTTGTAGAAAAAATAAAATATATGAACTAACAACAAAGTGTTGAGAGATCAAACAAAATGTTATTATCATTGTGCCATTAGTTCATATCATTTTCAACAATAGAGAAAATCAAAAAATATACATCTTTATGTTTTAGAAAAAAATAGTTAGAAGCCTGTACTCAGAACCGAAGAAGCTATAACCTGAGAACGAGAAGAACCGACAGCCTACCTAGGCAATGAGTTGGGACAGTGCAAGGACGAAGAAGTTAGAACTAAGATTGTAGAAATATATTATAAATCTGTACAGCGCTCTTGAGGTGATTTTTCACCGGTCCACAACAACGGCGCAATACAAATCATCCAAATTATTTATTATTTAACGCACCAGACTTTTAGGTTCAGGTTTAGTTTTCCCCATAGGAAAAACTAAACCCTTTCACACACTTTTTCACAAAAATGATCATCTAGTATATCCACGCTATGCAAGTGTATTATATAAGTGTAATTAATACAAAACAAAACAAGAACTATTAAATGGGAAAAATATTCCTTGACTCCAGATATTTTCATATCAGAGGGTTCGGATCGGTGGAACTCCTAATTTGACCGATAAATCCTACTGATCCCTCAATATAAATATTTAAAAAATCTTTTGTAATCCTACTTGTATTTAAAATGACTGATTTTTGCATTTTTATATACAAATTCTTTGACAAATCTAATATGCCTAAATTTTTAATGAGAGAGCTAGGTATAATGCCAGTAGCCGAAATAACTATTAATTAACCAATAATAATTATTATTATTGTAATGATTTTTTTGTTTTTTTTGTTCTACGACGCACATTCTAACAATTTGTTCTATTAATTTTCTTAAAACAGGTTTTTATAACCCCTTGGGCACATAAGCTTGTTTTCACCACAATTTAACGTAGGTAGACATAGGAATGACGTATGCTCAGTACCTGAGTTATTAAACCGTTGTAATTGCGTATTGTCTTATAACTAATCAATAACTGAAGGTACTTACGAATACTTGGTGCAAGTGCACGAGTTTGTGTTTTTGTAGTTTGCGCTGAAAAACTTCATTAGTAGAGGACTGAATGTGGTTGCCGCTAATAAAAAATGTCCAAAGAAGCAGTTCACAACAGAATGCTGATTCCAACCCTGGTGCATGAAACTGGCAGAGGGAGTATGAAAGTAAACTGAATGATGTAGAAATGAGATCCCTGAGGCGAAAGTATGGAAAAACCGTGTGTGACTGTGTTAAAATTGTTGAGATCCGGAAAGAATGCAAAGCTCATAGGCATAATGGATAAGATTATGAAAGGAATACTTAACCTCCTAAATGCCAGCGTATCCATATGGATATGTTTAAAAAATCATTTCTCTGAATATAACTAGCTATTCTGAGTAACCTACGTACGGTAAAATATATATTATTTTTGAAATGCAAATATTAAGACAACACTATATTCCTTGATCTCAAAAATGGAAAAAATGCAGAAATGAAACTTTAAACAGCTCTACTACAAAATCACACATCCGACATTGTTCTTTGGCGCTGTCGATATTTTCTAGTAAGACAGTATATGTAATTTACAAAAACATAATTTTGCAAAAAACAACTAAGTTGTTGACTGAAAACTGTCTTTGTCTAAAAACAGGTAAATTTCCTAGTTGGACAGCCAAAGATCATTAAAATATGTAATACATAATGTATTTTTAAAAAATAAATAAAAAAATGACGAAAATAGAATCAGATGCAGCAAAGTGAAAATTTTGCGGCGGCACACCAAGAGTTTAATGGTTTTGGCATGCAGAGAGAATGAACGAAGAAAAGAGTCTAATGAGAATACATATATGCGGGGAAGTGAATGATAGAAGAAATGGGAATGCTATAGGAAGACATGGTACAACCGAGTGAATCTAGTACATAAATCTAACTACGTCAAGAGTCCAAACGAACAGAAGAGTATGTATGAATGTGAATGAAGCAAAGAGTATGTGCTAAGACAGAGTTGTATGACGGTCCATCCTCTATGCCTACCCCTATGAAGAAACGTTGTACTTAGTTGGTAATTTTTCCACAATCAAAATAAATTTACAAACCCTATACTCAGGATTAGAGTTCAAATCCAAATGTGAGACCACCGTGAAGGCCATCTTGGTATCCTGGTCGAACTTCCACGGCCGGTCCAAGGTTGACTTGATGGTGTAGCGGACGAACCCGTGTTCTCCCTCGAACGAGGAGGGCAGGGTGGGGGGAAGGGCGCAGGTGAATGGGTAGGTGTGCTTGCCCTGCGGCAGTTCCATTTCATTTCCTAAATTTCAAAAAAAAGTTTTCAAATTAATAATAGCAAATTTTTTTAAATCACCGGACACGCTTTAAACAAATATATTTTTTTTTTAAATCTTTAGATACACCCTTTTTTTTTTTTTTTTTTTTTTTTTAGTGAGACTATGGCATCCCCAATTGGGGTATGTTGTGAGGCTGAAGGAAAGTGGGGAAGGGAAGGAGATGGGGAAGAGGAGGGTAGGAAAGTACCTGGCTATTCAGATCTAGTCACTAAACACGGCTAAAGCCATTATTAAGCAACGTCTCAATTCTGAATGGTGGTCTTACACCAGGGCGATACTGACAGTATCTTCCACTCTGGAACGTGCCGCAAATGTAGTATATATTATTTTTATTAATTAATTGTGAAATAACACAAATTAATCAAATAAAATTTATTTGCGCACGCCGGGTTCGAACCCGCAACCTTCCGATTGGGAGTCAAGTGCTGTTATTACTCGACCACGGACCGTCGTCATTACTTCGTCGTCCTTAATTACTATAAAAGACAAATTTTTGCATTTGGGGTGATGGAAAAAAACTATCTTAAAAATTTCAATTGCTTAATATGAATATTTACGTTTGCATACGAGAACCCGTCAATATGCGGCCATTTACAATAATTTCTAACATTTTGTAAAAGTGTGGGAGAAAAGCACACATTTAGAAAATAAAGCTAAGCGCTATGTTGTTTTTTCTCAAAATACCAAACTTGGAAGTCGAGCACAACCTCACATTTCAAAGAACCTACTAAAATTCGTTCCAAAACTATGCATTGCAGTTAAAAACCAAAAAAAAATTGTTAATTTTTTTAAAATCCACTACTCACGACTCTCTTCGGGGATTGTATCTATGGATTCCAAAAAATATCAACAATAATATAATAATAAAAATGTTCAGTGTGAGTCAATATTGTTATGCGTAGAATTAATGTTCTCAGCACGGTTTGAAGGCGCATTCATTAGCTCAAGGCCGCATTTGGAAAGGATATTGTGTCAAAGTTTTCTCTTTTTAACTAGCTGCATAATAATAATATAGTTGATGCAAAAGGGCAGTTATACAATATGTATATTTTTGTAGTTCGGAGTTGTGAATGAATTTGTTTTGCAATTTTTCTCTGCAAGATAGGCAAAAATGCATTTATGAAGTAAAACGCAATCAGAATTTATTAAATAAGATAGTATCTAAAAATACATAAATGCTGCGTTTTGATCTTTTATCAAACAAAATGATAAAATTTACATAATTCTGTATCTGTGTGGAAATGAATATTTCAGTGGGAAAGAAAATAGTAAAACACAATCAGAATTTATTAAATAAGATAGTATCTAAAAATACATAAATGCTGCGTTTTGATCTTTTATCCAACAAAATGATAAAATTTACATAATAAGGAAGTTGAGTCCTTTGTTTTATTTTTTTTATCAATGTTCACAGGCAAACTTAAATACCAGTTTTTTTTTTTTTTAAAGTTCGTTTTCATAATAAAATTAATTCTACAAGTTTGAATTTTATTAAGCCCGCGAAAACGGCTAAAGCATAAAGCTTTAGCATCGTCGGATCTGCCCTGATGATGGACACTGCAATGCTGTCCGAAATGTCGGCTAAAGGAGGTAGCGCAACACGGCATAACACCCCAAAAACTAACAACAGAAAATACTACTTGTGTTTTTTTTAAATCCTATTTATATATTTTTAGGGTGATAAGTTTTTTTTATAAGTGACAGCTGTTTCACTTTCCGGAGGCGTGCAGTTTAAAAAAACTTTTAGAATACATAACAACTGCATTGTGTAAAATTCATAGAACTTAAAAATAATCATATTTATTTTTTATTTGAGTACAAAAGTCCCAACTGCTCCCATCTGGAGCCATTGAGACCAAGGCATCCCCAATCGGGGTGTTTTGTGAGGCTGAAAGCAGTGGAGAGGAGAAGGAGATGGGGAGGAGGGACAGAGTACATTGGTTACAGTGATGAAATTATTTGCACATATTAAATATCATTTCATAATATGATGTTTCCTTGTAATGTCTTATTTGTAGTAGGTCCATAAATTACCATTGCATAAGTGTGTTTTTATGTGTGAGTGTGTACTATGAGTTGTGGGATAAGGTGGTGATCTATACAAGTGAAGTGCTATTATGTATATGCGCATTGAACAGTTTATATCATCATGCTCCATTTAAATTTTTTAAGTTTTCTTTATTTATTGAATTGTTTGTTACATTAATTGAAGATTTTTCGACCACGATGCTAGGCACATGCCCGTGCTGCCCAATGTGGGCAGTGAATCTGAAAAAATGTCGATGTTATAGGATGTATGAAGAACATGGTTATTTGGCGAATTTCCTGCTACATTTGTTCTGTAATTAGGTGTGTAAAATCGTTCTGTAGTTCTGTGGCGGGTATGTGTCTCAAAGGTGTGTTAAAATGAACAGATGTTAAGCCGAACGGATGCAGTTTGCTGGAATCAAAAACAAGTCATAATTTTGGATGTTTATGAATATGAGACTTTGTCAGGAAATTTTCATGTAATTTATGATTAAAAGTAACTTACTCAGTTTGTGGCTATTAGAATTCAATTCTGATCCAAACCAGGATAACTTAACACATTAATTTCCGATTATTCATTGTATTATATTATATACCTTATGTATACAGAAAGTGTTCAAGGACAATTTAAAGTGTTTTTTTTTAACAAGGTCAGAATCGCTTGCGCCAATATCATTCCAGACTTTGCTTTTTATTAGAGCACTCTAGCTCCTCGGAATGTTCTTATATTAAGTTTATATGAAATAGGGCCTTAACCTCTCGTAGGCCGCAGTCCCCCCAGCAGGTCCGGATTTTTGAAGCGATTTTGCCCCTTATGTATAAAGAAATTGTATGAAGAACAAGGTCAGAATCGCTTGAGCCATTCTCGTTCTTGACATTACGAGTTACTGGATAGCATTTAGCCACTCCGAATAATTCATATTAATTGCTAAAGGCCCGCCGGGCACCAAAGATGGCGGATAAAATGGCTGCCGCTTGATAATATAATAGCTGTCACATTCGAAGTCTATCATTGTTTTTGATATAAATCCATTGTGGGAAGCATAGATTTGAGTGATTATTAGGAAGTTCGTTTTATCTACATTATTTTTATGTAATTTTTGTAATATATCACAAAAGAAATGTTATAAAAATTGAATTCGTAAGAAAGGTGAGAACTGTCAAATATTTTACGTTGTATTGAAAAAATATATTTTTTGTATGCTGGCCTTCAACAAGTTAACCTATTAACTGCCATCCAACATTCAAGAGGTTAAAGGCCGGTCTCTTGCGACCAATTTCACAAACAATACCTCAAACATTTCCATAAACATGGGGCAGGGCTACAACGTTTGTTGTTTACCATGGGCCACGGAAAGCAAAAACATTGTGGTCCCGACCTAACTATCCACAAAGTGTGTACACATTTTCGTTGGAGGAGACGCCGCTTAATGCATGCATGGGAAAAAAAAATTTGTACAGCGACTTTAAGGTGATTTTTCACAAAAACTGAACTATACAAATCATCCAAATATTATAATAAATAATTGTTTCCAGCTCCCATCATCATTTCAAGGTATATGGCAAGAGTTGTGTGGGAACGATTGACTCACCGCTTTTGCTGCCCACCAGATAGTAGGAGATGGTGAAGTACTCCTCTTCTCCGGAGTAGGTAATAGTAGTGTTTGAAGCCTTGCCCTGAGCATCTTTCCGCATGCCCGTCTCTCCCCAGGAGGTCGCCGCCTCGCCTTTGAACTTAATGCAGATTCCTTCAATACAAATTTAGATAAAAATCATTACTATACCTACAAATGCACTGCAATTAGCACGCGAACCTGATTCTATTTTCATCATAACTTACTTGTTTTTAGCAAAGTTATGTTTTTGTAAATTGTACCGTCTTACCAGACAATGTGTTTATATATTTATAAATATAGTATACAACAAGGGCGTCGCCAGCCGATAGCCCAGGGGGGGGGCAAGTTGATATGGAGAATGAGAAAAGTATGAATTTTAGGTAAAGTCGAGAGCACATGAAGCTTTTCACTTGTCATACGAGCCTTACATCTACGGCGATTGTAATAAACGATACAGAGTCCAACGTGTAAAGCTACACGAGCTCTTGACTGTACAATAAATAAAACTTGTAAATAAGTTAGGTATTACATTTATTAGAAAACTTCAATAAAAATAATTTGGGAGTTTGATTTTGAATAAGTGTACAGTGTATTTTTACCAGATTTTAATGTAAGGGTCGACAAAGATTAGGTTTATTAAAACATAATTTTCGGGGGTTTTTGTAAACTTTTCGACCACTTTATTATGAAAATCTTCTAAGTTTCCATGAATAAGTTCTCTGTGTACACGCATCATGGCTAGACCATTGAGGCGATTTTGTCCCATAGTGCTTTTTAGCAAAGTTTTAAGTCTGCTGAGGCTGCTAAACGATCGCTCTACCGTACACGTTGTGCACAGAAGAGCGATCAAAAATTTCAAAACTTTTTCCGTGTCGGGATTTAACAATAGCATAGAGCAGAGCGTAGTTGCGCTTAGATATTAGAAATAGAATTGGTAAATTCATTCGACTTACGTACGGGAACGAATGATCAAGCTAGACAAGCTAGACTTAGGACTTTAGTTGGCAACTTTTTTAGAATCTCTAGGGGGGGCAGCTGCCCCTCCCTGCCACCCCTTGGCGAAGCCCTTGGTATACAATCTATCATATTGTCGTTGCGCTTGCAAAAACGGTTAGCGCCAAATTTCTTAAAATTTTCTAAAAAAATTTAGGAATCTTGGCTATGTGCATAAAGTTCATTCAAACGTTGTTTGTTGACGCACTTGAATACAAAACTGGAAATTTTTGCTTTACGTTGAAGTTTCAACATAAATGAGCAAATAAATAGAAATGATAAATATTTAGGCAAAGTAAAAGGGACAGAGTAACAGAGAGATAACAAAAACTATCCCAATTTAATAGCAGTTGAAATGAAGTTAAACTCTATGCCAAACTTTGAAATTAGCATGATGATTTTTAATGTGAAGCTAATTCTGAAGACCCAAATATAAAATTATTGTCTCCATGAAAGTAAATTAATTTCAAATGTTTTTAAAACATTTGAAATTATAAAAAAAA
Source organism: Limnephilus auricula (assembly GCA_951813805.1). Classification (NCBI taxonomy): domain Eukaryota; kingdom Metazoa; phylum Arthropoda; class Insecta; order Trichoptera; family Limnephilidae; genus Limnephilus; species Limnephilus auricula. Next base: position 17,589,711 of record OX638397.1, on the reverse strand, counting down.
AAACTAAATCTAAATTATCTAATATCCTTACCGTGTTTGTTTTTAGCAGAAGCTTGCAAATGACAACAGTAAAAATGTATCGATATTTTTTTATACAAGTGTGTCATTATTGTTTACTAATGAGTACAAGTGCTGATTAATACGATATTTTTAGCACTGATAAAACATAATAAAGTAAGAAAGTGAATATGTTTTACATTTGCAATTAATAATAGATCATATTTTATGAAAATTACTCGCTATATGCGTATAAAAATAAATTTTAAAAAGATGACCCTTTGGGATGACACAGACATCTTCACTTACCTCTAACTTTTTTTGGAGCATCGAATGTATATTCGACGGTTCCGTTGATTGTTTGTCCCGGGTAATATGAATTCCACGGATTATCGAGAGTTATCTGGCAATCTTTTAAACCCATTTTGAAGCTAATTAGGTTTATATTAATATGATCAGATCACGAACACACCTCTTTACTATATTCGTATAAAAATAAATCACACGTAGCTGCGAACCCCGCCGGTCGTTCAAAAATGACGTACACCAAAAAGTATTTCTTCTTAGTAGAGATAGAGATGTCAATATTCCTGTCCCCGTTTACTTTGTCCCGGTGACTTTGTTGTCACTAGATTGCCTGATTATTATATTGATATTATACACATTGGAACACAAGTTGACGGCTGTAATATGATATTGCGTCAAAAACTTTAAATTGTCTCAAATGGCGTAGGAAACGTGTGCAATTTGACAATTTATTCTCCCAGTCTTTCGTAATGCGGTTCCAAGCGGCAAAAATCATGCGAAAGCAACCCAATGGCTGCTTTGATCATTTATACGGCAATGGCACGGCGACGGTAATGCATTCATACGAGTGAGGGAGGTGCAAGAAAATGATTTTTTTCCTCTGAAGGTAGAGGACATTGTTTGTCTCACTATTATTCACTGTGAAAAAAAGAGCTACAGCATTATTGTGATAATGAACGTACGTTTATTGCCTTTCGTAACCGTGGGAATTCTAAAACGCTCTACTGACTATGCTGAGAACAGCCCGACATGTCGGGCTGTTTGCAGCATCGTCAGTAAAGCGCAAGCTGCCATTAGCACACTGATCACTAGGAACCGGTTGCAAAAGCAAATGGATGTAAACGGTTCCTATCCTATTCGGTCTCCGGTAACTGGAACTGCAGTGATGCTTTTCAGATGCCACCCATCTCTAATCCTACGTTCTCAGGTCAGCCCAGTGTTGCTAGATTCATAATTTTTACCATGTTTTCATGGTTTTTTGGGTCATTTATAACTCCATCGTTTTTTAGCGGTCGCCAAAAGTGTATACTTTTGAGTGTGATAAGATGATTATTTTGAATGGGTCGCCTGGGTGAAATTCCGAATTCAGGAATATAGATCTTGAACTTCAGTACAACTACGAATTCACACCGTCTGTTATTCCAATTATTATCTTTATCTTCTTGTTCTTTCCCTTGTCCTATTCGGGTCGGGCAGGGTCGGGGACTTTGCACCGGTAAGGCTCCTCCATACGTCCCTGTCTTGCGCCGATTGTTCGGCCTCCGTCCATGGCAGACCCATCCTCTCCTCGCACAGTTTCTGGAATTGCCTCGTCCAACTGTGTCTGGGGCGGCCCTACGTCTACCCTCTGGAATGGCACTCAGTATTTTCTTCGGAATTCGGTCATCAGACATTCTTCGTACATGCCTAAGATATTATCTTTATCAATACATTAAATGAATACTGTAGCAATAATTAATAAATAGTGAGCGTAATTAATAAATATCTTATCTCGAATACTCTCCCATTCCTGCATCGTGCCGTCCCTTGCTAATTAGGTGCGAGGAATGCTATTGCCTAATACAGATATGTTCCCCGGGAGGGAGCTCACAGCTGAGATCATTGATATAATACCATGTGTGAAGTGTGAACCGTAGAAAGTTTAAAGTTTGAGTGTTGCGCCCCGGTTCGTACTGAGCAAACTTCAAGGAAAGAAGTCTGGCAGGTTTAAACTTTAAACTACAGAGACGCGCGGGTCAAACCATCTTGTGAGATTTAGCCAGATTGTTAACGAGGGGGAACGATTAGATTCCCTTGTTGTTAAAGTACTCATTGGGAAGTACTGATTGTGAAGCATACTGATTTACGATTATTGAAATGTTACATTCTTGCCAATTGATTGTACCTACTCCCAAAATAAAGACTGTTGTGTTTAAAGTATTAAATTGCGCATTTTATTTAATTAGCCCGCCACAATACATCAATAAAATGAAATGAATACATCATGTAACTTTAATTAGGTACCCACACTAACTAGGTATTGTAAAATTTAGAACATTTTTGATATTTTAAAGTTACTTATTTTTAACATTAATATTTAATTGAAAATGAAGTTCCATAAATTAAACCTGAAAACAATCAAAAATAAATGTTCTTTAATATTTTTATTTCAGAAACAATTTTTTTCCGTTATTCAATAGAAAATTATTGTTTTTAATAAAGTATAATAGATCATTTACTTAGTTACAGTTGTTTTCTTAATTAAATTCTCAGTAAAAAGCATGGTTGTTTTAATCCTCCAAAACACGGAAAAACAAGAGTTTTTTACCCCGGAAACATGGTTTTTTACTTTCGGGACACGGCAATCACCTAGCCTAGAAAACTATTTAGTCGGTATTGCAGATTTCTGAATTAGCATTTAATGTTTACCGCTAAAATCTGAAATGCTGTCAGAACGTGTCAGAATTAGTGACTGCATTCAGTGCAATTCAGTGTATTCTGTCTGTCATCTGGGTTCTGGGCATAAATCAGCATAAATAAACCAATCCTTCTGGTTCTGGTCTGGTTTTGGCCGTTCTGGATCGTGGTTTACTTATTTTGGGATCGCTTACTATAAGTGAGTACAGGTGTCTGTGAGCTTTGAGTGCTATATCTGATCCTAATTTCTGATCACTGGTAGTAAACAAAATCAAAGCATGTCGTCGAGTGATTCAAGCGATGTCGAGGCTATGGTATGTTACTTATACCTCCGATTGAGACGAAAGAAGAGAAGGTTTTGGGTGCACCCGCACCCCTACATTGAACGAAACATTCATTACAGATTAAACGTAGCAGCTAGGGAATTGTCAGAAGCTGACGAAAAATTTATGGACATGTACCGAATGTCTAAAAGTACGTTTAAAGAACTGGTCCGTGTCATTACACCATGTATCATAAGAAGGAATACAAACATGAGGGAGTGTATCGGTGCTGAAGAAAGAATATTAATAACCCTAAGGTAAGTAATAATGAACAGGGGTAGTTCTACCTTTTACGCTGGTCCTACTGTAATGGCGGGAAAGGCAATGCTAACCGATATTTTTATATAATTTTAATACCTCGCAAGAGTCCCAACTGCTCCCATCTGGAGCCAGGAAGACTATTGCATCCCCAATAATTGTGGTATGTTGTGAGGCTGAAGGTAAGCGGGGAGGGGAAGGAGATGGAGAGATAGAGGTGGGTAAGTTCCTGGCTTTTCAGATTCAAGCAGCCATTTCAAGCAACGTTTCAATTCTGAATGGTGGTCTTACATCAGGGTGATACTGAGAGTATCTTCCATATAATATACCTCGATATTATTTCAAGTGACCATATTGTGAAAATACAAATCAATCAAATAGAATTTATATGCACACACCGGGATTTGAACCCGCGACCTCCGGATCGCTAGTCGAGAGCCTAGCCCCTAGACCATGGAGGTCGTCAATGAATATTGTCTACAAATCTCTTTGCGAAAGTCGCAAATATATTACGTGAAGAAATGCAATTATACAACTCTTCCTCATCTTATTTTGGAAAAACTTACTTTGTTCATATAAATAGTTGTTTCGTGTAGTAATTAAGTTGAAACAAAGGTTTGTAATTTCCTTTATATGTGCCTAAAAATGCGGCTGTTAGGTAAACATTAACTCTACTTTATAAGATGCTCCTGAGGCCCTAGCACACTCGCGCGATAACGATCGATAGGATAACTATCGGTAACTTCTCATCGTTCCCTAGGACAACTGCACATCACTAACGTACAAATAACTGTTGATGTCGAATATGTTAAGGACACTTAGACATTGTGAACTGTCACTTATTCATTGGCGATCTGTAGTCATGCTAGGAAACGATGAGAAGTTACCGATAGTTATCCTATCGATCGTTTTCGAGCGAGTGTGCTAGGGTCTCTGGCCATTGTTAGTTCTCTTTCTACAAAATGTCCTTGGTTTCTATTGATTGATTTTGGTCACATTCCATTGATAGATACATGTGCACCGGTTCACGGCGAGTTCAACGAAAACGAGTTCAACTAACTAAAATTCAACCTAACCTAACCTTTTTTTTTGTGAATTGTAAATTTGCTTTCGATGAATTGATTTTCGATGAACTCCTCGGTTACCATCTGCACCACACACCAAACGGTTGCCAGTATTCTGTTTTGTTAATTGGTTTGACAAAAGGTATATAATAGTAATATATAATAAGGTTTATTGGCATTGAATCAACTTTGAAGAGGTTTCTTGCTTCACATGATTTTGCATCTCACATTCCTCCATATTTATTTGCACTCAGCAACTGAAAAGAACATACATTCTGTGAATAAATTTATAATAAAACTTTTTTTAGGTTCCTCGCTACCGGCTGCACTTTTGTTTCCTTGGCACTATATTTTGCAAGAGGAGATACTTCTATTTCGAAGATAATAGCAGAAACAACGTCAGTAATATGGGATACGCTTCATGATGAATATATGGCTATACCTTCAACTGACAAATGGAAAGCCATAGCAAACAGATTCAATGAATTATGGAATATACCTAATTGCTTGGGAGCTATTGACAGGAAGCACATAAGAATTCAAAAAATTCATAATACTGGTCCATCTAATTACAAATACAAAAACAATTCAATTGTTCTAATGGCCGCTTGTGATGCCGATGGATTATTTACCATGATAGAAACTAGATACGCCTGTAGCAACAACAAAGGGGGAGCATTCCAAAATTTGAGTTTAACTCATTGGTTAGAAAGAGATGGTTTAAACCTACCCCAATCTTCCCCTCTGCCTCATGATGAAACTTGTCAAGAAGTACCTTACTTTTTTGTAGGAAATAATGTATTCCCTATAAAACGATATTTACTAAGGCCTTTCCCTAGTGATTATAAAATTGATAATAAAAAAAGGATATACAATTATAGGTTTAGTAGAGGAACAAAGACAATGGAACGTTGTTTCAATATGATGACACAGAAATTTCAGGTTCTTTTAACTCCTGTTCGTTGCTTTAGCTACCAAACTGTCGCAAGCATATCGAAAGCTGTTTGTATATTGCATAACTTTGTTGGCGTCAAAGATGGTTTACAGAATTCGGCACCTGTCGTTGAATGTGATCAAGGCAATAGAATCCAAGAGTTAAACTTACAAGAAGAAGTTATGCAGATACATGCAAACTCGTCCGGCCCAACAGTTCGGAAGTACATGAGTAATTATTTCTTGAAACCACTTGCAGCACTTCCCTGGCAATACAATTACTGTGAGCCTTCATAATAAAAACATATTGCATAACTGTATATTGTGTTATTTTATTACTAATATTAATAAAGCCCCATTAAGATGATTTGGCCAAGAAAACGGTGCTATACAAATCATCCATACAATAAATTAAAAAGTTGCTTGAAACAACACGCCATTACAATAATATGGAAAGCATTTCCATGCCTTTATGAATGTTGTAATTCATATTCCACTCCCTTCAACATCACAGCTCACCGGTTCCTTCCACCTTCTCCGCCATCCTCCTCCCGCGAACCACCCCTATTTCATTCCCCTCCACCCCTCACGGATTTCCTCCCTTTCCTCATGAAATCCCCTTCCCTGGTCCCCCTCCCACGAGCCACCCTTCCTTCATTTCGCTCCCCTTCCCACCTTTTTTCCCTGGCGCTAAACTCCATAAAATACACTTGTTGAAACAACTCGCGTGTTCCCTGTGGCAATTTTTTTTGCAAATTTCTTAACTCCAGAACTCATCCAAATAGAAATATTGCTATTCAGAATCTGAAATAGAAATAGAAATCTTGCTAATAGAAATATTGCAATCGGATGAATACTATTGGAAATACCTGAATATATCAAACGCGCGAACCGTCAGACGTACGAAGTTTATAATAGTCATTAAGTTTTCTGAAATTATCCAATTTTCTTTCCATAAGAACCATCTACAAAGTATTAGAAAACTTTTAAAAAAAGATGAATGAAATAGGTAAAGTCATTCTGAAGTTATGGCGTGACCAAGGGAAACATGGATTCATTTTTATATATATAGACTAGCTGAAGTCACCGGCGCTGCCTGGGCTTTCAACAGAAATTTTCAAAGTCAGATGCAGATAGCGACCTTCCGGTGTCCACCATGCGGCCAATTATTTTTAGACATTTTATTATTACCTAATTGTCAATATTTCCAGTGTCGAATGAGCAGAGACATTACAGGGACACGCTCCCCATAAGGTGACATATTTTATATGCCCCCCCAACTGATATTATATTATGTCGACAAGCCGCACTATATATCGCACGTTGATATATCGTCATACCCCGCATCCAAAGAGATAATATTAACTTCATTCTAAAGACCTCAAGTCATTTGTCTATAAATCAGAAATAAAATAACTATTTTTGTAAACAAAAATATGTATTGGTTAATTTATTTAAACATGTTATAAAAATAAATAATTATCATTTTTTTGGTAAGATTTTCTAGTCAAATACAAATCCTTTTAGTTTTAAGTCTTGCCTCGCTTCCAAAATTTGAGCTTGAATCTCAACAGCAGCTTCCTGGCAATCATTGAATGTAAACACTCTGTAGAGGACGACAGATGCAGCATAAATGCCAAATACTCCAACGAAAATGATTGGAGAAATAACAATCAAATTCATCCATTTATCTAGGCAGCAGGAATGCACGTAGCCAAATACGATTGAAAACCACGCTCCAAATAATACAACTGCTACTGACAACCATTCAAGTAACTTTGTCATAATGGATCTGTAAAATGAGAACATAATAAGGTCAAAAATCAGGACATCCTCTAAAAAAATTGTATAAAATACGGTAAATATTCTACTAACCGCCGCACATAGATTCTGGAAATTAAACTACATTTCAACTTAGTTACTACAAGAAAAACTAATAACTTCTTCAAACTTCACAAAATCACTTTGTGGCGTCATTTTGAATTAAATTAAACAAATAACTTTGAATTAAACCACTATTATATAATCACAATTAGGTTTAGGTTTCTTCTTCAGGGTAGTAATGACATTGAATAACAAAATAAACAAACAAGTATAGACTAAAAAGAACTACGGACAAAAATATTATAGAGAGAGGTGATTAATTAATTTAAAAATATTGTAAAAAACAATTATTTAAAATTAAATATAAAAATTATTTTAGAATATGAAAAATTACATTATATAAATTATCAAAACATAATAAAGATGTTTAACCTCTTGAATGCCAGGTGTTTTTGGAAAAAATCGCGCGAAATTATCTTCCCGGCTTTTGCTCAAATATCGTATAAAAACAAAGGAATTGTTTTTTTTTGTGATTGTTTTCTGTTTGCCAGATAATGTACCTTATTATTCATATATATTTCATGATAATATCGTTACAAGTTTTCCCAGAATAGCCATTTTTAACAAAAAAATGTGAAAATATTTCCCATTCGACAAAAAAATGTAAATAAAATATATTCATACGAAAATGATATTTTTTTTTATTTCTCTACAAACCTGAATAGACACCCTACATGAAAAAAACCAATTCAAAGGTGTTTTTGAAGAAGTAATGACATAAATACTTGTTTGAAAATGAAATGAAAGTTGAAAACCGTTTGTAAAAGTGACGCCAAGTTGACCATAGATATTTATTATAAATTATTCAGATGGGTTGGCGCTATGCGGATTTTTGCTATGTCAAGACCGAGAACGGCGCAAGCGATTCTGACCTTGTTCTTCATACAACTTCTTTATACATAAGGAACAAAATCGCTTCAAAAATTTATTTTTTTTAAATTTCGACCCGCGGCCACCGGTGGGCGAACGGCAGTCGAGAGGTTAAACAACAAAAATAAATTATTTTAAACATAAGTATTAATAAGAAAATAAATTTAAGAGATGGCTATTTTAAAAAAATATTTGGTTATTAATAATATTTAATTTACTATTAACACTTTTTCTAATTTCTAAGTTTGCTAATTGTAAATCTGTTGTGTTTGTGTGTAAAATTTTTAACCCTTTATTTATAACATGTAGGTAATTGTGATTATATAATAGTGGTTTAATAGAAAGTTATTTGTTTAATTTAAAACTAATTACGTTTGGATAGATGGTAAGAGATGCATTAAAATCCCATTTTTATTCAAAGTAAAAAATTTCCCGTATAAAACGATTCCTTTGCTGCCATTTCAACTGTTTTTGTACGGTTTAACATTTGCATGAGTTTGGTTTCAATCTTGAACGTTATGTCTCGCCGGCCATCAAAGCCGATACAAGCAAATTAGAGCGCAACTGCCTCCAGTGCCAACGAAGCAAGGTGTCACAACATGTATCAGCACCTCTGGGAAAATTTCCTAGGACTTCGGCTAGATTCTGATGCCGATGCTGCCTGACATGTGTGGACAGGTTCACGAAATGGCCGGAGGCATTCCCTATCAAGGACCAAGAGGCAGAAATGATGGTGGAGGATTCTACCACGGATGGATCACCAGATTTCGAACTCCGCTCTGTATCACAACTAACCGAGGCAGACAGTTTGAGTCAAGGCTGTTCAGGCAGTTGGACTGCCTGGCAAATACGAATCAGATCTACACTACTGCGTACCACCCTGCAGCGAATGGCATGGTGGAGGCTACACCGCCAGTTCAAGGCAGCGATCAAATGCCACCACAGTGACTGCTGGACCGAAGTGCTTCCCACTGCCTTAATGGAAAGCAGGGCAGCCTAGAGAGACAGCCTTGCTACCTCTTCAGCCAAACTTGTATACGGCGAGCCGCTCCCCCTACCAGGGGAATTCCTCGCTTCACGACTTCACAATGACCATTGACCGACGATGACACTGAAAACTTCCTCAAGGAACTGCAGTAACACTTCAGAATGAGCGAACATACACCATCATAGCAAAAGGAAAGGAAGTAACTGTGAGCATTGACCGCCACAATCCAGCATACATTGCAACAGAATCCAAAGAAGTTGAACAACCAACCCTACTGATTCGGACAACCACACATTCGGTGGTTGTCCAGTTAGTGGTCTAAACACATTGTCATGCTGATTTAGTAGTTTTTTATGGTGCATTTCCTTGGGAGGAATTTCAGCCCTTCCTTTACCTTGGCTTTGTCACTGGGAGGGGTTCTGTGGGATCTATTAATATGAATTCAAATTAGAAAATATGTATCGACAAACGAGATTTTACAATTAAATAGAAGAACAACAACCACACGCAGAGACACAGCGTCTTTGATCTGCATTCCCTCTAGAAACACACTGTACTGTGTTTCAAGCTGAGATGAAAGCCATCTTGGCCTCCGTACAGGAGAATACACGCATCGGGTACAGGAATAAGAACATAAGCATATGTTCTGATAGCCAGGCTGCCTTAATGGCACTGGGAAGTAACCGATGCGACTCTAGACTGGTGATGGAATGCAGGACTATTCTTACAGAACTCGCTACCATCAATAAAATAACCCTGATCTGGGTACCGGGACATAAAGGAATTGAGGGGAACAAGCGGGCTGACGAACTAGCAAGGGGCGAAAGCACCCATTTGTGGGAACCGAGCCGGCCGTAGGAGTAGCAGCTTGCCACACAAAACTACTCGATATGGATAGACACTCGCTGAGGGAACTGGTAGGACTATTAACGGGACCTGCCATCTCAGGAGACACATGCAGATATTGGGAGTGGAAAACACCAATATAGGCAGAAAAGAAACAGAAAAGAGTAGAGAAACTCCAATTCACCTATGGTGCCAATGTCCTGCCCTGGTGGAAACTAGGGTCAGACACCTGGGGAGACATACAGTAGAACCAGAAGACATAGCCACATATCCAATGACAACCCTGGTGAACTTTATTAACCCTCCCTTGCCTGCGATGTGTATCTACTACACATTGCATCTTGCACCTTTAATATCTCCGTAAATATGGAAAATTCTGGATTCAGATTTTAGGTAATCCTCCGTTATACATTTACTCATCAAATAAAAATTAAAAAAAAATAATAATCAGTACCTTTCGGGCACATCAGAGGTATTTTGTGAGAATCGAAAATAAATTCACCAATACAATCAAATGTCTAACATATGATCAGCGCTGCGGGTGAAATGTACAAATGCGTGAAGCGTACGGCTAGTGCGACACTATGCACGTCTCACTCTCACCTACTTCGATATAAGTGAGCGCGAGAAAAAGAACCGTGTGGTTACTGGTCAGTCGTCAATCGTGCTTGTCCCTTCGGTGCAGTGACAAAGTTGTGCAGGGGTACTAAAGCGATTTAGTAATTTCGTTTGATAATAAGCAAAAAACTATTATTAGGGATATGATATTTTATACGTTTGTGAATACTATATTGCCATTATATTATACCTATTCTTAAAAAAGGGCATATCATATCAATTTTAGAATTGGCTTAATAAAATATTGTAAAAATAAAAAATAATGCGATATAATTCCAGAAACAACAGCAAGAAGCTTTTGATACGGTTCTATCCTATTATCAGCAAATGTCAACCGAAACTGATGATACAAATGAAAACATCCCAAATCAATCTAGTGATTCAACAAGCAAATCAGTATCCTGAGCACCGTCGAAAACGTGCAGATTCTGCCCGTACAATGCAAAAATGTTTGTCACATTTGACAAAAATCTATGTGTACAAGCCACAGAAAAGAAAAAAAACAATTGTTGCAGCAATTGTGAAAAGTTTTCAAATATATTTTGTCTTTCGAATTTCCGTTCTAATGTTTTTTAGATACTATTTTTTTGTGATAACTTTCGTAATTTTTTTTATCGATCTTACTTATAATAGATTATATAATTATTAATGTTTTGATTTGCTCATCAATATATTATTTCAGTCCACACACTATCTTTCTTTCTATTTCATAAAACAAATATATTAATAGTTTTGATACCCCTGGATATAAGTGCGCCGACCGCCGACTGTCCCTCGCGAACGCGGTCCGCGGACACTAGCTAGATTGGTTCATTTATGCCAGTAGCCATTCGGCATTCATTCGGAGTGGTCTCTTCGCATGTTGTATGAGCATCGTTTCTTTGAGCTACCGATGTTTTTTTCATGTTTTCAGCAATTAAACATCAATTATTATAATTTTTGACTTCAACTATAATGAAATATAGCGATTTGCTATGAATATTCATTTTTTTCGGCTTTTAAACGACCATTTCTGCTTGTGTAGTGATTACACAGCACCGGAACGCTCGGATTTTTTTAGCACAGTAGAGGAAAGGTTAAAGGGACTGGGTTTTTATTAAAGGATTGAGGTAAAATGGGAGATAGCACAATGGGCCTATGGCCTAAATGCTCACAGGAACTGCTTGTAAACCTTCTTCGCCTTTAAAAAATAAAAATAGAACCGCGCCTGTCACTTTAAATAATTATAAATGTATTGAATATCCTTATCATAATAAAGACTCGGTGAATGTCCTTTCAATAAAAATAAAACATTTGTTTTGTTTTAAAACCATGAGTTTTTATTAATTTAATTTAAATTTATTTTTATTAATACAGTATTAATTTGTATCCTGATGATGCTTCAGCAAAGCGAAACCGGTCGGCAAATAAATTAAAATTCATGGTTTTACACAAAATAAGTGTTTTATTTTTATTAAATACTAGATGACCCGGCAGACTTCGTACCGCCTCAGAATCAATAAATGTTGTGTTTAATTTATTAGCTAAAATAAATTATGTTTTTATTAAGTTAAAATAAATAGGTACCTACTCTAAGTTCAAAAAATGAAATGAGCTGTTGACCAAGCGCGAAATGTTCAGCTTATGTGTTCAGCACACTACACCATTGACAGTTCGAATTGATTCAAATTAAATTAAAACAAATAACTTTGTTTAAACCACTAATATAATCACAATTACCTACATGTTTCAAAACCGATGGTTTCTTAAACAAAGTTATTTGTTTTAATTTAATTCAAAATGACGCCACAAAGTGATTTTGCGAAGTTTGAAGAAATGATTCAAATTATGTCGACCATCGCACATTATTTGAAAAGCTGTTCCATACAAAATATATGAAAAATTAATTTTCATCATAATTATTTTTCCCGTGATTTTTTCCGATGTTTTAATAGTTATTCTGTTAATCCGGACGGAGACAAATCCAACAAATCAAAGATCATAAAAATCGGTTCAGCTGTTCTTGAGTTATAAATGGTGTAACTAACCCGACTTTGTTTTATATATTAAGAAGATGTCAAAACACAAAGTGATTTCTTTCACAGTAATATAACATCTATTCTGCCATTCTCTCTCTACCAATATCCATAAACGCATTAATTGCTTAGTTTACCCAAACTAAGAACTTATAACCTATTTTACATCCAAAATCTGTGCCTAAAAGTGCGGCGGTTAGTGGAATAATTGCCGAAAATATATAAACTTACATACCGGATTAGTAAAGCTTATAAACAAATGGAATGTTGTCGAAATAACAAACAACTTTAAGTATGTGTACGATTTTTGGATTGAACCATAATAATTGAACTTTTTGACAGCGTTGACAGCAGGCCATACAGGGATGGTATGCACAAAAAAATTATTTCCCTAGATTTGAGGCGAAATTTCCCTAATATCCATTTTGAGTAGAGTTTTTTTTCTCATTAAACAGATTGGATTTTTGATGGTGACTCTGATCCCTCCAAAACGATATTTTTATATATAAAAAAATCTCGCGTAACAATGTTTGTCCAAGACAAAACTCTGAAACTACTTAACCGATTTTGATGAAATTTGGCTTACTGTGTGTAATTTGGTCCAACTCAAAGGGTAGAATAGTTTTTATCTTGATTATTGACCTCAATATTTATTATTGCGAATTAAATATTCATTAATTGTTTGTTATGGGACAATGATTTGAAATTATTTGTAAGTGCCATAAGTTTCTGATAGATGGTGGTGGGAGTTAATTTATTGACACAGTACATGGTTATCTAGTTGGTTATCTACCATCCAGTAGATGGCGTTGTGTTTCGTTAGCCACAGCAACGCGTAAGCGGGTCAGCTAGTTTATTATAAAATTATAACTTTTGTGTAATTATTTACCGATTTCAAACCTAAATTCGACTTAAAAAAAACCTTTTATAATAAGTTGGTATGGATATCCAACGAATTTATTTACAGTGTCAATTTTTTGTACTTATACACTGGTATGTACAGTAGACAAGTAATTTTTTCCTTAAGAAGCAACATTTGTATAAAAATAGAAATGTCCGAGATAACACACGTTTATGGAGAGTTTGCCCGGGGCTCACATTTTAATTTATTTCGGTGAATTAGTAATTGAATTATAATTTTTCTTTTTACCACCCCCAGGGAATGCGGGTTATTTATATTTTAGATTTATAAAAACAGTACTTTACAGTACATTTTTTTAACGTACAGCGCCTTTGAAAAACTGTAATACGTTGTACAACTACATCTTTAGCGGTAAGGTCAATATTATTTTGTTATACGATAAATTCATGTTTTTCCGAGGGTATGGTAGAAAAACATCTAAGATTTTAATAATATGTTCATCAGAAATAATTCAAATCTACCACTCGGTAATGTCCAATTTCTAGCCTGACAATGTAAACCAAAGCCAACCTTCCAACTCCGAACTTAGTTCGGAGTTGGAAGGTTGGTCGATCGTGTGATGGCTGCGGCCAACCTTCCATCTCCGAACTCCGAACTTCAACATGGCGGATGTCGAACAGCTGATTCGGCGCTTATCTTATCAGTTGCGTACAATTATTACGTAGAAGCATATACACGACTAATAACGTAATGTTTTCAAACAATTGTTATACCACTCTCCCGTAATAATATTTTCATCTACACGTGTCTTGATCGCCGGCCGTTCGCAGACTGACGTGTGGACGGCTGGTTCGTGAGAGTTGGCCGTCGCGATCGCCTCGGAGGCGATCCTGGGCCAACTAGAACTCCAGCCTTCCAACTCGAACTTCCAACGGACGAACTACCCCTCCACACGATCGTCCAAACGTTTGAAGTTGGAAGGTTGGCTTCGGTGTGGTCTTACGCCGTTCTTCCACGTAGCTACTCACAAGCAACGCTACCGCTACCTGTCATACTGTTTTGCTAGTGTAGGGCCTGGCTGCGTTTTCAAACACTAATAATAGTATGGAAAACACAGACGAGCGGCGATCGCGTCGCTTGAACGTAGCTCCGTGGAAGAACGGCGTTAGCATTAACGTGGCGATTCAGTGTGAAATTCGAATGACGAGTCATACTTGAACAAGAATAGTAGACGGGCCATAGGCCATAGACGGGCTCCCAACTTTAGTTGCTCAACTTTACTAAAAACTTGACCAACTTTGATAAAGGAATGTTCATAAGTGTCACTATGTTTTCAAGTGTCGAGTTGATCAACTAAAATTGAACCGTACGAACCGGCTACATGAACATGACATGTTTTCTTTTTAAGTCATAATATTTTTCACTAGAGTTCCTGATTATTTAAGGTACCACGCAAAAATTGAGAAGCATTTGAATTTTACCAAAAACAAAATAAATTTCGAATGAAAATCAAAAGCTCGAAAGCTTTTGTTTACAGAAATCAGAATTTAGATTATTTTTTCATTCCCCTTTTGGCGCTGACTACGAACGTTTACGAGTTTCTATTTACTAAATTATTTAATACCCGACGATTTTCAATCGAAATTCTTGTTACGTTAAAGATTTAACTAAAATTAATTGTGTATTTAACGAAGAAAATAGTGTATTGACCGAAGATGTACTCAAAAGGCGGCGGACAGATCGAAGAGGATTGTGGAAGTGAATGTTCTGATTCTCAGGGAGAGATCTGGTTCAAGTTTGCAGCACCTCCAGTGGCGACGCGAAGGGCCGCAGGAAGAATACCCGGTTCCGGGAGCAGGGGGGTTCGCGGAATTATGGTGGGCAGAAGGAGAAGGTCACGGTCCAGCAGGAGGAGAAGGCGTCGCGGTGGAAGGAGGCGTCGGCGTCGCCGTCCTATTTGCCCCGAAGACGATTAAACATGTAAATTATATTTGTACATTGAAAATCCACGTCTCAGCTGCCAATCTCCATCAACCATTAAATCAAACGAAGTTCTGCACGGAATTTTATAAATTTTTCAGTTTAGTTATTTTTTTTCAAATGTTCATCTGTTTGTCATATTATTACTTGTTTTGTTATTTTTACTAAAAACTAAATGAAAAAAAAACTAATGATTTGGTGATTGTTTAATTCTGAATTTGAGGCACTTGAAATAAACAGCCTTGTACCTTTTGTAAAACTGTGTTGGTATTATAAATAAAATTCAGGAATAATATCTTATTATATTAAACACTAGCTGATACCCGGCATGCGTTGAATGCAACTTAAATAAAGAAATTGATTCTCCCTTCGTATCCTTTCCCATTCGTCCCCGTTCCCCTTCGGCTTCCTCTTCCACTCCTGCGTCTCCTTTCCCTCCCGCGTCCCCCTTTCACCTTCCCCGCGGTACCCCTTCCAAATTCCGCTATCCCCCCTTGTCGCAATCCCCCCACCCCGTCCCCTCACGCATACCCTTACACCTCCACCGCTTTCCCCTTGCACCGTTTTTTTTAAAATCTTTTTTATAGTGAATATCACAAGTGTCACAACTGTTCCCGTCTGGAGCCAGTGAGACTATGGCATCCCCAATTGGGGTATGTTATGAGGCTGAAGGTAAGTGGGGAAGGGAAGGAGACGAGGAAGAGGAAGGTGGGGAAGTTCCTGGCTATTCAGATCTACTCACTAAACACGGTTAAATCCATTTCAAGCAACGTTTCAATTCTGAATGGTGGTCTTACACCAGGGGGATACTAAGAGTATCTTCCACTCTGGAACGTGCCGCAAGTATACCATATATATATATATTTAATAATTAATTGTGAAATAACACAAATCAATTAAATAAAATTTATTTGCGCACGCCGGGTTCGAACCCGCGATCTTCGGAATGGGAGTTAAACGCTATACCTCTGGACTACGCCGGCGGGACCTTCACCGCCTCCCCCCTCCTCGCCTCCCCTCCCACTAACTCCCCCTCCTTAATTCCCCTCCGCCCCTCCCGGATTCCCAACAACTCCCTCCCACCTTTTCTCCCGGCCGCTAAACTCCTTATGCGCTGACCAGACTCGTGGCGAGCCACGACAACCCTTGACAAGTCCCACGTGTGTGGTCAGACCGTTTGGCTTGTCGTGCCGACGCCTGCGTGAGCGTGCCATAGCTCGCCGTTGACCCGGGACCCGGTGGATATTTCGGCCACCAAGCGACAAGCTCGGAAAGCTTCAGTATAACTTATGAACTGGCCCGGTGCGGTCGCCGTTTTTGCTCCGTGCGGTTTATCGTAAATTGCGATAAAATGTAAAATATATTATTTTTATGTTACAGATTTTTAATGCACTAGTAAAATTTATTACGACTGGATCTACACAATAGCCCTAAATATTTTTTTTTTTAAAGATTTATTATTTATTACAAGATTTTTTTTTTAATTATTGAATATCTCTTATTTATAATAAATAATAACTTTTTTAAGGTTATTCCCTAAGTTTAAAGTAATTAATAAGACGAGTGATCCTGGGTTCGAGTCCCAGTCTTAATTTGGGAGGCGGGAATGGGTACCGCAGCCCCGGGAACCATATATTGGATAACAAACACCTCTGCCATGGGTCACCCCAAGTAGTTTACTAAGTTTGGTGACTTAGCAGGGGTGTACGGGTTCATGGGGTAAGGTTTGTCTAGGTCTTGGCGGTGGATGATATAGACACACTGAACCCCAGATTCGTACCCAACCGTCATTCCTTATTCCTTCCCAGAACTTATTTTCCAGAAAAATACCCTCCACATAGCATCCCCAAAGATGACATAGGGAAATTATTTTCCTCAGGGCCTCCTGTGTGGCCATAATGTAAAAAAAGGGTGCGCCGTTACCTTTTAATTTTTTTGTGTGTAGTTCTCTTTCATATTTTTGTTTAGATTTATTATAAAATAAAATAAAATTCTACGAAGAGATAACACACGAATGAACAAAATACTAGAATTTAAAATAAATTATCTGGTACGGTTTCTGTAAATTTGAATCATCCACCATCTCTTTCGGCGAACTCTTCGTTTTTTTTTTTTAATTTAGTACAAATAAGTTAGGGCAAATGTGACAGCCGATGTAGTTGCCTCGATGTCCGCCATGCTTGGGCGCTCCGAACGCAATGTCGAACTCGCAAGCTTATGCACGAGTGTGGTGACCAATATTTGCGTGCCATAGCTTGCCGAGTCGTGCGACGAGCGCGCTCGGCACGTATGAGGCCATACCATTAAAATATATCATTTTTCACCTTGAGTTAGTTGTTGGAGTGACAACACAAAATATTTTGTAATGGCAACACTCACACTCAGATTGGTTTATTTATGGCAAGACTGGAAGTCATGACGTTTATCGCTTCGGTGTCAGATTATTGTGGATACTGTGTTTTTGATTAGGTTTTTGTATTTTATTTAGTAATTGTTGGATCTTTGTCATACGTAATATTAAGAATGTCTAACTTTCCCTCCAGCTAGTTATTTTCTTCCCAATATTTTACTTCTTCCATATCACGAAAACTTGGCACTTTCCCCGCTATAATACAATACCTAGGAAGAAAGTGAAGAATTCCGTTTCGTGAAAATGTCTAACCCGTCGTATAATAATGACAGAACAAGCGTTGCCGGGGAGGTTGAGTACCCTGCAGACCCCGCATCTGGTGGATTCTTCCAGGCTGACTACAAGAAGTGAGTTGCTCAACTATATTAGCCAATTATTCTTAGATTTATCGAATATTTGGCGTACATGAGACTAAAATATTGTTAAACTATTCAGGGTGTCACTTTAGGCGCCGAAACCACTAGAAAGCTTGTTATTAAATATGGATATAAAATACATTTGTTTGATAATTCCTCTTTACCCCAGCATTTCAGTTAGATAATTTAAATCCTATATTATTTTGAACAATTTCACGGTTAGTAATATTTAAAAACATATTAGTGAAACTGTTGTGTGAAAGGTTGTTCTTACATTTTGTAATTCATATTTGAACTTTGAATGGTGTGAATTGTCTTCCATATGCTAAGCTTGAGTGGATTTTTTAAAATAAATTAAACTTAACTATTTATTGTAAATCCCTCTATGTTTGGATTAGTTAAACATTTTTAGATGATTAATGGTGTTATTATTTATTCCAACCTCCATTACTACCATATTGATATGACAAAAACTATTGTATTATTTGGGCATTGGAGAAAACTGGTTACTGCTCGTAGTAGGTACTATAAATACACATTGATAAGAATGGTGATACACTTTATTTTAATATTAACCGCTTGGGCACATAAGCTTGTTTTCACGACAATTTAACATAGGTAGACATAGGAATGACGTATGCCCCGAACCTGAGTTATTAAAATTAGAAATTATACTACATTTTTATTTATTTATTTAGAGAGAAGAGAATTTCAGAGATAAAAATTTCTCCATATAAATTTTCGTATCGTAGGGTGTCTAGGATATATAGGCTATTTTCGCCTATAAAATAATGTTCTTTGTTATTTTATTCAATTCTGCCAGGAAACCCGTCATCCTTTAAATCCCGTTAGACACAAAATTCTCTTATTTTGGGGCACTCCAATCCTCCATAGATAGGCACTCAAATCACGATAAGACGGTAGAATCCGTCAAGATGGCAACGCTAGAAGTACTCGTCCTTTTTACAATGGCGCAAATTTCAAAAATCGCTAAAAGAGAAAAAACAGACCAAACTACATATTTAACTCATTTTTGGATTTCTTGTTTTTTAGAGCACTTCAAATTTCCGCTATTGATATTTAGAGATTTTAGTAATTTATTTAGTATTCCCAAATTGATCAGATAGACTTCCATGATAATCAATTGCACGGGTTAGTTTTCTTTGTATGGATTGTTAAAATTAATTACAATCAACTTTATTAGCATATTTACTTTAGTGCGTTGCAGCCCGTCATGTTGCGACTTGTCGCTTGCTAATGAACTCTACTTGACAGCAGTGCGAACACTTTTTGGTGAGTCAAGTAGCGAGTTACTCGCCACTCGACTTATTACTTGTCAGGTCAGAACAAGGCATAAGTGATAATTCAAATATCCAAAAAGCCCAAATCTTTAATTGAATTTGTCCTTAAAAAGGCAAAGTTACCAGTAGCGGTTTTCTCTAAAGTGTGTTTGTGCGCGAACCCCCGTTAAACAGATGAGAAAATAAAACAAACTTGTTTTGCAATAATATAGCACATTATAGATTGCGTGCCATTAAAATTCTGCCTCTATTACATTTTGCGCGTCTTGAAATCTGCACAAAACTCCCTATGCTAAAGAATCTTAGGCGGTACAAATACCTCTGACGGTGATTTGAACAAAACTAGGCCTTTCTTAGCAAAAATAAGGACAGATGTGTGCGCTGCTCGCGTCTCGTGATGTCACATGACCTCCGAATGCCTCCGAACACAGACGAATCTTACCGATGTTACAAGAGATTGTCGCGGACTGAGCTGTTGATGACTAATGGTTGACCGTTACACCATATGTATGCAAGTTAAATGATATTTTTATGTTATATTATGGTATTTAACTTTGTAGTCTATTTGTACATTTTTTATTTTCTTGTTTCTGCATTTCTCCACCGTTTGTCAATGGCATTTGTGAATCTACTATACTAGTAGACTGATTTTGACTTCTGTTTTCGTATAATGTTTTTACATAAGTCGTTATATTCCTTGGTTATATTTACGAAAGCTTCGCTTATGCAATTTTGTGTTTTGCATTCTCCAGTAGGTATTGTTTCGGATTTCAAATTGAAAGCGTTTGCGTTTGTTGATTGTCGCGAATATTCTGTCATAATTTTTTTTACACAATGGCGGAATACAGATTTGTGTATATAAAAAATAATGCTAATACTTATGAAAAAAGGTTGGAAATTAAAAATAAAGGGCCTCCGCGTCCTGAGCTCTCATTAAATCAAGTTTGTGCCTATATCTTCTCTTGAATTTCCTTTTTAAATTTTATTAATATTAATTCCACACAGGAGGCCCTCAGGAAAATAAATTCCCTAAGGGCCTATGTCATATTTGAAGATGCTGGGTGGAGGGTCTTTTTGAGGAGAGGAAGGAGTGAACATGGGTCTTGGAGAGACCCATTTTGTAGGAAGGAGGAAACACAGAGGCCGGCAAATCATTCCACAGCCGAGCTGTTGAACTAAAGAACGAGTCATAGAAGCGACCCATTCTCATGTGACAAATGTCAACCATGTACATAATATGTTGGGCGCGCGTTTGACGTGTTTCCCGACTATGCACCTAGTTACTCGGAGCATCTTCCATTGAAATACCGGTAGAACAAGGATAGCAAGACTGGAGAATCTATCAAACGGACCGCCTGTTTCTGCACACAGTCAAGGGTGTTTTTCAGGTACTTTGGGGTTCCAAACCAGAGGTGGCTGCCAAGTTCAATCATGGGGCGCACTTGCGATTTGTACAGGGTTAGCAGTTGTGTACTATTAAAGTATTTGCGGGCCCTGTACCCCGGCCGGTTTCTGAGAAGCCAACTAAAATCTGGCTTCGATGAAGCCCCCGTACCTGATGAGCTGGTCACTTTTTGTCACGGAGTTACACCGAGCATATCAATGGAGGGCCTGTTTGGAAGAATGCTACCGTTGAAGGAGACTAGGTTGTCATTTCGATCCTTTTTAGACGTAATCAGACATGATTGGACCTTTGAAACATTAAATTCGACGAGATTATTCTTACCCCAAGAAAAAACACTCTCGAGGTAACTGTCCATTCTCTGCTTCAAAGCCCTCCGAGGAGTTGGAATTTCTGAACCCCCTGTTGAAAAAACCACGAACCGCCACTGAAAGTTACTAATATGGTACGTATTTGCAAATTTGAGATAATTTCGGGTTACGAATAACCTGACAATAAGTGAAAAAAGTTGCTTGTGTTATGATGAAGGTCTTATGTAGCTAGCAGAGTATTGAACCTGTGGTGCCAGGAACCCATAGTTTAATTAAAGTGGAACTTTGGATTTTCACATTCCCAATTGCATCCAATAATATTTACACTATTTCAGGCACGATGATCTCAAACAGATGCTGGATTCCACCAAAGATTCCCTGAAGCTGGAAGCCATGAAGCGAATTATCGGAATGGTGGCCAAAGGAAGAGATGCTTCGGACTTGTAAATATAATTTCAATCTTTGATATTTTGGTCGCAGTCGCGTAAAAAGCCCTCAACAACTTTCCTGATTGCTTAACTGGGGTTGCATCGGAGTGTGTTTTTAATCAGGCTAATGAAATCTGTAATTCATTATGTACATCCCTGATCACACTAGGGTGTATGCTCTATTACATAATAATAATAGGTGGTCAACTTTCTATAGCACTCACTCTAACAGTAATTCAATCAGCTTCCGACCTCAGATTAAATGGTAGGTTATTCCACGAATGTGTCCCCAAACTTCGCAAAATCCTAAGGCCCATTAACCAGCGGCCGAAAATTCAAATTTTGACTTGCGATCGTGCCCTTGCAACTGCACGGGGCAGTTCCGATGAGAAAGATTGATTATTTTCCATACCAAAATTTTTAACTAATAAATCAATATTGACTTTATTTCATTTAAAATTTGTTTTAATATAAAACAAATTTGAATATAAATAGTCGAATGTTACCCCTCGACTACGGACGCTGATAAATTTGTTATTATTAGTTTAGTAACTATGTCACTGTTTAGAAAGCTAATAACAAAAAATAGATGTATGTATGAGTATATACATTCTAAAAGTCTTTTTGATAAAAAATAACATGTTGAATTATTTTCTCGTAGATTCCCAGCTGTGGTTAAAAACGTAGTCTCAAAAAATCTTGAAGTTAAGAAGTTGGTTTTCGTGTATCTTGTTCGTTATGCAGAGGAGCAACAAGATCTCGCCCTCCTTTCTATCAGCACTTTCCAACGAGCTCTCAAGGTACGTATGTAATGTTATTAGTCATTGACAGAGAAGATAATATTAATTAATCTGAATGAAACATGAAGCAAAATAAAAAAAAGGTAACGGTCACCAGTTGTGATAAACTGCAGTAAGCCATTCACATGTTTCTGCATTAATATTTGGAGTTATGATATTAATTAAATTGAATGGCAAACGAAATCAAAAAAAGTTATATTTACCACAAAATCAACTCCAAATGTGATGTAGATTCACCAGTTTCTCACTTGTACTAGGAGTTTCCAGACACCGTGTTTTATGATTATTAGATTATATTCTACTTTACATAATCCTGTTTTATTTCAATCTCTGACGGTTTACTTCAG
Source organism: Limnephilus auricula (assembly GCA_951813805.1). Classification (NCBI taxonomy): domain Eukaryota; kingdom Metazoa; phylum Arthropoda; class Insecta; order Trichoptera; family Limnephilidae; genus Limnephilus; species Limnephilus auricula. The sequence goes on along the minus strand of OX638397.1, from coordinate 17,567,015 downwards.
TTATGGTCAGTATTTATTTGGTAATGTATTTTCAGGATCCCAATCAATTGATTCGTGCCAGTGCCTTGCGCGTGCTATCTTCCATCAGAGTGGAAATGATTGTCCCCATAGTGATGCTTGCTATTAAGGAATCTTCATCTGACATGAGTCCCTACGTTAGAAAAACTGCGGCCCATGCTATTCCTAAGTTATACAGGTAAAATGATAACATGTACTATGTTTTTCAAGATATTTATTGTAATGAACATAGATTGGAGTTCTTTTGAATAACAAATTACACGAACGGAGGATATAAAAGGCGATCTTCTATTAAACTTCATTACTATCAATTATTATTTTATCTGTAAACTTCATCGTCATAAATTCCTTGTTATATTATCTGTAAACTTCATTTTCATAAATCATTATATTATATGTAAACTTAATTATCATAAATTCATTGCTGCATTAACTGTAAACTTCATTATCATCAATTATTATATTATCTCTAAACTTCGTTATCATAAATTCATTGTTACATTATCTGTAAACTTCATTACTATCAATTATTATTTTATCTGTAAACTTCATTGTTATATTATCTGTAAACTTCATTTCTATCAATTATTATTTTATTAGTAAACTTCATTACCATCAATTATTATTTTATCTGTAAACTTCATTGACGTAAATTCATTGTTATATTATGTAAAATGTAAACTTCATTATCATAAATTATTATATTATATGTAAACTTAATTATCATTAATACATAGCTATATATTTTTTTATTTTTTTTTATTGACAAAATTTTTTGATACATACATTTACAGGTAGATACAAACATAATAACGTAAATGAAAAGATTAACAAAAAAATCCCACAATTGTAATATATTATCTGTGAACTTCATTTTCATCAATTATCATATTATATGTTAACTTAATTATCATAAATTCATTACTGCGTTTACTGTAAACTTCAAAATCATCAATTATTATATTATCAGTATACTTCATCACCATAAATTATATTATCTGTAAACTTAACCCGCCATAACACAGGGACATCCATAGCAAGGCGGATGAAATAACACAATATCCATACAATGTACAAAATTGATTTCATAAATAAACCACCTTAAAGTATAATTTTTATTCACCAGATTTACAGGAACGGGTTTAGTTTTTCCCATAGGAAAAACACTTTCATACACTTTTCCATATAAATGATCATCTAGTAAATCCACGTTATGCAAGTGTATTATATAAGTATAATTAATACAAAACAATACAAGAACAACACGTTAATCTACCAAACTATTAAATGGGAATATAATTCACCGTCTCCAGATATTTTCATATCAGAGGGTTCGGCTCTGTGGAATTCCTAATTTGACCGATAAATCCTACTGATCCCTCAATATAAATATTTAAAAAATCTTTCGTAATTCTACATGTATTTAAAATTACTGATTTTTGCATTTTTATATACAAATTCTTTGACAAATCTAATATGCCTAAATTTTTAATAAGAGAGCTAGGTATAATGCCAGTAGCCGAAATAACAAAAGGTAATATTTTTATAGTCTGAGAATGCCAAATTCTTTTAATTTCATTTCCTAAATCTGTATACTTTCTTATTTTTTCAGAAACAGATTTTTGAATATTACAGGAATTTGGAATAGCTACATCAATAATATAAGTTATTTTTTTAATTTTGTCATGTAAAACTATATCAGGTCTATTATGACCAATTGGTTTGTCTGTTAGTATAGTTTTATCATAGTAAATTTTAAAGAAATTATTTTCTAAAAATGAATTTGGTTCGTATTCATAATATGGTACTATATTATGACAGTCAATCAAGTTATGTTTAATTACCAAACTTTGGTGAATTATTTTTAAAACCTGATTGTGCCTAAATGTATACTCAGACGGCGCTAATATAGAACATCCTGATATAATGTGTTCTATATGAGTAATAGAATATAGTAATATATAACATCCTGATATAAATGATTTATTATTATAAATCCATATTATTATTTTACCGGTACCAAACAATATACGTTATATGTCCCGGCTACATTGTAATGGAGCAGAACATTTAGCGACATAACATCTATTATTATTTCATTTATGTGAATAGCTCGCAAGTCTGAAGGTAGGCTATGACAACCCCAATTTGGGGTGTGTTACGAGACTGAAGGGATTGAGGAAGTACCTGGCTATTTAGATTCTGTCACCAAACACGTCTAAAGCCATTTCAAACAAGGTTTTGATTCTGAATTGAGGTTTTTCACCAGGGTGGTACTGAGTGTGTCTACTGCAGTTACTCTCTGTAAATCTGATAAATTACTAAAGCCAACATGAAAGTTTAATTTTGTTCCTAGTTTGGTCATAATTATCTACATAAATGTTTAAAAATGTACAGCTTGACATAACATTTTAGAATTTTTTTCGATTGGTGCTAAATCATGTCTTACTCTACTCTTCCACTAAATTATTATACAGGGTGTCCGGGGGTGAAGTGCATTAACTTCGGGAGGCGATTCTACATGTTAGTATAAGTAAAAAAGAAAAATAAGTTTTTTCGAAATTAAAACTTTTAGGGGTACAGCCAATACTATTATTTTCCGCTGTTACGGTACGTAACAATCACAACTGCCACAATCGCGCCCGGCTGAATCACTGCAAATTTATCAGGCAAGTTTGTACCTTACACTTAGGATTTTTAATAGGTACGTCTTTTTGTATGGAAAAAATAAATTGTAATTTGGAAAAAAGTTATTTATCTTTTTTACTCCTACCATCATGTAGAATAACCTCCCGAAGTTAATGCACTTTATCCCCGGACACCCTGTATATATATATATCACATGTTATGTGAAAGCATGTTATGTGAAAATATTTTCCTTACATTCCGCACATTTTGACACAATACATTGCATAATACAGAAGCTCTAGGGGTTAATACTAGGTTAATCTTTTCTAGTCTCGATCCAGAACAAAAGGAAGAACTCATATCTGTGATAAAGAAGCTGCTTTTCGAGCACACAACCATTGTGATCGGTTCAGCCGTGATGGCGTACAGCGAGGTGTGTCCCGAGCGAAGTGATCTTATCCACCGCAACTTCCGGAAGCTCTGCAATCTGCTGGTGGACGTGGACGAATGGGGGCAGCTGGTCATATTGAATGTGCTCACACGATATGCCCGGGAGAACTTCTGCGATCCTAATATTGGGGTATGTTATTTTGAATAAAGGTATTAATCGTGATTAATATTTGGGTTATTATGCCGTCTTGTCCTTCCTCCTTCTTTAACCATTATTTTGATCAGATCATATATCAATATCTCAAATCAATAGTTTGTTTGCACATTGTCTAAATCTCTTATTTGTAAAGTGATTTGTTTGTCAGATTCTGGTTACCCTATGGATTGATTTAGCTATCTACGTAATAATTTTTTATATTAGCTCCACACAGGAGAATTATTTTCCTCAGGGCCTATGTCATCTTAGGGGATGCTGTGTGGAGGGTCTTTTTAAGGAAAGGGAGAGAGAATTAAAATATGTGTTAAATCTATATTCCTCATTTTTTCTCTTTTATACTCCTTATCTTGTCTCTTTTGTATTTTATACTTTCTGTTATAGTTTTTTCAACTTCATTATAATTTTTTCTTCTACAACTTTTCCAATTTTCAAGCATGTTTGTATACTTAATCCATATATGTTTACACTAGACTTCATAAAGTAACCAATTAAACTTATATATAACTTTTGAACATTGTTCTGTTTTATCGTGGAACTTCGGTATTCTTGTTTATTTTGTCTTTCCAATTCTAAATTCCAGGTAGTTGTCAATTCTGACAATGACGAAACAGAAAAGCCATTCTACGATACGGACGGGTCCGAAAATTCCGGCAGCAGCGCTAAACAGAACGGTACTAATAAGAAGTCAAAGAAGAACTCTAAAAAGGACAAAGGCGATGGCAAGAAGAAGTCATCTTCCGGTGCTACCCTGGATCCTGATCATCGTCTACTGCTGCGGAGTGCCAACCCGCTACTGCAGAGTAGGAATGCCGGAGTCGTGATGGCGGTTGCTCAGCTTTACTATCACGCTGGTCCAGGTATTAACCAGCCTCTAATTAATTAATACTATGGCAATTTATATTGCATTTTTCTTTTATTTATTTAAATCCTAGACATCAAAATTAAGAGACTTTTGCCCTAACATGAAATCTTTGTATCGTTTTGAAGAGCTGGAGGCAAACCACGTAACCATATTTTTTTGCATAAGGAGGGTTTGAGAATGTTTTGAGTAAACTACAACGGCCTCCGTGGTTGAGGTTCAATCCCGTGTGTGCGCATTGAATTTTATTGATTAATTTGTGTTATTTCACAATTAATTAATTAAAAATAATATGTAGTATATTTGCGGCCAGGGTGGAAGATACTCTCAGTATCGCCCTGGTGTAAGATCACCATTCAGAATTGAAATGTTGCTTGAAATGGCTTTAGCTGAGTTTGGTGACCAGATCTAAATAGCCAGGTACTTCATTCCCCACTACACAATAAATAAATAAAAATTCCATTATGGGCCATTTATTTCACAGAACCTGAATATTCACTTTCTAATTTGATGAATTGTTCAAATGCTGTCGAACTACTGGCCTGTAGTAAATTCCGGCATATTATACTTGGGCATTTCAAAACATCTTACTATCTTACTAATATTATAAAAGCGAAAGTTTGTATGGATGTATGTATGTTTGTTACTCTTTCACGCAAAATTTACTGAATGAATTTTAATGAAACTTTACAATAATATAGCTCATACATCAGAAGAACATATAGGCTATAATTTATAAAGCTAGCTATTTATTTTCAATGTATTGAAAATAATAATTATTGTTTAATAGAAAATGTCAAAATTTGAGAATGACATTTTGCAAAACAATGATTGTTAAATCAAAATTCTATTTTAGAAAATATTTAAATTAGTGAATTTATTTGAAGTACTCGCCTAATACTTTGAATCGAATCAAGAATTGTAGATATTTTCAATAAATAGGTTAAGAATTTTGGTATAAACATAGATACTGCGCAGACGAAGTCGCAGGCAGAAGCATGTGTAATATAAAACTGTTGTTTGCTAGTCGTAGAATTACTAGTCGAGAAGTTAAAAAAAATAATAATTTAATGTTATTTTTCTAGCAAATGAGTTACCCCTAGCAGCCAGGGCACTCGTAAGATTACTGAGGGGCCCTATAGAAGTACAAAGTATTGTCCTTCATTCCATCGCTTCGTTGAGCATAAGCAAAAAGGTAATTAAAGTACACCCCAAACGCTCTACACTCCCTAGTCATTCGCCTCCAGTCCTCAGTCCTTCCAGCTCTCTTCCACGCAGTCCACCTCTTCCTCGGCCTACCTCTGGGTTGCTTCCTCTGGGGCACCCACACACCCACAGCACACACAGCAGTCTCTAGAGCCTACACAATCTTACAATGTTCTCATGCTATATAAGATTTCAAGTTCATGATACATCTTTATCCTGTACTACGTTAAAGCTCTTGTATGTTGGATGACATTGGGCCACATTATGGACATTCTCAATAATTTCAAAGTATTCCAAGAAGCTACATTAGTGGAATTAAAAGCAACATCTGGAATGATATTGGCGCAAGAGGTTCTGACCTTGTCCTTGTACAGTTTCTTTATACATAAGGGTTAAAATTACATTTAAAAAAAAAAAAAAAATTGTCACGGACGCCGGGGTTTGCGCCACAGACAAAAAATTAAGTGTCCGACGTTGCCCGGGTTTTAAGCAGAGTTTATCAAAATCAGATGTATACGGTAATTTTCCTGTTATTTTGAAAGTCAAGTGTCCAAAATTTCGGACTATCAAAATTCTGCCTTAAGGGTTGGGAAAAAATTATTGGGGTGGTTTTCCGAAATTTTATTTAAACAGTGTTTTAAAGGTCAAATGTGCAAAAAAATTTATAATAATTACAACAAAAACATGTATTCAAATTGTCCAGTGTAATTGTGGCTTTACTTTTGCGAGTAATGCACAGGTTCGGTTAACAAAATGGCCACTCTCACATTTCAAATCTTAAATAGGACAGCTGACTAACGGCAAAGAAATAATAATTATAAAAGTGTGCTTTGTAAATCACACAAAAGTAATAAATTTACCATAACTTTTTTATTTGAGCACTAATAAAAAAAAAGTGCAATTTTTTTTATAAGTTTTCAATCACCCAAGGTGTTTACTCCAGTTATGATCAAAAGTTCTCATTCCTTTCCATCCTGCTCCAATTCACTTCCTCAAGGTTGAGGTGTTGTTGCTGGGGCACCCACAATTTTTGGTAAACAGAAATTATATGTTTAAATCTTCTTTTCAGGGAATGTTTGAACCATTTCTGAAAACATTCTTCGTGCGTACTAGTGATCCGACTCACATAAAGCTCCTCAAGTTGGAGATTCTGTCTAACCTGGCATCGGAGGCCAGCGTTTCGGTGATCCTGCGGGAGTTCCAGACCTACATCACGTCCAGCGACAAGACCTTTGTGGCGGCCACCATCCAGGCCATCGACCGATGCGCGGCTAACATCAAGACCGTGACAGACACCTGCCTTCAGGGACTCTTGGATCTGCTTTCCAATAAAGATGGTAACCTTGACAACTCAATATATACAATGTATGTGTTTTAGTGAGGTTTATTGGATCACAAAATCAAGAATTAAATTCCTTTTGATACTGATACTGTTTCAATAGGGCTGATGAATTTAAATTATGAGAAAATCAATGTTGATGAAGAAAGGTTGAACAAGCTTTTAAAAATAAAAACTCACTGAAGGTTAGTTACCTGTTACCTGTCAGGTCCATTTGTTCGGTTTTCGGAACAACTCATATGGGTCTTATAGAAATCGTTGTGTCTCCCTTACTATCATGGTTAGAAATATGGTCTAAATGGTGTAAGAAAGAGATAATACCATGCTTTATTTTCAAATCTAAAAGTTAACTTCAAAATAATTAAAATGTAGACCTGTAGAACGGGAATATTAAATTGAATGAATTTTGATGAAATATTACAGAGGCAGTAGTGGCGGAGAGCGTGGTGGTGATCAAGAAGCTCCTCCAGTCGGAGAGCAGTGTGGACCACAAGGGCATCATCGGGCAGATGGTGCGACTGCTGGACCATATCACAGTGGGAGCCGCCCGCGCTGCCATCTTGTGGCTTCTGGGGGAGTACAGATCTGATAAAGTGGCGCCGGACGTGCTCAGGAAATGCGCTAAGACCTTTGTGCAAGAGGTATTGTTGTATGATTGACATTATGTGATGGCTTATTTGGAATTATATATTAGTAATTTGATTTTTCATTTATTTATTTTTATTGTAGGATGACCTTGTTAAATTGCAAGTGTTAAATCTGGCCGTGAAGCTTTGTTTGACGAACCCGGCACAGACCAGACTTTTAGCCCAATATGTGTTTACGCTAGCGAGATACGACCCTTCATACGACATTAGAGACCGGGCACGGTTTCTCAAGAGGTTTGTTTTCCCCGGTGAAAATGATTCCGAATCGGAACTCATGGAGAATGCTCAGAAGATATTCCTGGCCATAAAACCTGCACCATTGATTGAGAGCAAATTCAAAGGTAAGAAATACATAATTCTCTTGTATGTACATAATATATTCTTACAGATATGGGTACCGCCACCACGGCAACCACTTTTTGGCTAACCAACACTTAGTCTTCGCTGGTGTGCCCGGGTTTGTGAGGTGAGGTTTGTCTACGTCTTGGCGACAAATGAGTTTGCCCACCTGCTGTGTGGCAGCCGTATCGAGAGAGACCGTTTGAGGGAGGCTCCTTGACGTCTACAGCTGGACTCATCGACCCATCGCCTTGCACCACAGCGGGAGGGGTGGATTCATATGTCCGTCACTCCTGGACACATACCCCGACAGATTCCTTCCCACCCTCATGCCTTTTTCCTTCCCATAAAATAATTGTAAATTTGCACACCTTATATAAAGTATGGATAGACATAGATTTTTCTATCGATCTACTTGTATTATTTTCTAAATTGTACTCACTAAATGCCTTATAATAAACATCTCAATGCATTCGGCCCTCCAAAGCCGGGAAAGGTAAATTTTTTAAAAATACCGGTTTTACATAATATGTATGGATATTGAATCTCTTTTCTAATCAAAAAAATTTTCTTGCAGCTTTTACATAACCTTTAAAACACTGGCCTTTTCAACACAATCTAACCCATTACTTGCCATGTTTTGACAGTGTATTTGAATTTGTCTATTGAAATTACATGGATCACATGTGCGACATATGCTACAGCCGCTTAGAAAAGGTTAACGGCTTTTACTTATAAACTTAACTGTCAATAACTCGTGTGTTTGCTTCCAGAGCGCCAGCAGTACACTTTGGGCAGTCTGTCGCACTACGTATCGGGACGCACCTCAGGCTACGCCCCCCTCGCTCCTTTCCCCGCGCAGGCCTCCCCCTCCTCGCTGAGGGACCCCGTGTCCCCGCAGGGCACAAAGGCCCCCTCGCCTCGGACCAAACGCACTGAACAATTAGTGAGTTCTATTTTACTCATCCTTGTTATAGCTACTGCTCCAAATTCGGGAGTTTAGGATCATAAGGGCTTATCTTATATGCAATTCAGGTAGAGATAGCTTCCTGCGTATCCTATCTCCCTATTAGAGTGATCAACCCTTTGGAATAACAAGGTTCCATCTGTGGCGGAAACGTTATGCGATCTATAGTAAGCTACTTTAGAGTTCATTAACGCATGGCGTTACTGCCACAGATGGAACGTTGTTTTTTAAATAGGTCACGATGCTAAATCATTTTTCCCATCTGATATCTTTGGTGTGTTTTTATTTTAGGTTAAGAAGCTATTCTATTCAGAGTCCGAAGACAGTCCTGCGACTTCCTCTAGCAACTCTGAAGACGGTTCTTCTGATGATGGAGAATCTGATCAGGATAGTCAAAAGTATGTATGATAACCGGCTACCGTAATTTTTTGTTTTAAGCATTTATGGCTTTTTCTTTATCTTGCCATTCAAATGTTTTTTTTTCCAACAGTAGAATAGAAATGAAAGAATCTTACCTATCAATAGAATTGGCATTGTAAAAATGGCTTTGAACAGTCCCCATTTCTCAGTCCGTTTTAGTTTTGTGTGTCAAATTGTGATCAGCCGTCAAGCTCAACGGTTATGTTGTTATCACGGAGGAAAGAAGGGAGAGATGGTAATAGGGCAACTAGGCACGATGTATCAAACAAACTCAACTAGGCACAATTGGGCGTGGTTTACTAGGCTAGGCCAGTACGATTTCACCGCTCAGCGTGAGCAAACTGTTTGTTAATAAGCTATAAAGTAGGTTTGTTATATTTAAACAATAAAATGCTGTGTGAAATTTTATAAAAACCGAACAGAAAGAAAGATAAAAACTAGGGATGACATTACTTTTCATGTATAAATATTTTTATTGTTTTTTATAATAAATTGCTCCAGTTAAAGATATTTTATTACATAGTAAGAATTTGAAAAAGAGCTTGAATAGTTTTTAATCAATGTGCTACTAAAAGACCGTTTAATGGTTAAGAAGTGTTTTTTTTATTAGTAAGGCTGTAATAGTTTATCAGTTGTGTAAAATTTAAAACACGTGAGGCCCGTAGAATATAGCCAAGTGTTAATTATTTGTCGTTTAAGGAAAGCAAAGAAGACCATCAAGCACACCAACAACATCGGCTCTAACTCCTCCAACTACGGCAGCGCCTCCTCGGGCTCCGGATCCTCGGCCAGCAGCTCCGGCAGCGAGTCCGACAGCAGCAGCGACGGGGATCACAAGGACAGCAAGTCAGTCAGCACCTCGTCCGATAACTCTGACAGTAACTCCGATGACGAGAGCGATCACTCAACCAAGAATACAAACGGCATTCTTGTAGATGTACGTATTTGTAAACAATAATTAATTCAAACCACGAGAAGTCGAAAAAATTTGGTCCATGCACGAAAAGTTGCCTGTGTAATTTAAAAAAAAATCGAAAGACATCAATTATTATTATTATTTATCAAAGTGGAGACAGTACATGAATAGTTTCTGTGAGCACTCAGGCCATGGACCCATTGTAATATCTCCCATTTCACCTCATTCCAATAAGTTTGTTTCCAGGTCCCTGTTTTCCCATATATGCGGTATCCTTTAGCATTAAGGGTTTTCGCATAGAAAGAACCCCTTTTTTTGGGTTCCCTGAAGGCCGTGGTGGTCTCAACTCTCCTCTCCACTCCCCCTTGGTTCCCCGAAGACCTCGAGAGGGAAGAGTCCGCCAAGGTGGCCTCATCTCTCCTCTACACTGGGTGGAGTATAACTGGGTGGAGAGGAGAGATGAGGCTAGTTCCCCAAACCCAAAACCCCTAGTTTTTTGTTTGTTTGAATGGTCTATTTTTTGGTCCCGCGAGCATCTAGGGTAATAGAAGGTCTACCCTAGCAGGGTCTCGACTGGGGTAAGATTTATAGATGATGCGACCCTGTACTTCGGAGGCACTGTTTGTGATGCTGTTCCCCAGTTTCATTCAGTCTGAGCACAGTAGCTCACACCTTGGTTTGGGCTGGCTATTGCAGGTCGTGCTTCCACTCCCTGAGCGATGGGTTCAGCATACTCCTTACGCTGGACGTATCAATTAACCTAAACTGAATCTGACATGCCGTCCGTAACAGTAAAATACTGTGATATTAATTATTTTTAATTTTTTTTTTCATTAACGAATATTTAAAAATACAAAGTAAAGTATTCACAGTTCTCCTTACTAGGGATTCCTATTCCGAGGCGGACTGTAGGTTGTTGTATGGGTACAAAATGATTTCCTCATTTTCATGTTAGGGAATTACGAATTTACTTTGAATGCCTGTTTTTTTTTTAACTGTGATTATTTGATTTTTTTTGATTTTCTAAAAAAATATACATATGTTGACTGATTTGAATTGCAAATTTATTTATTTTTTAAATGTCGTGATGCTTTTGTGCCCATAATAGGCAATCAGAAATTGACAAAACTTTTTGCACAATTAATTATTATTGTTATTATTATGATATGTTCCTTTGCCAACAGGATGCACCAGTTCCACCTGTAGCAATAAAAGAATCAAATGAAAAGTCACAGAAGAAAGAGAAATCCAATTTAGATTTATTACTGGAGTTAGGAGACATGGGAAACGCTTTGCCTATCATGACACCCACCTACGGAGGATTTCTGTCTCCTTTGATTGGATCTCAACCACCTTTGGAAGGTAAGAACATTACATTAATCTACGTAAAACGATCTACAGAGGAATGATCAATCTGATCTATTTTAGCCCAGATAATTCCAGTATTATGTCTACTTGCCCCCACTTGAAATTATATCTAAAAAACATTTAGTTGATCCAAATGAAGTCTGGGAATTTATTTTACACTAGTATTAACAATACCTACAGTGATAACGCCACTGGCTGCAAAGTTAATTGTGTCGATTTGTAAGTTAACTGGAATTAGACAACAATGTTTTAATATTTCATATTTATTTCAATAATTCAACCCTTTTACATAGTGTTGTCCTGTCCCACCTCTGTGAACAGCCTCGTCCGCACAGGACTGGACAATGAGATAATATAACAATTATTTTACAGTTCAAACGTGAACGCTGCGAAAATGAATACACGACGATGCGTGAGTTTGTAAAAAAATATTATTTCTTTTTTACCATGATGTATGTGCTGGAATTTTTGGAGGACGAACTAAATAATAAAAAGAAAAAAAACTATTTATTAAGAATTTGATTAGTTCCAGATCTTCACTTTTTTGTCTGCAATGATTCTAGAATTAGAAGAGGAAGATTTTTTTCAGGGGGAGTTTATTTCCACGGCTGCAACAATTGCCTCCACCGCCTTTTCTCTGTTCTGTTTGTCCTTATAAGTTGGAAAATCGATGCGACATAAGCAGTCATGTTCGCAATTTAGTAATGTCTTCCGGGTTCCATTCATGCGACGTTTTCAGCAGAAAAATGCACAGGAGGGACATGTATACGCGGAGATAACCAGCCCATCTATCTCTAGGACAATGTCTTGGTCCTTTGTCCTGTCCTCCAAACTTCTGTTCACACTAGGACAATAGGTCCGGAGCTGGGGCAAGACAATATTGTCCTGTCTTCGTGTGTAAGGAGCTTATAAAGTAGGTATATATATATATATTTTTTTCAGATACTATTTCCACTGTCAGCCCGTCATCGATCCCTCTCAAGTCATACGAACTCCTTTCAAAAATATCAGGAAAAGGTCTGATGGTACTGTACAGGTTTACAAGAGCGCCCCATCTATACTCCAATAAAATGGCGTCCATAGAACTGTTCTTCAATAATCAGTCTAATGATGAAATTTGCAATATTAATGCAGGAACCAAGGTAAATAAACATTGTGTATAATATGATTATCGCTCTATTAAAACTATAGTATTTTTTCACTATTTAATATTACATACCTACTAATTTTCAAATCTTTATCAACTTTCATATACGTTAGTCTAATTTAATGATATAATATGGCATTATTTTGTACATTATTGCAAAATTTCCCTCCATTTTCTTGTCAACAATAACCTGTTTTAAATCATCAACTTCAGATCAGAGTCCAAATCGATAACATAATCAGGCAGGAATTTCTATGTACTTTCACAATAGAGTCATCGCAAAACAATATTTCAACTGCTTTGTCTTTCCCCGTTAAAGTTTTTACAGTTTCATTGATTTCCATTAATTTTTGTAGTGAAAACTTGATGAAATTCGTTAAAGTAATCATTTCTATTAGCATTTTCATTTTATTTTCATAAATTTCTAACTTTTTTTCTTCGACTATAGAATGTATCATAGTTTTTACATGTCGGAATACTTCTTCAACTTGAGTCAAATTGAGATCATTTTTCAATTTACTATGTTCAACAGTTTCAGTACTTTTCTTGCCGAAACCTACATCAACTATGTTATGAGATTTGTAAATTTTGTATTCTTCCAATAAATCTTCAACAGTTTTGTTATCAGTAGGTTTTTTAATGCTTTTGTTTTTATTTTTGCTCTTGGTTTTTTTCTTTTCTTTTCTTTTGTTATTTTTAATCACTTTCATACTGTAGATTGAACCGCTCCTTAGAACTTTAACTACTTCCATTATAAAAACTTTTTTAAAGAAAATACAATTTGACAGCAAAAACTGGCTTTCAGATGCATAACAAAAAAATTGGCGGGAAATAATGCATCATAATTTTCCTCCAATGTTGCCAATTTTTTTCTTCAGTGTTGTCAGCATATAAATCAAACACAATTTTCTTTAAAGTTGAAAACTGTTTTTATGATGTTATATGTTATGTTTTTATTTCACTTCTTTTCAGGGCTTGTCTTCCGATCAATCATTACATCCTTTTGCTGCAGTATCAACGTTAGGGTCTGGGTCTAGTCAATCTGCTATTTTAGGAATTGATTTTAATGACACCACACAAGCTGCAACATTCTTGATATCTACTAATTTAGGTAAGAACTTAAACCACGTATTTGACCTGGGTTTTTTTTATATATACTATACTAGCTTCAACCCGCGACTTCGTCTGCGCAGGATTAGTATTTCTAGTAGTCTATTTTCTTAATAGGTCTGATATATGTTTATACAAAAATTCATACAAATTGCGGTTTAGGCGTGAAGGATTAAAAGACTGACAGAGTTAACGCTATGTGTAATGTATGTAAATTGAAAATGAAAATTTTTTATGATGATTCATAATATTTAAAAGTTATAAATAAATAGTTAGTTGCTGCAATATACTTCTATAAACTACGTAAAATGTTTTTTTTATTCTGCATAAACATGCATATTTTGCGATGTAGAAACGCGTGAGCAAGCTACATAGAGCTTAAGAGGAGAATATTGGACAACCCAACTATTGTCAACCAATATTTAGCATGTATTCCACCTCGGGTTTTTTAGGCTCTACACCTGTACAAAATATATAATTTTTATTTTATTTTTAGCATATTTTAAATGCGGCTTTCGATATTTTGTGGTAAATTTTCCTTCCCTTATGCATAGTAATAAATGATTTAGTGCATCACAGGGCCTGTGAATCATATTTTTTGTAAGAGTATCATAGAGCTTTTGATCAGTTTCTGGGCTCGGTATCTCCGCACTTATGATTTTGTCAACTTTATTAGGACGTAATTTTTACGTCAACTACAGCAAGTACACGTGAAGCAAACATATTTTTTGTAAACTAATTAACATCATTCATTAACGCGTCTTGTAAGTGAATACAGTTTTCTGTTCACATTTTTGTTTGGTTCAAAGCAATAAATCTTAAGCCCTCACTCTCCATTTTGGCGTACACAAACACCAAAAATTGATGAAGGAGAAGTCTACATCGAAGCCAGAAATTAAAATTGTTGCGACATATGATATGCATAAAATTCTTTGCAGTACACTGTTATGTTAGAAATGGGTTGTTGTGTAACTGGGTTTGTCTGAGGAATGTCAAAGCTTTATTTTTCTTGTCCTTTCCAAAAAAATATTGGCTATTTATTCATAAAATATATGAGTGTCCGGAACTTCTAGTGAGTCCGGCCATTGTGCGCCTGAACAACGATTTACTGAGACGTAGTTTGTTCACTACTAACTACTACGGCAACTATTTTATTTGAGTTCGGGGCATTGAATCTTCTTTCTTTTTTAAAACGTGGTAAACTATCTCGGTGTATCACAACCTTGTAATTATCGCTAGTAACTCTATCTTTAGCTATTTTTACTTCATGCAATAATGTTGTGATCATGTAGAACTTGTCGTATTTTTTTACATTGTTTCTTTCTACACTTGTGCTTCTCGACTTGTGCTTCTTTATCCCCCCCTGAAATAAACTTGCAAAAGATTTGGGTACCTATTTGTAGCAGGAAGCAAAGAGCCAATGTGTGGTATATATACTTGGATTGTGAAAGTCGGGCAAAATCCTGCCATTGATACAATGTTATCCGCCCCAAAAGATGTCACGTGGAAGCATTTATTGTATTTCCTTATGTTTTTTAGAAAAATGCAAGACTGTTTCATAACAGAAAAGTTCTTTAATGAACCTCTTACTGGCTCGTCTGTTGAAGGAAGAGCTACTTTTCTGCTCGAACAACATATGCCTGCTGCTTCCTCTTTTCCTTTAAGAGCATCGCAAAATCTGCATTCTTTGCCCCTTACTTCTATTTTTCTAACCTTTTAGCTTTTATAATCAAGAGTCTCGTCTTACTCAAATGCAAATTTGTCGAAAACTTGTTGTGTCCTTTCAGCAACAGCGCATCTGCGAGATTCTGCTACTTCAACGGGCTCTGTAGCTCTTTTGGACGCATTTTATGTTGCAAAGAGTAACAAACACACATACATCCATACAAACTTTTGCGTTTATAGTATTAGTAAGATAAAATAAGATAGCTTATATGTTATTCTGATGTATGAGCTATATTATTGTGAAGTTCCATTAAAATCCATTCATTAGTTTTTGCGTGAAAGAGTAACAAACACACGTACATCATTATTAATAATATAAAGTAAGATTTATACAAATCTCATAAATATATAAATCACAATTGATAAATAATATTTCAGGTACTCCACCAGTACTTATTTAATTCAAATTAAAAAAAATATTTTGTGATCAAAGTGAATAGAACAAATATCAAATCAAAATGACAGCTAAAGAATTCTCATATGAAATGTCAAGTCAAAATTTGAATACACAAAATTCCAATAAAAAAATAATTTTACACGCTCAAAATATTAAAATTATTTATTGAAACCATAATAGAAAACAATTATTTACATATTAACACCACAAACGGATTATTAATGAATGAAGGCAATAACAATCTTCAGTACATTTTAACCCTAGTAGCGTATTGTTATTATGGTTGATAAGGAAAATTAGTATGAAATGTCAAAAATCTAACAAAAATTAATATTTGTAATATATGGAAAATAGCTGGCTTTATAAATTATAGCCTATATGCTATTCTGGTGTATGAGCTATTTTATTGTAAAGTTTCATTAAAATCCATTCAGCAGTTTTTGCATTAAAAAGGAACAAACATTCATACATCCATACAAACTTTCACGTTTATAATATTATAGTAAGATTCATATAAAATAGGATAGATAAATAGCCAAGTATGTTAGCTTATTGACTAATAAAATCAATTAATTTGGTATAGAAGTAACTAGGTGAAAGCAGAAAATCAGATAAATTTCTGTTAATTGAATATAAACCCCGAAACTTAGGTTTAACTAAAAAATATTTGATGTAATTTGTAATAACTTGTTTAACTCATTTAAGTTTTTACCCACGGCTGACTCAAACATATGTGATTCGGAAAATCAAGCCCACGGCTCAGCCGCTACATATATGTGTGATCGAGCGGCACCCAAGATTCAAATCAAAATTTTGTATAATGTGTAGTTCAAATAGTGGTACCGAACCCGGGTTTAAAATGTGGCTTATTCTTTATTTTATTGACAACTGCTGAAATATTCTAGAAGAAATATTTGTACTTCATCCAGATACATAAAAAAACAAAGTCCCTAATTCTTGGCAGCCGGAAGGCGATCTCCCACCACTAGTCTATATGTGTATGTATATGTATCTCTCACTTTGATTTGGTTTATTTATTTTTATATATGTTTTGTTTGTACATAACAAACTATGACCCTAATTTTAGTATGGGATGGTCCATAGCTTACATGTTTATGTTATTCTAATAAAAAAAATGTAGGTTCCAGAACAAGTAATAGTTAAATAAAAATAAAAAAACGATTAAAAAAATGTCAAAATCGAGCCGCGCGCGTTGTATTTCAGAACTGATTTGTCGAGAAGTGGAGGAATTAAGAAGTTCCCACTTAACCCATAGGGGACGGCAAGAAATTTTGATAAATAATTTTTTTTTTGTTAAAGCCAACACTTATATTACAATACCATACTTGATAAAGTGACATTTTTGATTTTGATCGTTAACTAACTTAGTAGCAGAAATATCCGAAGACGAAATGAATACATATATAAGGTCGACACTGCAATTGCAGTTCTTTGCACCGTGCATAGGCATGATTCTTCAACACTGCATTTGCAGGATTCCGGTCCCTAAGGGTTTACATACTTTTATGCTTAAGAAGTTTGGTGAAGACTGAATTTGAAAAATGGTCCAATTTACCCCACCTAATATAATGATTTCCAACATAAGACATTTTTTCCTGTTCATTGGAAAATCTTATAAGAGATTTTCCACTTGTTAATGATTCTAGGTGACAGCGCTGTTTCCATTAAGCCCCCTGTGGGAGAGTTGATGAGAAGTGTTACAATGTCCGAAACTAAATTCCAAACGGAGCAGAAAAGACTACGAGGAATGACCCAGGTATATATTTTTATTTTCTTAACTTAACCTGTTGAAAGCCAGCATAGGAAAAATATTTTTTTTCAATACGACATAAAATATTTGACAGTTCTCACCTTTCTTACGACTCAATTTTTATTATATTTCTTTTGTGATGTATTACAAAAATTACATCAAAATAATGTACATAAAATGAACTTCCTAATAATCACTCAAATCTATGCTTTCCACTATGGATTCATATAAAAAACAATGAAAAACTGTACACTTCGAATACGACTCCGTTCATATTATCAAGCGGCAGAATTTTGTCCGCCATCTTTGATGCCCGGCGCGTCATTGTGAATTAATTTAAATTATTCAGAGAGGCTAGACGCTATCCAGTATTTCGTTACGTTGAGAATGAGAATGGCTCAAGCGATTCTGACCTTGTTCTTCGTACAATTTCTTTACACATGAGGGAAAAAATCGCTTCCAAAATCGATGGTACATGACAGGTTAATAAAAAATTATGTTGAAATATAAATAATAAAGAAAATTTTAAATATTTTGTTTTAAACTTTTTTTTTAGGTTGAGGGAAAGAGTGGTGTACCTGGATCATCCCAATTGATCTGTGAAAGAATTTACGAGGTTGCAAATGTTGCACCTATTACTTCTCAAGGAGAAATATTAAGGTCTGTATAGGAAAATCATTTTAAAGATCGCACATTTGAGTGTTTTGGTGCACACCGATATCTGAACTATTGCTTATTTAATAAAACTTTCAATTTCTTGTCTTATATTGAATGCTTTATTAAAATGAAGACCCAATATGGATGTTGAGTGAATAATATTTTGACTTATAAAAAATATGTTCATGAAGATGACATGCAAACTTAAATACCAGTATTTTTTTTTTAAGTTCGTTTTCACAATTAAATTAATTCTACAAGTTTGAATTTTATTAAACGGGAGAGTGTGTGACGTCGTCTCACGTCATCCGGTCCCTTGTTCGTGTGAAAAATAAGGAAAAATATTTACAAAACTGGGACACCCTTAATATGGATGAAAAAAATCATTTTAAAAAGTCGTAATAGTTAGATACTAACTAGTACTAATCAATTCAGTTACCGGAATTTAATTCTCGCGGGCTTAATAAAATTCAAACTTGTAGAATTAATTTAATTATGAAAACAAACTTAAAAAAAAAAAAACTAGTATTTAAGTTTGCATGTGAACATTGATAAAAAAATATATTAAAAAAGGACTCAACTTCCTTGTTGCTAAAAAGCTGTTTACTCTTTGTACTACTTTCTCCTGGAAATCATCAGAGTCCCAACTGCCTGGAACCAGTGGGACAATGGCACCCCTAATTTGGGAAACATGGTGTGAACGTATTTTGAGTAAAATGTAGATGCACTGTTTTAGTGACATAAAAAAAATTAAAACCAAAAAGTCTTTATTCTATTTATTTATTAAAGCTGTTTCGGCATTCAAAGAGCTATTATCAAACTGGCTTCAAAGTCACAATAATCAAAAATAAAGTACTTGCAGAACTTGATAATTAACATTATTAAATGTGTTTTTTTTATTAAAAATAAAAAATTTCTATTGTCACCACTAATCTTCCTTAATCTCATTTTTCATCTATTAAAAATTTAATTTAAATTAAAATTGAATAATGTTATTAAGTTCTGCAGGTATTTTAGATTTTTATTATTGTGTCAGCTATTTCGGCTTACAAAGCCAATTTCAAACAGCTGTCATAATAATACAAAACTAAAATACTTGTAGAACTTAATAATAACATAATTAAATTTATTTTAAATAAAACAACATAATTAAATTAAATAACATAATTCAATTAAATTTAAATTAAATTAAATACTATTAATATTGAATTTAATTGATGCGGATTTATAAACAATTTATTTTGAATGCAGGTTTGCCGGTCAGACTTTATCTTCCCAGTGCCTGGTGTTGGTGTCAGTCCAGGTGTCTTCAAGTTCTTCAGAAATCATCGTCAACTGTGATAAAATGGTTATTGGATCAATGTTGCTAAATGAGATTAAACTTGCTCTGTCTAGATAATTTCCCCCAGAACTGCCAGTCATACTAATTATAATTGTAAAATAAATCCTATTAAAAATACAGTAATAATTAATTATTTTAAGTTCTTATACATATAATATATATTGGCGGTGTTTTGTAGAAAGTAAGAAAGTTATAAAAACAAAAAAATTTAAGTACACGACAGTTTTATAGGCGCAAAATAGAATTGAAAATAAAAGTGCCAGTTTTTGCATTGCTATTTCGAGATACTTACAATTGCATTGTGCTCCTCAACCTTCTTTATGCGGCTGTCTTTTATGTGATCCATTGGCGGCTATTCCCGTTTGCAAGTATCACAAATATTTATTAATTGTATAATGGAAACATTTAACAGAGTGATAACAAATAATACATATTGATAGAAGCAAAATAAAAGTAAGGTCAATCCATTTACAAAACATTCTCATGATGTGTTGGGTGTTGGATAAAGTAAAAAAATATTACATTTATAAAATCAATATATTACATTTATAAAATCCATATATCAACAACAACAATCAATATATAACATTGATATTTTACATCCACAATTGCCGCTGTATTGGCGGAAATTTTTCCCACACACGAGAGAATAAATGATCCATCAAGTTTCACTAAAACATATACAATGTCAAAACGTGCCATCTGGAATGATAGATGGCTTGAAAAGACTAGCATTAAAAAAGTTAGATAATAACCTAGCCCAGCAGTGGTCCTCTTCTTTTTTCATTGTGCCCATTTGGCCAATCCCCATGTACGCTCTATTGTTGGGTTAGGTCGAGAGCAGCGTACACTTATACGGACATGCAAAAACTTGCAGTTTTTATTTTCAAGTTCATTTTTCATCTGAATAATAAGTCGTGCCTTCACACATATTTATTCACATTGTTTGGCAAGTAATAATCATAGACTTCTTTGTTATCTCTTCACTATGTAATTGTGTGTCGACAACTCGGAAATTATGCTAACAGTTTAGCCATATCTACCTGGCTGTCGTATCTGTGATATCTCGGTGGATATCGAGCTATGAAGTTCACTAAAACACATACATTTTGTCAAAACGCATTGCTTTGTGGGATAGATTGCATTAAAAAGATTAAAGCTTCTCCTGAAAAAATTGAAATGCTTTCTACAAAACACTGATAATACGATGTATTCAACAGAGTTGACGTTTGTGCCACATTGTGTGCGTGATTATTATGTTCTTTTATATCGAATATCATTCCATGAAATCATCTCACAATGTATCTATGTAAGACTGGTACCATTTGAAACAACTTTTCATGCATCAGAATATCGAATTTATCCTTTTGTTATTTAAACTATGCTTAGGTGCTTCTTGAATATTACGTTTTTTGTGAAAACTGGTGTAACCATCTCATTATAATCTTCACAACTCTATTTTTACCATATTGTATGCAAATTTTATTACTAAATATTTAAAATAAAATACAAATGTTTTTTTAACAACTTGTTGGCTTTTATTTTTCCTCAAGTCGTTCATATTGAATAAATAAGCAGGAATATAAATTTTAAAATCACATTCAGGGATATATCAATGTCATAGAATAAAGAAGAACACAAGTAATGCCATCCAAGTCTGAGGATGCTCCACTTAAATTTTGTACGCTGAACTGTTAAAACATTATTATGAAAATCAAATGGGATGGTGATATACAATGCCAGGCAAGTGTAATGCCCCGTTCTGACTGCGCGAGTATTTTAGTCGAGGAGGGAGTATATTAGTAACTAAACGTGTCCGAACACCACAATTCTAGTCTAGGCTAGTCAGGTCTTTAGTAGATTGAATCCATTCGGTTCTATTATTTCGGGAGAGTAGAGTCCCCCTCCTCGCGTCCCTGCACATTGACATGCTTAGTTCATTCGTTGACGCAGACGCGCCATATGTTGCGGCTATTAATCTATTTACGAGTCCACAGTTTATTTATTTTCATCTCAATCATTTATTCTTCCACCTCTTACAAAATAAGCTTTACAATCAGCTGAATAAGCGTATATACTTTATTGCGTTGCAGCCCGTTATGTCGCGACTAATGAACTCTACTTGACAGCAGTGCGAACACTTTTTGGTGAGTCAAGTAGCGAGTTACTTTGCCACTCGACTTAATACTTGTCAGGTGCGTATAAGGCATCAGAGAGGCAGAGTACATAGTAAATGGGCTAGAACAAAAACGTATAGAATCAAAAGTCAGTAGCGACATTGTTTATTCAAATCTACATTTATGGAAGGCATTTCTAGTATTATATTTTATTCTACGACCAATGTATATATAGTTACATATCATAACCAGACAATATTCACACACCATGTATACCATGATTTTTATGGGTTATTCGACTTCAGAAAAGAATATTTCAGTGAAAATGAAAAGCAGTTTCTTTTTAAAATAATAAAAAGAACACACTGCAAATATTCAAGTTTGATCGAAGTGTACGATTGTTGTCCCTTTCTCACTAATAACCATAAGTAGGTGTAAACAAGACAAAAGGCTCTTTCTCAGTGACGTTTGGCAAGGACATCACTGTTGAAGTGAATACACATGCACCAATACATACCAACCTAAGTTTGTGTTGTTTCAATCCATTTGACAACCTATACAGGCCAAATTTTTACTGTTGGCACGTCGTCAATCGATTGTAAACTTGTCCATGGACACCTCATTGTGTATGCGGGATTTTATTATGCGATATCTAAGTGCCTCCGCCCACTGAGGCAACTGAAAACTCTCAACTGCCAACTGTCTTTGTATGACAATGTGATGGCCCGCACACTTCACAATCACACAAAACCCCGTTGTCAATGGTAACGCAAGCGGTGACTCGCGACTTGCACTGCTGGTTGCGGTGGTCGGCCATTGCTAGTTGCCAGCTGTCAGCTGATTGTTCTTCGTCTATGGTTAAACAAGCTTTTTGACCAATCAAGACTTAGAAACCAGCCAGTTTTAGTTTGTTTTCACAACAACGGTCGGTCGCTAAGGAACTCTTGAAAAGTACACTGAGAAAATGTTGTTTTCTGTCATGCTTTGGAATTCTTAGGAATGTATCGCCTACAAATGTACAGTGTGACTTAAAAATAAACTGTAAGGAGGTACGAGAGATCAAAACAAAATAGTAGTTCTGTGTTTTTTATTTTGAAAAGAAATGTATTTTAATACAATATTTTAAGATTTATTTTAAAGGAATAATGTAGACTAAAAGGAAACTTTCAAATTTTTATTCTAATAATAATTATTTATACAGTAAAATCATGATGATAATTTGTAATTATTAACAAAAATTACATTGTAATGTATTTCACGAACCATTTGAATGAAATGTAACACTAAGGAGTTTTCTAATAGCGTCGCTGGACTGTTTTAAATAAACTCAAATAAATATTATCTTTTATATTGGGCGGCAAAACTTTTTTGTTTTAATTAAAAGCTCAAAGAGCTACACACTTTCACAAGATCAAAATAATTTTAAAAACATTAACATCAGTTTTTTCATACTCATGTGAAATTTAAATTTTGCCACATAACAGCCCAGTGACATTGTAAAAAAATAACACAGTGGGACAATGTTGAATTAATTTAGCTGAATGTTTTTCACATTTTTCTAATTGTTCTTCTCTTATCCAAATTAAACACTAAATTCTACCAATATGTTGAAAAGTATTTTTAATTGTGCTCTATTGAAAAATAAAACAAACCAATGTATTGTTTGTTTACAAAAAAGATTTAATTTCTAAAACCACACTAAAATGACAAGCAAACATTCTTCATAGTTACCGCTGAGCATATCTTTTTATTTTCTTTACAGACTATCTAGGAATCAACAATAATTAACTCACTCAATCGGATCTTGCCTAAAAGAACCATAAATAAATATATATACACATACTCCTGAAGCAGAATTGCTTCGAGTTGGTCCTTTCATAATACAAAAACATTTTTATTGTCAAGTTACCTGTAACATGTTTTTGTCTTCATATTTCGAATAAATGTAATGAATCCATTCTGTTCTTAGTTTCCAAAAAAGTTATTATCTTTAAACCTTTAATTTTGCTTCCGCTTCTTGAGCAGTGCGATTGACCAGAAATTTATGCTACTTTTTATTCTAGATTGATTATTGCATAGTCACATCTAAGAATGATTAAAAAACAAACACTCCGAATCCCGATAAACAACCATCGCTACTCAATATCATTTTTAATAAAATATTAAGTCTAAGAATATTTCAATGTTGTCCCACTGTGCAGTTGATTGACCAACTTGGTACTTCTTAAATACAATAATTTAATTAAACTCTATGAAATGCTTTCTAATTCTATAAAAGCTAAAAGTTAGTTTCCTTTTTGAAATGCTTTTGGAAAGTGAATGCCCGTGAGACCATAGAATCTGCAATTTAATCAAAGTTTTTTTTCCCTTTTTCTGTTTTCAGCGCAGACTTATTCAAAAGCATTTTTGTAAATGTGAATGCATAATTTTGTGAATCGTGTAAATAATGTTAAGTTAGGAGTTATAAATATTTAATTCTTGCTGTAAAAATTATTTACAAAGATATATTTACATTGTTCCTGTAGCCAATTAGAATGTAAAATAACTTGACAATTCACAATGTTTCATACAAATATTAACATCAAACACTTGGGGCATTTGGTTAATAATTAGGTCCATAAATTTATATTTAAAATACGTCTTTGTGAACAATCTTGTAAATAAATTTTATACCTAGCTTAATAAGTCTTTTCGTAAACCTCTCATAAAACAAACCGTCCTAAGATAATACAAGTTTCACAATACATATTATTCAGATCAATTAAGACACTTTAGTTAGATCATTATTTTATGTTTTGAGGTTCGACAAAAGTTTAAAGAAAGATGGTTGGTCTTTTACGATGGGTTCCCAGTTCCGACCTCCTCTATTCTATGAGAATCTATGATCAATTTATGGAACCAAGGCTGAAGTTGATTCATCTTTGGGTTTCTATTCCATATAAAAGCTTGTTCTCTCTGCTCTGTATCATAGATTCTATGAAATAGATCATAGAATAGATCAAGTGGGCTCTCACCTTTACCGAAAACAACAATTAAAAGTTTTCATGGTTATATTTTGTATTTGTGTAATATGAGTGTGACTTATTTGTAAAACTTGTATTAAGTTCCCGAATTCTATTAAAATACTTCAATATTCCTTTCCCTCATTTTCTAATTTGTGTGTACCTACCACCTGGATCCTGGATATGTAGAGTTTATAAAATTGTTTTTTTCATAAGTGCAAATATTAAGCGTTAAGAGGCTAGACTTTGAACGACACGCGGAACACTCGCGTCTGTCATTCTGTCCCGCTCACAATAAGCTTACGCACACTTACAATACATGCGAATGCGAAATGTGCGAATGAGACAACGCTCAAATTTACCTACAGAAATCGCTCGAAAAGGGGTTTATGGAGAATACACTTTTCTACACCGAAACTTTCACGAAATTGAAATTTTAAAAAATATATATTTTTTAGAAAGAAGAAGCTACGTCGGTAGCTTTTTATAATTTTATATTTCTTTATGAGAGTTGAGTTAGCAGCACTTTTTCCTTAAATAATATTTTTTGATAAATCGTACATGTTTGACAGTGAATGTTTACGTTAATACGAAACGCATCGAAAATTCGAAAACATACCGACATAGTTTTCACCCTCTAGAAGGCAGTATAAAAAAATATATTCATTTTGTGCAATTTTCGATGTAGAAAAGTGTTTTTTCCCGGGCGTCCTTTTTGTATGGGCCGAAAAGCGAAGTCTATCGTCTTAATTACAATTTTCATTAATAAGCAAGCAAACTTGCGCACAACCCTTTGAAATATAAAAATAAATAAATATTATACAAACAGATGAGACATTGCTGTCCGAATAGTAAAGCAGACGGTAAAATTATTGGTAGCAGACATGAAACAAGCTTCCCATTCCAAATATTTTTATATTATATTATATCTGTACATCCTTCCGGTATCAGTTGCCAATGTTGCCATTACCCAACTTTGATTAAAAAAATTAGCTAAAAATGTTTTTACTCTGTAATCAATCCATTTAGATTCTGATAAGAAGCTTTCTTGATTCAAAGTGGAGAGGATCAAATAACATAAATATCCATTTTACGACTTTGAAGCAAATTTCTTAAAGGTAATATATAAGTATATTATGTATATTTTTAAACTAGATAAGCACTTTTAAATAACGGCAATGGCGACACAACATCATCAATCTTACAAATATATAAATCAATTAGATTGAGTTAATTTTCCAACATAACACTGAATTTTGAACATGATGACTTAATTTTAAACTTATGTAAAATTATTCGCTTTACAGTGATGATAAATTGATCAATAAATTATGTTTTCGTGCGCATTTACATAATGTAATCAGGGTTGAACGACTTTACGCAAATAATATTTGACATTTGCAAATTTAGTAGCTCGATTCAAAAATTATATGACCTTGTGTAAACACAAAGCATCCATAAAATATTTTGCTAATGGATTGAAGTTTTACATAAACGCGTCGTTATATTTTTGTATCCATTCGCGTTTTCGGCAATAAGAAAAACATAGGTTTGACCTCCATTGTCGCATCTATTTTCACGAGTTTAAAAAATAAATTTGCGGCAAAAATATGTTTAATGGTTGTGAAAGTACTATCCTAAATTTTAATTAGCATATCATTTGTGTTAAAATTAGTAATGCGTTCATTTACAGGCAAATTTTAAAACTAGCCTAAAAGATAAAAAGAAAAGAATTGTTTATATAGTAGGTATTATTGTTTCTAAAATAGTTTTGGGTAAAAGATATTAATTAAATGGATTTCAAATATTTGTAAGTGGGCCCTTTATTCCCTGATAGTCAGTGATTTGTCCGCTGTGCGACAAATATTTCTGAAATTTAATTCTGGATTAAATATAATTAAATAATCACCGATGGCAGTGAGAAATTGATAATTTAAAAACGTGAAGTTAAAATTTTAACTGTAGATAGGTACCAGCTTTTAAACATAAATAAGTAATAAAAATCTTAAAATTACTTATAATAATAAAGTTTGGTCTGTAGATTACCTATGGACCAGCAATTAAAGCTTTGATTTTTCATGCAAATATTAAAATCAGTTTTTAAAATTAAAATGCATTGATTAGTAATAATATTTACATAATTTTTGGCAGGTACCTACTTACTTACTTTCTCGTAGGTACCTACTTACATTACAATAATTATTATAGAGAAAGAGATTTACTTATGATAAGTTTTGTGTAAATAAATTTATAATAATAATATTCAAGTGTAGCATTTATGTAATAGATACCTATACTAGGTTCTAAATAAAAAGTGTATCAAATGGGTTAGTTTTAGGTTTTTTTGCGTAAAATATGAAATTTTGTTATAATAATAATTACGAATTCGTGAAATTACTGTTATCCCACTACGGCTTTATTCCCAATTCCTACTACCTAAGAAATATCAAAATTTAAAATTATTGATCGATCTATACCATTACAGCAGATTTAAAGTTTTACTTTATTTGAAATCATGTTTAAGACTTTCATATTTTTAAATGGCCACATAAAACGCAACCATAAAAATAGGCCTGTACAAAAGTCAATTTATTGACAGTGATGCCACCACATAAAAAGATGTATAAGTACCTACCCTACGCACTACGAACGGAGACTTTTAACTTTTATAAGCACATCGAAAATAGCCTTTAAATTAGGAGAAAATAAACGTTTTTTTCTACTCACAAGCCTGAAAGATGTAAAGTTGACTACATAAATAGTATTTTTTTTTTTCAAAAAGTAAATGACTACACAAATCTGTATGTTTTTCTATTCCATGATTGGTTAGTAGAGCGTTTTGTTTTTGTGTGACACATTATCATGCCTGTTCTACAGTCTCGGTGAGATCCATAAATAAACCAATCATGTGAGATCTCTTCACCATTTGGAGAAAATTCTTGTCGAATGTTTCGGCAAGACACCACCGCGAGTGTAGAGCAGGCATATCACAGTAATACCAGTCGTGAAAAATAC
This sequence comes from Limnephilus auricula, assembly GCA_951813805.1. NCBI lineage: Eukaryota > Metazoa > Arthropoda > Insecta > Trichoptera > Limnephilidae > Limnephilus > Limnephilus auricula. Next base: position 17,539,418 of record OX638397.1, on the reverse strand, counting down.
GAATAAATGTACACCATATTCCACGCTCATACCGCAACACTTTGGGGATCATATTATTCATGATAATCTAAGATCTAAAAAATCCCAATAAAGTTTTTTTTAATTAAAACAGTTACAAATAAAAAATAAAAAAAAATAAAAGTTGTCCAGTGTAATCATAACTTTGTTTTCGCCAGTCGTAATGGTACATGCCTAGATACAGCCGTTATTTATTATAATATTATTATTATTAATAACAATTATTATCAGCTGACCGAGCGCGGATGAATAAATATAAAGGTGTGTTTATACGAACATTTTACAAACCGCACAAAGAAAACTTTTCGATTTAGGCACTAATGAAAAAAAATGTGAACATATTTCACAAATAATTAATCACTCCAAAAATTTCGTGTTATGAGCGTGGAACAGGATGTATAGTACTTAATTATTACAATGCTTATAAATATTAATTTAGCCTTGTGATGGCTACGCACAAGAGTGATATGGCGGTGGGAAGTTTGTAGTTGGGGTTGAGATGGGAGGAGGTAGCGGAGGAGTTTCCCGCGAGGATCTGCGCCCGCAGTCTCAACCGCTCCTGGTAGCGAGAGTCCTCTCCCGGCGGGTCCAGGCACTCGAACTCGCAGCATCTCTCACCCACTCGGAATTTCTTACAAAACTGGACAAAACATTTCAGTTATTCTTCAAAAGTGTTAAATTATCTTTCCCCGAGAAGCACACGAACTTAAGTCCAAAAAACGAAATGTTCAGGAGAGCCAATGGCCCGTCCTGAGCCAAATGGCGCCTGGCGCTAGTGAATACCTCAAGGGTGGTGTTAGGTTTTATCAGGTACTTAGCGCCTTGGTTAGTCGACGCCCGGAGTGGACTGCTCAAATTGTGCCTGCACAAACCGGCCCTGGGAGAGTCGAAAAACTATGTTTATTTAGCAAATCTCTTGTAAATTCCAAAAATATTTTGTTGAAATAAATATTGTTTTTTGCAATTAAGTATCCATCTTAATATTTATAGAAATTATTATATCCATATATAGTATCCATCTTAATATTTATAGAAATTATGAGACATTTGCTAAAAATAGATCGTTTTCCGGCTCTCCTGAACATTTCGCGTTTTGGACTTGAGTCCGTATGCGTCTCGGGTACAGACATGCTCTGCTAGACGAGGCTGGGGGGCGTCCTTGTTGTCAGGTGTATGAATTTTCCCCTCCAATAGCGGTGCAAGGCGATGGGTCGAGAGAGTCCCGCTGAAAGAATATCTCTCAACCGGTCTCTCCCTTTGCGAACCGCCCCATAGTTTGTGGACAGATGCATCCGCCACCGAGACCTGGGAAAACCTTACCCCACGAATGAGGGCACCCCTGCTATTTCACCAAATGCAGTGATGTACTTTACGTATGATGGACTTTATAGCTGAACATCGTTAATTTGGCCCAGAAATTCAAGACGGTGAAAGCTGTGCAATTATCATGACGTTAGAACTCACGTTTTGAGAGTTTGTGCTTCTTCAAACAGATTTTCTAATTTATATTAAAAAAGGTAGGTACCTGAATACTTTTGAAAGACTACTTTTGGGAAAATTTTAACAAAAGTATCCATTGAAAAATAATTCCACAATATTAAATAACATTATAACTTACTGTATACAGGGTGTATCGGCACGTACCCGAAAAACCTTATTAACCTATGATTTCTGACATTATTTGGAGTAAAAAATGTAAATGAAATTTTGGTCTCCGGTCACTTTTTTTTTCTTTTTTTTTTCTTCAAAATCAAAAAAAAAATAATTCATCTGCATGTCATCACTGGTCACTCAGCCGAGTAACCGCCCGACCTCTTATCCCGCTCTCAACTGTCCAAAACCTACAACTTATTTATGTTTTTGTACAAAAAAAAAAAACATCAAAAATGTCACCGGATCCCAAAATTTTATTTACATTTTTTACTTCAAATAATGTCAGAAGTCACTGGTTAACGTTTGTCAGGTACGTGCCGATACACCCTGTATATTTAGGGGTTCCATGATAACTCAGAATCAAGTCAACTCAACAAACACCTCTTTGAAAAGTCATTCAAAGCAATAATTTATTTTTTTTAAATAGCCCATAATATAACGTAACATATTTAGCCAATTTTTTCATCACTTTTAATATCTTTTCAAAGGAGGAGTTGTGTTGAAATCATTATGAGTTATCCGGTTACCTTATTTATGTAGGATGTAAAATTAACGCAATAGATAAATAACCCGCCTCTTTCAAAATCTCCTTCCCCTCCCCACTTACCTGCAGCCTCATAACATATCCCAATTGGGGATGCCATAATCTCACTTGCACCAGACGGGAGCAGTTGGGTGAAATGTATTCACATAAAAAAAATATATAAAAAAAAACCCGTACCTACCTACTACGGTAAGTTTTTCTCCCCATTTTTTTTAATTTCTAAAGTGAAAATTCGCACCGTCTACTGGTAAGAAAATTTTGTTAACAAAAACGACACGAAACATTAATAATGTCCCGTATTTATAAAGAAAAATATTGCACCGTGAGTGTAGCCATAGGGTGAGTAGAGCCTTGGAGCCTGGTGCTCGCAGCTTCCGTCGTATATTTACTTTCAGAGGAAAATATATATACTTTCCACTCGTCTCCGGTTGTTCATACAAATTTCTAACTCGCGGAAAGGGAATCGCTGTGAAAGCACATCTTAAAAATAACACCTATTCAGACTTCTGCTTTTGCGCGTAACTTTGAGATAATGAAATCGCGAAAAGACGTTAAATTTTTCCGTGTTTAAATATCGGTGAAACCTGAAATTTGTGAAGCATTTTCAGTGTGTAGGTATGTTATTACTAGGTTTAGATAACGACTTTAACTCGTATGTATATCATTTCAATCATGAAATAAGAAGCTACAGGACAAAACTCTGGCAAATCATCAGTCAGTGACTTAGCAGGGGTGCCCGGGTTCATGGGGTTAGGTTTGTCCGGGACTTGGGGGCGGATGCGTCTGCCGATGATCTGCGCGGCAGGCCGGATCGGGAGAGACTGGTTGAGGGAGACCTTTTGATCTCTCCAGCCGGACCCTCTCGACCCATCGCCTTGCACCGCAGTGGGAGGGATGGCTTCACACGTCCATCATTTCTGGACATATTTATCCCCAGATTCTTACCCACCCTCAAACCTTTTTTCTTCCCAAGACTTCCTCTTCTTCCTTTCCCTTAAAAACCCTCCACACAGCATCTTCAAAGATGACATAGGCCCTGAGGGAATTTTTCCCTTAGGGCCTCCTGTGTGGAGCTAATGTAAAAAAAAATAAAAAAGGCACTACTTTCTAAAATATCTACCAAATTTCAATGGAAATTTGAGATGATGAAAAAACGCAATGAAAACAATACCTAATATGACATAATAAACTCGGTATCTGGAAACTCGTAGTATAAGCGGGAAACTGGTGAATTTTCATCACAGAGAATATAATTGGTTTTTCCTTCTATTAGTTATTTTGATTATTTATTAAACTAATTTCCATTTTTTGGCAATTCAATTTGGAACCGGGTCGACGATGCGTCGACGTAACATAAAATAATTAAATAGCCGATATTAATCTCCTAGCGATCGTTAAAAAAAAATACCTGAAAAATTCCAACTTTGAACACGATTTACGCGTAAACAAATCGACTCCAAATGTGACGTAGATTCAATAGCTTTCCGCTTGTATTAAGGCTTACTGGACACCGTTTATTATTTTAAAAAATGTAAGTATAAGAAAAAATTACATATGGGGCATCACAGTAAATGGCTTTGCACCACATGGGCTCCGAATGGTAGCACACACAGAGCGAGCACACGCCCGGTCCGGGCACGTAGAGCAGCCCGTGCGCGATGCTATTACCCTGGAAGTCCACGCACTCCTCCTCCATGCAACCTGGAACAAAACATCAATCATGTAGCCGTAATAAATATAATCAAAATAGATAAAATCACCCAAGAATATTAATAATACGTTCAACTCCAGTTAAATATTGGCAGTATTTACTGTCTGCTAGAGGCGCTAATGTAGCGGAGGTAAAGTACCTACTGCCTTCCGAATGTATTGCAATCACAGACATATTATTCATAGACTTGAGAATCAGGGAGAGGGGTAATAACCATCTGTAGCGGGGCGGAGAGGGATGAGTTGACGGTAACGATATGTGATTCGTTAATCCTTCAATACGACAGTATATAGGCATCACGCATTATAATATCACCATTTAGCTCTTAAAAGTAAAATCTGCTTTTGAATGAATAGACCTTTTTACATGGGAGCGCGAATTGTTCGCCCGGTTTGAACAAACTCGTGTAATCCATATAAAATGAAGAAAGGTTCGCTTGTTTTGAGAGTCGAATATTTTGTTACCGTGTTAGGTTAAGACACTTTTACAAATGTTTCATAATTTACTTATCACAGTAAACTGCAACGTGCACACGACGGGACCGGGAATTTCGCTTCATGTCTAAAACTGATCATATTATATGATGTGAATAAGCTTAAAATAATGACAAATAATGCCTGCATATGGAAGGTAATACGACAATTGGGTTTATACTCTTTTTCACTTCTATTTTTACATGCTTTAATAGCACAAGTTACCATTTTTGCCGTGTTATTTCGTAAAATGTACCGATAAGAGCTCGACGCTAGTCCGCACAAAAATGATGACGTCACATTTTCTAGATTCACGCGTACCTATACGCCAGCCCGGCCGGTTCCATGGAACCCAGAATTAAGGAGGGGGAAATAATACGCTTTTATCACTTAGGGCAGGTCTATACATATTCATATGTCTATGATTGCAATGTAAATAATAGATAATAATTGTAATGTCAGAAGCTAGAGGCAACAATCCCACAGTATTTGGTATTACCCATTCAATTTGCGGGAAATAGCTTTTGCGTTAGGTAGGTGCTTTACTTATTGGATAAGTTTCAAATTGTTTGTTTGAGTGACGTGGCGGTATTTGTCGCAATTTATGCGGTAACCTGAAATTGGCAGATCTAGGGAAGCGCCTCCGCCCACTGAGGCAACTGAAAACTCTCAACTGGTCTTTGTATGACAATGTGATGGCCCGCACACAATCACTCAAACACCCGCTGTCAATGGTAACGTAAGCGGTGACTTGCAACTTGCACTGCTGATTGCCGTGGCAGGCCGTTGCTAGTTGCCAGCTGTCAGCTGATTGTTCTTCGTCTATGGTCAAACAAGCTTTTTGACCAATCAAGGCAGAGAAAACAACCGGTTTTAGTTGGTTTTCAGTTGCCTCGTCGGCGGAGCGCCGAAGTTTTACATTTCTCCACCATTTTGAAATAAAGAAAATAATTCACTAGGCCTAGTGGAGTCCTGTTTATACTCTTATGGCATTTCATCTGTCCGCAATTTTTTGTTACCCTCCGGTTCCGATTTGAAGATGGTGGTAGTTTTAACCTGTTGTGCGCTGCAGTAGCCGATAGGTATGATAATTTAAATATATATGTATAAGTAGGTATTCTGGGGGAAATACTTATAATAGAATATATTTTAATAAAATATATACATATTTTCTGGTAAGGCGGTACAATTTACAAATACATCGTTTTGAAAAAAAAAAAGTTATTACGAAAATAGAATCAGCTGGCATACGGCGAAAATGTTGCGCCGGCACACGGCGGGTTAATGGTTCAGTAAATAGATATGAGTAGATACTATTTTTTCAAATGTGAAATCACGTATTTATTTAAGGAAGTAGGTAGGTATTTAAGTACCAACTTAGAAATCTTATCATTTTTATGTAAAATAAGGGAAAATTAGAAACATTATTTTTGGATGTGTGATCCCACATCCCACGTGATCTACTAGATCAGGTTTATTTATGACTAGATCTACTCAGATCTACTACTGTTCACAGAACTACTAGTTTGTATTCAATTTGTTAAAAAAATTAACTCGAACCCCCGACTGCAGAGATAATATGTCAATCTGCATCAAGCAGGTAAAAAAGGCAAGAAACACAAAATAATAAATTAGTAAGTAATAGAAAACTTTCATTTATTAAATACCTACATCTATTCGATTTTCACTATTGTTTTCTTGATTGGACGAATGTCTGAATAAAGTGGAATCTTGGAAGTGGAAATTAATCCACTTCCCGTCATCCGGTCGAACTGCAGCATGGCAGATAAACTCTTTGTCGATAACAATGCATTCTATATTTTAGTCGCAATCACGCACACACACCCGGACATATGCAATTTTTTAAACGGTTACAGGAACCGCCACTCTGGGAACCAATTATTGGATAACCTCTTCCATTTCTCACCCTAAGTGGTTCGCTACATTTGGTGTCTTAGCAGAGGAGCCCGGCTTCAAGGGGTGAAGTTTGTCCAGGTCTTGGCGGCGCATGCGTCAATGGTAGGCCGAATCAGGAGGGACTGGTTGAAGAAGACCATTTGGTCTCTCCTGCAGGATCCTCTCGGCCACCTTGCACCGTTGTGAAAGGGATGGATTCATACATCCGTAATTCTTGGACCCACTAACCCCCAGATTCCTACCCAAACCTCATACCCTTTTCCTTCCCAGAACATCATCTCCTTCCTTTCCTTTAAACGGCCCTCCAACAGCAAGGAAAATATTTTATTCGTAACCCCTTGTATGGAGCATACATGGTTGTAAAAACATATACGCATTTCTCTGAAATTGGATGACGTTATAAATGTCGGTTCTGTCCAATTGGGATTTGGTTAGGTTGGTAGTGTTGTTGATTCGAGTCAAAGGTAGGAAGGTTTAATCATCTGATCAGTCAAACCGTTAAAGATATTTGAAAATAGATGTTTTATAGGAAGAAAAAAAAACTTTGTTTTTTTAAGGGTTGAATTTTTGTGATGTCAGTTTTTAAACTATATTATATCATATTGGCCAAAAAATATCTACGCCTTTATTGATTGTGAAGCATTTGCAGTGCACAATACACAAATAGTATCTTCCGCATCCGCATAATATATCAAAACAACCCATCAAATAAATATCCGCCATAATACAGGCACATGCCTAACATGGTGGGTGAAGAATTCTCCAAAATGTACTTGCAACAATATTTAAATATAATTTTAAATATTAGGAAATAAATTAAATTAAGATTTGGAGAATATTCGATCCCAATTATGGCACGTGGGCTAAAGGGAGGCGGTTGTAATTTTAAACGTGAATCTGTTAATTCCTTAAGATAAAGCTCCTACGCCAAATTACAATATAGATTTATCTTTACTACGAATCGGTTTACATTATGAACATGAAAAAATATGCTATGGATACATTAATGCTTTTCCTACCTTCTCTATTTATTGGAATTAAATAAATATTATTGAATACGTTACAAAAAAATATAAGCCTAAAGTACTAAATAATTTGTTTTTTCATTGTATAAATATGAAGTAATATAAGAAAAAAACTTTTTAAAAATACCACTTTATGGCTAAGATTATTTTTAACTATTCCCATTAACTAACTTTTTTCATTCTTGTAGAATTATTCATTAAAAAAATAAACAACAACTTTGGCGCTACTTTCCTCGTGCAGGTAATACCAAAAACACGCGGAGTGCTAAGGGGTAAGAATTCAAATATTTCTGGCGTTTATTTTCCTCTTAATTATTGGTATGCAGGAGAATAATAAAATAATACTGCTATATTTACCGGTTCTTGCGTCCCACATCTTTGTTTGAGTATAAATGTTTTGTACAGGTGGCGTTCGTTATGTTTTGAATAATACACAGCTCCCTCTATTGTGGAAAACAAAGGGCTTTCACTTTAGAAAGGATTTTGAATTATTTATCGGCGTTAAATGTTGTTTCAAAGGAATTGTATAAGTACTTACGTACTTAATAATAAAGTTTAAATCCAATGGGTTTTATTGAAATGAAATATACTTTTTATGCATGTTTTGAGGCTCAGACTCTTCAATACACACAGAGAAAAATGTTATTCAAAAATACGATCATTTTATTCGTAAAAACGGTTAAAACGGGACTGAACTTCTTACGAACAAATTAACAGTGTTGTACGAAATTACCTATACCAACAAATTATTCTTACATGTTCCCTCCAATAAACATTGAAACTCTGTTAATTTGTTCGTAAGAACTTCAGTCCCGTTTTTAAACGTTTTTACGAATAAAATGATCGTATTTTAAAATAACGTTTTTCTCCGTGCACATAGTAAAGCCATTTCAAGAAAAGTTTCCAATTTGTATGGTGGTCTGTCACAGGGGAGATACAGAGAGTATCTTCCGCTGTGGACAGATTCTCTCCGTTTGTTAAATTCTCCTTGAATATTCATAATTTGACTGTGGTTGTTTTTTAATATGAATACCGCACAACAGTTCCAACTGCCCGGAACCAGTGTAACTATCGCAACTCCAATGGTCCCCTAGAGAACTAGGTAGGAGAAGACAAATGATAATTATCTAAGGGGGTTTCTCACCATCCTCCCAATAGCCTATGTACACTAATAACGAATATGATTAAAAAATAAAAATAAAATACTCGCAGTGGTTAGAAAACTCGACCAACTTATCAAACATGTAGCCACTATTCATAGGTTCGAGTACCGAATTATAAACTCCCACTTAATAAATAAATAAACCATAAATGGTAAATCAAAAATATTCGTTATTAGTGTAGATAAGCGATAGGGTGGATGGTGAGAAACCCAAGTCTCATTAGATAGTAGCCAATTAGAGTATAATTCCGTTGTTTGGTCACCTCAACACAAAATTCACACGAAAGAATTCAGTTAATGCTTTTACGATTTATTAATTTTAAGTTGAATATTCCTTTAGAACAAAAAAAACTACAGTTTTTTTATTAAATACCTTGAATACATTTAGGCTTTAGTGCTTTACTTATTGGATAAGTTTCAAATTGTTTGTTTGAGTGACGTGGCGGTATTTGTCGCAATTTATGCGGTAACCTGAAATTGGCAGATCTAGGGAAGCGCCTCCGCCCACTGAGGCAACTGAAAACTCTCAACTGGTCTTTGTATGACAATGTGATGGCCCGCACACAATCACTCAAACACCCGCTGTCAATGGTAACGTAAGCGGTGACTTGCAACTTGCACTGCTGATTGCCGTGGCAGGCCGTTGCTAGTTGCCAGCTGTCAGCTGATTGTTCTTCGTCTATGGTCAAACAAGCTTTTTGACCAATCAAGGCAGAGAAAACAACCGGTTTTAGTTGGTTTTCAGTTGCCTCGTCGGCGGAGCGCCGAAGTTTTACATTTCTCCACCATTTTGAAATAAAGAAAATAATTCACTAGGCCTAGTGGAGTCCTGTTTATACTCTTATGGCATTTCATCTGTCCGCAATTTTTTGTTACCCTCCGGTTCCGATTTGAAGATGGTGGTAGTTTTAACCTGTTGTGCGCTGCAGTAGCCGATAGGTATGATAATTTAAATATATATGTATAAGTAGGTATTCTGGGGGAAATACTTATAATAGAATATATTTTAATAAAATATATACATATTTTCTGGTAAGGCGGTACAATTTACAAATACATCGTTTTGAAAAAAAAAAAGTTATTACGAAAATAGAATCAGCTGGCATACGGCGAAAATGTTGCGCCGGCACACGGCGGGTTAATGGTTCAGTAAATAGATATGAGTAGATACTATTTTTTCAAATGTGAAATCACGTATTTATTTAAGGAAGTAGGTAGGTATTTAAGTACCAACTTAGAAATCTTATCATTTTTATGTAAAATAAGGGAAAATTAGAAACATTATTTTTGGATGTGTGATCCCACATCCCACGTGATCTACTAGATCAGGTTTATTTATGACTAGATCTACTCAGATCTACTACTGTTCACAGAACTACTAGTTTGTATTCAATTTGTTAAAAAAATTAACTCGAACCCCCGACTGCAGAGATAATATGTCAATCTGCATCAAGCAGGTAAAAAAGGCAAGAAACACAAAATAATAAATTAGTAAGTAATAGAAAACTTTCATTTATTAAATACCTACATCTATTCGATTTTCACTATTGTTTTCTTGATTGGACGAATGTCTGAATAAAGTGGAATCTTGGAAGTGGAAATTAATCCACTTCCCGTCATCCGGTCGAACTGCAGCATGGCAGATAAACTCTTTGTCGATAACAATGCATTCTATATTTTAGTCGCAATCACGCACACACACCCGGACATATGCAATTTTTTAAACGGTTACAGGAACCGCCACTCTGGGAACCAATTATTGGATAACCTCTTCCATTTCTCACCCTAAGTGGTTCGCTACATTTGGTGTCTTAGCAGAGGAGCCCGGCTTCAAGGGGTGAAGTTTGTCCAGGTCTTGGCGGCGCATGCGTCAATGGTAGGCCGAATCAGGAGGGACTGGTTGAAGAAGACCATTTGGTCTCTCCTGCAGGATCCTCTCGGCCACCTTGCACCGTTGTGAAAGGGATGGATTCATACATCCGTAATTCTTGGACCCACTAACCCCCAGATTCCTACCCAAACCTCATACCCTTTTCCTTCCCAGAACATCATCTCCTTCCTTTCCTTTAAACGGCCCTCCAACAGCAAGGAAAATATTTTATTCGTAACCCCTTGTATGGAGCATACATGGTTGTAAAAACATATACGCATTTCTCTGAAATTGGATGACGTTATAAATGTCGGTTCTGTCCAATTGGGATTTGGTTAGGTTGGTAGTGTTGTTGATTCGAGTCAAAGGTAGGAAGGTTTAATCATCTGATCAGTCAAACCGTTAAAGATATTTGAAAATAGATGTTTTATAGGAAGAAAAAAAAACTTTGTTTTTTTAAGGGTTGAATTTTTGTGATGTCAGTTTTTAAACTATATTATATCATATTGGCCAAAAAATATCTACGCCTTTATTGATTGTGAAGCATTTGCAGTGCACAATACATAAATAGTATCTTCCGCATCCGCATAATATATCAAAACAACCCATCAAATAAATATCCGCCATAATACAGGCACATGCCTAACATGGTAGGTGAAGAATTCTCCAAAATGTACTTGCAACAATATTTAAATATAATTTTAAATATTAGGAAATAAATTAAATTAAGATTTGGAGAATATTCGATCCCAATTATGGCACGTGGGCTAAAGGGAGGCGGTTGTAATTTTAAACGTGAATCTGTTAATTCCTTAAGATGAAGCTCCTACGCCAAATTACAATATAGATTTATCTTTACTACAAATCGGTTTACATTATGAACATGAAAAAATATGCTATGGATACATTAATGCTTTTCCTACCTTCTCTATTTATTGGAAATAAATTTAGTTCAGTTGATATTTTCGTTTATTCCTTATCAAAATTTATTTCTGAAATTTCAAAAATTCTGTTTCCCACTTACTAAACAATGATGTAACATAATTTGTATATTATTGTTTATTTTTCTATTATTTTTGTATTATGATTGTTGTAAAAGCTCTAAGGGCGTGAATAAATAAATAAATAAATAAATAAATAAATAAAATATTATTGAATACGTTACAAAAAAATATAAGCCTAAAGTACTAAATAATTTGTTTTTTCATTGTATAAATATGAAGTAATAATATAAGAAAAAAACTTTTTAAAAATACTACTTTATGGCTAAGATTATTTTTAACTATTCCCATTAACTAACTTTTTTCATTCTTGTAGAATTATTCATTAAAAAAATAAACAACAACTTTGGCGCTACTTTCCTCGTGCAGGTAATACCAAAAACACGCGGAGTGCTAAGGGGTAAGAATTCAAATATTTCTGGCGTTTATTTTCCTCTTAATTATTGGTATGCAGGAGAATAATAAAATATTACTGCTATATTTACCGGTTCTTGCGTCCCACATCTTTGTTTGAGTATAAATGTTTTGTACAGGTGGCGTTCGTTATGTTTTGAATAATACACAGCTCCCTCTATTGTGGAAAACAAAGGGCTTTCACTTTAGAAAGGATTTTGAATTATTTATCGGCGTTAAATGTTGTTTCAAAGGAATTGTATAAGTACTTACGTACTTAATAATAAAGTTTAAATCCAATGGGTTTTATTGAAATGAAATATACTTTTTATGCATGTTTTGAGGCTCAGACTCTTCAATACACACAGAGAAAAATGTTATTAAAAAATACGATCATTTTATTCGTAAAAACGGTTAAAACGGGACTGAACTTCTTACGAACAAATTAACAGTGTTGTACGAAATTACCTATACCAACAAATTATTCTTACATGTTCCCTCCAATAAACATTGAAACTCTGTTAATTTGTTCGTAAGAACTTCAGTCCCGTTTTTAAACGTTTTTACGAATAAAATGATCGTATTTTAAAATAACATTTTTCTCCGTGCACATAGTAAAGCCATTTCAAGAAAAGTTTCCAATTTGTATGGTGGTCTGTCACAGGGGAGATACAGAGAGTATCTTCCGCTGTGGACAGATTCTCTCCGTTTGTTAAATTCTCCTTGAATATTCATAATTTGACTGTGGTTGTTTTTTTAATATGAATACCGCAAAACAGTTCCAACTGCCCGGAACCAGTGTAACTATCGCAACTCCAATGGTCCCCTAGAGAACTAGGTAGGAGAAGACAAATGATAATTATCTAAGGGGGTTTCTCACCATCCCCCCAATAGCCTATCAATATGATTAAAAAATAAAAATAAAATACTCGCAGTGGTTAGAAAACTCGACCAACTTATCATACATGTAGCCACTATTCATAGGTTCGAGTACCGAATTATAAACTCCCACTTAATAAATAAATAAACCATAAATGGTAAATCGAAAATATTCGTTATTAGTGTAGATAAGCGATAGGGTGGATGGTGAGAAACCCAAGTCTCATTAGATAGTAGCCAATTAGAGTATAATTCCGTTGTTTGGTCACCTCAACACAAAATTCACACGAAAGAATTCAGTTAATGCTTTTACGATTTATTAATTTTAAGTTGAATATTCCTTTAAACAAAAAAAACTACAGTTTTTTTATTAAATACCTTGAATACATTTAGGATCGATAAAGGATAAGCGGCACATGCTTCATTTTTTAATTGTAAATTCGAAGCACGACTGTTGCGAACTCCCGGGTATATTATTTCAAGTAAATTTTTTGAATGGTGATCTTTCACAGGATGATACTGAAAGTATTTCCCACTCTGAACTACATATTATGTTAAATGGGTAAATTGTGAAATGGCACATATTAATTATTGGAGGGGACCCATCACTTTCTCAACGACTATTTCGACATATAATAAAGTATAGTACACGCCAAACTTTAATGCCGGCCTGACGTTGATACAGAAATCGTCGTAATAGGCTATTTTAAGGTCAGAATAGTGGCATGCCCTTCTCTGTCGCACGTATGTTTTTACGCATCTTTCTCTTTCTCTTTACGTTCATTGTAAATTTAGTAACTACGCGAGAAAGGATCTATCAAGTTAGGGCCGGCATAAAAGTCCTGCGTGTACTACAACTGCGTTGAATATGCCTATCGCCCAAAAACGTAATACAAAATGGCCCACCAAAGCACTTGAACCTCTAGATCGCCCCGCAATCTAAATATTATGTACATATAAATAACTGTTTTTCTCTGTTTTGTATTTATCTCAATAATATGTCTATTTACATATTAATTATATTTTATTTACGAAACCTAATAGTTTATGATAATATTATGATGAATTCTGTAGTTTATTATCTGCAAAGATAAGAAGTTACTTTTAATAGGCAAGGAAGTGCGCAATGTAATGTGAAGTAGATCAGGATTAGGTCAGAAGAGTGTAACCCCACCCAACCTTGGTAAATAACATATTGCGGCGATGCGCCTCGGGAAAATTTTACCTAGAGGAAAAGAAACATACGTACGTGCAAAACGCCTCCAATGCGAGTTTATACAATCTGACTAACACGGAAGTCAATTTATGGAATGCAATCAATTTTACGGAGCAGATTTTTTCTGTGGAATTTACGGAGAATAAAATAATCAATAGTATTCTATTTACTTATAAACTAATCATTTATGGTGACTATGGAAATTGATATTAGATAGATTAGGGATTATTGTAGTTTTGATAATTTGTCTTATAGCATTGTTTTAGTTTCTATTTTATTTCATGTCACGTTTACACATTTCAATAATATTGTTTCATATTACCTATATCAGTTTTACATTGCATCATTTAATTTCAGATAACTTGTAAGGTTTCACGGCGAGTTCATCGAAAACGAGTTCATCGAAAACGAGTTCAACTAACTAAAATTCAAACTAACCATCACTTTTTTGTGTATTTTGTAAATTTGCTTTTTATGACTTGATTTTCGATGAACTCGTCGGTTACCCTTGTAATGAATATTATGTTCTTATAATCTACGTAAAAAAGCCCAGCTAGGCGTAAAATCAAATAAAATAAAATTACAAATATTATTTATGTAATATTCATGTGCATTATTACTACTGTACTAAAGCCGACTGGTGACGGTGATATGTCGATAAATTATGTTATTAATTTAATGATTTTTGTATTCATATATATTATATGATATGGGTGTATGCCTAGTGCCTAGTCATAAGGTATGAAACATAAATTTAAAAAATGTACAATAAACAAACAAAAAAATTATTTGATAATTGTTATATACGGGTGGCGTATCTAGTATTTGATAATGCATAAGAAGACAGAAACTGCTGTCAGACGTAAAAATTATAATATCAATAAAAATAATATCAATAAATTTTTTGTTGCTACTTTAATAAACTTATTTAAAAATATACGGAAATCTGTAAATTAAACACAAGTCAATAAGAATAGTACCGATTATTCAATTCAAATAAATGTATTGTATTTACACACCTGAACATATATTTTTATTAATTGTTTATTCATTTACGGTACAAATATCTTAAAATTTATAATAAAACATTTTTTAAACATAAAAATGTCATTGGAGAAGAGAAATCAATAATAATCTAAATTAAAATATGAAAATGAACAAGACCCAGAAAAATAATAAAACATAACGGTCGCAACTGCGACTTTAACCCAGATCTCACCGGTACGGCGCTCTACCAATTCAGCCATTGCGTCCGATTATAAAACCACCGTAATTGTCAAAGTCATATTTCAAATTTCAGAATTAACAACATTATCTTCGACCAATGTTTTTATTGTTTCATATTATCGGCAGCTACATTTTTAATTTTCGACCATTAATTATGTTTTATTATTTTTCTGTGTCTTGTTCATTTTCATTTTAATTTATATAATTTTTCTTGTTCATTTTAATTTAGATTATTATTGTTATCTTCTTCTTCAATGATATATTACGTTGATAGGAATATCCTTCAAAAGTTTAAAAATATAATTTTTCTTATAAAAAAATAACATAAAAATGGATTACATAACAAATAATACCGTGTAAACGTACAAATTTGATTTAATCAGGATATTGGAAACAAAATGTACACTAATAATTGTTATCAAGAAATATGTGTTATGCTTTTTTATATGTTCTTTCGGTGTTATTAAAATTATCAGCTTATTATTATATTGGTTACCTACGCTAAGAGTTCATAATTTTTTTATTGTTGCAGTGATAAATGTGTTTGGTTAATGTGACCATTAGGTATAATAGTAATATGTCACACAATATGCATGTTATTAAAATAATTATCAATCTTAATTAAACGTCCAGATACATATCTAAAACGTTTTTTGTATCTGCAATTGAAGGAAACTGTATTTGAAATATGATTTAAAATTATTACATATTTATTTCTTATTGACTCTTTTTTACAATAAAACATAAATTGATTTTGAAAGACTGTTATTTTATCTGGTACACGCAGTTTTAAAAATTAGAAAAATTAAGTTTATTTTTATTATACTAAGGTTATAACGTTGGTCGTTGGCAGATTTGTTCAATTTTCAAACGATAGATTCTACTAAACAACACAAACTTAAAATCATATAATCATACAATAAAATAAATCAATACATTATCTAGAAAATACAGTTTTAAATATTTAAATTTTAGTTAAATTAAAATCGTTAACAAATAAATTCGTGAACGTGGTTTGTAACAAAAATACCTCAGTTTTTCTATTTATTTAAGGTCTTACAAACTAAAATATTAAAAAAATTTTTTACACACTTATTTTGTTTTGACATTATTGAAAAAAATATAAATTATTTGAATCAAAAAATACTAATTTAATTTAATTTAATAAAAATACTTAAAGAAGTACACGATATTTAATAATTTATCATCGTGCGTTTTGAGCATTTTTATTGCTTACTTTGAATGTAGGTATATATTAAAGCAAGTTTTGAATGAAATAAATCGATATTAAATTTTTTATTTAAAATATGGTGAATACTCGATTTTTCTCATTAGAACCTCCCTGTACACTTGCAAGCATTTTTAAACTTTTATTCTCAGCCGCTGGTCAATCACTATTAACTTTTGGTTCTATCAGCATCTTCTCCAGACCAATTTATCCCATTTGTTAACAAATTGAAATTCCGATTAAAAAATGATTAAATCATTTTTCAACCACAGCAGCTAATGATATTATTATTATATTTAAATGTATATAATGAAAACACACATTAAATAATATATCGGTAATCTTTATACTCATACGCATTGCTGTCGAATTAAATCGCGCGAAACTTGAAGAAATGGAAATGAAAAATGATTTTGAACAAAGGATTTCTGGAAATTACTGGACCACAGCTCTATTCTCAGAATGGGCTTACCCATTATTATAAAAATAATTCAATGTTGTCGGTTATTATCGACCCACTAAACTTTTTTCCTGACTATACTCTCAAACAATTCCAATAATAGATAAATAAATATACCAATCAGCAACTGGTCGCATTCATCTATAATATTGTCATGTATTGCTAACATTGTAAATAAGTATATTTTATAATATTCTAGCGCAGACCCGTGGAAAATCAAGGGACCTTACAATTCTATTTTGAAAAAGATAGTTTTATGACAAAATATTATTTTACATGTACCGGTTACCAGACCCGTGGGAAATGCGTGTAAAATTACAGGATAGTCCAAATTCTTGATTCTTGAAAAATCAGTTCCAATTTTAAAAATAATATTGTAGGTGCATTATCATTTGCCGAAATTCTTCACGCAACTGATTACAATTTTGAAAATGACACTTGAATTCAAAGTGCATTTGAATTAATTTGATCAGATTTTACGGGGACAGAAAGCCACACACATACAACTGAAATTGGTATGTTTGACGTTATATATGTAATCAATAATAATCTATGAACATGTCAGAAACAAATGCTTTGTAGAAAACTGACCCTGGATTGAAAAAAAAGGATTGGACGTGGGATCCAGATGTTTAAAATCTGAAAATTTTACCTTACATTGTAGTTTCTAAATTTCCTTTATTACTTGAATTTTTTTTGTGTATTTGGTTTACAGTGATACCACAATCGTAATCAATTATTCTATTTCAAAGTTTTTCACAATATTATATTTTCTAGTTTCTTTATTTTTCGTAAATATTTTTTTTCTAAATTCTGTTCTATTCGCAATTTAAAAATAAATTAACAAATAACTACTAACCTACATATCGCCTGCTTTGGGTGAGTTTAAAACTACGCGTGAATACCTACATTAAAAATAAACACAAATTGATTTTTACATTCAAGGCTTGGTACCTACTTGCTACACACGAATGGATACACATTGTACTGTACACAAATTTAATACATTTTAAACGATTTAAAATCTAATGAATCAACTGCCTCAGATATACGAGTATAATATTATAATAAATATGATATTATAATATAATCGTCTGTTATACTAACACAAAATATTTTATTAAATGTACGCAGCGATAAGAAGTATGTTAATTTATACACAGTCCCTCGAATTTAATTAAAACGAAGTAATAATAAATAATGAGATTACAAAAAAATCAAGGTCCCGAAAAATCGGTTAAAATTATTGCTTTATTTCTTATACCCTGTAATTACTTTGTATTCATTTAACAATTTCAAAATTGTAAAGTAAAAACTAATCACTCACCAATTTTTTTTTTTTATGTTTCATAATGTTGAAACGGTGTTTTTTAAAACATTATTTGTTAGGTTATGTTTTGATATAAAATTCAAAACGAAATTAACGATAAAAAATAATGCGGCAAAACTTACCAACGATACCGATCAACACAATGACAGCAGTTGCAAAAGAAAATATACTAAACGACATATTAGCACTGTGAGCCTTACGGCTAAATTAAAAGTAAGGCACAACCGACGTTCAGGGGACGAGCATGGACTGGAGCTAGTGAACTAGTAGGCTAGTGGGCTAGCGGGCTAGCGGGCTAGTGTCAGCCTGAGCAGACTACGGGCACGGGGAGAGGGCAGGATACAGAGACATGCTAGTCGGGCTAGGCTGGTCGTGGCGCGGGCTAGCTGGTCGGGCACGAGCACGAGCACGCAGCAGCACGGGACCTGAGCACGCGGCGATCTCCCGCGAATGGTGCAGGGCACTGGCGCAGTGATGCTTATGCCGCGGAATTTTCCCGGCAAGTAGGGAAAATTTGGAAGTTTTGTGAAAATGTGGCGAGATCAAAGGGTAGAACAAATTGGGTAGTTTTGGCGATCTGTGAAAATACAGCATTTGGTTGGTTGAGAATATTGATTTGCAGATGTTCTCAATCCCAACAAAAGCTGTATAATTATTTACATATACGTATGTATAATGTCGACGGTCCCGAAGAACAGTGTCGGATCTGTCAAAAGTTGAAAATCGCTATGAATTGGCTTCTTTTAACTTCTTTTTGTTAATTTAAATGTCAGAATTTTGGATTAAAAGAAATATAAATTTACTTGTTTTTATTTTATATTAATTTACGCTCCGTTGGGCCTTTACATAAAAATTTTACACATCGATTACAGTAATTAAGTATAAAAAGATAAGTACATTGATAAGAAAACAACACATATAATAAAATTTTGTACAAATTAGCTAATGATGATTCAAAACAATATAAGCCTAAAATAGTAAGTAAAAGAAAATATAACATGAAAAAGGAAATATTTTTCCTTCGTTCTTGATCTCAAAAACAGTAAAAATGCAGTAACGAAACTTAAAACTACTGCAAAACTACAAAATAGAGGACCATCAATATGAAATGGCCCTTGAGGTGATTTCTCACAAAAACGGCGCTCTTCAAATTCTCCAATTATTATTATTATCATATACACGTCGACCGTATATACAGGGTGTCCGCGCATAAAGTGCTTAACTTCGGGAGGTAATTCTACATGATGGTAAGAGTAAAAAAGATTAATAACTTTTTCCGAAGACTAACTTTTTTTTTAAGACGTAACCAACGTAAGAAAAAAATGTTTAAAATTGTGAAAAGAAGTACGGTAGTACCTACTAGAAGTGGTTAGCAAGAAAACATTATATGAAATATATAAATATGTTTTTGATTTGAATAGTTAATTCAGAAATTTATAAAATATCATGTGTTTTCATTATCAGAAAAACAACCAATATTTTTTTGTTAAAAATATATATATTTCTCAGATTTGGGTAAAACGCCTTTTCAGTCTGGCAACACCTCTGGCGGCATACTGCGGCAAGCACCCTCCCTCCCATCAACCCCTCACCCCACGCGGATGTGTATAGGGGTAGGCAGTGTAGTGAGTAGACACTGACACTAGGCACTAGGGCAGGCAGGAACTAGCTGGCGGGTGGGGATACACCCACCCCGTACAGCCAGAAGCCACCCCCCCGCTACATAAGGTGCGAGTCTTTGTTGTTTGTTTAGGCAATAACGTTTATTCACTTTTCGCCGGCTTTCTCCGGCATTACGTAAGCTGCGTATAATAAATTCAGCATAAACAAACACGAACTCGGACTGTTTGGTCGTTATTTACGAATTTAGAACAGACCTTAATAATTGGTAACTTGATGAAAATTTTGAAGACGAATGGTTTCTTTGCATTTTTGGTTTTTTCGAGACATTTGTCATACCTTTACTTATATATTACGTTTGGTAACAGTAACTCATTGATGTACCGGTACCAAAACAGATGTGAAACCGGCAATTATTAGTGTAAGGTCAGAAACTGTCTTCGATATTAAAAAACATATTTATTTCTAAAGGGTTGCATTTTAGATTAAAGAGCCGATTGACTATGAAACGGGCGTAACAGAGTTAGCCAATATTTAAAATATATATATTAAAGACTCTTATAAGTTATAAACTAAAACAGTATATTCACAGTCTTCGATATTAAAAAACACATTTATTTCTAAAGGGTTTCATTTTAGATTAAAGAGCCGATTGACTATGAAACGGGCGTAACAGAGTTAGCCAATATTAAAAAATATATATTAATGACTCTTATAAGTTATGACCTAAAACAGTATATTCACAGTCCTCACTAAGTATTTTAGTAGAGTGTTATTTATTGTAATGTCCTCATCGTCAGGTTTGTTAACTTGGCTTGTTGATTCCCCCATCTTCATGTTTGTGGATCTCATTTTCTTGTTTGTTGATTTCGTTATACTTTTTATATGTGTTAACTGTACGTTTTTGTTTTGTGCTTACTTCTAAGTTTTATAATGTAATTTTTTTTTTGTGTGGACCGTACTTGACTTACTTTAACAAGTGATTCCTGAAATTATTTGGAGTAAAAGATGTAAATGAAATTTTTGTCTCCGGTGATTTTTTTTTTCCTTTTTTTTATTTAATAGCAAACAAAATAATTCCAGATGTCGTTGCAGGTCACTTAGCCGAGTAACCGACCAACCTGTCCAACCACTACTATTTTTTTATGTTTTAGTAAAAAAAAAAACGTCAAAAATGTCACCGGAGTCCAAAAATTTATTTACATTTTTTACTCCAAATAATGTCAGAAATCACTGGTTAAAGTAGGCCAAGTACGACGATCCTTAACACCCTGTAGAACGCACATCCCGTAGAAAAGTGGCGTAAGTCAAAAAGTTGATTTTATATGAGAAAGAAAACAAATGAATGAATGATGAACAAGCGGTCCAATCGAAAAGAGATAGAGTAAGTTCGGGTAATATGGCACACCGTAAGCTTTTTTGGAAATAAAATACGAAATTTTTGAGATTAATTAGCTTTTATTGGTTAAATCAATCCTTTGAACTTAATAGTGTTAAAAATATATAAATTTATGGTTATATTGGCTTCGAAACATAACTAAAATAATTTTTTTCTTAATCTTGAATAATCCAAAAAAATAAATGTGGTAGGGCAATATGGCCCAGGGCCATATTGGCCACAAATGAAGTGTGCCATATTGCCCACCGTAACAAATAAAATAAAAAATCAAAAGAAATAAACTTTGTGTTACTTTGCAGAACAAAATTCGCAGAATAAAACGTTCGTTTCCACTCCTGAGCATTCTTCGTGAGCCCATAATTTACAACATAGGTATTGAACCTATATTTCACCTCTGTTATTCATAGAATAGAGATCGTCGCAATACAAACACTTGGCATCATAAACATTGCCCCTATCTGGACTTTCGTCAGAACTGTCTTCGTACAGTGGTTCGTTTTCTTCCTCCGAGCTAGGCATTTGTACCTCCTAAAGGCCTCTATACACTACTCGCAAGGTTAATCGAATACGATAGTGTAGAAACGAACTTCACTTCGCTTCGTGCAACCTCACCTCGCTTCGTCCGATTTCCGATCGTTGTCGGTTTTTGCGCCGAGTCAAAGAACTCGAAGCGTTTCGAAGTCCGAACAAGATGCGTCTCACTACACTACTTGGCTCACTTCTTCATTAACTTCGGTCAACTTCGCGAGTAGTGTATTGGGGCTTTTAGGTTTTGACTTTGTCTTTTTACCTTTGCCCTTTCGTTTTTTGCTTTAATGCATAGCCTTTTCGATTTTATCATAGCACCAAGTTTGGCGTTTTCTTTGTGAAATTGGTTTTCGTGGAGCCATTTCCCAGTAGGAAAAAAATATTAACATGTTAGAAAGATTTACTCTATGTGAGGCCAATATGGCCCGGTAGACCATATTGGCCACCTACCTAGTGAGCCATATTGGCCGTAAAGACGTTTGTGACAAATAAAAAGTCTAACCTAAAAACTAGTAAACAATGTCCTTAAAAAATGTCACCACACTATTAAATAAAAGTTTACCTACAAAAATGTGCATTAGCAATATAAAAACAATGATTATTTGAGGAACAGGAATGAGTGAAACTTAACCAAAAAATAACATCAAATCAGATAATTTTCGATCGTCGCACGCGCTGCACACATACACACTCAACGCAACGCAGGGATCGACTGAGGGGGTCGAGGGAAAGGGTTTGACAATATGACGGATATATAAACCGCTAGTGTTGGATGGTGTCGGAAAAAACAATACTGGCCATATTGGCCCACTAGGCCATAATACCCGAAACTACCCTACTAAAAACCAATCTAATTTAAATACGGTTTTCGTGGGGCGTCGATAATCACAATCACTTTATTTTTCAGAGATAAAACGTAAAGACAAAATTTTGACATACGATACTCTTCTATGGGATGTGCGATATATTTTATAATGTCTTATTTTCCAACCCTGT
The DNA here is from genome assembly GCA_951813805.1 of Limnephilus auricula. Lineage (NCBI taxonomy): Eukaryota > Metazoa > Arthropoda > Insecta > Trichoptera > Limnephilidae > Limnephilus > Limnephilus auricula. The sequence goes on along the minus strand of OX638397.1, from coordinate 17,516,768 downwards.
CAACACCGTTGGAAAATGATTCCATAACTTGGGAACAAATGAAACTTGGTCGCCATTTTAAATATTAATAAACGATGGTGTTGAAAAAATCTCTGTATACATAATTTTAGTGGTATTTCTTCTGGCGACACCAGGCACCTAATAGAGTTCAACTAGATTCTGGTTGGCCCAAATAGTTCCCGTTCCAGGCTGCTTTATGAGCGCTTTCTTGGCAGCGCCAGAATGATTTCGTTAATTCAATTTTGAACGGTCAAATTAGGCCGTTTCCGGACTTGATGACCTGACAATGTATTATTCAAGTGGGAGCCGATTGATTTTGACGAAACGACAATTTAATTCACCGCTGGCACGAGATATTTTGGCATCGAGTGTCAGAAAAATGTCGATTATCTTTGTCTAAAAAATTTCAAATTAGTTTTTAATATTTGGGACGGGTTATTTCAACGAATTTGAACATTCATTCATTAATTTTCAAAGTGAACATTCAAGTTCTGTTAAAGTTCTATTAGAGTTTTGTTTTTATTTAATCATGGGCCGGATGTTTCACGGTACCTACATGGATAGCAACTTTACTTGAATAGTACTTTACTGAATATCAAATTTCTAAGTTGATTTTCAAGTTCTGTTATTATTTTAGTTACGTGAAGCAACTGACCCATAATTCTACAATAATAGAACGTTAATAAAACTGTCACAGAACTTGAAAACTAACTTTGAAATTTGACAAATTGTTCAAATTCTATTAAACTCTGTTTTTTTTAGATGGTTGTTTTATTTAATGCTCTTCAGATAAAAAAAAAACCTTTTGCGTGTAGTTAGATACCTACCTCGCAAGGCTCCCAACTGCCGATCGATGGAATTATCAATTTGGAAATGTTGTGGTGCCGAAGGATGTGGGGAGGGAAAGGAGATGGGAAGAGGAAGGTGGGAATATACCGGGCTATTCGGATCTGATCACCAAATACGGATAAAGCCATTTTAAGCAACTTTTCAACACCGTGGATTTCGAATGTACTTTCAATGTCTAGTGAAAGATAACCATTTAGAATCGAAACCAGACCAAATATGAAAAACCACCTTATTTAATATCACAACATTCATAGCCCCACTGGCTTTGGATAGTTGGGTCCTATGTAATAATTTTTTTTTATGTATCTACATTGGGTACCTACCTAATAATGCAATTATTTCAAGTATATAAACAAAATGTGTTGCCTTTTTTTACACGCAAGTTTTATAAGTGAAACAAATAAGTACCTATCTTATTAGAATTAGAATTTTCACTTTTACTTCAAATTGTATGCTATTTATGACCCATTCGCCAATCTGATATTCGTCGGTTAGCTAAAAATAGACATCATGTTTTTTTAAAGGGCTGACGAATTATATAGCAAAGCGAATTATATAGCACTGGAGCTGAAACAGATCGGACCGGAATTTTCCAATAAAATATTAATAATTTTTATGAGATCTTTCTCGAAGGGTTGTCGATTTCATTAATTTACCTCGTGATACCTTTTCGGGTGGTAGGGTTTTCATGAAAGAAGTGGAGAACTTTTTTTTTATCTGCAAATTCCAGATAAGCTAGTGCAAAAAAAAAAAAATTAAATTAATAATCTTAAATTAATCTCAAATTGTATTTTTTAATTTGTATTTTTTAATTTGCATTTTTTTATTTGTATTTTTTAATTTGTATTTTTTAAACTGTATTAATTAAATTGTCTTATTGTATTTTCTTACTAGATGTATGAAAAAAATGTGCATACATCTAAATAAACAAAACAAAAACAAAAAAAAAACAAAGCAATGTTAGGCTCTAATTTATTATAGAACTTAGATCTTTCTCGGTGTCTCACAATCTCACACAAAAACGTCAAATAACTGCGATCTATTATATTGTAATCTTCTGTCTATATGTACATATATTAGGGTGTGTCGATTACTTCAACTTTGGAATTCAGAAACGCCTGGTGTCTCAAAAGTTTCGTCTTACAAATAAAATGAGAACTACATATTCATTTTTTAATGGTTATTAGCTCGCTAAAATGTATTGAAAATCAGAAAAAAATACCTAAAATATTTATTTTTAAATTATGGTAATTAATATTTTTTAACAATAGTTACTGTTGTCATAACATGTTATCTTTAAATTTTGAGCATCCATTGTTTTTTATTCGTTGTATTTTGTTCTAAAATGTTGGTGTGGTTATTGTTTAATATCTTGATTTTATCCAGAAAAGGTGTTTTTCCCCTTTTTATATTGTTAACAAACACATCAAATATGTTTCAAAAAAATGTTTTTTTGCATTCTTTGAACTACAGTTATGGAATAAAAATTAAGTTTGCTAAAAAAGATAAAATATGGACCCTTTGTTTTATTTTTTTCCCGAATCACGAAATCTAATTATTTTATAAAACTCTCGGCCATTTTAGCGAGCTAATAGTGTACACCAATATAATTTATTTGTATTTTTTCGAATAGCTAAGATTATCCGCAACTTTTGAGGCGTTTAAAAATAAGGCAATTTTATTTCTCTCTGTGGAGAGCGACACACGCTAATGTACATGTATGTATGAATTATCTTCTATTTTCTAATATTATATAAAGCAGTATCTGTTTATGGCTTTGTGGCGGTCGACGTGGATTTGATTTGTAAATCTACATTTTTATTTCGAGATTGATGAAATTTTGCACACTTGAAGAGCACCAAACAAGAGAAAGGTCACTGTTGACATGAGATTTAAAAAAAAACTCCTCACCTTTTAGCAGTATTTTGATATTTTTTATGAAATTTTGCACTCTTCACATTTAAAATAAGAGGAATATTACGGTCTACATTTGACTTAGAAAAATTCAGAATAAAGTCCGGGAAGCGGCGAGACATCAGCCATATATCTTTTAATAACTATTGTATCCAGAAAATCTACACTAGTGACTGCAAAGTTAAGATTGCCGATTTGTGCACTATTTACATAGTATCTTTGATTCCTTTTACATGGTTTAAACGTAAACATTCGAGTTTGTGACGCAAATAAATTTAGTTATCAATATGATCTGTGAACCCTGCGAATCGAATTATTAAATAATGTTCATTAATCTGTACGTATTTACGAACGTTGCTTTTAAATGAATGTGCGCTGTGCATACTAAAATAAATCAATGTTATGACCGCCAGACGTAAATGAAAAATAACATTGGAATATTTATTATTTATTACATAGACGGCATGTCCAGTGGCGTTTCGAAATGCTCATAATAGGCAATTATAAATCCTACAACATGATTCATAATTGCAAAACACGAAATTTGTGTGTTTGAAAAAAACACAAATATTTTAATTTTATTTTGATCGCCAAACAGTTGTTTCCACCGCAAAAATATAGATATTTTCCATATTTTTGTTAGTCGTATAATTTTGTATGCATTTAAGAGTCATAATTGCTGACAATATTGCATCATAAATCCCAATAGATAAAATTGTCAGTTAGCTATTTTTGCGGTTAAAGCAAAGATAAGTACTTTATTTAAAAAAAAAATACATGTTACATCATTACATATACCAGCGAAGTTTTTGCATAAGATTCGTATTATATACAAAAGTATAAACAAAGTGTAATTGATAGAAAAAGAAAATCTGTAAATAAATTTTTAAAAACACAGAATAAAAGTTAAGTTAAAGTTAAACTCTCGAATGGTGAGATTTTACGATTTTTTATTTCCTTTCCGTAATGATTTATGATAAAAGATTATACAAGACGCCATATTTTCTATGTTTTTCAACTACTGAAGTACGAAGAAGATAATTGAAATTTATTGAGGGCTAAAAAAAATCCTGGAAAATCCGGGTAGTAAAACCGGTCCCAGAAAAAGCGACTCCGAGGACGAAGAACGTACTAAAAAGATAATAAAAAGCATAGAAAAGAATTTGAAGTAAACCGAACAATTTATGAATTCTTAAAGAACAAATTAGAGAACCAAAGAAGTCCGTTAGTAAGTCACACAAGGCTGTTAACATGATAGACTTCGCTTTTCGGCCCATACAAAAAGGACGCCCGGGAAAAAACACTTTTCTACATCGAAAATTGCACAAAATGAATATATTTTTTTTATACTGCCTTCTAGGGGGTAAAAACTATGTCGGTATGTTTTAGAATTTTCGATGCGTTCCGTATTAACGTAAACATTCATGGTCAAACATGTACGATTTATCAAAAAATATTATTTAAGGAAAAAGTGCTTCTAACTCAACTCTCATAAAGAATTATAAAATTATAAAAAGCTACCGACGTAGCTTCTTCTTTCTAAAAAATATATATTTTTTAAAATTTCAATTTCCTGAAAGTTTCGGTGTAGAAAAGTGTATTCTCCATAAACCCCTTTTCGAGCGATTTCTGTAGGTAAATTTGAGCGTTGTCTCATTCGCACATTTCGCATTCGCATGTATTGTAAGTGTGCGTCAGCTTATTGTGAGCGGGACAGAATGACAGACGCGGGTGTTTCGCGTGTGTTTCAAAGTCTAGCCTCTTAACATTCTCTCTTCAACTCTTAAAACTAACATCAAAAATCATTACCCTACATTTAATGGACACAATTTCATAAAACACCTATAAAACTTTTTTTTTTAAGTCGACATTGTCTATCACACTTTCAATTTTTTACTTCATTCGGAAAGCTGGGAAAATGTTCCATCGTTATTAAATCAACATTTAAGTTGTGTAGAATCAAATGCAGCAATCTCCAAAATGTATTATTTTGAGAAAACCAAAAGAAACCTTTTATTTCAGTAATTCTCACCCATTAATAAGTTTCTTTAATTCTTCGTGACTTCTTTTTCACTTGGACCCCACTAGTGGTAGGCTGATCAAATGTTTTCGTGCCTTTTTCCACAACACATTTTTCTTCTGCAAGCCTTCCAACTCAGTTTTATATGAAGACGCTGTTATTATGCAAGTTTTCCTGCTTTTATAAAACTGGTCCCAATACTGACCTTCGTACAAGCGCAGCTTCAACATCATCTTCTTCAGCGTTAGGCTTGCACATTCTGAATAAAGTCCAGGGACCTCGTAAAGAATGGCGGCTTTCTGATATCCCATGGTCTTCGATTTCACAGCTTCCATGGCTTTTATCCATTTTTCTATGTCCCGCGTCTTCCGCTGTTTCTTCTCCGACATTTTGACGTTCTTGTAGGCCAAAATACAAAATGGAAGAGCAAAAAAGAAATTTTGTTCTACTAGAATTTCATATTGGAAACACTGTTCCTAATATGAGATTCTATTCTATATTAGGGTCATCAAGAAATCCCATATTAGGAACAAGAAACAAACAAACATATTCGTAGAATAGAATATATTTGAATTTAACTTCAAAACATTACGAAAACATAAAAATTAAATAATAATATTGCCGATCAGTGAAAGATTGACAATTTTGTGGAGAACATTTTTTGAGAAAGAACAAAGTGAAACCTACATAAATATCTAATCGGTGAGGCACAAAAACTTAACCACTCTCTCAGGCCCATGAGGTGTGGCCGGCGTGCTGACGAGTGCTGACATATTCAAGCTCGGTAGGTCCCGAATGGGGAAAGTTGAGTTATAGAGGTTGTTCTTCCTTAAATTTTGAGAAATTTTGAGAAACTCCCGCCTGATTTGATTAATGCGAAAAAAATATCACCAAAAGCATGTTTTATTTTATTTTCTGAAGTTCTGAATCTATTTGGAGTTAGGTTATACAATAAAATCGTATACCCGAAAAGGAAGAAGAAGGAGATTCTGCACCTCAAAACATATGTTTATGGGCCTGATACTTTATTTTTTTCTAGGTTTATAAAAAGATTACTCAAAATAACGTTTGATTATAGCAAAGGCAAAGATGTGTTCTACTCGCAGTATTTAATTATAGCATATCGTCGTTGCATATTTAATATGAACAATGTGACGATTTTGACGAAAATGAGTTATATATACATACAGTTATTTTTCTTTTTTTTCTCCATCTTCTACAATATGAGCCATGTAAAAATAACAAATATTTAAGGCGATAGAAAATAAATCATGTGAGGTCAATCAAAATAGTACATAATTAAAAAATAAATAAAAAGTCATATCCTCTGCATTACACTACACAATTTAATTGCCTTGGTATGTACATCATATTAACATCATTTTGTTTAGCATCATTACCTTAGCCTAGCTGTCAAATTTGAATAAATTTAAATTACATATTTTGACATTATTATGGTATTTAAATTGAAAAAACTAAAACTGTATATAGAATAAGAGCCATGTGAGAAAAACTGTGCATCTTCTTACTAATGTTATAAACGCGAAAGTTTGTATGGATGTATGTATGTTTGTTACTCTTTAAATCGAAATTTAATTAATGGATTTTAATGAAACTTTACAATAATATAGCTGATACATCAGAATAACATATAGGCTATAATTTATAAAGCTAGCTATTTATTTTCAATATATTGAAAATAATAATTATTGTTTAATAGAAAACGTCAAAATTTGATAATGACATTTTGCAAAACAATGATTGTTAAATCAAAATTCTATTTTGGAAAATATTTAAATTTGAGAATTTATTTTAAGTACTACCCTAATGCTTTGAATCGAATCAAGAATTACATATTTTAAATAAATAGGTTAAGAGTTTTGGTATGAACGTAGATGGGACCTAGGAAAAGAAAATAGATTACACGAAGTACCTACTAATCCTACGCAGACGAAGTCGCGGGCAGAAGCTTGTATAATATAAACGCGTTAAAATAAAATTTTCTGGCATAAAATAATTAATGTTTGCCATAAATATATTTTTATAATGAACGAAATATATTTTTCCTACTTTGTCCATAAATAGAATTGTTATTTTCCATTTCGTTATTTTTTTAACAGTTTTTATCAATTTTTTCAGAATGTGCTCAGTCTCACATGGTTCATATTCTAAATGAAACGACGATATGTAATATCAGAATTTCAAACCAAAAACACATGATTATGCATAATTCGCATGGCATCGCCCTATGCTAAAAGGCTTTGTGCGTAGTGAAAAAAATTTGCAGTGCGTGGTTATCAAATTATTTTTCTACTGTGAGTTAAAAAAAATAGCACGTATGAAAATTGAAGCTCTGGTTGGAACTATTACGAATAGAATTTCCGGGAAATTTCCTTTAAGTAAGTGGTTAGCTCATGTTAGAAACATAATGTTATATCGCGTGATTCCTTGTATACATTGTGCTACCGCTACAACAGGTTGAAAAGAATCAAACGCGATGCCGCGAATAAACATAAAAAGAAAATCAATATTCACGGAAAAAATAATATATACCTACATCGAAGAAATCAGCCGCCATGAGGTAGGTAGGTACTATTTAATAACAGTTCCATTAATCCCTTTTCTACCCCTGCTGTTCAGGGTTTGAAAAAGTATTACCATGGCAACCGTTAAATACATTCAAAATACACCACATGAGAAGTTTATTTAGGCGTGGATTGAGTGGATTTTGCAGCCAAATTGTTTAAAAATAGGCTAGTTAATAAAGAGATGTCACAGGAAATATCATTTAGTGCTAACATTTCCAAAGAGGCGGTAAGCTTGATTTTATTTGTTTTTTCGTGCATTTAATATTCGAATTTTAAACACGTTTATTTTTTGTCAGTTCTATTTATAAATTTTAGGCTGTTAGAGTGTCACTGTGTTAGGCAGGTACCTACCACCCACCCATTTCCTCTTCATACCTACCTTTATGCAATATCTCTGTTGGACCATCATCATCCCCTTACCCTTTGTGCAAGTCAAATAGGTACTTACCTACACTGTCCTCTACACAGGTGTGTAGTGTTTGTTGGAGACAAGAAACGTGAGGGGCTCTCAGCTCGGTGATTTTTGAGTTTCATCTTCAAGTTTCATTTCATCAGTTTCATCTTCAAGTTTCATTCTTCAGTTTTAATTGAAACATTGGGAACGGTTGAAACAGTGTTACTTTAACTGTGTTTAGTATAGCACCTTTTGTATTTACAGATATACCTACAGTTGTTGCTGGCAATTCTTATTGGTTGGCTAAATTCTAAATTGTAAAAAAAAATGTGAAACAAAAAACTGAATTAAAAAAAAATCATATTTAGTACCTACCTCTCCGAAATAGTGAAATACTAAAGGTAAATACATACTGGGTCAAAGGACTACTTAGCAACCATACATTTTCTATGAAAATAGATGCTTCAGAATCACACTGGCCACACGTTGCGATGCGTAATGTTATATAATTATATAATGCGTATTTATATAATAATATAAATAAAATATAAATAAAATAAAAAAATAAATAAATTGTTAGGCGTAGCGTACGTACTCAGTATATACCTACCTTAATTATTATAATTTTGAGAAAAGTTAAAGTACTAAAGTACTTAGGAACTTATGGAGTACCTACATATTGCGACCAACACCTTTTTTATTATTCTGTATCTTGTAGTGTTTCATATTTCATTTAGATTTATTAGTACTATCTTCTTCTTCAACGGTATATTACGCTGATATGTGTAAAAGTTTTTCCAATAAAAATTGTATATTCTTTTTTGTTATTGTACAATGGAATATTTATTCCAATTACAATATAATTTCGCCATATATCGTCGTATCAGCAGGCAGGTGACTCTACAATAATTGTTATAAGTCATTTAGAGAACAGTCGCCATCCAAATTTTTTGCAAGTTCATAACAGCACCACTCTCCTCGTCACTCGTCATGCTATGCTTTGCCAGTTGTTTGTTGAAATCGTGTTGATTTTCTACAATGAATGGCGCAATCTAAAAATATAATTCGATTAGTCTTTTAGATAAAGTCAACAGGTGTCCCATACAAATAAAATCAGATATGTTTATCGTAAACACTATCCAGGTTATAAATAAATTTATTTGTAGAACTTTGTAATCATTCAAAAAATATGGGGATAATTATGCGGTATAATATTGTTAGTTCTGAATTTGAATATAAAATCAACAAAAATGACAAAAATATAGGTCCCAATGGTCGAGTTGGTTAGGGATCATACCACAGATAAGAGAAACAAAGGATCATACCCATACTACGTAACCCGTTCAGGGGGGGATCTTCAAAATACCACGCTTGGTCACAATGAGGGGCGGGGGTTTAGGTTTTTATCACGTAGTCAATATCCTCTAGGGAAATCTCGCGTTTTTTTCGAGCTACATTCAAATATGGCTAGCAGTGTGTGGCGCTTTTTAAACTCGCAGGTGGCAACACTGACGTACATATGCCGAGACGTCAGCTGATTGAAAACTGATAGTTTGTAGTGCAGTGTTTAACTTTTTGTTAGCAAGAAATGATTCAAAACCATATTTATGCATTACTACGTGAAAACTGTAGGGGGAGGGGGGGTCTTGGAATGTACTACACTTGGTCACCGAGGGGGGAGAGGGGGGTTAAAAATTGCAAAAAGTGGGTCACGTAGTATGGGTACATTCTCTTAAGGCGCTGTGTCCTGGAAAGATCCCGAGTTCCCAAATTTGCTACCGTTACCTTTTTTTATTTTCTGTTTCTTGTTTTGTTTCATATTTCGTTTATATTTATTAGTATTATCATCTTATTCAATGACTTATTAAGTAGGTACATATTTCGATATAACTACTTACCTTATTTTGTAATGTTGCAGAAAGAGAATTCTGCTAAAACAAGGCGAAGAAATATATTATACTTGATTAGTAATTATTTAAGGGATGAAGGACTTTTTGAAACCGCTGTCCATCTATCAACAGAAGCACATCTCACCAATGAATACCAAGTGTGTGACAATATTGATTTGGACATCATATTGCAAGATTACGCCAATTATTACTTTATCAAATTTAATAAGAATCCATTGATTTGTAAGAAAATTAAAGAAGGAGAATTTCAGAAAATCGGTGGAAATGCAGATGCAAAAAGGAACAATGCAAAGTCGCGCAAGGGTGGTAAAAATAATAAAGAAATTAAGAGTGAAGATGATCCGAAGAAAACTCCGGAAGAAGCATTTATCATTACGCAACTAAAAGACAGGGTGGGTAAATACAAACGGTTCCATGTCTAATCGGACTACGAGATCTCTGAATTCCCATAGTAAATTTATTCAGACACGATACTTCCTCACATGATAATTCATCACATCATAACTCACATTAACCTAACCTAAGGTTAAAAACCCCAATTATCAGTTTTCGACGCTTCGAGACATGATGAATTATCATGGGAGGAATCAACATCCGATGAAAAGTTTGTTCTCAATATTCATACACTTAAAAAGTTTCCACTGAACATTCTGGTCACCCATACAAACGATTTACTTTAACATAACTCACAGTACCTACCTACTCTGGGAGTTGGTAGGTGCATTCGCAAAACGTCGTTAGTTTGTACTAGTGATGGGCGTAATCGAATTTTGTTTTTTTTTATTCTATCGAAACTCGCATGTTTCGAATAGGTCGCTTTCTAAAAACACAATGAAATGCGTCTTGTGAAGGCCTATAAAATAACGAAGATTATCGCTTATGACGAAATTATTTCAAAACTATTCCCAATTTATTAGTAATTAATGAACTACTTACATACTTTTCATAAATTATAATATTTCGAAATTTTAAAGGAAACATGAATCACACTTTAGACGACATAAATTAGAGGTCATAATTTTTTTTTCCTTGACATATTCACAGAAAAAATATCACCAACAACATTTTAGAATAGATTGTTATAGTCCCATTGGATTCTAACAAGAAAAATAATAAATTCTCTCTATTTCAGGGTGACTCTGACGGGGTGACGAAACCTGACGGAATTTTTGAGTTTCCCATAGAAACAAAACCCTTATCTAAATTCACCGCAGAGTTATCACCGGAATTAAAAGAAATTGCGGAATCGATCTACCAAACGACCAGACGTAATAATTCCGCAGTTTCTTGGAGTGATATCAAGGGACTGGAGAGTGCCCAATTATCTCTGAGGGAGGCTGCGATTTATCCCCTGAGATATCCAACCCTGTTCCAAGGGTTGGTTTCTCCTTGGAAAGGCATTCTGCTCTATGGGCCTCCCGGGAGTGGCAAAACTTTATTAGCCAAGGCCTTGGCTACCGAATTTAACAGAACGTTTTTCAATGTATCAGCAAGTCTGATATTGAGCAAATGGAGGGGAGAGTCAGAAAAGAATATTAAAGTGAGAAAAATTAATGCATTTTACAATAATATCGATATTAAATTTTTAATTAAAAAAAAATAGATACGGGGAATAATCCATCTTTCTCTTAGGGACCTCCCTGTACAGTTGCAAGCATTTTAAACTATTATTCTCAGCCGCTGGTCAATCGCTCGTGATATTTACAAAACTATGAGATAGTTATAACTTATGACACAGCTGACAGGTATGTGCTTACGTAAGCACCTATGTTACTAGAAATCAATAGGACACAAGTAAATATGTGATCCAACATCTTTTTTAGTTTTATTTTTTATTATTACACGATAGCGAAATTAATATTGAAAAAATATCTCAATATTGATGACAACTCTATTCAAGGCAATAAAAGTATGATGCGCATTTAAAAAATCATTCCATTTTAATTATTGTAATAGTTAAATAAATACGAAACTAGAACAAATGTATAGCAGTCAATAAATTTTCTGTAAAATGTAGGAAAAACATCACGTGTTCTAAGTACAATATAATTTAAATGGTGGACTGGTTTACAGCATCGGCGCATATCACTTGTGTTCAAAATGCAAATTCCAGATGCGGATTCATATGCTGACGCATTTCGAAGAAAACCATCCTTGTGTTCCAAGTGAAAAAATCATAGGAAAACCATTTTCGTGTTCTGGGTGTAGTATCAATTAAAACTGGGAGCTCGCACGCAGATTCACTCTAAAGTTAAAACCAGTTTCATGTTCTGAATGATGTGTCAAAAATCCAGCGGATTCTAATAAACAATTGTAATGTTTCGAATTATAGTTGTTAAAAACATTGTTTTAAACCATATGCTGCAAAATTCGTAATTCATAGGAAAACCATACACATATTATGAGAACAATACTAATTAACGCTGAGGAATCGCATGCAGATTCACTCGTAATTTAAAACCTTTAAAAGAATTTGTGTACATGATTTTGACTCGTCTACCCCCCCCCCCCCCCGGATGGGCCCGTGGGTTCCCATCCCCTGATGTAATTAGTAGATCGCACGGGGTTTCGTCAGTAGACGGTAGGTCTTGGGTCCAATCAAGTTGGCTACCCCTGCTCTACACTACTTAACAGCCATCTCGAGGATGAAAAATTTAATATACTCGTAAATTTAAAAATCTCTCGAGGATGATAAATTTAAAAACATATTTGCATAAACGGTGTCCGGAAACCAGTGGTAGAAGCGGGGAAGTGGTAAATAATCTACTTGAAAAAAAAAATCTATGCATTTTGATTTTATTTTACTTTACTTTTTTTTGTTTTTTGCGGCAAGTAAAGGGTAAAAAAAACGTTTGGAGCTAGATCTACACTTCGACATTTTATCTAGTAATTCGGTATTAACGATTTTTTTTCAAATCTGACTTAAAAAATTCCAAATTTGCCCTCAATTTATTCGAAAAAGAAGTGCAAATAAAAAAAAGTTATAACACAAAACTGACTCTAAATCAGCGGTCACCAACTTTTAAATAAAAGGGCCGGATTGATGTTTTTGAAAACCTGGGGGGGGGCCGAATGAAAAATGAAGTCTTATTCCAATTAGCATATAATTTTATATGTGCTTATTTTACATTAGAAAAATATTAATTATAATGTAGGAATATCTAATTTATATGTAACAACTGGAGCAGCAATTTAATTTTTTTTTCTCGGATTGCTAAAGGAAATTTTTCCACCCACATTATAAAAAATCATCATGAATTTGAATATGGAGACATACAAACTGATTATATATAGTTCTATATAGCCAATGAATTCACCCATCTTTTTTCTATTATCACATATTCGTAGGATTTATAAAAATAATATTATAAAATCTTTAACTTTAAAACATTTGAAAGAATCTAGAGAGTATTTGCCATATTTTGGCAACAAAGCAATCCGTGGTTTTGGAAATAGTGCCATATTCTGGCAAAAAGCATTCGAGTGGATAAATGCCATACAATTATTAAATTCATTTCTTTGTCTAGTTTTAAAGTTTTGTATATTGTAGGGATGATATTTTATCTATTGAGTTAAAAATAAAATAATTAAGAGTAATGGGGCCAACAGACCTAGCTATAAAAGCTCAAGCGTTATTTGGTTTGGCGTATTTCGGCATATCGATTGCCGTACATTCCCAATGGGAATGTATGACGAGCGATATGCTGAAGTAGGCCAAGCCAACACTTGAGCTTTTATAGCTAGGTCTGTTGGCCCCATTATACTCACTCAACAACTTAGATAATATTAAAAGGGAAGAAAGTAATAAATAATAAAAGTGTTATCAAAAGAATTAAATTTATTTAATTTTCCGAAAACTCTGGTTATTTCAAATACTGTTTTAACTTTGGATCCACTACTATCTAATCATGAAATAAAGCTGCAGTGAATTCACAATCAAATTTAAAATAATAAAATTCTATAAAATTAATAAATCCTACATGAAATATTTAATATTATTGATATATCGGTAATTTTTGGAAAGCCGTATGAAAATCTTCGGCGGGCCGTATCCAGCCCGCGGGTATGTTGGTAACCACTGCTCTAAATGTGATCTAGATTCACTAGTTTACCGTTTGTACCACTTTTCCGGACACCATGTACAGGTTAAATACATTTACAGGTGTTATTCGATCTGGCAAGATATTTTGCACCATCTATAATATTTGTAGATGAATTAGAAGCTCTGGCATCTAAACGAGATAATTCGACAGAGCACGAAGCATCGAGACGTTTAAAAAGTGAAATTCTTATAGAACTGGATGGGCTAGGAAAGGACAGTGAAAATATTTTATTCCTGGCAACATCGAATCTACCATGGTAAGAAAAAACAATCTTTACATACTATCTGTTAACCCCTCAGGTCTAGACAAAAATATCATGTTATCAAAAATTTTGCTTAACATTCAATTTCAAATGGATTTGCTTTTTTTTAACGTATCATAAAATAAAATACTGTTTTTGAAAACAGGTGAAAGACTCTTTAAATTTTTTATATTACAAATGAAGATTAGCAAATTTAAAATTAAAATTTTAGAACGCTACACAGGCAATGTTTTAAAAATCACTTAGGCGACTCGTTCACAGTGCTACTTACAAGCGACTCGAGCTTCATGCACGTAACACCCGCGCCGCTCGTAAGTACCCGCCATACTATAAATAGTATGGCGGGTACTTACTTATGCTATGCGCACCATACGATGCGCATAGCATTGTGTACGAACATCAGCAAAATAGTATGGAGGGTACTCACAAGCGGCGCGGGTGCTACGCACATGAAGCTTGAGTTGCTTGTAAGTAGCTTCGTAAATGAATCGTCTTACAATGGATTTTTTCTTGTAAACATTGTTTAACACTACAATATACGAAACTAAAATACGCATTTAGCTAGATGTAATACAAAGATTATTGCCAAGTCACTTTGTTTGTGTTTTAATAAAAATTAATTTATTAATTTATTAATTTTCAAAAATTGGCAAATCTTTACCAGATGAACTGTTTAGCAGTTTTCTGTTTTATTGATTTTTTCTTCTTTATTTCTTCTCTTCTTTTAGAATTTTAATTTACTCTGTGTTATACCTAGTTGTTATCTAATATAGCAGATTGGGATTGCACTATCCTGCCAGTCCTGCTGGAATAAAAACTTAAATAAATAAATAATTATTACAGAGAATTATTTCAAATTATACGGAAGCTTTTGTGGTAAACTCAAATGCAAAGAGAAAGCTTGGTGTTCTTTTTCTCTTTCTAAATCTGTTTATATTTTACGTCTAACTATAATAGAAAAGGATACAGAAATAGTTTCATGTGGACGCATAATTTGGTCACAGATATAGCACTACGTGTCCCGAATGGTTTTTTATCTATAAAATTTAAAAAATTGTATATTTTATGTTATGATTATATTATACATAACATTGTTAGACCCGCTGGGTCCGAATGCTGGACCATGTACAACTCCTACACTAGGCAACTTGAATCAGCAGAAATGCGAATGCTTAGATAGTCGGCAGAAGTGTCACTAAAAGATAAGATTAAAAGTTCACGCATTCGTAGTAGCCTGGGTGTCACAGACATAAACAGTAAGCTAGAGGAACGACAGTTGAGATGGTATGGTCACATAAAACGGAGACCACCAGACCACACGGTGAAGCAGGCAATGTCTATGTAGCTTCATCGACAGTCATCCAGAGGAAGACCAAAGAACTCCTGGATGACTCAATGCTCCAAAATCCTACGTAGAAACGGCCTGGATGAAAGCGATACCCAGAACCGAAGAAGCTACAACCTGAGAATGAGGAGAGTCGACCCCAACAGCCTACCTAGGCAATGAGTTGGGAAAGTGCAAGAAAGAAGAAGAAGATTATAGGTCACAGAAATAACTTGATTATTGGTCGCACAATCTTAGGATTGTGTGTATTGGTGCTTATATTATGTATACACTTCCGATAGTGATGTCCTGGCAAAGCATCACTATGAAAGATCATTTTGTCTGGTTAACGTCTACTTATTGCTTTATCCAAAAAGTATATGTAGTTATTTGTAAAGTTTAACAATGTGTTTTTTTTATTTTCAACTTATTTTCCAAGTTCACTGGAATTTTCTTTTCTGAAGTCGAATAGCAAATATGAAATGTGCTGTGTGCAAGCAATTCATCTCTGTGTGTGTATTGTTTACATGTCAACTTTGGCTATGATAGCTGTAATATTAATTTGAAATCCATTTAAATGAGTGTTTTTTTTAGGGAAATAGACCCAGCTATTTTACGAAGATTAGAAAAAAGGATTTACATACCTTTACCAGACGCAGATACTAGAGAAAGCATGTTCCAAATGTTTCTAGAAAGTTCTGAATTTGAAACTTCTTCTGTAGATTGCGGTATGTTGGCTGAAATGACTGAGGGATATTCTGGGTCTGATATTCGGGTCGTTTGTAAAGAAGCTGCAATGATGACAGTCAGAAAACGTCTATATGAAATGAGCTCAGGTAAAAAATATTAATTAAATAAATATAAAAAAAATTAAATTTGTATAATATAAAGAAAAACAAAAAACCAGCTTGCCATGGATAATTTCATGAGCGGTGGTGTTGGATGCCAGTTCAAAATATTTTCCTAGAAGGAACTTTATTTATTATAATTTAATTCATAGTTTTTTTATTAAAATGAAGAGTACATATAAATGTATAAATGAATGAAAATAGAGTAACCAAGCAAAATTAATACAATATTTTTATGGGTAAAGCTGGTAACACAAGTTGAACTGGCGGCAGCTTATCTCACAATACATACTGGACTTATATTATAATTATTAATATCAGGACTTTTTATAGATTTGCCATATGTATGAATATGAAAAACCTTGAGAATATCGAGTTGTTTTCATTGGTACTTCCATTTTATTATTTGACATATAATTATCATTAAAAGAAAACAAAAGGGTTTGAATAAACCTAACTGAAAATATTTTGGCCGCCAAATAACAAGGCATCTTGAAATCCTCTTCTGGCTGCCTGCAAAGTTATCAGTGTCAAACATTGAAAAAATGTTATTAACAACTTAATTTTTCAGGTAAACCACAAAATACAAACAATGTGGTAAAACATTATGATTTGGAATTATCCATAGACAAAATAAAGCCGACAGCAAAATTATTGGCTGAGAAATATTACCTATGGTCAGACTCTATGGGTGCGGAATAGATCTTCAAAAAATAATGAAATGCATTTTTTTAAATCAAATAAAATTACAATTTGGGCATCAAATTATTTATTACTTCATTTAATAAGGATGAGTAGTTTCAGAAAAATTTTAACAATTCATCAAATATTTAAGTCTGTGAAAGTTCTATTCAAGTTCTGAGATTATTTCAGAGTTATGACTGGCCTATCTATAATGATATAATAACACAGCATCAATGTAACCACAGAATGTGAAAATTAACTTAAAATATTTGATGAATTGTTAAATTTTTTTTAAACAACCCCTCCTGAGAGAAATTTTTCACAATAAAGTTGACAAATTACTACATAATATATGTATGTCTTAATTAATTTAGTCCATATGTATATTTTAGTTAAACACAAATTGATTTAATTAACCCTACAATTTTATAAAGGAGGAGATCACATTCAGGGGGAGAGGCATATAATTTTGGTGGATAATACGTAAAATTATTCAATACTTGATAACCACTGGAGCGATTTTTGCCATATATATATATACGCCATTTTAAATGTTTCCGATTGCTTTTCAGATAAAAAAAAAGCCCATTATCTCTTGATTTGCCAATTTTTTTTCTTTCAATATTTGTAGCAACCACGTTTGTTATTTTGGTCTTAAAATGAAGCTATTCAAATGCTTTATCTTATGATCATAGATGTCGCAAATCCGAACTTCGTAGACTATTTTAGAACAATGTTAAAAAAAAAAAAAAATTCAATATTTTTTTCGTGCAGAATTTCTGATCAGCTGTTTACGGTTAAAATTAAGTCCCTTTTCTATAGATATATATGTAACTTTCATTATCAAGTATACCACAGACAAAATACAGAAATCAAAAATATTCTATGTTCACTCGAATAAGTACCTCTTACGGCAGTTTCGAAGTAACATGCAGGATTCGTGCAGTTATAAACTTTACGATTTTTTAGTCCTATGATAATATGAGATAAACGGTAAGATACTGGTTAACTCATTGGATATATAGCACTTTAAGATTTTCATGAATCCATATTAAAATTCGAAGGTATGATTTTTTAATGTTGGCAAAAAATTTAAAAAATGTTCGTCTGGAAATCTTGAGCAATGTTGTCGCTCCAGTGGTTAACAGAACATAATTTCTTCAGATAACTGGAATACATAATGCTAAAATAGCATTATTGCCAGATAACATAGCAATTTAATAATAATAACAGTAATTTATTTATATGTACATAATTCATTAGTCACAATTCATCAATGGTAAAGTGCACAAATAGTAAGTAAAATGCGATATGAACAAAGAAAAGATCTAAAGGAACTTTATAGTTACGTATACTGATTTGAATGTACTCAAGGTGAATTAACATAAATACATTATTCTATCAATTTTCGTGTTTCAGTTTGTATTCACTAAATACAATGTATAACTTAACCCCTCAGGCTTCAGGCCAATTTTGTCAGAAGGTCAAAATATATTCGCTTTACAATAAAATCCAAATAAATGGAATTTTCAAATTTTATAATTCAAATTAAATATTTAATTTTTGAAACATAAATACTTTTTTGTCACTTCATAAAATTATTTTTTCAAAAAATTGCATTTCGAATCTTTGGATTACATTTAGCGTACATTTGAATTATTTTGTGATTAATTTGAATATAAAGCATGGTGTTTTCTCTTTCTAACACCGTTTAGATCATATTTCTAATCATGATAGTAAGGGAGACACAATGATTTCTATGAGAGCTGTGTGAGTTGATCCGAACAAATTAGCCCGAGGGGTTAACATTAATCTAATTGAGTCAACTAAGATTTTCATTGTTAGCAAATATATAATACAAATTAAATCATGCACATAAACGAAATTGGTTGCTACTGTGGTGGAGCCTTAACCCGTTTAATCACAGGAGACCATATTTGTCCCAGCTCACATAAATAGGTCTCATAGAAAATGTTGTTTCTCCCGTACCATTACAGTGAGAAGTATGATCTAGACCAGTGATTTCCAAAGTGGTCCAGGAGGACATCAGGAGACTCGATAGGGGTCTACATAGGCGTGATAAATGGTCCACCGAAACCAGTAAAATTTTGAAAGTGGTCTACAAGAAAAAAAAGTTTGGGAACCTCTGATCTAGACGGTTTAAGAAAGAGAATACAACATCCTACATATCTATTAAAATGTAAAATTTAACCATAAAATAATTTAAATGTACACCTTTATGAGACCAAAGTTTCTGACAGCAATTTGAAAAAAAAAATTAAACTTTGAATGTTTTTTTATGAAATCACAAAAAAGTGAGGTGACAATAACGTTTATAATTCATTTCTATACCTACTAAAATATGTGCTTTTATTTTTTTTCATTACCAGTAATTTTAGTTGGAAAAAATGTAAGGTGAACCTTTTTTTAAACTTTTTAAATGTTTCCATTCAAAATTTTTGTATTTAAAAATTTACATAGTTATTTATAACAATAAAATTTGAAAACATATTTCATCACCTTTAAAAAACAGTTTTTAGTTTTTAGATACGTTCACAATTATTTTTATTTATTTTGATTTTATTGCAAAGCGGAAATATTTTTATCCTCTGACAAAATACGCAATTTTTTTGAAGGGATACATTTGACATAAAATACAAGCACATATTTATCAATTAATTGAGAGATGCACAAAAGGGACAATTATTGTATTAAGGAGCATAAAACTGTACTTAACACATTTGTGCACTATGCCATTGTTATAATAATAATATATATTAATATATAACAATAACCAATATGTATGTGTAATTGCATTATTATCGGCAACACACCACTTTATAATAACAAACCAAAATCATTTACCAAATAATCTACGAACTAAACACACACTACAATTTACGTGAATAATATTTGACATAAGTACTTAGTAATAAACATTTCATAGAATAAACAAACATAAAGATAATTCTGATATCTCAAAAACATAATTTAATATACATTAAATCGATACCTCAGTTCCAAAGTGTAACAACTCAAAAATTGCAGTTTTTAATTTAAGTATTAGGAATTGTTTAGAAAACACACAATTACCAGTTCCAAAATGTGAAAAGTGGTTGTTATTATTCTTTCAAATTATATTATGATTTAAAAATTCCATACTATAACAATTCTAAATCACCACCATACACTAAATCAGAAATATCCCAATTATAATTTAGCTACAAACTGTAACAAGTATGAAAATCTTTTGAAATAAAATGTTAATAATTGTTAGAAAAAAATGTTTAAAGTACCTACTATAAACATAATATTTTTTTTAGAAATCCTAGAATTTAAATAAAATCCATAAAAATTATGTGTACAGTAGAAGATTCAACCTGCCAAAAATCTTGTTTCTTAACCTTTTGTAGGCCGCAGGCCCCCGGCGGGTACGGATTTTTTAAGCGATTTTGCCCCTTATGCATAAAGAAATTGTATGAAGAACAAGGTCAGAATCGCTTGGGCCATTCTCGATCTTGACATAACGAATTACTGGATAGCATTTAACCACTCCGAATAAATCATATTAATTGTCAATGACGCGCCGGGCACCAAAGATGGGGGACAAAATGGCTGCCGCTTGATAATATGAACGCTGTCATATTCAAAGTCTATATTTATTAATTGTTTTTTATATAAATCCATTGTGGAAAGCATAGATTTGAGTGATTATTAGGAAGTTCGTTTTATCTACATTATTTTGATGTAATTTTTATAATATATCACAAAAGAAATGTTATAAAAATTGAATTCGTAAGAAAGGTGAGAACTGTCAAATATTTTAAGTCGTATCGAAAAAACATATTTTTTGTATGCTGGCTTTCAACAAGTTAATTATTTCAGAAATATACTTTTTGAGTTGTTACATTTTGGAGCTGAGGTATCAATATTATCATATTTCGTTTAATTTTACTTTGTTTTTCCATTAATTTTACATACCTAACCATTCTTTTAATAAGATTTGACTCGTGATTTTGATTCTACTTCAAAAATCCCATTAACGATTTCCAAATCAAATTCACCCTTTACTCTGGATTCTTTTTTATATAAATTTCATAACAAAAACTAATAATAGAGTTTTTAATATTTGAACCAAAACATATAAATACATACACCGTACATACTTCGGCTACTATAACACATACGATATATATATACAGGGTGTTAAGGTACGTACTTGAGTTACTTTAACCAGTGATTCCTGACATTATTTGAAGTAAAAAATGTAAATAAAATTTTGGTCTCCGCCGACATTTTTGATGTGTTTTTTTTTTTTTTTTTCTACAAAAACATAAAAAAATAGTAGGTGTTGAGTAGTTGGGGGCGGGGTAAGTAATGGGGCAATAACTCGGCTGAGTGACCAATAAGGTCATTAAAGAATTTTTTTTTTGTTTGATTTTGAAGGAAAAAAATTTTGAAAAAAAAAAAAATCATAAAAAAAGTCACCGGAGACCAAAATTTCATTTACATTTTTTACTCCAAATAATGTCAGGAATCACTGGTTAAAGTAACTCAAGTTAACGTACCTTAACACCCTGTATATATACGACATAAGTAAAAAATTGGGCATTTTGTGTTGATATTTGATAGTAAGTATGTGTACATTTGAAATAATGAAAGTTTAAGTGCAACATCCCAAAATTAAATGGTACTAAAATAAATAAACTAAATCTTTTAGATTTTATTTCTAGCACTGGAATTTGATAAACTACCAAAGCACACAACAGATAATAATAATTGGATAATTTGTAATAAATTTTTTAGAGCCGTTTTTGTAAAAAATCTGTAATTATAATTCATACTTTCAAATTGAAATATTTATTTATGTTAAAATATTGATTCAACACATCCAACAGACATTCTAGCTGATCAATGTAAAGTGTTTAAATTTAGACAAACGAAATTGATCTTTAAATACATATAAGAAACTGCAGTCTTAGAGATCATTCAATTTCATCTTTACATAAAAAATAGATGAAATTTTGAATGCGGGTAGTCTAAAGGTAGCGACAGACTCGCGGTTCACATCAAAAAGTTATTTATAACACAATAGCGCTCGCCATACAATCCCATGAGACCCGCCAGACGTAAAAAGATGATGCGCTGTGATCGCGGTTTGAATCTTCGCTAATCGGAATTATTGTTCGTATTCGCTACAGTGGCGATATCAGAAAAGTTATGCGACCCCCTCTCTACCGTAAACAGGAGAGGGGGTCATTTTTAATACACGGAGCTGTCAAGTTAACATATCCAGTACAAAGAAATGATATTCTCTCGACCGCTTCCGAATTCAACTGACCCCTTCTCCTGCCGTAGGCAGGAATATTTTATAACGTAGTGTGGCAGCAGAAAAGATACTTATAACGCAGTATCTTTTTGATGTGAACTTCGCGTTTGTCGCCCGCTTAATACGGGACAGAACTAAGATGTAAGTAAAATACATATTTATCATCACACAAAAGCAGTACAACTATTTTGTATTTGTGCAAAACTGTATTTTATTTCATTGGTTATTAAATCCTTACTAACCACTCGAGCGATGTGGACTTCTGCACGGTTTTCGATTCGGCCATTTGATTTAATAAATCGACCCTTTGGAATAACAAGGTTCCATCTGTTGCTTTAACATCATGCGATAATGAACTCTAAGGTAGCTTACCATAGATCCCATAACCGCGTGACGTTTCCGCAACAGATGGAACCTTGTTATTCCGAAGGGTCGAAATATCAAATATAAATACAGAAATGTATGAACTGCTTACTGCGGTTTAAAGACAATGAATCCCCAAGATTTCACCGTATATCTCATATTTTTAGTGTCATAAAAAAAAATTATATCACTTGTGTAAATTTGGGTAGCCATCACACTCGAGTGGTTATATTCTGAAGTTAGATTTAATTTTTTGTTGTTACAGCAGTATTGCTTTCCTGTAACAATGATGTTAAAGATAAATTTATTTACCCTATAATAATAGAGGATTACAATAAACTTAATTCAACTTATTCAAATAAAAATAAATGAAAAAGCCCAGTAAGCCCCTACAGTAAGTAAATGTAATTATTTTTAATTGGCTTGGGAATTCTCTTCTCATCCCATTTCAACCTTTATAACTCTGGCATATTCAAAGCAATCTATTACATCACACGGCACAATACGAGGAGGGACCCAAAAGTAACAAGACTTCCATCATAACTTTTTTTATTTTTCAATATTTTTACATCTAAATTTGGTTGCTCTCAAATTATTCACCATTAGAGTGTTAGTAATTGTCCAACCTTTTTTTCCACTGTTCAAAACAATGAAACTCACTGATTGGAATGTCTTTTATGGCCTCCAGCGATTTTTGTTTCACCTCTTCTACAGTGTAAAAACGTTTTCCTTTCGAGTCTCTTTTCATCCTAGGTAAGAGAAAGAAGTCATAGGGAGACAAGTCGGGTGAATAGGGCGGGTAAACAATTGGGGTCACTCCATTCTTGCTCAAATACTGCTTTACAGACTTCACTTCTTTGAACGAGGAGAGAGAGCTTCCATTGGCGTGACTCTTGCTTGGTTTCGGGATTGTAGCCATAAAGCCACGACTCATAACCTTGGAAAAAAATCTGGGTCCTCTTACAGCTGTTTTTTCAATTCTTCACGGACAAGAGAATTGATTTCATCAACATTTTTATCGGTGGTTGTGTGGTGCCCAGAACGAGGTTGGTCTTTAACCGACATTTCACCACTTTTAAAATGCAAAAGAAGAAATCATGATTTACTTAAAATTAAACATTGGATGAATGCTTGGTCTCAGCGATGCGGCTTCAGCCACTGACTGAGAAAAAGTTTCCGTACAACAGCAGACCACAAAAATCCGTACCCCCTCCAATCCACCCCCTCTACCTTCCGAGTCTCATTACTTTTAGGTCCCCCCTCGTATATATGTTTTAGTGACACTTCATGAATCACACATATGCAACAGCCGCGTTGATAAGTTTAAGAACACTAGTCAAATAATGGTATTTATTGGGCTTTGCACCTATTAGATTAGCTGTATAACTGTTTCAACTTTCAATTAATCAAGTAAATTTTATCTAAGACCCTTTATTTCTATACAGGGTGTTAAGGTACGTACTTGAGTTACTTTAACCAGAGACTCCTGAGGTTATTTGAAGTAAAAAATGTAGATAACATTTTGTCCTACGAAGACGTTTTTTTTCTAAAAAAAATTAATAAATAATACTTTTATCGCAAGTCGCCACTGGTCTCTGTAATTTGACGGAGGAAGTGGCAACGGTGCAGTACCCCTCGCCACCCCCGCAACACCCGTCAGCAAGGGAGTTCTATCGCTTTCTCGCTTACTTCGGCGAGCGTGCCGCTCACTCGCTTATTCCCGCCCGGCGCGCCCCTAGCCCGTTCAGTTGCTTTTTAAAAGTTCGCTATTACGGTTATCGCTTATTTGGTATTGTCTCGCTGTCTTAGTAAAGTTTTGGTATTATTTGAAAGTTGAAAGATGCCCCAAACTTATCCACCTGCCCACCAAGCAGATATCGTGTATGTGTACGGATTCTGTGATGGAAATTCGCAGGAAGCCGAGAGGGAGTATCGGAGAAGATTTCCCGGACGCCGTGTTCCGCGTCCTGCTACTTTCGTCCAGGTTTGTACCTAAATACTAATATTTGTTTACTATTTAATTAAATCTACTAAGTCGTAGTAAAACATTGTTAGTATTTACATTGTTCTCTGTAAATACACAAATTGTAATGTAGTGTATTTCGTTCATGTTCCTACCTGCCTACGACTGAAAGTCGTAATTTTTAAACCAAATTATTACATTATTCTCTGTAAATACACAAAATTCATTCTGTTTTGTCAATCTCAGAACATGCAGCAGTTATGCAGATCGATAAAATATGTCTGGATATTCATGCCACTCTAAGTTAATTCTAAAAGAAATAATGTGAGAACCAGTCACTTTTATTAATTTAATTAAAAACATAGCAGATTGATAGAATCCCTTTATCTTTGTTCACAGATGTACCAGCAGCTTCGCGATCAGGGCATCAGAAAAGTCTTCGTGCAAGACGGCGGAGCGGAAAACATTCCTGTCGCCGTTGAGGACAGGATTTTGAATTTTGTCACGGAAGATCCAACTCTGTCTACTCGTCGCATGGCTTTGATGGTAGGAGATATTAGCCATGTGACAGTATGGAATGTACTAAAAAAATATCGCCTCCATCCCTTCCACTACAGACGCTGCCAAGGACTGATGGAAGGCGACGATTTTTCACGGATTGTTTACTGCAGGCGAATGTTGCGTTTAGTGCAGAGGGACCTCGACTTCATGCGAAGCATTTTATTCACAGACGAGGCCCAGTTTACGAAAACAGGTGTACTAAATTTACACAACCTACATACCTGGGCTGAACAAAACCCGAAGAATGTTCGGGAATCTTCCAGCCAAGATAGATTTTCGGTGAACATGTGGGCCGGGATTGTAGACAACAAAATAATAGGTCCAATCGAGCTGCCTCCGATACTAAATGGACCAAGGTATTTGGAATTTATTCAGGAGCTAGGTGTTCTTTTAGAGGACGTGGACCTCTGGACACGAAGAAGAATGTGGTTCCAGCATGATGGCGCTCCACCACACTATGCCATCGCCGTGCGGGACCATCTAGATGAGCAGTTTCCTGGGCGATGGATAGGGCGCGGAAGTCCAACCCTTGCGTGGCCACCTAGGTCCCCCGACTTAACCCCCCTCGATTTTTATCTATGGGGGGCCCTTAAAGAAAAGGTGTACGCAAAACCAGTAGCCTCGAGGGAGGAGCTGGTGGAAAGGATAATGGATGCTGCCACTGAGATTAAAAGGAATCCACCTAATTTAAATATAACAAATATTTTAAGAATACATCTCTGCCTTGAAAACGAAGGTGGGCACTTCGAGCAATTATTGAAATAAAATAATATTAACAATTTTTCTGCATTTTTATTTTTGCATTTCAGGCAAATTGTTTACATGTCATTCGTGTTGAATATTATGTATTTTGTACCTTCCTAGGTAAGTAGCCAGACTCAAATTATCAAATTGTTTTCAATATTATTTTTTTTACATAAAAATACTTCATTCGAGTCTCTACTATTGGATTTTACTTTATTTTTCTGCTGCAATTTGAAAATAGTTAATGTATCATTTCATTCCATCTATGAATAATTCATGTTAGAATCTTTGTCTTGTATTTATTTTTAACATAAGTAAAACCTCTAATGTTTTAATTAATGAAGATAATATTAGAGAAAGTCAATCGATAATCTGAAACGGAAAAAAAGCGGGTCACATCTGGGACTCCAACCCAGGACCTTCGGCTTTCCGGGCTGCTGCTCTGACCACTAAGCTAATGTATCCCTATCCGATTGGGTCATATTTAAATGTACCATACTTCGACTGAGAACTACCAACTTGAACATATTGGTAGTTCTCAGTCGAAGTATGGATACAGTTAAATATGACCGAATCGGATAGGGATACATTAGCTCAGTGGTCAGAGCAGAAGCCTGGAAAGCCGAAGGTTCTGGGTTCGAGTCCCAGATGTGACCCGATCTTTTTCTGTTTCAGATCTTTGTCTTGTTTTAAAAACAAAAAATGTTATTTTATTTGCGGTTAGGTAGTTCGTTGAACTTAATTATTGTTTTATTGGGCTGTGCACAAAATTCTTATCGAATTTCGGTAAAACCGATTAAAGAAGGATTAAATTAAAATGAATTCAGGTATCGTGGTGCTGATTGATACCTGTATCTAGGTACCCCGATGAATGAGATCGGCAGAAGAAGGATTAAAATAAGTGCACTGAATTTTTTTACGCTCCTCCGAACATTATTTTCCTCGGCCTATGTCATCTTAGGGAATGCTGTGTGGAGGGTTTTTTTTAACGAGAGGAAGTTCTGGGAAGGAAATAGGTCTGAGGGATGGGTAGAAATCTGGGGGTTAGTGTGTCCAGCAGTTGCGGACGTACGAATCCAACCCTCTAACTACGGTTCAATGCAATACGATGGGTCGAGAGATTCTGGCTGGAAAGGGTAAAAGATCTCCCTTAACCAGACTCCCAATCCTGCCCGCCACGCAGCAGGTGGGCAGACCCAACGGCCGCCAATCGGCCCATGTTAACAGTCAGAATAACGTAAGAGTATGTGTGAGAAGATGTATGAATGCGAATGAATATAATAATTGGTTAAAATCGTGGTTGGTACCTACTTACATCGACTTATTTTCTATGAATATTACCCCTTCGTAATGCGTTATCATTTATCATTAATCATTAATGGTCGGTAAACCCGTGAATGTATGTATTTATCACCCTTATTCTGAGAGGGACCTATGTGATAAAAATGACATTAAAAGCAAATAAAATATGAACCTGGCATTAGTAACACATTAGCTTTTAAAATGAAGAAAAACCTACATTAATTATTTATGTTTTTCTCAGAATATTGAATTAATACTGCACAGCTAAAAGACAACAAACAGGTGGTCTGTACTCGTGTCTCGTTCTAACTAGTGTGGATTTTCCCGTGCTCGCTCGCACTCACGCACTTCCCGGGACCAGCTGTAAGCTGCATGGTGTATTAAGAAGCCCATTTAAAACGATACAACATTTATGGATAGGTATAAACTTCAAAACTATGACACACTAACTTTATAGGAAGCAAAATTAGGAACTAACCAACAAATGAACTATCTTTTAAATCGACAGGCTTTTTTATAGCTGTAGCTGAAAAAAATTGACAAATTCTATAATCTGAGAAAAGTTATTCCGATATCGTGGGGCCGTGAAAACCTCGAATGACATTGGATAAATGCCAGACACAATGTTACTCAAAACAATAAGCCAATAACCATAAGCAAAGTTGTTTAAATCCGCTTCCTTTCGACAAACGCGTAATGGCGTCGAACACTTCGCGTAAGTGAATTAATCTTAGGAATTTTAATGTGAATGTCAAAAGAATTTTTCGTAGATGGCGCGCGTATAGTATTTTTTTTTACTTATAAACGATTTTTGCAAGTAATGCTTTGAAATATCAAAAAAAAAAAAAATCGCGTAAGTACACAAACAATATGAATATTAATAAATAGTTTTGTCAATTAAAAAACTCAAATCTTTCAATAAAGGCTAACAAATAGAATATTTCATCGGTGATTCAATCCTATATTGTATTTGTTAGCCTTTCTTGAAAGATTAGGGTTTTTTAATCGACAAAACTATTTATTATTATTCATATTGTTTGTGTACTCTCGTGGAATTTTTTTGATATTTCAAAGAATAACTTGTAAAAAGCGTTTACAAGTAAAAAATACTATACGCGTGCGATCTACGAAAGCGTAGAATATGAATTCGTGTATTTTTTCATCTCCCCCGACATAAATACTCACTTTTCGTAATAACAACGCTAAATCTAACTATTGAAATAAAAAAAAATATTTCGTATTAACCGTGAGGCGGAGTAAGACAATTTTAATCTATTCTTCACTATCCGAGTCCCATGGAATATTTTGTCTTACACGTCAGGCTAATTCGAATTTTTTTAATAGATTAAACGTAAAACAATATTCAATAATTTACTGAATAATTTGTTCTGTGGTACTTATTTAAGCTATGTAAAATAGGCTTGTGATTCAACCCTTCAATATTCATTCTCCGGGCCGGCCAGTAGATCTGTGAGAGTCACGTGTTGCGGTGTTGCCTGTCAATTCGTTCAGTTTTCAAACCATTGGTGGCTTGTGGTAAAAATAAAACTTTTTGGATTTTTTAGAAAAAAAAACCGCGTCGTAGGACAAAATGTCATCTACATTTTTTACTCCAAATAACCTCAGGAGTCTCTGGTTAAAGTAACTCAAGTACGTACCTTAACACCCTGTATATAAGGGTTTAGGCTTGTTGTTGTCAAACGGAATGTGATTATTCACTAAGAGACTTTCTGTGATTTTTTAAAAAGTGATATTAATATTATAACATTGTACATATAACGAATGATCCTAATGTAAGTAAGGAAAATTATTTATTCTCCGCTTCTCAGTATGTTTACAAAATCTAAACAATATAACACATTTCAATAAGTCATTAGCAGTTTGTCAATATTAAAGTACCCCACAGAATAGAGAATATATTGTCATAATTATTTTCTCAGTAAATCAGTTTAACCGGTGATAAATCATTTTAGGCACCATAAAAATTGAAATAAGGGGGTATATGGAATCATATAAATAAGTCGTCTCAAGGTGGGCTAACCACAGTTTAAAAATGGCCTTGAACGCCGAAACAGCTGTCACAATAACAAAAAGCTAAAATACTTGTAGAACTTAATAATAGCATTAGTAATAAACAAGTTTCCACATATGGATGGTATCGGCTTAGTGTGACATAAATAAAGTAACATTGTGTACATCCAACGCATGTACATACAGTAATACTGAATAGTCACATCCCCTCTGAGCTGCTTTTAGGAACATAAACAGTCTTAATAATATAATATATAGAGGTTCTGGACAAAAAAAGACCAATTAATAATGTTCACAGATAGGTTTTTAGATAAATAAAACTAAGTACACAATGAGTGTAAACAAAAATATAAAAAAAAAACAAAACTATAAAAATTGAAGTATTGTCTGTCAAATAAGAGTAGAAAACATAGGAGGGCACCACTGTTCTTCAAATGGCAATACTAAAATTATAACACACGGTGGGAATGTAAAGCTGTGTAACCTACAATTTTGTAAAAAAACAAAACACACAAAAGTGGGAAAAATATTTTTTCATTGCAATATAGTCGTAGATACCCACTGATCTCAAAATTAGAATTGCATACGTATATTATCCCTTTGCAATTTTGTGTTAACACAATGAAGAATAACGATAATGTAGTAAAATAAAAAGCAGTTTAGAATTTGCTCACTGAAGTACCTAGCGTTGCCTGGGCTTTAGATCATCCCCTTAAAAAAATGTACCTTATGACAGATAGCACTGATGTGAAAAGAGTTGGGTAGCCATTATGGGCATGATGAAATATGCCAAGCCATATAGTACAGCTCTTGTGAGACCTGCATAAACCTTAAGGCCTTTCCTCTGAGCCGCCATAATTTAGGGCTCCCTAAAGCATTTTTTTTTATTTTTAGTTTTTTTGAGAGGGTAAAATTAATCAATAAATCAGGACAAGTTATCAACAAAATTAATTCAGTTGCTGTGGACAGTTTCAGTCAAAATAATTTCAGATGGGATGGGTTAAACCACACACTAAGCCAATTGCATTGCAATTGTAGATACAGTATTGTTACGCTATACAAACTTATTGAACCAAAATATATAAATAGTACTTCGGCTACTAGACTGACATAAGTCAAAAATTGGGCATTTTGTGTTAATATTTGATAGTATACCTTTGAAATAATACACAGTAAAAGTGCAACATGTCAAATTTAAATGGATACCTAATAATAAATAAGATAAACATCTAAGAGTTTGACCCGCCGCTTTCACATAAAAATATCCCACATTACAATCATTGACCACAGTTCTGGTCAGTTAGAGAGATTTAAGAGAATATCAAAACATATAAAATATGTATTCAACGATAACATCAAAAGCTTTATCACAAAGGGTTTACGTGTAAAATATGATGGCGGGTATTTGGCCGTCGTCAGCCGAGGTTCCATTGTTGTTTCCAGCAGCGTAGGAGAACTGGAAGACCACCATCTCTCCGTTGCGACACTCGGCCACAACTCGGCGCTGGCCCCTCGTGCCGTAGTAGGAGTCCGAACCCTGAAATGGACCAGTGGTGTAGTTTACAAACAGCAGAAGAATACGAAAGCAGAACATCAAGACAACAATTTGTCCTGCTGGAAAGTTTAAACGGTCTACCTCAACCAGTCAACCAGTATATCTATCAACCAGTCTCTTCCGATCTGTTCCGCCAAGCAGTTGTTGGGCAGGCGCAACTGCACATAAGACCCGGACAAACCTCACCCCATGAACCCGGGCACCCCTGCCAAGTCACCAAACGTAGCAAACCACTTGGGGTATGGCAGAGATGTTGGTAAGTTGGTAGTCGAGAGGTAAGGCCTTCATTCAGAATTGAAACATTGCTTGAAATGGCTTTAGCCATGTTTAGTGACCAGATCTGAATAGCCAAGTTCTTCCTCACCTACCACACAGGAGCTTCCTCTCCGCACTACATATAGCCTCATAACATACCCCAATTCAGTGTGCTACAGTCTCACTGGCTCCAGGTGGTTGGGAGCCATCGCTACTCTTGTGCGGTATTCACAATTTTTTTTATTTTTTTTTAATTTCGATTTTGACATTGATAGTGCTTATAATCCGATATCGAGTAAAAAATAAATTGGTACCTTCAGCGTGGCGCT
The DNA here is from genome assembly GCA_951813805.1 of Limnephilus auricula. Taxonomy (NCBI): domain Eukaryota; kingdom Metazoa; phylum Arthropoda; class Insecta; order Trichoptera; family Limnephilidae; genus Limnephilus; species Limnephilus auricula. Next base: position 17,485,440 of record OX638397.1, on the reverse strand, counting down.
GGCAACATAAGACGTGTTGGGAGATATCTCAATAGGATCCTTGAACATGGCCCTGAAGGTGTCGTCTGTCCCATCGCAGCTGAATGAAGTGTTGTTTGATCCACACACTTTCTTCGAAACAGTGTGAATAATCTGAAAACCAAAACATAAGCATTATGAGAAGACAAAAAAATCAAAAAACATATTAAATATCTTGTTCCATAGCAACTGAGGATGCAGGTGGAAGGACGACTTAACCTCCTTTTACGACATTTATCCGGCCAATGCATATTTAGTATACTGCGTCTATTATCATACAAAAAATAGACACTCCACGTTGTCAACAATATAAATAATAAATAAAATCGTTAATTCATCAATAGATTTTATTTTAAACATATACATTTTTGATTAAACATTGGTTCTATTGACGAAAAGGTCACTGCTCAGCTGCAATTCAGGATTTCTCCTTGAATGCGGCTGGTTTTCAGCAGTGCCTCCAATAAAAGACAGAAAATAAATACAAATAAATTATTTCTTCAAACTTCGCAAAATCACTTTGTGGCGTCATTTTTAATTAAATTAAAACAAATAACTTTGTTTAAACCACTAATATAATCACAATTACCTACATGTTTCAAAACCGATGGTTTCTTCTTAATTACTACCCTGACGAAGAAACCATCGGTTTTGAAACATGTAGGTAATTGTGAATATATTAGTGGTTTAAACAAAGTTATTTGTTTTAATTTAACAAATAAATTAAATTAAATAAAAATAATCAAACCAAATCTCAAAATCGACACACACATTATAATAAATAAAAAAGAAATACAAATAGAAATAAATAAAAAAATATAAATAATGTAAATTGGAATAATATAAATATAACCATTTGTGCAAAATCTCACAAGCTATAAACTATCCCCTCTGTTGCCGCCATTATCACCATTTTTACCTCACTTTCATCTGTCAGATTGCCATTAAATTTGATAAAAGTTAGCATTTCGGTAACAGCGGATAAGATTTATTTATTCATTTTATTCATATTATTAATTTGGTACAGTTCCTAATGAAAAGGAAGATGAATTATGAACAAATCTTTTGTAATCCCTTGGACTTGGTAAAGAAACTTCATACCTTCATTGATTTTTACTTTGAAGAATGACTAAAAATGACTCATTTAACCACTAATGCTGTGTCCACACACTTGCCAAGCCTCGGTAAGCTTTCGCTAGAGTTGGGCATTTTTGTTCTTTTTAAAAAACGAAAACGAACCATTCTTTATAAAATGCAAACTGTTTTTTCAAATTTTGGGAAAAAACTGGCTGTTTTTAGGCAATTTGTGAGAAATAAATCAGCTGTCACAATAATAAAAAAAACTAAAAACACTTGCAGAACTTAATAATAACATTATTAAATTTAAATTAAATTTTAACCGCTTGGGCACACAAGCTTGTTTTCACGACAATTTAACGTAGGTAGACATAGGAATGACAATAATAATTTGTACTGGTTTGTTGTATTCATAAATATGTATGTATTAATAAAATCACCTGAATTTGAACTTCGTATTCAGAGGAGCCGAAGAATGATCCGTACAGTCCAAATCCAACAACAAAGATCCTTTGATCAACGGTGAATCGTATTCTGTCGGAGCTTCCACTGTAACCCCAGCGGGATTCCGTATGAATGAACCTGATAACAAGAATGAAACTTATGATAAATAAATTGTAGAATAATAAAAAACTTTAATTTGGAAGGCGGGTCACAAGAGAACGGGTCGCTTTTAAGACTCGTTCTTGAGTTCAACAGCGGCTGTTGAACGATTTGCCGGCCTCTGTGTTTCCTCCTTCCTTCCACATGAGCTTCTTCAAGACCCATGTTCACTCCTTTCTCTCCTAAAAAAAACCCTCCACCCAGCATCTTCAAAGATGACATAGGCCCTGAGGGAAATTATTTTCCTCAGGGCCTCCTGTGTGGAGTTAATATAAAAAAAAAACAACAAAAGCAATCTTCCGAACAGGCCCTCCATTGATTTCCTCAGTGTAACTCTAAGTGACCAGCTCAGGTATGGGGTCTCCATCGAAGCCAGAGTTAGGTTGGCCTCACAAACTGGGCGTTCTGTACAGGGCCCGCAGATACTTTAATAGTACACAACTGCTAACCCTGTACAAATCGCAAGTGAGCCCCACGGTTGAATTTGGCAGCCACCTCTGGTCTGGATCCCTAAAGTACCTGAAAAACACCCTCGACTCTGTGCAGAAACGGGCGGTCCGTTTGATGGATTCTCCCGTCTTAACAAATATATTGCAATCTTTAGAGCACAGGCGTCGGGTGGGAATGCTATTCTTGTTCTGGGGGCATTTAATGGAAGATGCTCCGAGGAACTAGCATCATTGATCTCCTCGGCACCGGTGCATAGTCAGGAAACAAACCAAAAGCGCGTTACATATGTACACGGTTGTTATTCGTCACATGAGAATGGGTCGCTGCTACGACTCGTTCTTGAGTACAACGGCTCGGCTGTGGAACAATTTGCTAGCCTCTGTGTTTCCACCTTCCCACAACACGGGTCTCTTCAAGACCCATGTTCACTCCTTTCTCTCCTCAAAAAGACCCTCCACACAGCATCCCCAAAGATGATGTAGGCCCTGTGGATTTTTTTTCCTCAGGGCCTCCTGTGTAGAGCAAATGTAAAAAAAACATTGTTTCCTCTTTACTATAATGGAACTGATGTGTTGAAAATTATTTTTTTATTAGGTAGTATTTCTACCACATATTTTACACGAAAAAACAGTTTTCAAATAATATTTTCGTACAATATTATCAAATTATACAAATTCAGATATTTGGCAGTTACAGGGAAATTCTATCATTTTAACTATTGATAATAGAACTTTGTCGACAAATACGTAATACCGCACAACAAAAATATAATTGTGCTTAATTGTGCGTAAAAAACTTTTGCAGAGTATCAGCTTTCCGTGGCACGTCAAAACTATATCGGAGTATTTTAGATTTCGTACAAAATATAACTGATGTCGGTTGACTGGTTTTGCTTAGTTTTTCTACTGTTCACGATATCTAATATTATGAACTAATTATACAAAATATAGGCAAAAATCTCTTCTCTATCGAATTGTTTCTCCGTCGACGATATAGCTAATTTTATAGTTTGATATATTTATTTGAATTACCTGTGAACCGTCTGTTCCTTGCCAGTCATACAGCACCGTGGCAGATCCAAGAAATCCACCGACGGCTTCGGATTGACGATGTAGTACAGGAACAGCTGTACACACTCTCGATCGGACAGGATCCCGCTCTGCGCTGGACCGGTGGCAAACTCCTCCACGGACATGATGGGGAACCGGATCTTGGAGAAGGCACGGCCGATTACGGTTCTCTGGTTGACGGGGGTTAGGGGCAGCTGGCGGCGGCCGCATTCCGCTTCGGACCAGCGGATCACCGCTGTGAATATCTTCGCCTCCCTTATGCGCAGGGTATCCCTGGAAGCAAATTACTGATACGGGACTCTGCGTGATGGAAAAGGGGAAATATTAACATTCAGGATTAAATTAAAGACATCACACATAATTGGTATAGAAGCAATAGAAGAAGAACCTTAATTATTACTATTATTTGTAAATATGAATAAACAGTTAATTTCATGAACATGACCATAAATTTCTAGACTATTCTTTCATTCATTAAGTGTATTGCTTTGCTTGTATCCCTCAAAAATTCAATTTTATTGATCAATGTTTTCTGACAGCTGTTTTCAAACTGTAAAAAAAATAGATCCCTGTCACGTCTTCACACATTGTTTATAGAACAAGATCTTTGCAGAGTAAAGAAAAATATAACAATCTACAGATTACATTTACGAAAAGAAATTATTTTGCTTTATAATGAAATAAAATGTCACCTTTCCAAAACTGCATTCAATGTGGCTGGGTCAATGTCAGTAAAGCCATCGGCATTAAATGCATCTGCCGTGTACTTGTCTATCATATCCAGGCAGAGTGCAGCCAATTGCGGTTCATCAAACAATTTAGCCTGAGTTAACAACAGGAAGGCATTATCACTGCCGAGGTTGCTCTTCAGGAAGTCAACACAATGTTCTTCAAGGGCGGATACCGCATACTTCTTGGCTGTATACAATGTGGTCATTACTGTTTCTGGTCCAATCTGAACTTCGTCAGTATACAGAAACTTCAGAAGATGCAGGAATGCCGATGGCTCGACATCTGGTAATTCTATTTCGTCGGAGGTTGCAGCTAAAGTTCCATTGAACATGGCGTCAAACACGGCACTGCCTACTGAGAGAACAAACTTGTGAGCGGGGATACGCTGCTGTTGGGTGTCTTTGCCCACGAGGAAGTGGACATCACACAAGATGTCACTGTTGAACAGGAACCCCATTCTTTCTTTTAGAGTTGCCTTTGTCGCCTGCCAGTTGTAAGCAGGCGGCTCTTGAGAGTTGGAAGGAAGGGAGAGCTCATCCGGTCCATTTTCTGAATCCTCGCGTTCTGCGCCTCCCAATCTTCCCTGACGGTTCGAGGGTTGCATGTTTTGCGGTGCATCTTTAAGAGATTGATTCCCTTCTTGCCTCAAATTCATATTATCGCGGGGTACTCTTTGAAAATCACTATTCTTTGAAGGATTCGCCATTGTGGGTACCAAGATGTGATTGTTGTGCTTATCCTTTCGGGTAAAGATTTTACACTTGCATTCAATATGTTATTACATTGGCAAACTACACAAACATTAAAACTAAATTGAAATGTGAATTTAATGTGCCACAGATGTTTGTATAATTAATAATATTATTATTTGACAGTCACCCACCAAAGATTGAACTTACGAAATTACAGCCATAAAAAATTCTAGCACTGCGAAATAATATGACAGAGATTCCAGTGCCCACTCGTGATGGTATTTTTTATCTGTGGCAAAAAAAACCTAGAATATTTTGCAGAAAGAAGAGTATCGATCTATAAAATATTCCAAAGTAAAAATATTTTTAAATCATTTTGTTTTGGAAAGTTTTATTTATAATATTTTAAAAAAATTGATTATCCATAATATAATGATTATGTTTCAATACGTCACGAGACATCAACATGAATTATTGTGAGGGTATTTTACTAAATTCATTGATCTTCATTTGACTTTCTCAAAGAATTTAAAGGTTAGAAAAAAAATCCACTCCAACTCAATACTTGTATTATTCTCAGATTACTGCAGAAAAAATACAATGCCAGTAAGTTTTCCTCCGAAATAAAATAGCCTAACTTTACCAAAAGATTTTTTTTATTTTGGATTACGTGAAAGAAAAGAAAATGATTTTTGTTTTATTCGCTAATCGTTTTGCGAAAATTGTAAAGCTCCGGCTTCCGGAAATTCTATCCCAGATATTTTTCGGTGGAATTTTATTGGGTGATCGCTTTGATGGGCTGGAAGAAGCGGGGATGCTTTTTGACTCAGATTAATGAACCGTGCACATACATGCCTTATGCCTACTTCCGTGGGATGAAAATCAATTAAAAGAAGAAGACTAACAAAAAAATGAGGAATTACATTCTGGATAGAAAAAAGTGTCTATTAATTGTCTATTGATAGAAAGTGTAGTCTATTAAAAATGGCTGTATCTTTTCGAGCTGTTTAGCTGGTGTTTTTCAGTGTGCAGCGATGGTGCAGCGCGAACGCGTGATTTATGCGTTTTTATTTTGTCACTGATATAGTTTCCTTATTTCAAATAGATTTTAAGCGTTAATCCGCTGTGGCTAATGTTTAATTTCCTTGTCGATATTTAATGAACATAATGAGTGTCGATGCCTACGGCCCCAGTTCGCAGACCCTCACGTTTCTTGAGACGGAAGAAGGTGATCTTATCGGAGCTGACACTCAAGGATCCGAGTTCGAGTTCACGGACTTTACCTTGCCGTCTCAGAGCCAGACCCAGGCTTCCCAGCACGATCATGGATCGCACGGTATTTCCAATCAGGTGGGTAACTGCGTCAAATATCTCGCAAAGTTATGTACATGACGTTGTCAATAATATGTGCTCTTGTGATTGTATGGGATTTATTATTTTAAAAAGTGGTTAGTCAGGTCATCAAAATATTTTGCATTTAATTTGATGCCGTTTTCAAATAATGACACTGTGCAATATTCGTTTCTGTGACATTTCATTTCGCATGCAAATACATTAACCTTACATCTTTTCTGTGTAAAATACTCGATGTAAGTTTTCGTATCAAAGATAGTAGTAGGCTGAACCCCTTCCGATAGAATTATGTTATCTGTAAATAATGTGATAAACCCGTATACGCCGATTGACAACTACCTGATTATTGCACAATAATTTACTCCATCTTATGACATTACATACAATGTTGTCTTCTTTCAATATCTTATGAATAGGTTTTGTAATAGGTCTCCGAAATTTTATAATGAAATTGTTATTTATTGTATTGAAAAACCTAGTTGAGCTGCTGGGATTTACGTTTTTTGAATTTTTTTTTTCATTTCTAAACAAAACTACTTTCTGGGTAAACAAACTGATCTTTATTCTAAAAAAATTCCGTAAAATTTGGAAGGACTGAGATTGTGAATTGGTCACCTACATTAAAACAGCCTATTGTTGTATATGTTTAAAAAAAAGATTATTTGAACACCACCCAAGAGTCCCAAGTGCTCCTGTCTGGAGCCAGTGAGACTATGGCATCCCCAATTGGGGCATGTTGTGCGGCTGAAGGTAGTGGGAGTGGAAGGAGGTGGGGAAGAGGAAAGTGGGGAGGTACCTGGCTATTCAGATGTGGTCATCAAACACAACTAAAGTCATTTCGTTTTTGTTGTTAATTTTAATTATCTCCACATATTATAAATTAAAGTCCTCCGCCGCGTCTGTCAGTTCACGATAAACTCAAAAACTACTGAACGGATTTTCATGCAGTTTTCACGAGCAAGGTTATAAGAGCCATAATATTAAAGGAATGTCACGATAGCCCTATGGCCGGACATCCAGGTTTCCTCAGAACCTATAATCGGATCAAAGAAAGATACCGATGGGAAAATATGAAAAATGACGTAGAAACTTATGTAAAAAATTGCATCCACTGTCAGAAAAATAAAACTGATAGAAGGGCTTACAAAGCACCCATGGAAATAAAAACAACTTCTACGGAAGCTTTTGAAAGAATCGCGGTCGACATAGTCGGACCACTTAGCGAAACTTAATAAATTTAAGTGTATAATTTTAAAAAACGCGAAACTTAATAAATTTAAGTGTATAATTTGTCAAGGTTTTGTGTAAATTGGTAAAATATATAATGTACCCATACAGCATCTTTTTTCTTCGTGACATTTTGTCTTCACTTCACACTTTCACTAATCATTACCGAATGACCAGGCGCAATACTCATTCAGCCTCGAGTTTATATTAAATGCGGAGGGGAGGCTATAGCTGTTTAGTCCATTTTTGTATTTTAAGTACCGGGTGGCTACCTCCTTACTTAATTTATTTAACAATAAAGAAAACACAAAACTCTGAAAAAAATAAAATGTTACAACAAAAGTATATACATAATAAAATAAAATACATTGGTAAAAATGATAAGAAGTCTCACTAAAATAGATATATAAATGAAAATTGCAAAAATTATGTATGTCTATTTGTTACTCGATGTATAAAATAATTGAAATAAACAGTATTTGAACTGATTATTTTTAAGGTGAAATATATATGTTAAAAAAAATAATCGTCTTCCCAACGGTAACAAAATTTTATTTTTTCTTCAATTAGTTTCCTTTTCTTCGAAATCATGTTTAACGGCTAAAAAATAAATGTACTAATTAATAATATATCACTAAAATAAGTGTACCTGTTTGACTGTGGATATGCAACGTGAGTAAATCTAAATACTATTCTGCACTTATTGGTCCTTGTTACGCAATCGGACAAGTTGCGTGTCCATAGTTCTACTAATTCCCCAAAAGAAAAATAAATAAAAAATCTTCATGCATGACAGGGGCGCCGCGGGCCGCATGCGGTCTGCGGATTGGCCAGGGCTGATTTAAATCATGATTTAAAAAAAATAACCACTTGATTTTAATCGCGATTTAAATCACTGATTTAAATCAAGTGATATAATTCATCTCAACCCTGGTTTCAATTCTGAATACACCAGGGTGATTCTGAGAGTATCTTCCACTCTGGAACATGCCGCAAATATATTATAATATATTATTTTTAATTAATAAGTCTTGAGCTTGTGAGACAGCTTTCATGGTGGCAGTGAAAGTTACAAGCATAAAGTAAGGAATGCTAGAAAAGTTTGAATGGAAACCAAAGTCGCCACTGACTTTTCTTTCTTTTAAAGGCGGAGACGGTTTACAAGTAGTTTCCGTGAGCACTTAGGCCATAGGCCCATTGTGCTATCTCCCATTTTACCTCAATCCTTTAATAAAGTTCAGGCTTGTCATTCATCAGTGGCTATTTAATGACAATCCTGTCTTCTGGTTCTACTGTATATCTCCCCAGGTATCTGAGCCTAGTTCCGACCAGGTCAGGACATTGGCACCATAGGTGAATCGGAGTCTCTTCATCCTCTTCTCATTTCCTGCATCTATTGGTGTTTTCCACTCCCAATATCTGCATGTGTCTCCTGAGGTGGCAGTGTCCCGTTAGTAGTCTTACCAGTTCCCTCAGTGGGTTTCTGTCCATATCATATCTTCAAGACCCATGTTCACTCCTTCCTCTCCTCAAAAAGACCTTCAACCCAGCATCTTCAAAGATGACATAGGCCCTGTGGGATATTGTTTTCCTCAGGGCCTCCTGTGTAGAGTTAATATAAGAAAGCAATCTTCCAAACAGGCCCTCCATTAATTTCCTCGGTGTAACTCTAAGTGACCAGCTCAGGTATGGGGTCTCCATCGAAGCCAGAGTTAGGTTGGCCTCAGAAATTGGGCTTACTGTATAGGGCCCACAGATACTTTAATAGTACACAACTGCTAACCCTGTACAATTCGCAAGTGCGCCCCATGGTGGAATTTGGCAGCTACCTCTGGTCTGCCAAACACCTGAATAAAACCCTCGACTCTATGCAGAAACAGGCGGTCTGTTTGATAGATTCTCTTAACAAACAGATTGCAAACTTTACAGCACAGGCGTCGGGTGGGAATGCTATCCTTGTTCTAAGGGTATTTAATGGAAGATGCTCCGAGGAACCAGCGTCATTGATCTCCTCGGCACCAGTGCATAGTCAGGAAATACGCCAAAAGCGCGTTACATATGTACACGGTTATTCGTCATGCGAGAATGGGTCGCTTTTCCGACTCGTTATCTAGTTAAACGGGCTTTAAAGGGCTGTGGAACGATTGGCCGGCCTCTGTGTTTTCACCTTCCTACAACACGGGTTTCTTCAAGACCCATGTTCACTCCTTCCTCTTGAAAAGACTCTCCACACAGCAACTTCAAAGATGACATAAGCCCAAGGGAAATTATTTTCTTCGGGACCTCCTGTGTTAATGTAAAAAAAATGGGTGATTTTTTTTTTAGATAATTTTTTCTGGGAAGCGTGTTACGATATAAACATGAAACATATTTTAGTAATATAATATGTTATCTGATAAAAAACAATTGAGAAAAAAAATAGTATTTAGTCTGATTTTTTAATAAAACTCGTCACAGTAATTTTCGTGCAGCTTTATTTTATTTCGACATTTACCTATTTCGGGTAGCCAAAAGCCTTGAATAATTATATTTATTTAAATTATAATTATTTGTGAGTATTTACAATTGGAAAGAAACTCCATCCAATTTGTTTTTTGCTCGATAATAATTTGCGCACCTCTCAAAAGCACAGGAAGGCATTTTTTTCACAAAAAAAGTGCCCAGAGTGACATGTTTGTGGCTGCTGATGACAGCTTGTCTGACGAACAAAGTTTTTTTGCGATACTGAATGCAGTAAATCTCAAGTATGTCCACTGGACCTAGTTCAGTAAATTTTCTTTTATTTCATGTAAGATTGATGTGGCATTTCCTGTGCATTTCATTATTCTATGCATGAAAGCATTGATATCAATTTATGTTCCGCTTTTTCTTCACTGCTTCATAATATCCGCTATAATAATATTGTCACTAAACACGAGGAAAATGTTGTATTACAAATGCAAAATAATTATTGCGACAGGTGCCAATAAGTTTTTGTCTTTTTTTTCAGCAGATTAAAATAATTAAGCACACTTTTTACGATGGCGATTTATTACTGAAGAAGTCTTCCGATTTACATAAAACAATAATTAGCTATTCTGTCACTTTATTACTGTTGCCATAAACAATGTAATTTTATCAAGTATTTTTAATGGCAATAAAAGAAAAATAAATGGAAGCCATGACATTATTTCTTATCTCGATTTTTAACAGCCAGTACCTATAATACTAATAATAAAATCGTTTATTCATCAATAGATTTTTTTTTTTACAATTTAGGTAAAAAATTTTGATTACTCATTGGTTCTTGACGAAAAGGTCACTCACTGCTCAGCTGCAATTCAGGATTTCTCCTGGAATGCAGCTGGTTTTCAGCAGTGCCTCCAAAAAAAGACAGAAAATAAAATAAAAAATGAAATTAAAATAAAATAAATACAATTAAAATAAATTACTTAAAAATAATTCAACCATATCTAAAATTCAACACACAAAATACAATATAATTAATAAAAAATAAATAGAAATACAAATATATTAAAATATATAAATAATCATTAAAAAAAGAAATTGATTGGATATAACTAATAGAGGGGACCTAAGACTGAAATTAACTAAGTTAGATCCGGACATTAAATTTCTTTGTAGCAAGCGTAACTGAATTTAAAAATGAATTAGGCATCAAGATGTGTATGTGTTTGTACTAAATTTCATTTGTCACCTGTGTTTTGTTGTTTTACTTTTTATTTTATTCTATTAATTATATTTTCAATTTGTGTTTTGTAATAATTTCAGTTATAATGTATGTATGTGTTAGTATGTGTTAGAAAAGGTTTTATTTAATGACATTAGGGGTTCATATGTTTACAAACATATTACAATATGATTTGAAAATTTACCTACTTTTTAAAAAATTTATTGCTCTAATAGGTGATGTACAAAATATTCGTATTTTTATAAAGGCCACTAGGTAATTACTTTTAATTTAAAAAGTTTCTATCTAAACTTTAGATAGAAACCCTTTGCGAAAGGATGTATGAATCATAAAAAAAAAACTTATTTATTATTTTACTAAGTACTACAAATCCTACAAATGGTTAAACAAAAAATAAAACTAGTGGTGCATTTCCTCTTTATGTCGTATTTCCTCTTTATTACCTCTCTCTTATGAGACTTTAGAGATATCATGTAGAATACCAAAATAGAGGTTTGTATAAATGTTTTATTGTTTCATTTAGCGGTTATCCGCTTTTCTTAGCTAAAGTGACGACTACAAAATTTATAACAAAATTATATAAAACAGGAAAAACATAATTTTATGAAGTTCTCATTTTTTTTTATTAAGCTCATAATTGCAGATGTTCCATTAATTAGACCATCAAATCACTAATGTTATCTCTCATCTTCTTCCCGCTGTCCATCCCTCGTCCCGACGCAGTGTCTCTAGGCGTCTCTGTCTCACTGTCCGGGCTTCCATAGTAGTATAGTAGGCCCATCCTCTCCTTGCAGCCTGTGGAATTGCTTAAACAGTAATGAAAATTATTTAATGTATTCCAGGTGAATGGCTTAGGAAAGTCGGTGGACATCAGCTCGAAGATAGCGAGTGCCTCCCAGGCGCTGACGGAGCTCCAGTTTGAGGAGGAAGATGAGCTGCTCTTCAGCAACCGGGAGCTGCCCGACCATGCCTGCAAGTACTGCGGCATCCACGAACCCAGCACCGTGGTCATGTGCAATGTCTGCAAGAAATGGTCAGTTCTTTTCTTATTTGGAGAATAAATTTTAGCCACATAAAACATAGTACTTAAGTAGTAAGTAAGAGTAAACTCTATTTAAAATGATTGAACTATGAAAAAGAAAATATGCGATGGGGCAACCAAAAACCGCAGAAATCACGATATTTGCTCTTTTTCTATCTGTAATTATTAGGTCAATTCAACTTTTTTCAGCTTGCAAGGTCATTTGCATAGTGAGTTCTGGAGTTTTGGAATGCCAATTTAACTATTATATATTTAAAATATGTGATATTTAAAAAATACTACTGAAATAAAAAGCATTACAACGGTGATTTCACATTTAGTCTGTTGGACGTCCTTGTATCATATCTATCACGCACCTTCATATATGACATAGGCTCTGAGAGAAATTATTTTCCTGAGAGCCTCCTGTGTGAGTTAATATTAAAAAAAATAATATATGTAAATCTTTTTTAAAAGGTTTTTTCTTTTTTAAATTATATTTTTTCATATTGCTATCATTTCTCTAACTCTTAATTATTTGTGTTTCAGTAAAATTATCATGGATATTTAAAAAAAAGATAATAAATAAAATACGTTTTTTAAGTAACCGCTATTATTTACGGCTTTTATTTTCATTTGCGTAAGCTTACGGAGATATTAGAGAAACTAGAAATGAAAGAAATATCAATTGCCCTATTTATTTATTTATTTGTTTGAGACACAAACAGGATATTTATAGAACATTCTTGTTGGTAATATAAAACAAAATTAAATACAAATATAAATATCCCTAGACTAATGTGTCTGCAGTAATCATATTTGCATGTACACAGAAACAAACACATAATAAAAAACAATGTCAGTATTTTTATACTTAACTAAAAAAACTTAATTATAATAATAAAAATCTAATAAATAGAAAATGTTTTTGAATAAATAATAAAACAACAAACAATATTTTATTTTTACTTTTTAGGTGAACAAATTGTGGAGATACTTCTTGAAACAAGTTATATTATTTACAAAAATATCTATGATAGTGTGTGACTTAGCAAGATCATTGTATGATCTAGACATTCTAGAAATAGGATTAAAATATCCAGTAGTATTGGTAAAAATTTCAGTCCAAAATATGTTAAGGTTTCTGGTAGATTTGGGCCTGGCGTATAACTTGATTTGATTGACTAAGTTACTGTCTACCCGATAATTCACAATTTTATAAAACATTAAGAGATCATTTATGTTACATCTTTTAACTAGACTCTCTAATTTGAGATATATGTTAGTCTTTGTTCGTACCCATCTAGAAGATGGTACACACCTGATCGATAGACAAGATGTTTTGTTGGTGTTCTTGGTGAAATTTATAACTTTGCATGTTGCTATATTTAGTTCCATTGGATTTATTGGATACAGATAAATTAAAAGAATGTATGTGCGACACATGATGTTACCAGGAATCTTGTTTGGAAAATTGTGTGAAAAATTGGTATTATCATGTAATATATATGATTAATAAGGAATCTGTCACAGGTTGTGGTATATGTAAATGATTGAGAGTAATTATAAATCCGTATCTGTGTTCAGGTTCTGTAATGGGCGCGGCAGCACATCAGGCTCGCACATCATCAACCACCTGGTGCGCGCTAAGCACAAGGAGGTCACCCTGCACTGCGACGGACCTCTGGGCGAGACCCTGCTGGAGTGCTACTCCTGCGGAGTGAGAAACGTCTTTGTGCTTGGTTTCATCCCGGCGAAGGCGGACTCTGTCGTCGTGCTGCTGTGTAGGTTTGTAACACTGAATTTAATATAACAAACTTTTCTTGGATAAATTATTTTATTTATTTATTCATTTTCAACACCCTTTTGGGCTTTTACATGATAAGTGTATGATAACCAAGCTGATTTCTTATCTTCTGGTTATTTGTTAATGTAAGAAAGGTTCTCTAAACCCGTTTTTCACATTAGGTACAGATTTAAAATTTATTTCTAGCAAAAGTAAAAAATTGAATATAATTAAATACAGTAATAGCCACACTCAAATTTTGAGAAACACAGCTGCAACAATATATTTTTTTTTCATTCCCTTTAACCTGTCCTGTGCCGTAAACACGCTGGCGCGCATGGTACTACTTTTCAATTATTATTTTTTTAAATGCTATTTTAACCCTTGTGTATAAAGAAACTGTATAAGAACAAGGTCAGAATCGCTTGCGCCAATATCTTTCTTGACATAACATTTAATTTGATTAATCTAGCTCCTCTGAATATTTTTTTAAAGTAATTATCTATGACATTCGGGTGTCATATCTTTTTCCCGCTTTACCAGTTGTCAACTTTTTAAAGTATAAATGTAATTAATTCTTCGAAAACATCTTTGAATTGTTGGTTTTCATGTAGGATGTATAATCAGTCAGTATGTGTAGAAACAATAAAATCAGTTCATGTTCGTATAAATATATATTTTTTTGATATTTGTTTGCCGAATTGGAGAATCTTTCTTTTTTGCTAAAGTTAGCTATTCTGGGAAAAATTGTGTGAAAAATTGGTATTATCATGTAATATATATGATTAATAAGATACATTATCTGATACACAGAAAACAATCGCAAAAATACAATTCCTTTGTTTTTATACGGATATTTGACCAAAAGTCAGGAAGGTAATTTCGGCGCAGTTTTTCCAAATACGCCGCGGACGTTACAGGTTGTAAAACATGTTATAGTTTTGACCTACACAGAAGCTTCATTTTCTCTGGCCTATTGAAAAACTTCATAAGAGAGTTTCATTGTAATTGTAAAAAATCTAAAAAAACAAATTTCCCGCTTGTATCACTAGTTTCTGAATGTCATGTATATTTAGAATCAGGGTTTGTTGGTCTATATGAATACATATATTATATTTTAAATCATAATATTTTTGAGTAAAGTTCCCACTAGATTATTGCTTAAAAACAGCAAAAGCTTGAGATCACTCTCCTGTATGTAAATTGAATATTGACAGAGCACATGTTAGTTAAGTTCAGTGATTTGATGGTGATGAGTCTATTCCAGACAACCTTGCGCAGCTCAGAGCTCTCTCAAGGACATGAACTGGGACCAGGAACAGTGGAAGCCACTAATAGCAGACCGCTGCTTCCTGCCGTGGCTGGTGAAGGTGCCTCTGGAGGCGGAGCAGGTGCGGGCGCGTCAGATAACCCCGCAGCAGATGGGACGCCTCGAGGAGCTGTGGAGAGACAACGTGGATGCCACTTTCCAGGATCTGGAGAAGCCAGGTGTGGACGAGGAGCCTCATCAGGTCCTGCTGAGGTATTATATAACTCTTATATAACATATAAAACTCGGGTCTCATATAATAATGATACAGCCGCTTCTGTACATATTATAACTGCATGGGTTAGTTCTTAGAAAATGCCGCTAGGTAACAAGCCTACCCAAATATGTATTGCTACGCATTAAAATGCATTATAATAAATTGTAGGTACGAAGACGGATTCCAATACCAGAACGTGTTTGGTCCGCTGGTAAAGTTGGAGGCGGACTATGACAAGAGGCTGAAGGAGTCCCAAACACAGGAGAACATCGAGGTGCGCTGGGACGTGGGCCTCAACAAGAAGACCATCGCCTACTTCACGCTGGCCAAGACCGACGGAGACATGAAGCTGATGCACGGGGATGAGTTGAGATTGCGGTAAGCCCATAAGCTATCAATTTGGTAGATTGTTATGTATGTTGCCCGGGAACTATTTATCAGAGGTGTTGGATAACCAACACCCCTGACTTCATGGGGTCAGGTTATTCCAGGTCCTGGTGGGCCGGATTGGGAGAGGTCGGTTGAGGGAGACCCTTTGACCCCTCCAGTTGGACGCTCTCGACCCATCACATCGCAGTGAGAGGGATGGATTCATATTCACTATCCCCCAATGTGTTTTTCCTTCGCAAAACTTCCTCTCCTTCCCTTCCTTAAAAAGACCTAGCACACAATAACCTCCAAAGTTAGGCACTGGGCTTATAGGTCCTGAGGGAAATTATTTCCTCTGCCTCCTGTGTGAAGTTAACGTAATATAAGTTTATTTAACCACATAAGCTTGTTTTCATGACAATTTAACGTAGGTAGACATAGGGCCGGTATATCAGTTGGTCTAAAGCTCGGCTTTGAAGGAATGTGGAGCTCAGCATGGCTTAGCACACAATCCGTATCAGTCGTAATCCTAGAGTTGACCAATTTTAAACGTTTAGTCTATGATAATTTTAGTAATTTCTATGCCGAACCAATCTATTTATGTAAGTATCTATGGACTCTATGGTTTTATCAAACAACAAAACTGAACCAAACGTCAAACGATGTCTAAATCGTCATCACTCGAAGAAAGTTCGAATTCCATGTTTATAGGTAAACTTATTCCTCCAATGTAATTTATTGCGTCCGTACGTAGCATGTACGTAGCAGATCGAAACCGAAGCAATGTGAAATCTAACAGATGACAGATGTGTTTTTGCCAATAGGGCTACAGCGTCTAGCAAAGGAACTATTCTGCGGCTTACCACGGCTTAAGCGGCCGATTTCGGCGGTTTAAGTTAAGCGAGGAATGTGCTCCTTAGCAAAGACTGATGTACCGGCCCATAGAGTTATTAAAATAAAATAAATGGATTTCATTTTTATTAGTCTGTATGCCTAAAAGCCTCCTTTGGACATGTGCATAAAAAAACCCTCTTTTTTAAATTTCTGTAGTCAAAGGTATAGTTCCGTTAGAACCTCTACCTTTCTCGTACATAAATTATGCATTTATCAAGCAAGAGATGTTACAACGGCATGCTTTGTTTGAATTTAAATACTCTTTTCTTATTGGACAGAATAATCATATTGATATCTTGTTTTAATTATCTATATGATATATTATCTCCCTTATTGGGAGGTTAAAAAAGATGAATCTGTAAATTCTGTTGCAGATGGATAAGCTGTGTGAATTTCCTGATGCTAGATGTAACCATTTAAAAGTTTTGGTAATTCAACATTCATGGATTTTCTGCTTTACAGTGGAATTTATGTTCGATAGATCATACATGAAATGTCATTAAGAGCTGAAAATAGAGTTAACCTAGAAATTACACACCGAAAAAACTATCCAGCTTTTATCCTACCGACTTGAGTTTTAACTTGTTGAAGGCCAGCATACAAAAAATATATTTTTTCAATACGATGTAAAATATTTGACAGTTCTCACCTTTCTTACAAATTCAATTTTTAAACATTTCTTTTGTGATATATTACAAAAATTACATCAAAATAATGTAGATAAAACGAACTTCCTAATAATCACTAAAATCTATGCTTTCCACAAAGGATTTATATTAAAAACAATGAATAAATATAGACCTTGAATGTGACAGCTATCATATTATCAAAGGGCAGCCATTTTGTCCACCATCTTTGGTGCCCGACTTGTCTTTAGCAATTAATATGAATTATTCAGAGTGGCTAAATGCTATCCCGTAATTCGTAATGTCAAGAATGAGAATGGCCCAAGCGATTCTGACCTTGTTCTTCATACAATTTCTTTATGCATAAGGGGCAAAATCGCTTCAAACATCCGGACCCGCCAGGGGGACTGCGGCCTACGAGAGGTTAATGGCTTCAGTAAATAGATTTTCTCCTTTAGTCGTTGCCTCATTGTTCCCTACTCAAATTTCCCCAGTGGAGTAGAATCCTCCACTCTTTGTAATCTACACCAATGTTATTTGATCACTCTTTTGTGATCCTACTCTTCTGCAATTTTTTTCTTTCTCTCGGCTTCCACTTGGCACTAAGCATAAATATCCCCGGGTTGGGATTCTCAATTTGCCCAGCAAAAAATGTTGGGATACCCCGTAATGTAGGCAGTTGATTGAGAGACCTATTGTGGATGCCTAGCTGCTCTTGTCTCTTTTATGGCTAACTCACTAATGATGTTAATATTTCAGGTACGTTGGAGAGCTGCACAAGCCATGGGCGGGCGTGGGCCACGTGATCAAGGTGCCCGACAACTTTGGAGATGACATCGGCCTGGAGTTGAAGAGCAACAGTGGAGCTCCCAGTGACTGCACCAACAACTTTGTGGTGGACTTTATCTGGAAGAGCACCTCCTTCGACAGGTATGTTGATCATTTAAGTAAGAGAGTAAATGGCTATATTTGAAATAATAGCTAATTTGCACTAAATTTTGTTACATACATATGTGTTGCTTTTTTACAATTATTACAACTGCATTTAATTACTGTAACCAATGTATAAAATTTTCATGTAAAGGCCCATTAGGGCGTGAATAAATGAATAAATAAATAAATAGTGATATTTTTACGCAATATGATGAACATTATAAGCCTTTCTTATAAACGTGTTTTAAATTTTACACAAGCATAATCTTTCGTAAATGGTTGTTGTATCAGTTGTGTAAAATGTGTTTATTAGTAAGGCCCTATCTTTTTATGACATACTTTTAACCACTGGACCGTCAAAGCAATTTACAAAAAAAAAGGATTGAGCACTGGAGATTTTCAAATGTTTGGTCTTGGATTCGCCCCAGTTCATTAAAAAAAATCATACCTCCGAATTTTGATACAAAAAAACTAAACTGTCCTTTAAAGTAAATGAATTTACCTATAGTCATCATTTATCTTAGGTTGGTAGATTGTATATAAAAATAAATTTACATTAAAATTACAAATATGTGAAATTTGCATGATTGTTAACAGAAATCGTTTAAAATTGTACTTATTGCGGGATATTTATGATACAGTGATATATACGAGGTGTGGCTATTAACCTGCCATAAACGCGCCAGCGCGCGCCGTACTAATTTTAATTTTATTTTTAAATGCGATTTTAACCCTTATATATAAAG
Organism: Limnephilus auricula; assembly: GCA_951813805.1. NCBI lineage: Eukaryota > Metazoa > Arthropoda > Insecta > Trichoptera > Limnephilidae > Limnephilus > Limnephilus auricula. The sequence continues at coordinate 17,466,626 of OX638397.1, read as the reverse complement.
AAACTGTATGAAGAACAAGGTCAGAATCGCTTGCGCTAATATCTTTCTTGACGTGACAGTTAATTTTATTAATTTAGCCCCTCTGAATATTTTTTAAAGTAATTATCTATGACATTCGGCCGATATATTTTTTTCCCGCTTTTAAATCCATTTACACACAATAATGTGGATGTGCACATTTTATTGTGTGTAAACAAACACCGATCTTGTATTGATTGTATTAATCAAATAAAAATTATGATGTTTTCAGGATGCAGCTTGCTTTGAAGAAGTTTGCGGTGGATGACAATTCGGTGTCGGGCTACATCTACCGCCGCCTTCTGGGTCACGAGGTAGAGGAGGTGTTGTTCCGTTGCCAGCTGCCCAAGCACTTCAGTGCCCCCAACCTGCCTGATCTCAACAGGTCGCAGGTAATTAAGCTATTCCCAGAGAGGGTCTATTCCCAACCAGTATGAAATATCATCAATTCTGAATTCAATTTTTATAACATTTCTTTTGTGATGTAATACAAAAATTACATCAAAATAATGTAGATAAAACGAACTTCCTAATAATCACTCAAATCTATGCTTTGCACAATGAATAAATATAGACTTCGAATATGACGGCGTTCATATTATCAAGCGGCAGCCATTTTGTCCGCCATCTTTGGTGTCCGGCGCGTCATTGGCAATTAATATGAATGAGTAAAGTGTGTCCATGTCAAGAACGAGAATGGCCCAAGTGATTCTGACCATACAGTTTCTTTATACATAAGGGGCAAAATCGCTTCAAAAGTCCGCACCCGCCTACAAGAGGTTAAACTAGCATCGAATAACAAAAAATGTTAATAAAATTTTGGAATTATTTCCAAGAACATACTTCATAAAATATAACCTGCAAGTCCTGCAGGATTTCTAAATTCTATCCTGCAATCTGGCAGGATTCGAAAAATGTGTGGGATTTGTAAACCATATTTTTTTAATAAAAATAAAACACTTGTTTTGTTTTAAAACTACGAGTTTTTATTAATCGACCAGTTTCACTGTGCTCAAAATTATTCTTGTAGAGCTGTACATGTTGTCAACATCTACTACCGAAAACAGATTTGTGCTACATAATTATGATAAAAGTTACAGTTTTATAATACTTATCTAAACCTTCTTCCCTTCAAGACCAACAATAGATGATTAAATTATAAAATTGATTAATGTATAAAATTGTAATTCCAGGTGTACGCGGTGAAGCATGCCCTACAGCGGCCATTATCCCTGATACAGGGTCCCCCGGGCACAGGCAAGACCGTCACCTCGGCTACCATCGTGTTCCAGCTGGTGCGGCAGGGGGGCGGCCCCGTGCTGGTCTGTGCCCCCTCCAACACGGCCGTAGATCAGCTCACTGAGAAGATCCACAGAACGGGGCTGAAGGTAATGTCACCGTGACTGTCCCTGATCCTGATTCATGACCTATAAAAGTCAGTAAACCTCTTCCTTATTATACCTAATTAAGCACTTATGCAGAATATGACATTATTTTATTGTTTAGGTGGTGCGTCTGTGCGCCAAGTCCCGAGAGGCGATGGAGTCTAACGTGGCTTTCTTGGCGCTGCATCGTCAGGCGCGCGCCCTGGAGCCGTGTTCTGGGGAACTGCGCAAGCTGCAGCAGCTCAAGGAGGAAGCCGGAGAACTGGCCGCTGGAGATGAACGCAGGTATGTGCTCTCAGCTTTTTCTTAGTTTTTTTTTTAATTGCTCAATTGCTTTTCATGTATCTAAATTTTTTTTTTCAACATCGTCGAGAACATGTAACCATTGCGTAGATATTCTTGTCACTCCCTTTGATGCATCTATCTCCTTAATCTTCTCCTTGAGGATAGTGCAAATCGTTGATGTAAATAAAAATATCAATAAATAAGTTTGTGAGAGCAAATCTCCGGAGCTGCCTCGAAAAAAAGTTATTATGCTGTGAACATCATAACTCGTTACTGGAAAATCCAAAACAAAAAAGTCGAAATGCATTTAAAAGGTGATATGTTTTCCTAAGTATTCAGAGAGAGTTTTTTTTTTATTTTTGGCAGCATTTTGAATTGAAAAATGCAATTTTTGCTAAAAATTTTCGCTGAATTTGTCATTATAAAATGAAAAAAGAGACTACCTGTTGATTTATATGTAAAAATAATGTACAAAATTTCAAAAGGATTGATCAAGGAGATTTTGAGTTATGATGTTCACGAACTTCAAAAATTTGTTTGCGTGAAAATCGGTTTACATCGAAAAGCCGGTCACTTGAAATGCTATATCTTTGTTAGTTTTGCTCCGATTTACTTGAAATTTTGACACAATACTCTCAACCTGTACATTCAGATAAATATATATATATATTTTTTATTGGTTTTAAAACCTGATGAATTTTTCAAATTCTGTGAAATAACCTCTACGCTACATATATTACCTATGATGGGAATGTCATTGTTCCACACATTCTGGCCAGTTGTAATTTTTGAGCGGTATCATAAATTTTTACAAATGGCAAACAAGTGTATGTGCACTATTCAACCTGTTTGAAGAGTCATCAATATTAGAATTGTACTGTATGGTTTCAGGTATCGCGCCTTACGTCGGGCCGCAGAGAGGCGTCTGCTGGAAGCTGCTGATGTGGTCTGCTGCACGTGCGTAGGAGCAGGGGACCCCAGGCTGGCCAGGCTGCGTTTTCACTCCATTCTGATTGACGAAGGTGATTATTGCGTACAAAACTAACTGTGGTCTCCTCCAAAGGAATATGTAGTAAAGAAGTAACATTAAATGTTATGTTTGTTTTAGGCATGCAGTCGACAGAACCCGAGTGTATGGTCCCCGTGGTGCTGGGAGCCCGCCAACTGATCCTGGTGGGAGATCACTGCCAGCTGGGGCCTGTAGTCATGTGCAAGAAGGCAGCCAAGGCCGGCCTGTCCCAGAGCTTGTTCGAGAGGCTCGTGGTGCTAGGAATCAAACCCTTCCGCCTGGAGGTGCAATACCGGATGCATCCCGAGCTCTCTCGCTTTCCTTCCAACTTCTTCTACGAGGGATCTTTGCAGAACGGCGTCAGCTCCGATGAAAGAAAGCTGCATAAGATCGACTTTCCTTGGCCCATTCCGGAGAAGCCCATGTTCTTCTACGTCACCCAGGGACAGGAGGAGATCGCCGGGAGCGGAACTTCCTACCTCAACAGGACGGAAGCTGCCAATGTGGAGAAGATCACCACCCGATTCTTGAAGGCAGGCGTCAAGCCGGAACAAATAGGTATCATCACTCCTTACGAAGGGCAGAGGGCTTACCTCGTGCAGCATATGCAGTACCAAGGCAGCTTGCACTCCAAGCTGTACCAAGAGATCGAGGTAGCTAGTGTTGATGCTTTTCAAGGCAGAGAAAAGGACATCATTATCATGTCTTGCGTTCGATCCAACGAACATCAAGGTATAGGATTTCTAAACGATCCGCGACGACTTAACGTCGCTCTAACTAGGGCCAAATATGGAATCATAATAGTGGGCAATCCCAAGGTGCTGTCGAAACAGCCCCTGTGGAACCATCTGTTAAGCTTCTATAAGGAGCAAAAGGTTTTGGTGGAGGGACCTCTGACAAATCTTAAAGAGTCCATGATCCAATTTGCCAAACCTAAGAAGTTAGTGAATGCTTCCAACCCCGGGTCTCACTTCATGTCCACATCAACATACGATGCGCGCGAGGCGATGGCTCCGGGAGGAGCGTACTGCCGCGCAGCCCCTAGGCGCCCCCATGACCCCCTGGCCTACATCGGGCCCGAGAGGGCGCAGGCAGCTCTGCACGCCCCGGCTGTGCCCGTGGCTATGTTCATGAACATGGCACATGTGCCACCGCGTTTTTGTCAGCAGCAGCGTCGGCGCCGTGCCCCAATGGCCCCACGCCCGTTGTCTCAAGAGCCCCTGTCACAGGTGGGCCCCGGTCTGTCCTTGTCACAGGGCCTGTCGCAGCCAGACCTCTCCCAGGAGTCGGTGATGCTAGAGTACCAGTCGCAGGCCGAGGGCCTGTTGTCGCAGGACTCGACGTACCAGGGAAACTATCACCCGGCGGCTCGCTTCTCGCAGCCCTACTGAAGCCCGGACAGGGCCAGGCCGGCCTGATGAAGCTCCCGAGGGGCCCCCGGCAGTGCAGGACCCCGCGCCGCTCCGATGAATCGCTCTGCGGCCCGTGCGCCGTCTCCGGTTGGCTCTTAAATTTTATTTTCTATTTGTCTAGTAATATTATTTTCTCAACCAACTCTTTTTTCTTTTTTTATTTGCGCATTAGACTTCTGTCGTACTTGAATGAGAATGTCAACCCGAAGTAGCCGACACCGACACCGACACCGGGTAATGTAGAAGAAGTAGAAGCTTGGGCCACACGCACACGCCCTTCACCTCTGCGTGATGTTACTGACGAGGTTAACTGTCCGTTGGCCGTTGTGGCCAAACGATGGCAGTTAATGAAATCATGTGAAGATTTGTTTTTTAAATCGCAATTCAGTTTATCGTAATGTTATTTTTTGGTGAGTGATCATGGGTACCTTCTCATAGCTGGAGATTTGATGTCGAGTCAAAATAAGACTTCTCGTAAATTATGACGAGGGTATTGTTGGGATGCCATTTTTAATTTTTATTTATTTTACCAGATATCAAATTTTATCCAAATATCTAATTGGTTGTACACATAAAACATATATTTTTGTTAAAAATTGAGGTGGAAGTATTCACATACTTCTGGAAAAAATGTTATATTTTCTCTAAAAGATGAAGTTAGATAATTCTTAGTAATCTTAAAAGCAATTTTAAAACATAGCGTATTGCCTTTCTGTGATGTTTTATTTCAGATCCATTTCATTTCCAAAGTATGAACTAACTTGAACACAAGATATTTTATTGGAAGAGCACAAACATGTTCATAATTCAACCAATTTGAACTTAGTTATTCACTTCAGAAACAGGCCAATTAACATTATTAATTAGCCTCTTTCTGAAGTAATTATTAATTAATTATTGCAGAACAGTTTTAGTTAACATGGGTAATGAAAGTCACTCTCTTCTCTGGTTAAGGAAGAGTATGATATATATTATATTATGTTGTTATTATAAAAAGTTCAGAGTTATAATAAATCAACTTCTGAAGTATCATTGATTTTTATTCACCAAAATCCCTCCTCCTCCAACAATTTGATAAAAGGTAAGAAGAATATAAAAAAAGTTATATTTTTTCCATGCAAGGAAAATGGTGGAGTGTTACAACACAATAAAAAACACATTTGAAAAAATTGAGTTTATTTTGAAATATTACAATGTTTTACATGTATAAATCACTTCTCGTTGAATAGAAAATATTTGTTGAATAAAATTTTATTAGGAAATCAGTTCTTTATAACTGAGACTAAAAATCCAGCGACCTGTGCAAGTTAAGATTGATATAGACACCTTAAAAAAGTTTTGAAATTTCACAGATTTTATGTATGTACTCGGAATTTTTATATAATTGAACTCCCGTTTCAGTAGAAAGTACATACTCTTTTCTCCAACTGATTGATCACTTCAAATTATTTTTCACTAATAAGTGGTAAAAAATTGTAGTAGCTGTGTTTTAATCAAACAAATTTGTAAATAGAAAATGCGAGAATATAAAAGTGAATCTAGAAAAATATTTACATATCCTAAAAATTTTATTTGGTGTTATAATTTTTTTATCTTTGGCAGTGAATTTAATTTCAAATTTACATTCAATGTATTATGGTATTATTTACCAACTACATAATGCCAATTGCAAAAATGAGTGTTAAATAATAATAAATTGTGAAATGTCTGAATTTAATAAAAATTAACTCAATTAATTACATGACAATATTAGTCACTGAGAATAACATCGCCATTTAGTATGCAAAACAATAAAGGGTGACTTTTTCACCAAAATTTATGTTTTTTACATGCATTTTTATCCTAAATCTGTGTGTAACTGGCTTCCTCTTAAAGGTACCGATTTGCAAATAAAAACGCTGACTGTACACATGTCATTGTACAGGGTGTTAAGGAACGTACTTGAGTTACTTTAACCAGTGATTCCTGACATTATTTGGAGTAAAAAATGTAAATGAAATTTTGGTCTCCGGTGACTTTTTTATGTCAATTTTTTTTATTTTTCAAAATATTTTTTCTTCAAAATCAAACTAAAAAAAAATTCTTTCACATGACCTTATTGGTCACTCAGACGAGTTACCGCCCCACCACTTACCCCGCCTCCAACTACCCAACACCTACTATTATTTATGTTTTTGTAGAAAAAAAAAAACACCAAAAATGTCACCGGAGACCAAAATTTCATTTACATTTTTTACTTCAAATAATGTCAGGAATCACTGGTTAAAGTAACTCAAGTACGTACCTTAACACCCTGTGTAACCTCCTGGTTGAGTCAGTTGCTTCCCTTTGTAATTAGGTTAACAGAGTAGTCTCTACACGCTCTACCATGTTCATAATTGCTCCTGGAGGAACAGACATTTTAGATAATTAAGTACTCCGTCCCACGGTTGCGGGCATAATGCAGCCTTGAAAGGCTATGCATACGGGTAGGTGATTTCATGTAAACGAATGAAAACAATTTTTGTGGCCAAAACTGGAAATATTTATTTTTTTCCTTTCATTTGAAAAGATAAAATAAATAAATTTCATTACAGTCTACATAGTCTCTATAATCCGAACAATTAAAAGCCGAGCCGAACCTATTCAGTTTAACAAATTTTAGAATTACATACTGGGGTATTGGAACATCTGAGAGTTTTCCGGAAGCAAAGATATCACCAATATTATACATGTTTTTCTATGATTATATATTTGAGGAACTTTTTTTTTTTGCTAACCCAAACAATATTATTATGTGTTGCAATCGTGATGTTTTTGAAATTGTCCAAGATTGTAGTTTACGAGGGTTTAATTTACGAGTTGATTTTTTATAAATTTCCCTACTTCAATGTGTGAGGGATACTAATTGTAAATAGTATTTCTTTTCTGGAGTCGGTGAATTCACGTTGAAAACAAACTGTTTTCAATCTAGTACCATCCCATATCGATTAATATCATCACTCGATGAATCATTAAAGTGCAAACTGATAAAAGTAGGCAATTTATGTAAATTTCGGTGAAAATGACTTTTTTCTTCAACGGTTATATGTCTTGTGTTTTCCATAAACACCAAACCCGTCCCCGTCACCCGCTGGTTCGGATTACAGAGATTAGTGTATTGCTAAATTTGACAGTATATTATGAGAATAAATGCAGTCACAAGTAATTTTGAATTCGAGAGAAGCACTAAAATAATCGGAATTTTCATCAATGAATTGCGGGGACAAGGATGGAACTTTGAGAGAAAAAGGCAAATTGCTCCTCCATGATAGAGACCAAGTGACTGAATTCTTGTATACATTAGTTTGTTGTTCAGATAGAATATGACCAAAGTAGAAGCAAAGGGACAAGGTGCATAATTCAATTATTGAGGGATGGCAATTTATTACTTAGAAACAAGTTTATTGTATCGACTATTACCCCCTTCAACACTATTATTTGGTAACCCTGATTTTAAAAATAATTTTGTACTTGGAAGATTATAAAGAACGATTCTAGAGGGCACTAAAACCTTGCGAGATGTTTTATCAGCAACCAAAGTTAGCGTGTATGAATGGGTGATATAGCAGTACATATCGACGGTCCCGAAGGACAATGTCGGATCTGCTAAAAATTGAAAATCACGCTATTGGCTTTTTAAATTTCTTTTAATTGATTTAAAAGATGAATTTTCCAGAATTTTGGATGAAATGAAATATATATATTTTTCTTATGTGCTATAATTCTTGATCTCCAAAACAGTAAAAATGCAGAAACGAATCTTTAAATAGCTCTATTTCTAATTCTCATCCGACATTGTTCTTCGGGACCGTCGATATATATATAAAAACTGATTCATTCCCATATAAACTATAAATACATCTGTATTTATAGTTAGGTTAGAAAGGTTTGTTAGTACAACAAATGCAACATGTCCATTCCATTTATTCAATCATAATTCTCCATGAATGAATGGTGGATTAATGGACAAATTGGTTCTAAACACACATTTTTAAAGAATTATCAGAGAAATGAGAAACTTCCACGAATTAAATTTGTACAATAACAATAATAATTTGATTCAAAATATGTGTTTTATTGACGATTTGAATGGGAATTTGGAGAAATGGGAGATTTGATTGATGATAGTGAAATGACTGAATAATTAAGTAAAACATAGAGATAACATGCACAATAATTAAAAGTACATTATAAAGATTAATTTCAATAATCATTTTACAGGATTCCAAATGAGGTTTTAGGACTTATATATTGATAATCCTCTTTTTTTTCACCTCGGCAAGTTACAAAGTTTGTACACTGAAGAAACAGAACATCTTAAAAATTGTTGGAAATTTGAAATATAAAAATTTCTTACCAATTTACGAAGACATCTGACAGAATTTCTTACCAATTTACGAAGACATCTGACAGAATTTCATTCCTTACGGGTTTGTTAATGAGACTAGTCTCACAATGAACGAGATTAACTGTAGATTATCCGCTATTAACCTTTACAACGCAATTTATCCGACATACAGCATGTTACGACACAATGTATGTGTTTTAATGAAACTTTATGGACGCCTGCGAATGGGGATAGACACCGATGGATCGCATAAGCGACAGCCGCATAGATGAGGTTAATGCGACCCGGTTAATCAAGGATTTAATGTAAAATCACAAGGGGATTCAAAGCAAGTGATGCCTCAATATGGGTAAAAGTCAAAGAGGTTCCATTTCTTCACTGTCAATATGTATTATGAACATACACAAATGGAATACACATACAAAAATATATATAAAACTCTTCTATCGAAGAATATGAACAAAAAAGTGAATATTTATTAAAGAACAATGTTTATATTACGACAAAAGTATTTTAACCATACACAATTTTGTTTTATATGAGATTTTTCATTTTATTGCATTTTTTTTTTAATGTTACGAAATATAGCAGCATAAGATTTATTTTTTACAGATATATAAATTATTATTAATGGTAACATTCATACATTTCGTTTGATTCATATAATAATATAATGTAGGAATGTGTATAAGATTAATTTTAAATTAAATATCACCCCTGATTCAAAATAAACTAGAAAATAAATATATATATAGTTAGCTTGGCTTTATTTTTAATAAAATTCTAATGACTGACTGTAAAACTATTGGGACGAGACTTATTGCTTTTAGGTTTAACATAGTTTCAGTCCAAATTTTTCACAGAGTTGTTTCTTGATAATAATTCTACTATAAATTCAAATATTATGAAAAAAATAAACTTGGGCATTTATGGCTGACCAATACAAAAAGTTCTTGTCCACAATAATTAAGTTTTACTGGCCCATAAGAAACATAATGTGGCCGCGATAAATAAATCTATGAACAGTAGCAACAATAATAAACTTTCCCAAAACTAAATATTATACATTATTATTATCCACCCCTCTTTACCAAGTAACCAGAACAAAAAATAAATCTAATTACCACAAAGTACGAAGATTATAGTAAAAATCGTCGCAATATTTTATTCGATATACATTGTAGAACCCCACATTGATTTCAAGTCCATGGGACTACAAAAACCAAATTTGCAGAAAAGTTGAATTTTGCATAAGTAAATTAATAAAAATATAATTTATTCCCATGTATATTAAATTTTCAGGGCTGATAACCGTCACAGAAGGCCATCCAAATTCAGACATTCAAGGTAAATTCATAAAAATTTGACATAATATTTCCTTGTAAATCAAAATATCGCTGTCGATTACCATCGCGACTAGCCCTTCAAATTTAGCTACATATTCTAAGAAAATTAAGATGTATTTACGAGTGCATTGAAAAATCGAGGCCGATTACCGGCGCAGTCGGTCTAATTTGAATTACGAAATATGTAATATGATATATTTTCGACGGACTTTTTTTGGCTAAAATTTCGAATTACGCCTCTTTTCTAATTTACAGGGTTCTACTGTATGTGACATATCTCTATTCCTTTGAAATGGGTATTATGTAAGATGAATCACAATGAAAAGGAAGACTGATATTCTATGTTATTAAAACACACGTCTATGACAGGGCAGCAAGTTTATTAATGTCATGAAAATATGTATACGTAAAACGAGTCTTGTAGGATTCTCAAATTTACTTCAAGAATCTCAGGAATGAATGCTATCTTTCAGATTTCTTCAATCAATTTCAAGACTTAAGACGTTTTTTCCTAATTTCATGCAATGACTTTAGTAAAATCACTGCCAAGTAACCATAACATTTACTTTACAGCGAGAACAAGAAATATTCCCGCGTATATATCATTAGATAACATTATACACCACTAAGAATTGTTAGCATTTATATATTAAACGTTTTATAATATTCAGGCACATAATATTTGGTTTATATAATAACATTAATAACGCTAAACTGGCACTCAGTAATGAACACATTTTATGAAATAATTTGCAATACCAAAAAATAACACATTTACATTATTATTACACTGTTATTCAAGTGCCTACTTACCTATGCCTTGACCGGCATTTTATTATTAATCACCAGGTGTATAAATACAATTATTACAAATACACCGGCACAAAAGGTATATTATGTAAATCTTTGTACTAAATGATCGCCCCTTTAAAGGGCAGGGCGTCAAGGAAATTTGGATAGAATTTACAATGTAAGTATGTATATATAAAAAAAATGAGCAAAGCTGTTTAAGGCGCTGATATCCCCATTTTACTTATTATATTATTACGAAAAGCCCAGCAAGATGACTATAAAAAAAATAACATTAAAAATACAGTCAAAAATCACAGCCGCTTTCTTTGTTAATAATATTTCCTCGCTACATTATTATTATGTGAATTATTTGATCGAGATCATGGGACGTTTGGTTTTTTCTGCAATACTAACTCCATGTTTATGTATTTTGTGCTTATTTTAGTGAAACAATAACGGTGGAAGTAGATTCTCCCAATTGTGACCATAAGTAATAGGAACGAGGTCTCCAAGATTCCTCGTCACCTTCATTTACCTTTAAGTACAAAGTTATTATTTCCTCATTGAATTAACATAAGTACAATTGTAGTATACTTTAATAATAATACCTTATTGAGAGATAGCAGAGGGAAGGAGAGTTCTTTTTCACGGGGGCAACAGCGAGGAGATGGAGAGGCGCTGTTCCAAGGCATGGCTGCTCTTCTCAAACACTTTAAGGACGTGGGAGAACACTTCGGCGTCATACACTGATCGTGCCGTATTGCTCATATCAAATGGTTCTGAAATAATGGCACATACAACAAATCAAAAGAAAGCTAGGCAAGATACAGTGGCAAGTTGGTCCGTTTCTACTGTCAAATTCTGTTGATAAATAAATGATATCCAAGTATTTAGAAGTGATCATTATTGTGAATTCAACACAGTTCTTCAAGTAGGTTCTCACTTCATGTTAGAGGCAGAAGATTTGAGAGATTTCCGTGTTGGTTTAAAAGGATTTTTTGGGTCTGGAGCTGTTGGGATTCCTGTCTGTTCTACGATTCAAACATACAATACAATCCTGCCTTTTTTCTGACAAATCTTTGTTTGTCCCTTATGCGGTCCCTAAAGCATTCATCCGATTGCCATGAAACTTTCTATATATAGTGCCAGTGAGCTCTAGAGTTATGAAATTATTTCCTATACTATTCATCCGATTGTGATGAAACTTTGGCGAGTTGTTATGTGAACACCAGCCAATGAATCTATATATGAGAGTTAGCTCTGGCATTATGAAATTTGTTATGAAAAAATTACAATTTTTTTAATTATAGAGAAACCTCACAAGAGTCCCAACTGCTTCCTTCTGGAGCCAGTGAGACTATGGCATTCCCAATAATGGTTGTGAGCGAGTTGTTGGAAAAATATATGTATTTCATAGAGTTTAGCTGCTTGGAGTGGTGAAGGGAGGGGATGAGGCAATTCAGGAGAGGGAAGGGGAATGAAAGAGGGGGGGATCGCATGAGAAAGGGGGAGAGGTAGAAGGAGAACGCAGGAGGGGGAGGAAAACGCGGGAGGTGTGGTCATGGGAAAGGGGAAAGTCGCAGAAGGGGGAAGTTGGAAGGGGATCTCGAGAGGGGAAAGAGATGCGGGAGAGGAACAGGGGCGCATAGGAAAGGACACGCTGGGGAAAGATGACGGAGGGGTGGGCGACCAGGAGAACGAAGGAGGGAGGATTCGCGAGAGGGGGGAAGGCGGGAAAGGTGTAAGTGGAATGCAGGAAGAAAGAAGTTGTGGAAGGAGAATGGGGCTGGGACGAAGCATAGGAAAGGACACACAGGTGAGGGGCGATGGAGGGGTGAGGGACGAAGGAGGGGTGGAGAGAGGGATTGCAAAAGAGACATGGTAACAGTTGGGGAAAGCAGGATGTAAATTTTGAAAATTTAGGCTTAGGTGGCGAGCGCTCAAGGGAAATTTATTTATTTCGCATGATTGCTTAAGTGGATATCCAAAAGGACTGGTTTCTTTGGGTGTGCAATTATTGCAACGCGTGCCGGGTACTCGCTAGAGTTATATAAAGAAATGATTACCTTCGATGCAAAGCAGTTTCCATTGGTGAGGTTCATTGCGCCGGGAAGCCCTACAGTTTTCCACACTGAGACAGGATCCAGTGCGAACTGATATAGTATTTTGGGCGTAACTGAAACAAAAAGTTTTATCAGAGCAAAAACCAAAATATAACAATAATTACTTCGCCCTTTCACACTTTAAGATATCATTCCCAGCGTGTTTAGTTTAGTATAGGTTATCCACTGTTCCATCGGGTATGTTTTGTTACTATTTCATGTGGGTAATTTCTTTGATTCACTTCATGTATGTATTTTCATTTAATAACTCAGGTCCGGGGCATACGTCATTCCTATGTCTACCTACATTAAATTGTCGTGAAAACAAGCTTATGTGCCCAAGTGGTTAAAATATATTTTTTTAGTTAAATTTTTAACTTTTTTATTCAGTAATTTGCCTCCCACTTAAAAGTTATAAATGTCCCACTATCCTGCGATGGAGGATCAGCTCTACCTGCATTTGGCACCCCCAGTGTAAAAGGTAACCTTTACATTTGACATCCAACATCATTAATCCTTTCATTTGCAGCCCAACGTGATAAATTTTCTCTATTTGCGGTGCCCGTTTATTTTTTTTCTATTCTGTGGGATTTTGGTTTCTGGATTGTGCGATATTTTGAGGTTAATTCTGATGTTATTGAGTAATGATCTTTATGTGTGCGTATTTTGAGGTTAATTACGTTATTATGTACATGAAATCAGTGTGTGTACGCATTGTCTTGAGTTCCGCGTTTTCCTGTGTAATAAAGTACACTAGTTTTGTAGCTATGACATCAGTTCATGAAAGCAGAGTTGAATATGGATTATTTCCGGTCTAAATATTTAGTTGTCTTTGACAATGACATCTTTATATGAAGTTAGTTGTACAAGGCAATAAAGATTTTTATATGAAGTTAGTTGTACAATTAGCAACCATACATTTTCTATGGAAATAGATGCTTTAGAATCACACTGGCCGCACGCTGCGATGCGATTTACTTACCTTAACTGTCAGTTACATAAAAAATATGCATCATTTCTAGTATGGAATATTGCCAGTCCGTTGCTTCTTACTTTCACGGAGGGCGATCAACTCAGGTAAAATACTTACTCGAATTCAGTAAAATATTTGAGGAACCCAAACAAGAGTTGGCCGAGCGGCTGCTCATTCTTGGAGTGGTAGGGCAGCATTGTGTCAAACATGTCGATGTGATGGATGTCCTGCACGGGGTTGAACTTGTCCGGGAACTCGTCCTGCAGGCACGGCAGGACCGGGGGGGATACACCACCTGGAATACATACCACATACTTCAAAAACGGATGAAGTTTTTTTTTTCGAATTTTCTATGGGGCATCCATTCATATTTTTCCAAATGTACGAAAAGTTACACAGTTACACAAAATAAAAATAAAAAACTAACATAGAGTGATGTTGAAACCTTGAAACGTAAAAGATAACCGTGAGATCATTATTTACTCGTCCAAATAGACTAAGCTATGTCTCTTAAGAATACCTAAAGTTTATGAGAGCTCAGTGCTCCACAACCTTTCCTGAAATGGTAGTAATCAATCAACCAGAGCTTCTCTCCATGAATGCAATAATATTTCTACTTTTGCCAATGGTTTTGGAACACCGTTCTCAATATTATTATGATGTGTTGGTTTTGTAAAAAAAATGCTGAAAGAAATAAACATTTATTAAATTGACAAGTGGAATACTGATTGATATAAGGAACTTATGTGTTCTGCCTAAAGTAGTTCTATCCTTCGATGCCAATAACTAACAACCATCAATTACAAGTGGCTTCATCCTCCTTTATCCAATGATACAGTCCTTTTGGTGTTACTTAAAACACTCTCTTGTTAGCTCCGATATTCAATTAAAATATTATTATATAACATTGCTCTAAGAGGTTAATTACACAAAAAACAATAAAGGAAAAAAGTGAATCTTACTGACCAAAATAATACCTACAAGGACAAGTCTACAAGGACAAAATCGTAAGTATAAGGCCCTTCTGCCACGAGAAAACGCAAGTATCCGGTACTGACGTTCTGTATTCACGTCAAAAATAGCTTGTCACGCAGTACGCACACATCACAACTGAAATCAGTCTCCCACACCTCTCCAAACTGCTCAGCCGCGTTACAGTCTCGATAAAGTGGGCGATAACGGCTTCGAGTGGCGTCACCGACGAGTTAACAAAACGTCGGCAAGATGTGTCTCCGCGCAGATGTATGTCGGTAGTCATAAAATATATGTATTATTTGGTATAGTGCAGTACTTACATTGTAAATAGTGTAATACCATGAGTACCAGAGAGTAGCTCGATACAGTTTTATTCTTGGGATCGTTGATATCATTATACTGGGCCCAGAGTTTGATTATCAATACCAGAGGACGAACGCGCCAATCCACTGAAAACATAAAAACAAAACTTATAGATAACTCGGCTCTCTGTGTGTGAAATGTTAGTTATTCCAATGAAAATTTTCACATTCAATGAACTCAAATTTAATTTCAATTTAAGTGTAATTTATTATCATAATTTAAAATTTGAACTGATTGTTCAGACATTTGATAAAGTAGGTAGGTATAGGTATCTACATACAATCATAAAATCAATTTATTTTCATTAATTAATAAGTCAATAAGTGTTTGAAATGTGTTATGTCTTTTGTTTATGATTTTTACAGATTTTGTGAATTCCAAGTTTACTAAGGGCCAGTTGTTTTTGCAACCCATTTTTTCGGTGAATGACGATTTGAAGGAAATTCAAATGTGAAATTTTCCGAAACAGCTGGCCCTAATAGTGTTCATTTGAAAGGTAAATTTCTGATTGTCTCTATAAAAATATAATCTATCTTCTATTTATATAAAGTTTGGTCTGTGGTGGGCGGGCAGCTTGGATTTGATTTTTATAGAAATCTATAGTTTTCATCTGAGATTGATGAAAATTTCAATGTGAAAACCCCCCCCATCTGCTACTTCCGCCCCTCAAAGCTAAATAAGAGGAAAATTACTGCCTACATCTGTTATCGAAAAACTCTGTGTAAGGCCCGGGCAACGCCGAGGACTGAAGAAAACTGACAATATTTGTTTCTAAAAGGCAATGATCCCGAAGCAAATATTTTATAAATACTTTCAGCTTCACAAATCCTCCAATTATTATAATATCCAGGTCTGCGCTAGTTTATTCATACAACCAATTATAAAACAAAAATTTATTAAATACTAGCTGACCCGCCAACGCTTTGGCTAACGAAACACAACGCCATTTACTGGATGGTTACGATAGATAACCAAATGTTGTGTCAATAAATTAACTCACACCGCAATCTGTCAGAAACTTATGGAACTTACAAATATTTTCAAATAATTATCCCGTAAAAAACATTTAATTCGCAATAATAAATATTGAGGTCAATAATCGCAATAAAAACTATCCCATCTTTTAAGTTGGA
The DNA here is from genome assembly GCA_951813805.1 of Limnephilus auricula. Taxonomy (NCBI): domain Eukaryota; kingdom Metazoa; phylum Arthropoda; class Insecta; order Trichoptera; family Limnephilidae; genus Limnephilus; species Limnephilus auricula. The sequence goes on along the minus strand of OX638397.1, from coordinate 17,450,464 downwards.
CCAAATTACACACAGTAAGCCAAACTTCATCAAAGTCAGTTAAGTAGTTTTGGAGTTTACCTCGGACGAACATTGTGACGCGAGATTTTATATATAAAGATTATATAAAAGAAAATATTTTTAATCAAAGTCTTATTATGTATGTGTAATAACTTTTTCTATTTATAAAGACAAAAGTAGAAGGAATTTAAATATTTTCAGATTATTTGTAACCCGGAAATATTTCTATTTCTTTTTTTTTTTAAAAAGGGATGAGACATTTATAATGAAAACAATAAAATGCTTATATGTATTTATTGATTGCAGACCACCAGCCGAAATATAAAAGTGAATTCAAATACAACGGTAACCAATCACAAATGATTAAAAAATAATAAACACTTTGTTTTTATAGGTTTTTAAAGTGAATAAAGTACAGCACCTTGAGAATAATATATAATAATAATCATTCAAGCACTACTGTTTACTTCAAAAGTTTATTCCATTTTTATCACTTTATAAGACACAAAGAAAAAACATGATTTCTATTGTTCCTTTTATGGCCGCCTGCATAGATAGAAATAGTCCAAATACGAAGCAAGGTGCTCTCTCTTTCTAACACTGTTTAATCATATATGTCACCGTAATACAAAATGAGATAGTATGACTTTTATGAGTCATTGTCAGAATGGGAGAAATATCTCCCAAAAAGACTCCACGACTGTTTGACGTTTGAGAGAGATATCTCCCAAAATTGCTCTAGGGGTTAAGCATGTCATGTTACTGCATTTGATTACAAAGAGTCTTTTATTATTATTATTTATTATTAAGTCTTGACAAAAATAAAGTAAAAAATTGGATAAATATGTATTTACTTACATTGGGAATAGCAATATAAAAGGTGTGTGTTACGAATTCCAACCACATTATTGCAATTAAGATCCACCTCCAGCCCGTGCATGTTATCTCGAAACTTCAGGATCGGAACTTTGGCCTTTATCATCTCTGGCTGCACAAACATATCTGCAATAACAAAAATTCAACATCTCCATAACTAACCCCTCAGGACTCTGGCATATTCTGTCAGGTCACAGTATTTCCGCTTTGCAATAAAATACAAATAAGTGGTGTATTTCTGAACGAATCTGAAAACTAAGACTGTTTTGGAAAGGTGATAAAATACATATTCAAATTTTATTATTAGAATTTTTTTTAAATATTTGAATTTTTAAAAATAATTTAAAAAACGTAAGGTTTTTTCTAACTAAAAGACGTCAAACGTAGGTTTAGGTCAAGGTTTTTTTTAATAAAAGACGTAAACTCAGACGTCAAACAGTACGTAGGAACCGTAATTTGCACTTTTTAGCGATGCAAACATTCGCAGACGGATTCCTACACTACTGATGATGAAAAAAAAAAACACATTGGATAATAGATTTATTAGATAAATGTACTATAAATGTTATTGTCACCTCACTTTTTTGTCATTTCATATAAAAATAATTCATAAAAAAATTCACAAAGTTTCATAAATATTTCTCAAATTGCGGTCGGAAACTTTTGTTTTACAGAGGTGAACATTTTAATTCTTCTGTTTAATTTCAAGATTTGAATATAAAGCGTGGTACTTTCTCGTTCTAACCCGTTTTGATTATATTTCTCACCATGACAGAAGGGAGAAAGAACGATTTTTATGAGACCTTTATGAGTTCCCAAAAGTGAACAAATTTGCCCAAGGGGTTAATAACTCAGGTGCGGGGTATACGTCATTTCTATGTCTACCTACGTTAAATTGTCGTGAAAACAAGCTTATGTGCCCAAGCGGTTAATGGGCATATTTCAGTGGCTGATAAATTTGAAATATTTCTTCTTCCCTGGGGTTCTAGAGGTGGTTTTTAGTGAATGCACAGGATTAGAGTTAGGGCCGTCTGTTTCAACGCTATCTACAGTAAAATTTAAACTGGCTAGCTTTACACTTGTAAGTTTTTTCCTAAGTTTATGACTTCTGGCCAATGGGCACATTAGATTGTCAAAATGCAATGTGCATTTTGAAAATCCAATGGATCCGGCCCTTAGATAATTCTGTTTTAGGCTAGGGAGAACTAGGGTGTCAATAAATATTTTATAGGTAATTTTATAACATCACTCTATGAATAATAATAAAAAAATATTACACAATAAAATATACACATTACAAGACATAAAAAAAATACTGTAAAAATTATTCAACCGGCTTGTAACCAACCGTAAAATTCACCTGAAAAACTTTTATGTACATGATTCCCGTGCAGCCTTCAATTTACATGCTTGGTATACAATATACTTGGTATACAATATACTTGGTATACAATATACTTGGTATAACGAAGCCAGAGTTTATATTAGCCTCTCAGAAGCTGGTCATACTGTGATAGAAGCTATGACTGAAGCTGGTGATACTTTAACAGTACACAACTGCTAGCCATGTACAAATCGTACATCTGTCCCACTGGCAGCCATCTCTGGTATCTACAGAAACGGCCGGTCCCTTTGATAGATTCTCTTATCTTAACAGATTGCAATCTTTGTACAGGAGTAAGGTAGGAATGCTGTCACTGTTCTACCAGAATTTAAATGGAAGGTGCTACATGGAACTAGCGTCATTGATCCCTTCCGCGCCGGTGCAGAGGGGAAACATGCCAAATACGCGCCCAACATATGTTCACAGTTGACATTTAACACATGAGAATGGGTCGTTTCCACAACTCATTCTTGAGTTCAACGGTTGCGGAATGTTTTGCCTCTACTCCCTCCTACAATATGGGTCTCTTCAAGGCCCAGGTTTACTACTTTGTTTCCCCAAAAAGACCCTCTTCACAGCATACCCAAAGATGACATAAGCCCCGAGGGAAATTATTTTCCTCAGGGCCTCTTGTGTGAAGTTAATAATAATAAAAAAAAATTCTGGGTGGGCAAGACACTGCGTGGAGAGCTTCGGTTCGGACGTAGGTGATGTTTGTCAGTAATATGTTAAAAACTTATTGACTTACCGCAAGTCTTAATAATATACTCCAGGATGGTATCAAGATGCCCCAGGGCCTGCGCCCTGCTGTCCACTGAGTCCTGCGGCCTCACCAGCAGGCAGAGATCCATGTCGGAGATGTTGGAGCCGAAACCAGAGGCCGTGGACCCCACCAGATAGAGGCTGTACCGTGGAAACTGGTTCTTAATCGCCACGTATAGGAATCTCCACAGATTCATCTTGTTGGCGAAGGTCTCTTCTGTTTGCTGGCACACCATAAACTTATCCCACACTTCTTGCGACAATTTGTCCCACTTTGAACCTGAAATGAAAATATTAAAAAACCGTTTTTAATATTTATATATGATTTAATAGCTTCGTCTCATTGCTCAGGGAGTGGGAACACAATCTGTAATGATCCCAAATCTGTAATCATCCCAAATCAAGTTGTGAGCTATAGTGCTCAGGCTGAATGAAACTGGGAAACAGTGCCTCAAACAGACGGTGTGCAACGGAAGAGCTAAGTAAGTGTGCAAAGTATCTAGAAATAATTGTACATTGATTGAATTATTATCATAATAAGTATGAAGTCACAAATAATGAGTGAAACTTCATTATGCACTTTGGTAATATTTTATAGTTATATTTAGATAATGATCGCGCTTAATGCAAATGGTTTTTTGAAATAATGCTTCTATTCAACTTAATTACATTTAAAAAAAGTGAAATAATAATATCATTCCTTAGCTAATATATTGGGTGCACTGATGAATAGACATTTCTAATAAAGTTCCATCTTATTTCTAAAGTATTCAGTCGACTTTCATCCTTTCTCTGCCAGTTCCATGCCTCACTGCTATACATCAGGGTTGGTATCAGTACTTCATTGGAGACTGCTAGCTTCGCTTTTTTGGACAGTTATTAAATTCAATTAGTGAAATTAAGGTAGGTAAGTAAATAATATAGTTACCGTTGAGCAGCATCTTGGGAGTCTCCTTGACTTGAACGAGGTGCCTCTTGGACAAGTACTTGTCGGGCGCGATGACTGGCTGCGCATAGTGGTGGTGCAGGAAGGGGGCCCCAAAGAGGCGGTGTCCCCGCAGTGCCGTGCGGCTGCCGTCGTAGCGCCGCTTATTGTGGAAGAACACGGTGGGCTGCAGGGGGGCCACAGGCTCGTTGGCGCTCAGGTAGCGTGGAAAGTAGTGGTGTCCGTGATTGTGGTTCACCCTCATGGGGCTGGGCTCGTAATGACGCCGCAATCCTATAAAGATTACTTTTGAAAAGATAAATATTTAAAACCAGGCTTAAGATGAAGCTATTTGCCAAATTACTATTTAGATTTATCTTTACTACGAATCGGTTTACATTATGAATATGAAAAAATATGCTATGGATACAATGAAGCTTCTCCTACCTTCTTGATTTATTGGAATTAAAATAAAATTATTAATTACGTTACAAAAAAATATAAGCGTAAAGTACACAATAATTTATTTTTTCATTAAATAAATATGAAGTTATATAAGAAACAACTTTTAATAAATACCCCCTTATGGCTAAGATTATTTTTGACTATTTCCATTGACTAACTTTTTTTCATTCTTGTAAAATTATTCATAAAAAAAATAAAAACAACTTTGGCGCTACTTTCCTTGTCCAGATGATACCAAAAACACGCGGAGTGCTAAAGGGGTAAGAAGTCAAATGTTTCTGGTGTTTATATTTCTCTTAACTATAATTAGAGATGACTTAACTATAAAATAGAGATCGATTTATGGATGTTCAGTCAATAAATCGATAGCCAAAGGCTCAATCAGCGCCATTCAGATTTTTTGACATTTGAAAGGTCTCCGCTAAACACCAATTTTAGATCTGTTTAAGCATTTCGTCTGTGCAAGCGTAATGCATCGTAAACCACCACATATGCAAAAATGCTTTTTGAATATTTTTCCAGTGTATTGGTGGTAACATATCGTCTAGCAAAATATCATAAACTAGAAAAACCTTTGGATCTCTGTTTTTACGATTAAAGTACATGTCTTATCCCGCTTGGGTTAAAATCAGTTAGTTGCGGTACGTCGTAAACGACATTATGTACGGTATGACATTTTACATCAAGCATTCTTTACATTGTATTTAATATTTTCTAAGATTATATGTTAAAAGCCACAATATTTCTGTTTATCATTTGTGAAGTTATGCTGTTTTTGGTCTCCAAAATTTGTATTTTGTGGCTTACGACATATAACGGTTGCATTGATGAACAGAAAAGCACAACTGTAATGTTGTTATGCGTGTCAGCTGATCACAATTTGATAGAAAGCTGAAACAGACCTAGAAACGGCGTTTCGCATGTGAGTGTGTGAAATTGAGGCATACTCAGAGCAACTTGAACCCAATACCGGAAATAATTCCAAACATATAAGGCATCCAATTAAAAGATTTACCAACCCTGTAATTGGAAAGGACTAAAATCAAAAAGGAAAAGCTTCAGCAATATTTTACAAGATTTAAAACAGATATTAGAAAAGGATTACCATTCCTTAACTCATTTCATCAGAGCCATTAATTTAAGGCAGCTATCTTCGAAGGCCTTCTCTCCGAGCCATCATAATTTAGGGCTCTTATCATTATTTCACGCCATCATTATTTTTACATAAAAAGTATGCATTGACTTCTTACAGTTTTTTTTTAGTAGGATAAAATCATTTATTAATAAACTAAGACAAGTTAGCACCAAAATTAATTCAGTCGCTGTGGTCAGTTTCAGTGTCAAAATAATATCAGATGGTATGAGTTAAACAGGGATCTTAACCCCTCGCAGGCCGCAGTCCCCCCGGCGGGTCCGGATATTTGAAGCGATTTTGCCCCTTATGTATAAAGAAATTGTATGAAGAACAAGGTCAGAATCGTTTGGGCCATTCTTTCTTTTCTTTTTTTTAAAAAGAAAGACAAACATTCCCGGATTACAAATAATCCTACATTTGAAAATCTACTAATACAACCATTCTCGTTCTTGACATAACGAAATACTGGATAGCATTTAGCCACTCCGAAAAATTCAAATTAATTGCCAATGACGCGCCGGGCACCTAAGATGGCGGACAAAATGGCTGCCGCTTGATAATATGAACAAGGGCGTCGCCAGCCGATAGTCCAGGGGGGGGCAAGTTGATATGGAGAATGAGAAAAGTATGAATTGTAGGTAAAGTCGAGAGCACATGAAGCTTTTCACTTGTTGTACGAGCCTTACGTCTACGGCGATTGTAATAAACGTTACAGACAGAGTCCAACATGTAAAGCTACACGAGCTCTTGACTGTACAATAAATAAGTTAGGTATTACATTTATTAGAAAAATTCAATAAAAATAATTTGGGAGTTTGATTTTGAATAAGTGTACAGTGTATTTTTTTTGTAATTAGCAGATTTTAATATAAGGGCAGACAAAGATTAGGTTAATTAAAACATAATTTTCGGGGGTTTTTTGTAAACTTCTCGACCACTTTATTATGAAAAAAGGTTCCATGAATAAAATAAATCAAAAATTTCAACGCTTTTTCGATGTCGGGATTTAACAATAACATAGAGCAGAGCGAATTAGTTGCGCGTAGATATTAGGAACAGAATTGGTAAATTCGACGTACGGCAATGAGTGATCAAGCTAGACAAGTCAAAGACTTAGGACTTTAGTTGCGTTGCATTTTTCAACTTTTTTAGAATCACTAAGGGGGGGCAGCTGCCCCTCCCTGCCCCCCCTTGAATATGAACGCTGTCATATTCAAAGTCTATAATTTTTTTATACAAATAATGTGGAAAGCATAGATTTGAGTGATTATTAGGAAGTTCGTTTTATCTACATTATTTTGATGTAATTTTTGTAATATATCACACAAGAAATCTTATAAAAATTGAATTCCTAAGAAAGGTGAGAACTGTCAAATATTTTACGTCGTATTGAAAAAATATATTTTTTGTATGCTGGCTTTCAACAAGTTAATGGACTGTGCTTTCTCATATAATTTTCTCCAATTTGCTAATAATAAACATTATAATTTTTTTTTAAATCTCGTTTTATAATATTTTATGCTTTATATTTTGGTAATCTCAAATATTGATCTTGTCGTTTAGGAGGCTTATAATTAAAAAAAAACACTATTTGAGCAAAACTGTCGATTACAATCTTTTGGCAATCATGGCTTGACATTATTATAATAGTCTAACCTATTTTGTTTAAGTTATTAGACTGGGTTATAGTTACACGGTATAAGTTATGCCTCTGTAATACCAACAATCTGAAGTTTCGGAAATTGATTTGACGTTTTCCGGAACCTTTCAATGTTTAATTTTATTATTTGTACCTTTCAAATTGGATAATGTGGATATATTGTCATATCGATATATTCCCTCGTTAACTTCGTACGACTTTCCACCGAGGCCTGGTTATCAGATGCTTTTAAGCTTGGCTTGGCTGGAATGTCGAGCTTAGTGTGGGCTTGCACATAACTTCGTTATACAGTTCGTAAGCATAGATAACACAAATATCAAAATGTTCTTCAAATAGTGTTTATTAAAAAAAAAAAATATTGAAATGTACACAGCACAAATTTCATTTATTTGATACACACAAGGTGATGCAAAATTATTTATATTTCTGGTAATGCATTAAAAAAATTTACTCCCAAGATATTTATAATTGAATTTTTACACTGTGTTTTAACATGACTTTGACAATTGTGACTAAAATAGAGCATAATACAAGTCAACAAGCCGTAGATCCCTATACTCCTCAAGAATGCAGAATAATTGTGTTACATTTTTTTTTTCAAACATTTAACTACCTTAGACAAACTACCATAATAAACCTAATACTTAATTAAAACAATAAATAAAGAAGAAACTTTCTACTACAATACATAAATACTCGTCACACTTAAACATAACCACGTAAACACCCCAGCACAGGTTCTCCTAGTGAGGTGTTCACAAAACATACAACATTACCCAACCACAGTTTCACATTCACAAACCTACCTTACACATAACATAATAAAAAGTTCATAAATTATATTATTATGTATAAATAACTTTATGTAAACTCTGTAATATTATATAGAAAAAAAAAAAAAAGCTAGGCCGTGTGTGTGGGGGATGTGTTATTATGTTTTCGGTAAATGTTAACTCCTCCGGGCTCGACAATATTCTGTCAGTAGGTCAGAATATTTCCGCTTTCCATTAAAATACAAATAAATTGAACATTTATGAGCGTATTAGAAAACTAAAAACTGTTTATGAATGGTAATGATATATGCTTTTATTTTATTATTAGAATTATTTTATTGTAATTTCTTTACTGTAATTATTATTTTATTGTAATTTCTTAAGTAATTTATTTTTTTAATGCAAATTACCTTATGTTTTTTAAAATAACAATTATTGGTAATGAAAAAAGTAAACACGCACGAATGTTATTGGGCAAATGTATTATAAACGTTATCACGTTCATCACCTCACCTTTTTCTCGCTTTACGTAAAAATAATGTTTCATGAGTTTTTCAAAATGCGGTCAGAAACTTTAGGTTTCATAAAGGTTTACATTTTAATTCTTTTGTGGTTAACTTTTAGATTTGAATATATAGCTTGGTGTTTTGTCTTTCCAATACTGTTTAGATCAAGATACGTCCCGCGGGGCGCACGCGGCCCTCAGCCCCTATCATTACAGCCCACTACCACGTGATAATATCATGTCACTGAGAACAAAGCCAAACAAACAAAATTAAGACTGTGAATTAGATGAGTATTCTCAACTTTTACTGAATCTGATCACAGAATTTAACAAACTTCGCAAAATCACTTTGTGGCATCATTTTGAATTAAATTAAAACAAATAACTTTGTTTAAACCATTAATATAATCACAATTACCAATAATATAATTAATAATTATACATAAATAATTAGGTAATTGTTTTAATTTAATACAGAATTTAACAGCCGTTTTGAAGATTTTCGCAAAATGCATAAAATGGAATTCCACTTTTCAACAATTCATTCACTTTTGATGCTGCTCAGGCACCAATTCATTTGCAAATGGAATTGATAGATCTCCAACCCGACAGTATTGTAAAGGATAAATCTAAGGAAGTTAATGTTACTTCATTTTATATGCAGTATTCCAGAGTTTGAATAACTATCCAAATATAAGAAAGCCTGCAGCCTTAGCGTCCATATCTGGCTACGGCTGCGGTCAGTAGAGACTACCTACCTTACCTTTAAACTTTTATTACTTTTATGGAGCTCAGTTGGACTAATTATTTTGAATACTGTTTGTGAAAAGCTGTTCATTTTGATTATTTTAGTTTATGGTTGATAATGTTTGATAAACCGGTTCTTTTGTGTTAAATTTGGTATAATTCCTTTCTGCAGATCCTAGTAAAAACTTTCAAAGTATTTTGTATTAGAATTAATAAAGAAGTGTTTAAATAAACTTAAATATGTGGGTGACCTTCTTAGGCCGGGTGCGACTCTTAGGTCGGTTCGCCCAACGGAGTGTTAAAGAAGAATAAGCACCTTTATCATATGTAGTTGTGGAGGAAGAAGTGGTGCTGGAGCGTCCAGAGTCATCCGACTCACACTCGGAGGGTGCCGGGGATAAATGCCCCTGTTCTCCGTGGTGCACGGGGGCCCGGAAGGGACGCCTCGACACCCAGTGCTGGCTCTTCTTCTGCCCATGAAGACTGCGCGGTAGGGTCTGTGACTGGTAGTATAGCGGGGGCCCCATCCGCTCCTTGGGGTGCAGCGTATCCCCCGAGTACTGGCTGCCGTTCAGCTCTCCGAAGAACATCATATTGGCCGGCACGCTGGGATGGTAGTACAAATAGTGATAATATGTCACATCCGAAGCCCCGCCATTTCCACACACTGACATTTGTCAGATTAATTCACCCCAATTTAGTTAGCCATCGCGAATTATAAATAAACACTAATATTACGAATGTTTTTTATTTATGTAAACGTCAAACATGAAATCACGCACAGTATCTAGAAGAAAGGCCCGAAACTGTAATAATGATTTGACTTATTAATATCTTAACAGTTGACAATCAACTGGTGACAACCCGATCTGAAAAGAGAAGATAGTTAGTATTTACATTTGGTTAACTGAAAGTGGATGTAATATAAAAACAGCGGAACTCTAAACGTTATAATACATATTTACGCATTTCTAATAATAATTGCACAAGGAATGGTGCCTAATTCACTCGTGTTAAATTCAGTAAAAGTATTACCCACATCCAGGTTTACCTTGGACACAAGGACAATAAGCGTCATCCGACGAAATAAAAAGCATCAATTTATTGAGAAATGTCTAGTAAAACTGCAACACAAAATAGTAACGTTTTATACGATAAAAATTAGCCTTACCGAAAACCGATGAAAATCGACGATTACTTTGCGCACTTCGCGGCAGAAAATGCGAGTTCGGCCCCGACACCTGACAAGTGACAATCTGACAAACTGACAACTGCTGACAACCCTGACAACAACTCAACGAACCTTAAGTTGGTCATCTTGATGATGCTGTAGCGAATAAAATAATGGCGTATGTTGACAAAGGGAATTGTTATTATTGCAAATGGCAACTCTCAGATGTTACTGTCATTTAGTATTGTCAGGTGGAATCGTATTTTGTAATGGTGTAAAGGAAAAATAATGAGCTTAATTTACAAAAAAATCGACAAGGTAGCATTAATAATTCATGTATATGGTCGTTAAAAGTGAAAGTGATTTATACCCACTAGTGAATACATCTAGATTTAAACAAATTAACGAATTTTTGCACCTCTTGTTTAGGATAAACATGTCGCAGAATCTTTCTGGAAATTATTTGGACTATATGGACGGTGTTCCTGTCAAAATATCCGAAAAGTACAAGCCTCCTCCGATAATAACACTACCCTACGGAATAATCGAAAGCACCACTAAGTCTTCTGAGGTGGTTGAATCGATTCATTATGATTTTAGTCTGGAAAATAATGTCCTTAAGAAATTAATCGAGTGGCAAAATGCTAGAGAAACTGAACGAAATGAAAGAAATCATCGGTTGCAACTACTCGAAGAAGCTAAACAGCGTGAACAAGATCTAAAAGCCGCCACAGAAAATGAAGAGAGACTCAAACAGCTCAGCATTTCTGAAGTGTCATATCCTAGCACCGAGGAGATTAGTGAGATATCTCCCGATGACACGGAGGAAAGCAAGCCTCAGGAAATTCAAGCCGTACCAGTGAGTCACAACAGTGAGCAAACTAATCAGCAATTGTGTCAGCAAATCACTAATTCCGAAGGTCAAATGGAAAACACTCTTTCGTACGGGAACTGTATGGTCAATATGTATTCTTCCAACCAATATTTGGAGAGTTCCAAGCCAGACATATTGCAGCCGACCCCCGTCTCTCCTCACAGGACTTGTGCCCCAACGAATCTCTTGGACGATCCTGATCCTATACAACAATTCCAACAAAGCATCAGCAACAAAAGTCACCACAAACTCTCTTACATACGACCATCTTATATGAAAAATAACGTAGATAATCTCACTTTCTCCGATTTCGAGAATGACACGTCGAGTCCTTTCGACAATATGGAGTTGAAAACCATCAACGATTTGGAACTACTTGCCCAAGTTCTAAGCACTAATCAGTCAATTGTGCATCACACCAATATGGATGAAAGCTACGGTAAACAAGCCATGCTGAATCAGCCTAGTAACGGCTTCACCCCCACACAGACGTATTCCGCAACACATTCCACTAACAATGCTGACGTATATTCTCCTAAGTCAGCTTATGTTAACACACAAGACCTAAGTTCTACCATGGCACCGTACACGTTTACTCCCGGATCCATGGCAATGAATAATGGTTATTACGATGGTAGTGGGAATGAACAATCAGCCTTTTCTCACACCGGGATGACCAATGTGGGGCAATATTACGCTCCTGATTACGGTTACACTGTCTCTAACACTATGTTCCAACAAATACCAAATGTGAGCGGGTACAATCAGATTAATGATAAAGTGACCCCGCATAACGGCCAAAGCGAGGCAAGCCTCGATATCAGCAATGAAGGTGGCAATCAATTCAATCAGTCCTTGAATAATCCTTATGAGTATTATGGGAACTACGCATTTTACCCTGCGACCACATTTAACACTACTTATTCTCCTCCGGTGAATGTGAATACCGCGGTCATTCTTAACGAAGAGGTTAAGGAAGAACCGAGGAAGACAATTGGATCTAGATCGCGCAGTGTTCCGGACATTGTGAGGGAGTTGGATGAAGAAGTGACAGAGGCTCGTCAGCGAGCGAGAGACAGATCCCACAACTGCAGTCCCGCGTTGCAGTCTGCGGCGGTGAAGCCCCAGTCCGAGAGGCTGAGCCCCCAGGAGGAGCTGCCTGACATATTCCCTGACCTGGCCCCCAATCTTCAGTCCATGTGTAAGCACATCAGCGCTATGGGCTTTCCCCTGACCCGAGTAGCTCGAGCCTGTCACCGAATTGGAGTTGATGATAAGAAGGTGATTATTTCTTAATTTATCTTTTCATTTATCTCTTCATCTATTGATTGAAATATGAGTCATTACTCATTACAAGCATTCACTATTTTTTTGTGAGTTTCCTAGGATGACAGTTTAAGTTTTAGATCTGCAGTACATACAAATTTCAATTATGTTTTTTTTTTTAATTACTGTATAATATTTTTGTTGATATTTTGTTTTTTCTTTATGGGAAATTAACAGTGATATTTTTATTTTTTGCAAATGGCAACTTGCAATTGTTTTTCCTGTGGTGTAAGATTTCAAACGAGAAAAAAAACGAGTGTGCTTTAGACCACACAACTGAAGTAAAACTTCTAGAGAGAAAGAAAATGTTGGCGCGCACTGCTCTCTCTTGCTCCTACAGTATTTATAAAATTGTTCAAGAACAAAATGAAATTACGAATAATCTTCATGCACTGGCTATGAGAGGAAGAGAGAAAGAATATGTGCGCACGCACCGCTCTCTCTCTTGCTCCTACAGTGTGATACAGCCCGTTCACCTCGCCTGACTACACTTTTCGTAACACTCTCGTCACGCATTCGCCAGCTTACCCCCCAAGTCAAGCGTGCGTAAAGAAGTTTTACTTCAAAAACTGCTATAATTATTGGCCGACTTCTATAGCGCCGTTTTTATGAGAAAATCACTTCTAGGGTGCTTTAATTACGACACATGCTGTTTATCTAGATATAATAACACAATTTATTTTTATCAATTTATTGTTTACTAGTTAATTGCTTGTTAAAATGCCATTATTTGTCCTTGCGGAAATACAAACCACAAATTTGCTGTTAACTATCAGATAATAATTAGGTGTGTGTCATATTTTACAACAATAAATAGTAATGTATTTATTACTTTTTTGTTTCCAGATTGTTGAATACCTGTTAGTCATGGGCCAACTGATGGATTTAGGATTTCCTGAAAGTAATGTGGCCGAGGCATTACTTAAAAATAACTGTAATCGGGATAAAGCACTCGACGATCTCATTTCCTAGCTGTTCGTCTTCTCACATTATTACATACTTAGGTTTGGTTTACCCATAGAAACATTATATTATATATCAATATGTATTATCCTGGCTGATGCTTTTATTTTAACTATTCAACCTTAAGTATTTAAAATGAAGATGATTATTTATATGTATTTGTAAATAAAGTGTAGTTTTGCTATTTTCCGAATTTGTAAATAAATGCCCAAAAATTCAACGCAATAATAAATAATTATTCCACAAGTCATTTGGTTTTAATTTCAACCTGATGATTTCAACCGCAACTGTTATTGTATGTCGTACAGCAAAATATGTGTTTGTTTTCAGTAAAAAGTTTACAGTCTTAGTAACATATTATAAAAATGAACACAATGAACAAAAAAATTTGTTCGGTGACTTCCCTCATATTTTTTCAGTTCCATGACAATTCAGAATCATGCAACTTCAACAACCTTTGAAAAGTTATAAATTTTTTTGATAAAAAGTCCATAACCTAACCTATTTAACCAATTATTTATATATAAGAAACACAATAATACGTTGTTTTAATTCCACTTTATTATTTCTTTATCCAACCGGTTTCGGTTCAACCTGAACCTTCCTCAGAGGTGAATAAAAATATATTGAACATAATACAGATATACATAGTATTTAAAAGAAAATTAGAAGAGGGAGAGAGAGCATCAACTTAGGTGGGGGAGGTGTCTAAGAGGGTGGGGTGAAAGTGGGCGGGGCTAACGGGAATATTTTAAAAATGGGGTTATTCGACAAATCTAATTGTTTATTAATCGCTTGGGCACATAAGCTTATTTTCACGACAATTTAACGTAGGTAGACATAGGAATGACGTATGCCCCGTACCTGAGTTATTAAGTAAATTTTTTATTTTTTATTTCAAGGGCTTCAAGATTATTAAGTCATTTCTGTGTAATGCACCTGTCCCGGAAGATTTATTAAATGAGCGATCTTTATCTATTAGGTGGGTGGCGAATTCTGAGAAACCTACACTGTTTAGACATCTCAAGTGTTCGACCACCCTTGTTTGAACATTTCTAGCCGTTTTACCTATGTAAAATGCTGGACAATCATGACATATGTGTAGATGCCAGAATGGCTTAAGTTATTTTCTTTATCTTTAGAATTTATTAAAAGTTTACCTAGGTTGTTATTAGTATAGAAGCAGCTTTAATTTCTGTAGGGAATTTAGAAACACACGATAATGAAAAATTATTTATGAATAAAATTCTAAGCCAACCATGGTTTTTATTGTCTCTGATGTTGGGTGTATTATTATATGGGAATTTATTAGTAGATATGAAATTAAGTTTTTTTGTAAGGATTCTATCGATTAAGCCATTAAGTTATTTATTGCAATAGATTTGATTTTAGAGAGTTCTTCAGTAAAGTTAACGTTAGGTAGAGGAATAGTGACAAGTCTGTGAACCATAGAATGAAAGGCAGAATGTTTATGGGAAATGGGATTGTTTGAAGTACTATGAATTACGGTATCTTTCTATAAATATTAACTTCGAATTTATTATTCAATGGATAGGGATAGGTCTAAGATTTTTTTTCCTATTTCTAATGTGAACTGAATTTTTTTATGGAATGAATTTAGGAGGGACAAGAAGGAGGTAAGTTGATGTTTGGTACCTTTCCAAATACACACTATGTCTTCAATATAGCGTTTCCACAAAATCACATTTTTTAAAAGGGTTGAGTTAGAATTAAAAATATTTTTTTCCAAGTTATCCATGAAGATAACAGCGAAAAGTGGGCTCGTCGGTAGACCCATAGGCAGACCTTCATATAATATCATTAAATTAAAAATAATTTTGGTTAAGACAGATATTAAACATACGGTCCCCGTTCACCATTTTTCAGATGTTATCAGTTCCAAATATACAGATTGTCTGAATAATTGTATATTTGGATTTGCAAAAATATACTTATTCATCAGATTCTGATATCAGGTTTACTTGTGGGTTTGTGCTTTGTATGCGATTAAAAGAATCCTTTGGTTTAAACGTGGCTTTAAGGTTGGCATCTTATTTAAGTAAGTGTTTACATGTTATAAGGTTGGGCAAAATCAATCAAACTATGCAACCCCATTCATCTGGAGTACTCCAGGGGTCCGTTTTGGGCCCACTACTCTTCACAAATTATGTCCCACTGCTACGCTGGTGACCAGCAAGTTCCCTCAAACCACAAGTAGACTGAAGCTGATTCCTTCAGTGACTGAGTTTCTCTGGACCGCCACAAGATGCCAGCGTAACATTAGGAAGCGACATCACCCCCAAGACTGGATGCTGAATTTTCTCTTAACCTCTCGCAGGCCGCAGTCCCCCCGGCGGGTCCGGATTTTTGAAGCGATTTTGTCCCTTATGTATAAAGAAATTGTATGAAGAACAAGGTCAGAATCGCTTGGGCCATTCTCGTTCTTGACATAACGAAATACTGGATAGCATTTAACCACTCCGAATAATTCATATTAATCAACAGAGGTGACTAAATAGCTAGTTAATTCATCTGTTGTTTCATGTCTAGTTTATTGCAATGTCGTGGGGCTGAAGGTAATTGGGAAGGGAAGGAGGTAGGAAAGAGAAAGGTAGGAAAGTGCCTAGCTGTTCAGATCTGGTCACCAAACACAGCTAAAGCAATGTTTCAATTCTGAATGGTGGTCTTACACCAGGGCGATACTGAGAGTATCTTCCACCCCGGAACATGCCACAAATATTCTATACATTATTTTTAATTAATTAATTGTGAAATAACACAAATTAATCAATTTTTTTAATTTGAACCCGCGACCTGGATTGGTAGTTGAAAGCCTTAGCACTCGACCATGGAGGCTGTGTGTATATGCAACTCTTTCTCAACTATCATATTAGCAAATCCAATTCGCATCCCAATGCGTTTTCGACACTGCAGCAAGATTTATCACTGGCGTACACATATCTAAATATTCCCACATTTTTGAGCATCTTAAAAATCTTTTATGACTTAAAGGTCCTGAATGAATCCAATTCAAGTTCTGCTGGATACAGAATGACTTCGGCTTACTTATTGGAAAGGTGTATTCTTTGTGCCAATTCACTACAGTCAACCCTCTGTCAGCAGCGACATCAGGATGTAGCAGGAACCAAAGCGTACACCAGATACTAAGTTCGGTGAGCGTGCCTTCGGAGTGTCAGGATCGAAAGTCTGAAATAAACCTCCACACGGTGGGAATTTAGAGCAAAACTTAAAACTCGTCTTTTCAGATAATCATATTTATCCGTAAATACAGAAACCTTTTACCTTCACACCCCGTAACATTGTAAATAACAAAAAGTATAAAAAATACAAATAACTATCGATAAATTTCATATTTAAACCCATAATATAATTTAATTTTTCGAAGAAAACTTCTTCGTTTTCACTTTGTGATGTCATTTTTTAAATTTTAATTAAAAGACAAAATAACTTTGTTTTCATCACTTTTTATTTATACACAATCTACATGTTTAGTGAACGATGTTCACCTCATCAGGAACAAATGTATACTAAACTTAAAAATTAAATATAGATTACATATGGGAGGAAAGGCTAGAAGGAAGGGGAAGGGTAGGGGAAGTTAATTACAATTAGGAATTTCAAAGTCATTAGCAGGGAAAGACCGGTTAAGTGGGAAAAGGTTCAAAAGAGGGTTTATAAAAATTTTCTGCTTATTTATTATGTCTGCTTTATTATTTACATTTTTTCTAATTTCTAATATCTCTAAATTATTTATCTGTGATGCCTTGTAACCCGTATGTAATACTTTAAGCCCATGGTTTTTGTCAAAATTATGATCATACTTTAATAAATGATCTGCAAACTCAGATTCACTGTTGCCATTTAATGCCGAGATGCCCATAATATAATTAGATGTAACTTAAAAATCACACATTATTATTGTAAGATTTAAAAAATGCAATAGTAGGTAGGCACTAAAATTCAATAATAAATTATTTTAGCTAAATTTAATTCGTATGTGTTTAATTTCATTTAAAAAAATATATTATTACCAGGTTTCCTAATTTGAAATAAAACTAAACATAACATTATGTCATCAGACTATTGATAGCTAACTAAGTTATCATATTTTTAAAATTGTATTATACAAATTTTCAAAATCACTGTGATTTACGATCTCTGAAATGCATTTAACATAGAATAACGCACGGCCCAAATGATAAAAAAAATTAGAATTCTGGAAAAGCAAAACTAATGGAAATGGTAATATTTGATAAATATTCATAATAAATTCTTAATTACGTAAAAAAATAACCAGTCTAACTAACTAACTAACTAACCATCACGCCGTTTAATAACCAGTCAAATCGAGTAAAACCACAAATGCTTCAAAATGCCACGATCTGACCCTAATGTACAAGAAAAGAGATACTGTGTGACAACTCCAGACGGGGTGACAAGGATTATCTCCAAGTCATACACAATAGATCCATCATTGCTCTCAACCCCCGATAGAGCAGTTACCACAACCGGAAATCGTCTTGCGCCACCGAGCGCAGACAGTGGATATCAATCTCCGTCCAATACCAATCAATCAAAAGCACGTCCTTCACCAGCACGTACTTCACCAACACGTACTTCACCAACACCATCAGGTTCCAAAATACTTTGTTTTGGAAAAACCAGAAAAAAGGAAGAAACTCCAGAAAAACCCAAGCCAAATCGCCAAGATGCTTATGTGTACATGGACAATTTAGAAAACAAAGCAATAATATTAGACGATGGAAAACCATTTGTAATTCCTGTGAACATAAGGGGCAAGTATTCCATCATAAACACAAAGTCAAGATTGTCTATTACGGTTTTAAAAGAAAAATTTGGTAAGAGGACCCGTTGTACCACACCTCAACGAGAAGAATGTCTGAGTATCGAGAAGAGAACTACCAATCAAACTGATGAAAAAACAAGGTGCAAGGGTAAGAAAACACCAAATCCACAATGTGATAAAGGTAAAGGTCCATGTTACTGTAAAAAGTGCTAAATATGAGAATACCAATTACGCATTAACTACTTTTTATTTATAAAATACTATACATTTTATCGAAGATAGATTTATTTCCACTTTGGCCAGTAAAGCTACAATAATTATTATAGAACGATGTCGCTTGCAGATAACGCCTTATTCATTGCAAATGCTCCATAGACAGGACTTTCAGCTTAGTTTATCGATAAATCTGTCATTGCATTTTATCAAACTCAAATAAAAGAGTTCTACCAGAGAATAATATATTATGTAGGGTCAGTGGGTCAACAATGAACCACATTTTTTTCCGAGTCAACCTGGGTCACCAAAATTTAATGTAGAAATGTCAAATAAATGTTCTTGTCTTCAGTATTTGTTTGGCTTTTTATGTGCAAAAACTCATTTTAGAGTTAGAGTTAACTATTAATTAGATATAATGATTTATATAAAAAATGACATTTTGGTTCACTGTGTACAGTGCTGGTACACAGTGAACTGCAGGCATCGTACACAGTAAGCCGAAGAGGTACACAGTGAACCAACATATTAATTCTCCTGAAAATTGTACTAAAAAGCCTCGAGAAAAATTAAAATATTAAGAAAATAATCAGGGCTTTATTTATAAACATAATTTTACAATTTGGAAAAACCATAGTTAAAAAAAAGTAGTATAATAAAAAAATAACTAAGGCTTTCAACATGAAAACTCGCATAACTATAAAAAAATAAGTAGCGTAATTTTTTACATTTAGAACAAAAGATTTAGCGAATGTTTATAGCAAATGTAACAGCAAATTTATAAAATGACAGCTGCTGCCTCTAAGTGCTTCCAAAAGATACAATTGGTTTTGGGAGAATATATTTAATGTCTTGTTCTTTTACATATGGTAAGTCAGGAACATAGGGTAAATAAAATTCATCTTCGCCCAAGGATCTGTCTAAGGGTTCCAACATAATTTCTTTTGTCAAGTCCATCTCATCATTCTCCATCCAATTCATGAGGTTGCTTGAATCTTTCAGAAAGATTTCTGTTTCTTCATCTGAACTGGGTGCTAGAACTGTATGAACTATTTTCTTATTTTTGGCATCCTTCCTCTTTTTGGCAGCTGATCGCTGTTGATTGATTTCGTTTTTTTTGGACGTATCCGTAGCAATCAAACTTGTCTAGGCTTTCTCTTATTTTTCCGAGGGCCTGCCTTTATTGAATCGCGGAATTGTTCCGGACCAATAAAATAAACCGACTCTGCTCTTGAAAGCCTAGAGGGTCCAGCTATTGATAAATCTTAGAAGTCTGCTGGTGACGTATCTTCTTCAATACTGAGTCTGATACTCGGCCATCAGCAGGTAATGTTGAAGTCTGGACAGGAACTGGGCGATCCGTCACCATGCTCGGTAAAAAGTCATCATCCAGATTATCTCCGAAGCCATGTACAGAGTGACCAGATACCGTGTACCCACATTCCTCTGGTTCAGTGTGCACCATGAAAATGAAGTTGTGGTTTGCAAAAATCTGATATTTGCTTCTAAAGGGACTTATCGCCTTTGCACAATGGAAATTCTAAATCAAATATTTTCTGTTCCTGAGCCCGTACTGCAAGCATGAGCTTGACACTAACACATCTACAGTGTGCTGTAGAGGTGGTGGTTCACTGTGTCCTGCTGGTCCATTGTTGACCCACTGACCCTACATAGTTCCAAAAACCTTTGTAACTATTCTTTGGTTCAAAATTAAAGTTAGGTTAGGTTAATATAGGCAGAATGTAATAAATTGTAATACCATTATACCAGTTAGCAGAAGGGACACTTTTTCAATTTTACAAAAATTTGAAGTCTTTCACTTTTACTGACTGCATTTCAGAGATTTTTTGATTTCCCATGGTAATCCTGGGTAGACCGGTTCTTCAATGTTTGTTTATAAATTGTACAGGGTAATTTGTAAAATTCTCAACCAAAATTTCCTCTGCCAGGGCTTTCCAAGAATTATCGTAACATTTTATTTTTTACATAGCCATGTGGGTTCCATTAAATGGGCCTGCGGGTTGCGCATCACTGATCTCGAATAATTTTAACACAATAAGGGCCAATTGTTCCACAATAATTCTAATTTAATCAATTGGCCATTTTGTTTTTTTTTAGCATTTTAAAGGTCCCCGTTAAATGCGTTTCAGCTTCCTTTCAATTGTAATAAGCTGAAAAGCTTAACATGATAGTCATCCTCTTCTGCTCATCACAATTTGTTCAAAAGCTGAAATGGACTAGGACAGGTTGTTTCACAGAATTTGAACCAATTCATCAAATATCAAGTTGTTATTACACATATTTCAGTTCTGTGAAACAACAGACCCATAATGGAATAATAACAGAACTTGATAAATTGTTCGAATTCTGTGAATCTAGCCCTTAGAATCAGCATAACAGAGTCTTTTCAAATGTCAAAATGGTGTTGAATAGCCACTCGATGATGTCACATTTGAGAAACAGTCTGTCCTAAAACAACTTTCCACTGCCTACTATGATGATCGCATAGGTGCAAATGCATACATACGCAGTTTCATGTATTTTTAAAATTATTTCTTTATACTGCTGTCAATTGCTTCAAATAAATGTACACAATATCCATAGTTGTATTACTTTAATGTGTTACCATCTGCCACTCCCTGTCCACCATTAGATGATCCAATGTGTTATAAACAGGAATCGAACCTGTAATATATTAGGCACCTGTCAGTGTCATAAATGCTAAATGTCAAGAGGTAAAGAGGGGAACAAAATTGAAAGAATAAAACAATTTGGTTGTATTTCTAAAGTTTATTGACCACATATGTTATTTATGATTAAATAAGAATATTTTTGATAACACGTGTGTGTGTGTGTGTTACTCAGAAGTGTCGAGGTTTAAGAATATTAATAATAATATATGCCTTAAGAGATAGAGTGCTCGATATAACTTCTACAAAAAACATTTACATATTCTTTAACCATTCCTTGGCTTCTATGACAACAGTAATTCAAAACCTCCAACTACTTATTTCCATCTAAGACTAACAATACATTCATTACTTTATATTATTTAAAAAAAAAACCTATTTCGCAAGGCATCAAATAAAGTAATAATATGAGAACGGTGACATGCTTTCGTTAGAGAAATAAAATTTTGGAAATCAAAAATAAAACCATATTTCTTCCATTAAGATTATCAAAAGCATACATAAAAAAACTTAAAATAAAAATAACCTGTTATACATATTATGTTGGAGGAGTCTTATTACTCGCTAGTGCAAATATTATCACAAGAAAAATAAAATAAGTCAACAAGTGTTTTAGTAGAAAGGTATTATTCAAGTTGGGTTCAAAGAAGTGTGTATTGTTTATGCTGCGGTGATCTCTTCTGTATCCATTGTCTCCTGGCCTTCCGTCTTAACCATCTTTCCGTCCACTGGGAAATTTAACGTAAATATTAATAATTGTACATTCACTATCAGTGGGGTTACAAGATGGAATCTGTTGAAATAAAGCACAAGCATTACAAACCTTCCCCTCCCTCGGTCTGTGATCGCCTCCTCTTGCGAGATTGCCAGGGACGTGGGAGTGGGTCCATGTCCAAAACCTGTTGGACCAACAATCATTATATTATATACACTTGTTCTGTACTCAAAATGCCAATCTAATATACAAGTGGACAAATTCCCTGTTAGAAGACACCAATACTATAGCACTACCATCTACATCTACGAGTAGCCAATATTATAATTCAATTGATGGAAGATATTATTACCTTATGAATCTGTTTGAAAGCAATCTGCCTCAAGAACTGTTGCGCTGATGCAGTGAGATCCTCACGCCTTTGTGGGGATAGATTTCCCACAGCATCCTGTGAAAAGAAGGTGATGATTAGTAATATTTTATTTCTTCAATAATTGCAAATTCACTTTGTGGTGTCATTTTAATTTAATGAAAATAAGTCACTTCGTTTACACCACTATTAATGCGATGAAGCAACCATTGGTTTTGAAACATGTTGATTATTTTGATTTAATAGTGGTGTATATGTCGCAAGCCAATCATAAAATATCTTGATCTGCCCCATTTTACGATCGGTCTACGATATATACAAAGTGATTTATTTTCATTAAAGTTATATTTTAACTCATAAATTTCTTCTACATGCTTCAGACCAAAGAAATATTTTCCTGATGCAAATCAATACACGTGAAACCTTACAAAATGGCTGTATTCCTACGGCTTTAGGTCTAACCAAGAAATTACATACAAAATCATTCTTTACAAGATTTTAAGATCTTACAATAAGACAATTCACTTATTATGGGGGTTACCTTACACCTTAACAAAATGGTTTTCCAACACACTTACTTTATAAAGATCATATCAAAGAATATGGAAAAAAAAGACTTAAAGTGGAAATAAAATTAGCATGTACTTACAATGTGCTCCTTCTCACAAGGGTCGAGGATGCCTGGTCCGGATTCCAGAAGAAGACCGCCAGCCACCACCTCCATCACCCGGCGGAGACACTCTCCGGGGGACAGCGGGGCCCCAGCACTGCTCGTAGCTTTCTCCACCAGCAACTCCATTGCCTATGTACATCAAGAGTTCATTAGTACAATTACTAAAGAAAAACTATAATAAATACTAGTGATAAGCAGACTACAAGTGGAAAATAGTGGAACTAGAAGTCCCATGTTACAAGCTGGGTGCACTATTTCATAGTGAAATAGTGGGACCAGAAGTCCCATGTTACGAGTTGGGTGCACTATTATATATAGTGAAATAGTGGGACCGGAAGTCCCATGGTACGAGCTGGGTGCACTATTTCTTGCTTATATACTTTGATGAAAATGGTGTTTGTTGGACTTACCCAAGCATTGAGCGGTGTCCAGGTGGGAATGCGACGGAGTAGATCTCTCAAGATGCGAATGGTCATGACACAAGACTGCAGGTTGGCCGCCCTAGCCTGCACACAAGAGAACATTAAAGCGACTGAACAGCTTGCACACCTTCGCTCAAGTGCCTCCATTTTATTGGTGTGTCAACATGGACAGACTTCAGTTCAGACACTCCCAAAGAGCATTGCATTCATTGGACCACATCAATTAATAATGCAAAGTGTTTGTTTGCTAGTTTATAAAGTTTGTTAAAGATTAGAAGAATGATAATTAAGAGTTCCGACCGTCTTGGGTGGACCCGTTAGCAATGAGTAATAAACAATAAACATGGCAGTACGACTTGGTGAATAGTTGGAGGTGTTAAATGTCTGTACCTGGAACCACTTGGCGTGCCTTAGGGAAGCCAGAGCGTCGAGACACTTCTGTCTGGGAAGAACGTCCTTGTCGTCTCTCTTGGGTGTTTCTGCACTCCCGACACCGACATCTAACGGTAAAAGGGTGTTTGACCATTTATATGTAACGGGGCAAACATCAGGAGCAGCCAATTAATTATTCATCAAAGCTTTGTAAAACCAAACTAAGTTAACAAAAAAAAAAAAAAAAACTAAATTGAGATAAAAAGAAAAGTGTATATAAAATAGAAATGATAACTATCCCCCTAATCAGCTAGAATCAGTGTAAGAGATTAAGACCCTACAACGGTGATGGATGTTTGCCCCACTACGGAAGTATATCACATGGTACACTGTGGCCAACGGGAGAGGCTGGCCCAGTAAGCGTGATATAGATGATCAAAAATCCTTTCTTCTCTGGGACATGATAAAATAACCTAAAACTATAATTGGAAACAGTGGCACATTAACAACAGGCTAAATGAAATCACGAACAAAGTATCTCGTCCAAAGTTGCCGAGATTCCATCACACCCCTGCGTGTGGAATCAGTAATGTGTTTGTTGAGCAGATAACTTCGAGGCATATTGACAAACTGACATATCTCCCCTCAGATCTCTGCAGCAAGCACTCATGGCATGGTTTTACTCAAGTACGTTGCTGTTGCTGTTGAAGCGGGCATTATCAACTACAACTATATCTATCACATCAAAAGACAATGAACAAAACATCAAGTAAAATAATATGTGTACAATATGGCAGCAAGTTTTTGGTAAGCAAAGCATGTTCAGAGGTAGCCACAGAGAAATCAGTCAGCTTGCACAATACAACACGAGATCAGAGAGGACATGAGATGAAAAGTGAGTGCCCACTCGGGCCGAAGAGTTGACTTCCAATGAAGTTACAAACAATTCCAGAAGACGGTGCTTGAGAGGTCCGTCCTTCCAATACAATACTTAACACCACTAGTGATTCCAATACATGAAATAGCTTCCTCAGATAATTTGTTCTTTTTCGTGTAGCCTTCTCGCCTGCCCCAAATATCTTGATTACCGATTTCGAATACCAATTTCAATCAGATCGCATCATAGTACTGAAACACAGTAACATGTGAATGGACATTATTTAGGAGACTAAATATAAATCACTTCCTAATACTAAGTAACATGAAATTGGTGTATCGAAGATCGCTGCGGTTGATAGTAAAGGTCCCTTACCGTTGGGCTCACGCATTACGGGGGACGTGAGGCTCACAAGCACCGTGATGTTCCCGTCTGTGATGTTCACCGCTCCCTCGGCCGGGCACAGCTCCACCTTGTACTTAAACTCATCCGTAACCTAAGACACAAAAGTAATAATTACTAGTCATGGTTAAGATTGCACTGTTAACCTCTCATTTGGCGTAAGCCCGCCGGCACACAGTGGCTGATATTCAGGCGCTGGTGCGACATTGGCCACTGATCGGCATATTCCTTTTTGTTTTCTCAATAAAAAAATAAATAAATAATAAATTTAATGAGTTGACATAAGAAAATTCGTTAAAAATAACATCTGAAACTACACTTACTCTGTAATTAGTCACAGAACAGAGATATGCGAACGCGCATTTACGCTGTTGTATTTAGGTGAGTTTGAAGGTGTGCAGAATCAAGCTGTTTGTGTACTTATAATCAAATATCGAGTTTAAAAAAATTCATTTTGGTGTTTATGTGCATATCATTGATTAGGTGATTTTATACCATTCATCCATTTATTTCGTATTTTTATTATACGTTATTGTGAAACCATTTTAAACCATTAACATTTCAACTAATAAGATTTAACAAAAATACTGTAATATTTCATATAAATACTAAAAAACAACAACAGACCACCAAACGGTCGAACGCCAAGAGGGTGCGCCAAAAAATCAAAATCCGCCGTGCGGCGGGCAAGTGCAGAGTTAAAAAATAAAATGCGATTTTAACCCTTAAGTATAAAGAAACTGGTCAAGGTCAGAATCGCTTGCGCAAATATCATTCCAGACGTTGTTTGTATTTCAGTACTCTGGCCTCTCGGAATGATCTGATATTAATTTTCTATGGAATACGGCCAAGAGGTTAATACCATGGATATTAATCTAATGATAAACCTTACCTTGGCCAGATGTGTGGGCAGCTCCTGGGCCACGCGCTTGAGCAGCGTCATGGTGGGCTTATCGGCACAAAGCACCACCAGTCGCACGCTGCGGTCTCCCTTCAGCAGCAGGCCCTTGGCCAGCAGGCCCACGCGCATCACGCCCTTCAGCACGCGCACCACCCCCCCCTCGCCCTCCTGGAGGAACGAGAACCTGCACCAGGGAATAATACATTAAATATACCAGGTAGATGGTAGCTCCGTACATAATACAAACAGACATGTTACACTAGCAAGCACCCTGCTTCGTTTTTGTTTCTAACTACCTCTCTAACCCCATTACATTCATTACATTCTTTCTATTAGCTAATTTAAGGGAATCAACTTACTTATTCCCTTTTCAATACAACTTATACTTAGTGAAAAGATCTGTACTATAAATAAATTAAAAACTTTTATGAAATTTTAAAATTTTGATGAATCCAACCTGTTCTAACACCTAATACTTGGTGCAATGTTTTAAGGAAAAAAAAATGTTCCAGGACAACACAAGAGTGCCTAATTTTTTTAAGTAGATGTAAAGTAATATGTAAAGAAGTTTAAATAACACGTAGTTAACTTACAGCTGATTATCGCGTCCGTCTTCTTTGGCTGCATTTTCTTTAGCTTCGGCTTCATCCTTCTTCTCTCCGTTGAGATTCGCCGCTTTGTCAGCGACAGGTGCTGCTGCCGCAGCAGGTTTAGGGGTTTCTGGTTTTGCAACAGTGGCAGGCTTCTGAAATATTCAGTATTTCATTAGAAAATAACACTGATAATAATCAATCAACAGCACTAATGTAGGGATGTTTGAACCCGCAACATATGCGATTGAAGATCAAATAGATGATTAGTGCAATTTTAAATTTTAGACTAGTTCCTGATTTTGGCATTTGATCAAATTCTGATAAATTATCAAGCTAAGGTGCTTTGATCAAAAGTTGAAACGGTTCAAAATTGGTAGTCAACGGGGATGGTTCAAATATTAAACATGGAAAATGGAGCTAATCATCTAACCTTTTAAGCCCTTGAGGTGATTTTTACAAAACCGGCGCTATACAAATCATCCAAATATTATGTATTATAAGTCATATGGAGTATAGATCAGATCTGAATGGCCTGATACTTCCCAAAAATTACTCTTCCACACTTTCATAGCCTTGCAACATTCCCCTTGTGTTGAATCAAAAAATCTTCGAGAGACTCAAAACAAAACTTGTTGGAATGGACACTTTAAGGGGGTTTTACTGAATTTAGATTATAATGCAGATAGCTGAGTGGACAAACCTTAGCCGGAGTGTTGGGCGTCTTGCTGAGGGCCAGCTCCGTGAGAGTGTCTGACAGGGACTTGAGGGCGCGCTCCGTGTGAGACACAACCCGCTGGATGACCTGCAACTCCTCCTCGGCCGGGTATATCTCACCGTGGCGGGACACCATGTGACGGTCTTCGGCCGACTCGGGACGGCGACCTCCCATCATCTGCACAAAAATACATTTACATGAGTTTTTTTTTGGATAAAATTTACTTATGACCATTATTTATACAATGAAACATGACTAAGACACCTCTAAGCTTGTTTTCATGAGAATATAACAAATAATGGGATGGTCCAATGCTCTGTAGGAAACCCGCTTGCACAGCGCGGGTGTAAACTGTGCGCCCTAAAGTTTAAGTTTAGACTTACGGAATTCAATACTTTGTTTGAGTGAAAGCACTATGAAACAATACAAATATTCAAGCTAAATTGTTTCCACAGAAATCGTTATAACTCCGTTGCTATTCTAGTTACAACCCTAAAACAAAAAGGAGAATATCTATAATAAACTACGCTTCACATTTCTGTTCAAAGTTGTAAATAGAAATAGATAAAAAATAAATAAAAAAAACTTATATTGTAGATATAGTTTCACCCGCCAAATCGCTTGACATTTTGTTAGACTTAGTTATTTTTTTATTAAATATTTTTGCGTGAAATGGTAGAAATTGATGGAGAAAGACGTGATTTTAGCATCGTTTTCACATAAAAACATCACATTTTTATAATTTTTTTTATATTTGCGTTCTAAATTTTAATATTTTTTTGTAATAATATAACTTGAATGTGTATTTCATCACCTTTCAAAAACAATTTACAGTATTCGGCTACGTTCTGAAATATTTCATTTATTGAGCTTTAATTGCAAAGCGGATATAACAAATTTTTTATCAATCTGACAGTTCATTAGGATCAAAAATATACACAAAGGCGAGAGACCCGAGTGGTTGAGAGAGATTAAGGGGAAGGCTTACGTGAGGTCCGTTGGGGTGGTGCGGGCCGAAGGGGTGCATGAGCGGGGGCGGGCGGGAGTGTGGCGGAGGGACCGGGGCGGCCCGCCTCCACCAGTCCATGTAGTCGCACTCCGAGTTGTAGCGCCGCCTCTCCTCCCAGTAGCGCTCCTCCTCCTCCATCTCGCACTGCATAAAGTCCTGCTGGAAAAGACAAATCAAGCACATATTAGTTATTTTACGTTTCATTTCAAGTTGCCTCAATGATCTTCACAGTCCTGCATTGCAATTTTCAAGACAAGTACTTTCTCCTTCTCCCCACAACATACATAATTGGTGATCCCAGTCCAACTGGTTACAGACACTTCTAGTAGGCGGGACTGTGTGGTATTCACGTCCTTGCTTGTAAATCTAGGGCTTGCGACTTGGCCATGCTTGGATGTATTGTTTACATTATACTATAATTAATTAATTTACCTTATAATTAATATTATAACCCATTGAATGTGTCCATCACAGGAGTTGTCTAAGTTATCAATGAAAAAGTGCCACGTAACATCTAAAAGCTAAACGAAGCTCCAATCATGTCTTTCTGGCATATTGATTGTAAATATGACTGATTTGAAGATTCTAAGAAGAGAAAGACTTAATGCATAGATAAAAAATTAAATCAAGTTATTATATGACTGGTCTAACTAGTTGCAGGAATGTAAAAGTTAGGATAAGGTAAAGATTTATTTCTTACTTTGTGCATTCGCCTGCGGGCCCAGAGTTCATCGAGCATCCTCTGCATCTTCTGACCGGGCATCTTTCTTTGGCGGAGAGAAGGTTTCACATCAACCACGAGATCTGGCTGAACCTGGAGACAAGTACAAACATTATTAATACAACATGACTTGTAAACAAAAGGTTTAACAATACATTTACGTTTCATACAAATTCAAATCACTTGAAAAATGGAACTCTTGGCACTAGTGCCAGGCTCGACAAATTCCTCAAACCTTTTACTTCTAATCATTATGATTTTGGGAAGAGAGAGACAATTGTTTAAATCTAGAGTTATTCAGTTACATAAGGTTAAGAAAAGTATAAGCTCTCAAACGCATTTCGTAGCGATGAGGTTGGACTATTTTATAAGGGTTAAAGTTAACCTTTTTCTTGTACTGAAGACGATGCCTGCGTCCCTTCATGTGCATCTCCTTGGCATTAGGATCGTTGAACCTGCAATCGCACAGCTTGCAGTTGAAGCTCAGCACCTTCCCGTCGTCCCCCTTGATCTCCTCGATGTAGTCCTGTCCCACGGGCTGTACCTCAGCCTCGGGCTCTGTGCCAGAAGTGTCTCCAGCTCCCTCTCCCTCCGTCTCGCCCATCGCCTCCGTGGCTGAGGCACCTCCCGCACCACCGCCCACCGTGCTGAGCCCTCCTGAGGAGACAAAGTTGATCTTAGCTGTGCCAGTCACGGTGGCTTTCTCTGCAAGGTCAAGGAGAAATGACGACTTAAGGATAATTTATTACTTCATTAAAGGGTATCAATGATATGATCCAACCACTCCCCTTTTCTCATAAGCGACCCGAGAGAGGCTACAGTCAATAACTTCATCCAGATTCCAACAGCAATCATGCAACTAGACAAGTTAGTATCGACCAATAATTAATTGAACACTAATGGAAATGTTTAAATAAATTATTCATTATCTAGTTTGGAATGTGTGTTGTGCGTTGCATGGACTGAACCAACATATTAACGAGAAGGGGGAAAGAGGTTAAAAACTCACACTGACAATACTAATATTTTACATACAAAGAAAACACCTTACATAATTTTTAGACAAGGAATATCAAACAATTCGAGCATCGATGATTTTCCAGAAAATGGTTTTGGTTGATACTATACACCGAAATATTATAGCGTTTCCTGGCAATCAAAATACATTATTTCTGAGCACTGGCATCATTGGAGCTTTTATAGCTTCTACAATATTTCCGGATAGACTACCTTACGTTTGTTTCCCAGCGGTGATCCAAAATAGACCTTCCATTCAGAGATAAAATAGAAAGTGTGTAGTTATTCAATTAAATTAAATTCTCGAGTAATTTTAATACCCAACTGTAGAAAGATGACTATAACATAGGACTCATTGATATTATTTACCTGTGTGAAGGAAGGTATTAAAACCACTTGAGAATTTAATAATTGGTTTATAGGATAACTATGCATTTTCTGTTCTGTTCTGTACTGTCCTAGGGAAGAAACAAACTTAAGTATACATATTTCCAATTTTAATCCTTTGCCATTTACCACTAATTAAATCCCTTATAAATCATTACCCTAATTATCATAAAATCCATTCCCAATCGAAAGTAATAATCTAGTTCCGAGTCAATTGACATTAAATATAACATCTTATCAACAAATATTTTGTCAATAAAAATTGCTCAACCACTGTAATCAAAATATGGATTTATAAAAATAAAATAATCTCAGCATGTTATTGAAATTTTAGAAATACCCACGGCAGATCACGCCACAAAATTATAGCCAGAGACAAAAAACAATGAAGGCGTGAAAATATGCACAAAAAACTTTTCACTGTGGAAAATCACAAAAGGCACAAACATGCATTTATAAAAAGAAATACACATCAAAGTCAATTAGAGCAGTAGTACAGGATAGTTTTCTGTGATCATCGTATAAGACCACACAACATTTTATGAAACTATGGAAAAAGTATAACCGTCACGTGATGATTTGGCCACCGCAGGAGACTTGGTGACATCTGGAGGTAGGCATTAAATCATCCAAAAGGTTAATTGAGGTGTGTAAAAGCAAAGGCAGCAATCTCCATTCCAGCCAGATTGCTATGTTTGCTTTTGAAATGATGTGGAGATTGCTATCTTTGCTTTTGTGTACAATATTACATACAAATATTACACGTAATATACGTGTATACAATATGTGTATGTAATATTGTAAATAAAAGCAAAGACAGCAATCTGCCGGTCATTTCAAAAGCAAACATAGCAATCTGGCTGAAATGGAGATTGCTGCCTTTGCTTTTACACACCTCAATTCTTCTTTATACCATAGTTTTAATCAAATTAAAGAGTAGTATTTGAGGGTCGGGTATCTATCCAGTTCCTAGATTTCTAATATAGTCGATTCTGTTTAATTGGGACACATAGGGCCCGAATATTTTGTCCCAGATAAAAAAAATATTTTTACTACAGAATGAACTTGCGAGCACCCCCATAGGGCGGAGCATCCCCTCCCCTCACCCGCGCCACATTTGCGATGACTTTAGATCGGAATTTGTTCTAATTAAATGGAATGGTGTTCCAGATAACCAAATTAAATAAGTATCAGTTTTTTTTTATTTGGTTTCTGTTCCTTGGGTTTTGTCCCAAATAACCGGTTGTCCCAATACCCGTATACCAATTAAGCGGAATCCACTGAATTCAACTTTAGTTAATACACATGGCTAAGCTATTGAGGTTACAGTTAAATAAACCACTGAGGAACAACAACAAGCACAATTTATTATGTTATTACTCAAAAATATAAGAAAAGAAAAATATCCACGTAAATTTAGACATGGGAGGAATCAGAACATGCAAACTTTATGACATAATATTGGGAAGCAACAATCATAATAAACACTTCCGAGGATTTGAGAAAATGCTCCTAAAAATTTCTTCAAAAAATGCTGAAACACTTACTGATCAATTCTTGTTGAACTACTCCATGTACCATGAAATATCAGCACAGTTTTCACATTCTGTGAATTGTGTTTTCACATTGTTTCCGTTACTTGGAAACCAAAATACAGAATGGGCAAATTTGCCGTCCACAAAACCATTTAGTGATATTTTCACTATAATATGAAAGAAATTATGTTTAATTACTGTAAACATGTCCACTTATGTTAATTCATTGTACGACTGTTTACAAAAGTATATTTAAATAATTACCTGTGCCTCCCACAACTTTAGGCTCTTGTGACGGTATCGGCTTGCCCAGCCGCGTGTGCAGTTTGACAACCTTCTGATGCTTGATACCGCGCACGTGCGCAGCGTACGCATCATTGCCCGTGCACGTGACGTCACACAGCTCGCAGCGGAGAGAGTTGGTGGCGCCGCGGCCGGTGGTGGAGGCAGCGGTTGCCGCAGTCACCTTCATGCTGGCCTCCTTTTTCTTGTGCTTCTGGCCCTCCAGATGCTCGCGGTATGTCTGGAAGGAGGGGAGAGGTTACAACTAACCACCACTCGCACTATCTACTACCTACACACTCCTTGCCAACCAATTACATAATTTGTTCATCATCTCTGTGATGATTCTATTTTCAAACATTCTTCATGCCGGTAGGTACAATAATATTGATTATTCCGATTTGACTACTCATAGTAGACACTACGATCCTGCTAACTCTGACGGGATAAAAATATAGTATCCAACAAGGACACCATCTTGAACCGGAATGTAACAAACATATTTACAAGACAGATGAAATGCCAAATGGTCAAGTTAAAATATGACTTTGCTACTTTCAATGCTGTATTTAGTTTCCATATTTTGCACAAACTTATACATACTAAAAAAGGGTTAAAAATAAAATAGTAAGTATTTTCTTCGCAGTGCAATGCAAGAGATGGGGTCAACTCACGTATACAATGGTGGAATGCCGACATAATGTCATATAGAAATAATTAACACCCTTTTAAGTCATGCAAACTTATCTCTGCTCAGATCCTAAAAAATAAGTGTTATCAGAATTTGAAAGAACATACTGTAAATTTTAGCAAAAATGTTAAATGATCGATTTTAAAATGTCAAAATTGGTCACAGGTCACCTGGTCGCAACAGTGTTGCCAGATTTGTTTTTTTTTTAAACTGTGTTTTCATAGTTTTCTCAAACACAGACATGGTTTTTTTTTAAACTAGGTTATCGAAAATACGTCTTTTGAATAAAATCCAAACATTTCGGGAGGGGGGCATTTTTTTTTTTGGCCTAGCTGGCTATGCTCAGTCAATTAATTAATGACACAAAATTCGAAGGAAACATTTTATTGCATTGCAAAAATCATCATTGTTTACGCTTTCAAAGATAAGACATACGTATTAGCTTACTTTTTAACAGCCAATAAATATTTTCTACTTTCCTATAATTAATATAAATTTTCACATTTGTAAATCTTATCCGAACATGGTGAAATGAAGTTTTCAATTCTTATAGATTTCTTTACATTTTTGTGGTGCAAACAAAAGCAAGTCTTGGAATAACTTATAAATTTACTCAATACTACAATGAGTTTTTGAAAGCAACCAATGGTAGTTTGTCTGTAACAATATTTTGAGGGACCATCAATCATAGAAGAACTTGTCCACATATTTATTGCACAAGACAGAAGACAAGTTGAGCAAACAAGATAAGAATAATTTACCTGTGGTCCAGCACATGAAATGCGGCAGACGTCACAATAGTGCAACTGCTGGGGCTTCGGGGGCTGCTTGGGCCTCATGCGGGTCCCACCCACTCCACCCCCCTTCTTGTACCCCTGCCAGCCACCTCCGCCGGTCCTGTAATACAACCAATCATATACATTCTAACATTACTCCTAACTACTCACAACAAAATAGGACCTTGCAGTGGAATTAACTCTGTTCTCAACAAAAAAAAAAAACTCTTACCATGCTTTGACTTTTTCTCAGACTACAAATATTATTGCTAACAATACTACAGCTGTCAGACTGTTGTGAAAATATCTTGTGCTTTAAACATTCAACTTTTTTTCAGTCATTCACATCAAAGAAACCGTAAGAACGGATTGTTTCACAGGATTTGAACACTTCATCAAATTTCAAAGTTAAGAAACAAGTTCTGTGAAAGTTCTATTATTATTTCATCACCGGTTGTTTCAATGTACTTGGATTATGAAAAAATAATCTGCAAAACCCCAGAAATAATCAAATACTAGTTCCGTGGCAGAGTTGGGGTGAATTCCATCCTGTCTGCCTACCTCATGCGGGAAAATGGTACGAAGGTAAGTTTGTTATTTGTTAATTGTGACCCTCAGTAATTAACATTGTTATATCAATGAATACCATTATTTAAATAATAACCCTTGGGGGACAAATCATTGTTAAGTTGTTGGAGATGATAAGTTAACAATTACATGTTTCATTAATAAAGGATCATAGTTTGAAGAATGGGAGATGGGAGGAGGAAGGTTGGATAGAACTCGGAAGTCAGTCAGGATTGGTAAAGCCATTGTAAGCAACTTTTCGAATCTTTCACCAGGGCGATACTCAAGACTACCTAACACTCGTGTTGGAAGGTTCATGCTGGGTTTCGAGCCCGCAACCTCTGGATCCTGGTACTAAATGTTCAGTAATTGAATAATAGGCAGTGAAGGAGAAGATGAAAGAAGGGGCAGAGCAACACAGAGGTGGAGGTGGGTGATTGAGCATAACAAAAGCATGAACATACCCTCCCACGGCCCCTTTATTTTGCTGAGCTACGTACATTGTTGCGGCGCTGTATAGGGCGGCATCGTAGCCCGAGTAGGTGGTGCTGCTGGCTGCTGTTGTTTCTGAAACAACACTCATAACATTATCCAACCGAACAAACTAGAACTTGGGTTTCAAACCTGGGGGTAAAACAGCTTTTCTGCAGGGGTAATGCTAGTAATTTTTGGATATTAAGACCATTTTCTACTAATGATGAAATTTTTAAAGATGAAGATATGTCAGCCAAAGTAGAATTTCTCGGACTATGCGAGGATAGCACTTTCCAAGTGGAATTTAAAAATTATGTCCTCGGTACATTTTAGCAAAAAGTAGGTGCTGAATCCTATTGTAGCTGTCAGTTTTAACAATGATAATACCTTTTGCTATCACTTATAGATGTGAGAGTGGTTTCTCAACTTTAGTAACAGTAAAAACAAAGGCCAGAAATAACTCTGTACCTGTGGAACATGACTTGAGATGAGCGTTAAGACAAACTAAACCATTAAAAAAACTTACAATTGCAAAATAATTCCAACCTTCACATTAACTGTCATAAATTAATTAAGGAAGTACATTGAAATTGTTAAAAAAAAATGCTCAAAACTTACGTTTATTGGGCGTGGTGGTGTTGTGCTGGGTGTTGGGCTGAGGGGGCGCCGCCGGGTAGGACTGCGAGGGCGGGTAGCTTACGGTGGCAACACTGCCCCCGCCAGCCCCGTACGTGCTGCCGTACTGGGTGGCCTTGGCGGGCTGCGCTGAGCGGGCTGCGTTACTCTGCAATTACAATAACAACAAACACATTCATCAAATTCTGCAATGGTCTTGATTGAAGTTGATAATTAGGGAATGGGTAATATGTCACAATAACTTAGCTAGCTATGTGGATGAAAAATAAAGCAAGAATTAACTTATAGTTCATTTTGTGTTCTTAACCTTCCTGCACCGGAGGGGGTCAATATACACCCCCCAAACCAGAGTTTTGTGCAGTATCCAAGTTAATTTTTACATAAAATATTCTACAATTTAGATAATTTTAGAAAACCTGTTCAAACGTAATAAAGTGCATTTTACCGAGGACTAGAATATGAATTTGAGTTACGCTTGATTTTGTACTATCTCTTTGGCATCACTTAATGAGTGACAGCTGGGCAAAGATGAGCAATGTCTGGTTAAAAAAACTAACTACAAGCTGTTTCACAGAATTTAAAAAATTTTATAGTTAATATTCAAGTTCTTTTATTATCCAAGCACTGTGAAACAACCAGTCCACAATGAAAATAACAGAAGTTAAACAAATGTTCCAGTAAATTAGTAAATTTTGTGAAATAACCCATCCTAAGTAATATCTGAGTGTTACTGGAAAAAAAGGAATATTAAGGGACACAAGAAACACGGGGGACCCTAGTGACCCCACCCCCTTCTGGCGATATGCGAGTTCTGCCTTTAGGTGCGTAAAGATTAAAGTCATATCGCCAGAAGGGGTGTGTTATGTTGTGTGTGTGCAGATAGGGTTAAAACTTTCTGTATAACAGATTGGTGGAGTTAGTTTTACCTGGGCGTACGAAGCGTTGGTGGTGTAGGCGGGCTTGGGGGCCGGCGCAGGTTCGTACTGAGGCGTCTGCTGCTGGGCAGCGGGGTACGCCGTGGCGGCTGCTGCTGCCGCTGCCTGCTGGTAGTACGCGCTCTTGCTGGCGTCGTACGTCTGCTGGGCGGCCGTGCGACCGTATGCTAGTTGGTATGTTCCCGCTTGAGCACCTGAGATTCATAAAATACACTTTTAAAATTTTGTTCAAATGTTAGATTTGATACAAAATAAAAAGTGTAAAAAAAACTATCTATTGTAAATTTGACACATTGGTTCCTAACATTGAGAAATTGTGTATTAAAGAATAAATAAGTTTGTATTCTCCTTTAGATGTTCAATATTTGATTGATAAGGATTATTTTCCACAAACTAATTTCACACAATTTTTTTTTACCAACATTTATGTCACCATGCGCGTTTATAGTTCGACTAATTACTAACAAGTAATAAGACTGATTTTTTCATTATTTTACTTTCAGGTATAGTTGATTTCGAAAAAAATACAGTTGTAAAATATATTTATACAAATTATAATTTGTTGTGAATAATATCAGCGTTGGTGAAATATGAATATGTGTATATTATATTAATAACTCAGGTCCGGGACATACGTCATTCCTATGACTACCTACGTTAAATTGTCGTGAAAACAAGCTTATGTGACCAAGCGGTTAATTGAATGAATTGTTGAGTTCCAATATCCTTCCTAATGATTTTTTGTTGAAAATGAGTTGTGAATGCCATATTTTGTGTTTTCTAACCAGGAATGTAATGCTGTTTTTATTATTTCCAAATTCCTCCCAGTTTCTTTATAAATCGTGTTTAAATATCGACCTTCCAAAATACTCCATAATTGAGACGAATTACGTATTTTTAGTATTATTTTTCGTTTAGTATTTTGAATCAGAAGTCAGTATTTCAATAAACTCAAAATGATTCCCAGTTTCTTTCCATACAAATTTTGGTCGTTTGGTTCATCTTTGTCATGCTTATTCTATTAATTTGTCAAAAATAAAAAAAAACTGGAATCTTGAAGACTCATCTGCCCACATATTTTTCTTGATTTACTCAAAAGTACGAAAATCCATTAGGGAGGGTTTTGGAACTCAACGATTCAAATTCTTCCAATAAATCGTCGCGAAACTCCTATTCAGGTTCAGCGGAACACAGTTTGGGAAACCCTGATCTATATTATTACATATTTCAAAACAATAATTACAACAACATTAATATGTATTATAATAAAAACAAGCTGATATTTTCCGGCAGTTTTGTGCATTATCCGGTTAGTACGACAAAGTATCGATGGCCTCTTGAGGGTCGTTATAACCGGATTCGGTAATTATTGGATATAGATGGAAACGGTTAATACGCACTTTTTTTTTCAAAAAATCTTTTGATTCACCTTAATTACATTAAAAGACAACTATTTGCATTGGGGGCAGTGGAAAATATTTCATTTTAAATTTCAATTATGTAAAATTAACGTAATCGTAAAAGTGCGTATTAACCGTTTCCATCTATATCCAATATTTACCCCGGATTCTACTGTAGTTGTCTTTTATAATAATTAAGGTTAATCAAAAGATTTTTCTAAAAAACATTCATATTAACCTTTTTAATGTCGGATGACATTTGCCCACATATGGCCGTGTACCATAGAAAATT
Source organism: Limnephilus auricula (assembly GCA_951813805.1). Classification (NCBI taxonomy): domain Eukaryota; kingdom Metazoa; phylum Arthropoda; class Insecta; order Trichoptera; family Limnephilidae; genus Limnephilus; species Limnephilus auricula. The sequence continues at coordinate 17,412,405 of OX638397.1, read as the reverse complement.
AATCACAGAGAATTCCGAGAAGCTACATTACTACAATTAAAAGCAATGTCTGGAATGATATTGGCGAAAGCGATTCTGACCTTGGCCCGCCGGTGGGCCAGCTACAGATGAGATGTTAAACGTGTCCAGTGATTTCGAAAGTTTTGACATTTCTTTTGATGACTTTTCAAAGCAGTGATGAAGTGCCACTTTGTTGAATTGATTGGAAGTTTTAGCTTAGGTATTAATTAGGAAGATGCAGCATGGCATCTGTTACCTGTAGCTAAAATTACGAAATGACATCGGAGTAGGATTGGACGACATACCAAATAAAAAGGATAAGTAAAGATTTCATAACTAACATCTGTCAAACCATCATTGTTAATTGAATTATGGTGATGCGTGATGTAGAACGATTGCAAAATATTCAAAAGGCTACTTTGAAAATGCTCAAATAACAATGCAAAAAAATATTTTAGTTCAATTGGGTTATATTTAGTAAAAATTGATAACAAATCAATTTTTAAGAGGAAGAGAAATGCTGTATCACGCTTGTGCTAATAATGATTTAATCCTACTGTAAACAATCAATGTTATGTTTTCTGACAACGAAAAAAGGGAGGGGGGGCATTGACATCTATTTCAACTAGACACTAGTATTGATTGAAAAAAACCTCTGCGAATTGACAAATATGAAATACCACGATGAAACTTTTATGAAATGCACTAAGGTGAAAATTAAAACGTAATTGGAAGACAACAGATGATATGAATTTGGTAGACATTTTATCGATAATGGAAGTAGGCGGGCCTGTCATTTGACTTAATGAAAAGGGTAAATGCACTACCTGCGTAGGTTCCTTGAGTTGCAGCAGCCTGGTAGGCCGTGTCATAACCCGCGGCAGCAGCCCTTTGGGTTCCGTAAGTAGCTGCAGTTGCAGCAGGTGCTACTGCATAGCCCGTCTGTCCACCGGCATACGCGGCACCAGCAGTTGCAGTCCTGCAATAAAATTTAACTTTCGTAAATCAATCACTTCAAAATCACTCATACCGGCGATTAAATTATCACAATTAAAATTTCTCTAATGCAGACAAATCGATCGCCGATACTAACCGGCCACCATCTTGCTTTGCGGCGCTTCGTAAATCGACAAAAAACTGGTGCAAGACGCTCTATGCAGTGGAAATTCAGCACTAATTAATCAGTAGCACGAAGAAACTTAATAAATAAAAGGTTAATCATACCCGTACTGCGTTCCACCATGAGTAAAACCGAAATAATTATTTGCGGCCATAATTCACATACGCGATACGGCACAAGCGCGTCAAACGGAAAGATGGCGCTGGGACTTTGCCGGAAACAATGGAGAAAATAGATTGGTGTGTCAACAGTAGTAATGTTGCCATTAACAAAAATAGCTGCTGATAAATAATCACTGAAAATGTTAAAAAAATTTAATCGCCGTACTCACCATCCGATTTGCAGAACTGGTTGCAGGGCAGTATGTCGAATTACCAACGAAATATTATTATTCCGATGGCCCGACAAATGGTACAATAATATATATGTATGTATACCTACATTTTTTTCTTCATATGAAGCAATTTCTTTGTGGTCGGGCATTAATAATAATAAAAATAATAATTGGATAATTTGTAGAGCGCCGTTTTTGTGAGAAATCACCTCAAGGGCGCTGTATAATATATAATATAATTCTTAGGCTATATCTAAGTTTATTATTTACAAATGTATACAGAAACATACTTACCTGGTCGGTCACTTCCGATAAACACACTTTAATTAGAAAGTTTATGCTTGGAGAAGATACCAATTTTGCACGCGGAGGACATTATATTGAAAACTCTGGACATTACATGATTTTACATTTACTGCCCTCTATCACTGTTGGTATTTACTTATGAGTAGATTAATGCCAAACGTGAGTTAATATTTATTTTGAAAGACTTGAGAATTTAATGATTCTTTAGGACCGGAAAATTTTCATCGAGTGACCGTTATAAAAGCTTACAAATAAGAATTAGCTCTTATTTTCAGAATTAGTTATTTACAATGTCGCGGGCTGTGAATGTGAAAAGGTTTTGACTTTATGGATAAGACAATCTGAACAGATGAGTTTTAAGTTTAGCTCTAAATTCCGCCGAGTCTGTGATCATTCTTATATCATATGTGTGGCAGTCTATTCCAAGCTTTAGGTCCCGATATAAAAAAAAAACAAACACTCATATTTATATTTATTATCCACGAATATTTATTATCTTATATATCAACCGGTTGCGCTTCAACCGAGCTTCTTCAGGAAAGGTATATAAATATATATATATACTAGCTGACACATCCACGCGTTATTGGATGGTTACCTAACCTAGATAACTAAGTATTGTGTCAATAAATTAATTGTCAGAAACACACCTGTCAGAAACTTACAAATTATTTTAAATAATTGTCCCATAAAAAAACATTTAATTCGCAATAATAAATATTGAGGTCAATAATCGAGAAAAAACTATCCTCTCTTTTAAGTTGGACCAAATTACACACAATAAGCCAAATTTCATTAAAATCGGTTAAGTAGTTTCGGAGTTTACCTTGGACGAACATTGTGACGCGAGATTTTTATATGTAAAGATTTTTTTAAATATTTATTTGACTTTCACTCATTAAGGGTGATCTTGGCCATATTATCTTAAAATTAGTTACATTTTACAGAAATTCTTCAGGATATAATAATAACTAAATACTAAGACAGAAATACTAAGTCCGTTATACAGGATGTTACAACAGGCACCCGAAGGATTTTAACCAGCGATGATTATACTTTAGATCTTATTATGAATATACTTTCTGCCTGTACAGAACACAAATAAAACAATATATCGATAACGGAAATTTGAAATGCTAAAAAAGAACAAATGTTAATTGTTCAGGAGAGCGAAAAAAGTTTTTTTTTTCAAAAGTCATATCCTCTGTTTTTGTAGACCTAAAATTATGATTTTTTAAATTAATTAAATTAAATAGATCTTTCTGAGCATTTAAAATTTTGTGTAAATTTTTTAATAATTGTAATTAATTTGTTTTTAATTTTTTAGAAAAAAATCCTCTCTAAATAAACGTCTTTAGAGCGATTGACCAGCAAATGAGAATAAAAGTCTAAAAATGCTTGCAACTTCACAGGGAGGTTCCAATGAGAAAGATCGATTATTCCCTGTATCAATTTTTTTAAATTAAATGTTTAATATCGATTTGTTTCATTCAAAACTTGCTTTAATATATACCTACATTCCGGTAAGCAATAAAAATTATCAACACGCACGTTGATAAATTAATAAATATCGTGTACTTCTTGTAAGTATTTTTTGATCATAAGTATTTATGATTTTTCATTAATGTCTAAACAAAATAAGTGTGTAAAAATTTTTTTAAATATTTTAGTTTGTAAGATCTTAAATAAATAGAGAAAATGAGGTATTTTTGTCACAAAACACGTTCTCGGATTTATTTTTTTATGATTTCAATTTAACTAAAATTTAAATTCTGAAAACTGTGTTGACTAGATTATGTATGGATTTATTTTGTTGTATGATTATATGATTTGAAATAGGTGTTGTTTAACATAATCTATCGTTTGAAAATTGAACAAATCTGTCAACGACCAACGGTAAAACCTTAGTATATTAAGAACACACGTAGATTTTCAAAATTTTAAAACTGCGTGTTCCAGATAAAATAACAATCTTTCAAAATCAATTTTTTTTTTTGTGAAAAAGAGTCAATACGTCTAAAATTTGATTTAAAAGGACTAATTTCCGGTATTCTCTGTTAATACCCTCTTAAAGGACAGACTTATTTTCCTAAAAATATTTCAACGACGCAGATCAACAGAGACAAAAATGAAGAAAAATCACATATTTAACTGATTTTTGGATTTCTTGTCCTTTACTTCAAATTACCTACATTTTAACGCAGCATCACGTTCATTGCTCAAATACATATAGTTTTGTGTTAGGCCCTCCGCTCACGGAGAAACTGAAACCAAACTAAAACTGGCGGGTTGTTATTGCTTTCAACCAAACTATCAACAACAAAAAAATCTTGAAAACTGAGAACTAAACTGGCGCAACTATGGCAACCGGGCAACCGGGCAACCGGGCAACCGGGCAACCGGGCAACCGGGCAACCGGGCAACCGGGCAACCGGGCAACCGGGCAACCGGGCAACCGGACAACGGCCGGCCTCGGCAACTAGCACGGCGAGTTGTTGTCACTGCTTGCGTTGCCATTGACAACGGGTTTTTGAGAAGTTGTGTAGTGTGCGGACCATCATATTGACACAGGATAGCGAGTTGAGTTGCAAACTGTTTTTTTTTCAGTTGCCCGTACGCGGAAGTCCTTCCTTGGTCGATGAACTTAGTGATGGTGGAACACACAAACCGGTGGAATGCACAAACCGGTGGATGCAACCTGTTAGCCATTACGTTATTATAATAGTTTGTCAGTTAGAGCAATGTTAGCAAGCAAGTTAGAGCAATGCAGTTAGAGGTAAGATTGAAGAATTTTATTATAAATTTGTACAGCCTTAGGCCTTAGGTGATTTTTCACAAAAACAGCGTGGTACAAATCGTTCACGTATATTCGTCATTAGTCATTACCGTGTCCTATTAATATTTCAGGGCTACCGGTAGGAACTAGGAGTTGTAAAGATCACGTTGGCAGTTGAATTACGAAGGGCCGGAGGTTAGTAGGTACCTATCTAGATCTAAGTGTTTTGTGTTCGCAGTTCAGTACCCTATAGACCCGAGTTCACAGCAGTTCACGTGGAAAGGTCGTTGACTAATAAAATGTATTATTGTAATGTAGTACTTTAACGCATGAAGAGCGAATGACGTAGTCTAGTTCAAGAATTCAAAGGCCAAATGCTTCAGGTGAGTACTTTAAATTTAGCCCTTAACTAGACTGTGACGTACAAAAGTTGGGTCTCCAGCGAGAAATGTTTACAAAACATCCGACAAAAACAAAAACATTGTCTGGGCCACAACGATGCTGTTAAAAAATATTTAACATTGAAGGGGTTAAGAATTGAACCACCACAATTGGGGGTAATTTTGATTGGAAATAATCTTCCTCTTTTATTGTAAAAATGTTTATCTCCTAATGTGTTGAAAAGTTCCAGGAAAAAGAAATTAAACTTCCAACGCTTTTAAGAGTGATTGACCAGCGGCTGAGAATAAAAGTTTAAAAATGCTTGCAACTGTACAGGGAGGTTCCAATGAGAATGATCGATTATTCCCCGTATCAATTTTTTTTAATGAAAAAATTAATATCTGTTAATTTCATTAAAAACTTGCTTTAATATACCTACATTCAAGTAAGCAATAAAAATGCTCAAAACGCACGATGATAAATTATTAAATATCGTTTACTTCTTGTAAGTATTTTTTGTTCATTAGTATTTATGATTTTTCAATAATGTCCAAACAAATTAAGTGTGTTAAAAAAATTAGAAATATTTTAGTTTGTAAGACCTTAAATAAATAGAAAAACTGAGGTATTTTTGTCACAAAACACATTCTAGGATTTATTTTTTAATGATTTTAATTCAACATAATTAAAAAAATTAAAACTGTGTTGACTAGATTATATATTGATTTATTTTGTTGTACGATTATATGATTTGAAATTTGTGTTGTTTAATAGAATTTTTTGTTTGAAAATTGAACAAATCTGCCAACGACCAACGGTATAACCTTAGTATCTTAAAAATACACTTATTTTTTTCTGCGTGTACCAGATAAAATAACAATATTTCCAAATCAATTTATATTTTTTTTTGTAAAAAAGAGTCAATTCGTCTAGAATTTGATTTAAAAATGACCGATTTCCGGTATTCTCTGGTATTATCCTCTTAAACTTTAAACATGATAATAATTTATTAGAGCCTAACCAATCCTACCTTGATCGAATCAGCATAAACTGCAAAAGAGTTTTTAGTTATGGTTCAACTTTATACGATTTGGTGTCAGTTTCATTCGAATGCTGGGATTTATTTTTAAAGACATACATTTTTACAAAAACTACTGGATTTACTAGTGTTATACGGATACTGAGTTGATAAACATAATTTCATTATGCGTTGTGTCCTGGGGTAAAGTGCACAAACTTCGGAAGATTCTACAATGATATATATATATATAGCAAGGCTCTCGACTCCCAATCCAAAAGTCGCGGGTTCGAACCCGGCGTGTGCAAATAAATTTTTATTTATCATTGAAGAAGAAGACAACAATAATAATCTAAATTAAAATATGAAAATGAACAAGACACATAAATAATAAAACATAATAGTCGCAACTAGGACTCGAGCTTAGACCTCACGTCTTACCGGGACGGCGCTCTACCGATTCAGCAATTGCGATCTATTATGAGACTGTCGTATTTGTCAACTTCATATTTCCCATTTCAGAATTAACAATATTATCTTGGACTATTTTTTTCCTTATTATTGGCAGCTACCTTTATTCATTGGAAACAAGTATTCAAAGAATGCATTCGTTACCTAGATAGTGTCTCGGATAAATAAATCCGATTTTAATTTTATGGAACATCAATTGACTTTTTATAAAAGTCTAAACGAATATTCATTTTTTAATAAGAAAAACCCTCTTTTTAACTTCTGAAGGTTATTCCCATCAATGTAATATATCATTGAAGAAGAAGACAACAATAATAATTTAAATTAAAATATGAAAATTAACAAGACACAGAAAAGTAATAAAACATAATAGTCGCAACTTGGACTCGAACCCAGATCTCACGTCTTACCGGTACGGCACGCGCTCTACCGATTCAGCCATTGCGATCTATTAACCACTCGAGCGCTTTTTGCCACATTATGGCACTATTTCCAAAACCTCGGATTGCTTTGTTGCCAAAATGTGGCAAATTTTCAAATTTTATTTTTTTATTAAAACGATAATATAATATATTGTACATTCAAAATATAACAAAATAAATATTCTCTAGATTCTTTAAATGTTTTAAGGTTAAAGATTTAATAATATTTTTTTATAAATCCTACAAATATGTGATAATAGACAAAAGATAGAGGAATTCATTGGCTACATAGAACTATATTTAGTTTGTATGTCTCCATATTCAAATTCGGAGGTATGATTTTTTTTATGTGGGCGGGAAAAATTTCCTTTAGCAATCCGAGAAAAAATATTTTAAAAATATTTCATTGCTCTGTCGCTCCGCTGAGACTGTCGCATTTGTCAACTTCATATGTCAAATTTCAGAATTAACAATATTATCTTCGACTTTTTTATAAGAAAAACTCTCTTTTTAACTTTTGAAGGTTATTCCCATCAATGTAATATATCATTGAAGAAGAAGACAACAATAATAATCTAAATTAAAATATGAAAAAGAACAAGAACAGGAAAACAATAAAACATAAGACCGGTAAGACGTGAGATCTGGGTTCGATCCCAGTTGCGACCATTATGTTTTATTTTAGAAATACTAATAAAATTCCGCACATTAGTTTTGATTCCTCAATATTCTCAGAGCCTGCGGAACTATGACACCCTCTATAAGAGTAGGTGACGAGAGTGAGCGGAGTGAAAAATTAGTCATGTCATAACTCTCATAAAAGACATACAGCAGGTAAAATTTTTCCACGATATCGCCTGTTAGGGTACCTATATATATATATATATATTTAAATTAAACGGTGACCTGACAACTCAACAATGTACAACTTTATTATACTTGTAAAATCGTCAAAAGTGATGATTTTTTTTGGTTAAATAAGTTATGTTTGATTAGGTTATAGGCTATTTTAAAAAATCTCTTTAAACGACTTTTCAAACGGGCGTTGATATGCCACTTTCTATCTACAGAGGCACGCAGTACCTACGCAAACACAACTTTCGCGGTCTATTTTTGAAATGGAGGGGACATGCTTTCCAAAGTTAGGACAAAAGAGGACACATTCTTAAAGAAATTATTAAATTTGTACTATGTCTATCCAATAATCCAGCTTCTTCGAGCAGTTTCCTCAGACGCACAAGTAGATAAATTAGACATTGATTGGTTCGTTAGATGCGAAGTAATAGTGACGCTGAAAACTGTTCCGGTATGAGCAAATGAAGGAACAAGGTCCTTTACTGTGAGATAACTGTGAGTGCTGAGTAGGTAATATATTGAACAAGTACCTACCCAACTCCTGGTACATATAAAACCACCAAGTAACTCCGTAGATCTCACTGTGAGTTTATTCGTCGCAAAGGCACGAGCGATTCGCATAGCTGGGAAAACATCCGAGAGCTATCGAAGATAAAAAAGATTGTGGAATTAATATATAAGTTTTTTGGAAAATACTAAGTTTGATTAAGATCAAAATGCATACTATTGCATTGTGCTTGGTTGTAGTGAGCTTTTGCTCTGTGTCTTCAAATCCGTTCTACAGCATTGACTCGGAAGATGGAGGTAAATGGTTATTAACATTATTTAAAACTTTGTTGTTATTTGCTTTTTTATAAATAAATTTATAAAATATTTATCATTTTTAACCAGGGTACATTATTTTTAATTGATAAACTAATGTTTAAGACAAGATTTTATGCTAATGTTTAAGACAAGATTTTATGCGTAGCACAAAGAGTAACAATTATTAGCCTGAAACAATCATCCACATTGAAAAAACCTCCCGAGAACTATCCACTATCCTCTATCCACTAAAAATGTAATAAGCGGTAATTGTTGAATGAAACACTAGCATATATTGAATCATTTGGCGGGTAACAGATCCGCCGTAGATTAGTGGATAGAGCTACTGACCGGCAATCAGAGGGGCGCGAGTTCGAGTCCCGTCGGCGGCATGTATCTTTTCTCGGGAGGTTTTTTCAATATGGATGAGTGTGTCAGACTAATAATTATTTGTTATAATAATAGGTACTGTACATTTAAAAAAAAAAATAAACTCAATATTTTCACCATATCATTTATTTCATATTTATTTATTAACGCCGTTTTTGGGGGCTTTTACGTATGGATAGTAAAAAATATTCAGTATATATTGTACACTGGCTTCTGCCCGCGACTTATTGTAAGTACAAATAATTTGTAATTATTTGTAAGTTCCATAAGTTTCTGACAGATGGCGGTGTGAGTTAATTTATTGACACAATACTTGGTTATCTAGGTGATGAAACCATCCAGTAGATGGCGTTAAGTTTATATCTATTGGTTTATAAAAGTTGAAAGGGATTGTGATATCTCAGGAATATTAAGTTCATTAACTTTTTAAATGAAAACCGCACTCGTCAAAAACATATATTTACATCACAAAAATGTAACACCACATTTGCACAACATCATTACATATACCTAGGAAAAAAATACTTCAACAGTTTACCGGAAAAGATAAAAAAAATTGAAGACGATAAATGTATAATAAAAGCGATTAAAGAGCAATTCAATGTATAAACAAATGAATGATGAATTTATCTTCATAATTAACATATCTGTCTATTTATCTACTTATTTTTAAGTTCAAAATTCCTTAAATCATATTTAATTATAGGTAGATATAAAATATTTTTCATTCTGACACTCGCTCCTCTTCTAAAAACAAGCGTCCGCTTCTACAGGAGAGAAACATCAAAAATCAAAAAAATCTGTCAAAACTTATTTTGTAATTTATTGTTATAACTTGTAAACTTATAACTTATAATTAAAAAAAAAAAAAAAAAAAAAAAAAAAAAATAGAAGATTTTTATTAATGAAGACAATATTAGCGGATCTCAATCGAAAATTTGAAACCGAAAAATCAGAAAAAGATACTGAGACATCTGGGACTCGAAGCCAGAACCTTCGGCTTTCCGGGCCGCAGCCCGACCGATTGAGCTAATTGTCCCTATCCGATTCGATTATATTTTGACTGTATCATACTTCGATTGAGAATTACCAACATTATCTTCATTTAATAATAAAGTAAAAAAGAATTGCATGACTTAAAGATTGAAGTTTGGTAGAACATAAAGTTGTAGTTCCTTACCTACTACACACCTTACGCCAAAAATACAGTTTTTAAAAAAGGGCGAAGAACATGATAATATTAATTAATTAATAAAACTCTTTTTCCCACTTTTTTTTTACATTAGGTCCACACAGGAGGGCCAGAGGAAAAAATCCTTAGGTCCTATATCATCTCTGGAGATGCTGTGTGGAGTGGTGTGTCTTTTTTTGTAAATTAAGGAGAGGAAGTTAGAAGAAGGAAAAAAGGTATAAAGGGTGGGTCAATCTGGGAGGTCAATTTGTCCATCCCTCCCATTGTGGTGCAAGGCGATGGGTCGAGAGAGTCTGGCTGGAGAGGGCAAAAAGTCTCCCTCAACCAGTCCCTTCCGATCCGACCCGCCACACAGTAGGTAGGCAAACTTATCCGCAGCCAAGACCTGGACAAACCTCACTCCGTGAACCCGGCACACAACTGATACAAAGAAATAATAAAAAAAAGTTAGATGTGCGTGTTCAGGGCAGGCTAACAAAACAGTTCGAAGTACAAACATCGATGAAAACACTAAATTGGAAATAATTTAATAATTTCCCTTTTAAAACATTGTCTTGATATTGAGATGATCGAAAAAACATATTAATAATAATAATATTTCGATGGTTTGTATAACGCCGTTTTTGTGAAAATCACCTCAAGGGCGATGTTCAAATTTATAATATACTAGCTGATACCCGGCATGCGTTGCAATGCCTCTTAAATAATTTTTTTTTCTCCCTGCGTGTCCTTTCCCATTCGTCCCCGTTACCCTTCTGCCACCTCTTCCCCACCCTCGTCCCCTTCACATGTGCCCTATTGCATTTTTTTTGCAAATTTAATAACTCCAGAACTTACCAATGTAGAAATATGGCTATATAGAAACCTTCACGGGCATGTCCACAATAAATCACCAAAATTTTATCACAATCCGATGAATAGTATAGGAAATATCTCTAAATAAATCAAACGCGCGAACGGTCATACTTACTAATTTAAAATACTCGTTTATTTTTCTGAAATTATCCAATTTTCTTAATTTTTCTTTACGTAAGAACCTTCTACAAAGTATTAGAAATTTAAAAAAATAGATGAATGAAATAGGTAAAGTCATTCTGAAGTTATAGCTTGACCAAGGTAAACTGGGATTAATTTATATATAAATAATTAATAATTAATTTATAGATTTTGACTATCTTACTTCTAATTACAGACTAGATAAAATATTATAAGAACTTATGGCTAAAATATTGCATCCACCGGTTCTTCGATCAGTGATACAGAACTATACGTATAATGCAGTTGACCAATGTACAAGACGCTGTGTAAAAATGGACAAGTATTTTTTTTAACGTACCTAAGTTACGTGCATTTTCACGCGCAGCGTATCTGCCATAACGTGGAATGTATGGCTCCGTACTACGTATGCCGGTCAATGGGAATATCTATTATATTATTTCATTGAAGAAGACCTCGGCAGGTATCATTGAGAGGTTCATTGATGGAATGGATTGTTGATTGTTGCGTGGGGAGAGATTTATGGCAACATCACATAGTGTCTCCATTGTGGTAGATAGAGAGAACAATCCATTATGCCCGAGTCACAAGAGGCCTGTTTTCAAGCCAGAATAGCAAGCTACTATGCCGGCATTCTATCCTATCTAGATCCTGGCTTACTCTCCTGGGTTGGCACAAGCTAGAGTGGTTTACACGGTACAAGGAAATTTTAAGCTAGTATCAATTCGGTGACGAAAGTAACAACACAACGGCGTCCATGAAGAAAAACTGTATTGTTGATAGTTGGGGAGAGATGTATGGCAACATGACATAGTGTCTCCGATGTGGTATACAGAGAGAACAACCCCTTATCCCCGAGCCAAAAAACGGCTAGTATTTTAAGCCAGGACATCAAGCCGGTGCTAGTAATCTAGCAAGCTAGTAATCTAGTAAGCTAGTAATATAGCAATCTAGTAATCTAGCAAGCTAGTAAGCTAGCAAACTAGTAATCAAGCAAAGTAGTAATATAACAAGCTAGTAATCTAGCAAGCTAATAATCTAGCAAGCTAGTAATCTAGCAAGCTAGTAATATAGAAAGCTAGTAATCTAGCACGCTAGTAATCTAGCACGCTAGTAATCTAGCAAGCTAGTAATTTAGCAAGCTAGTAATATAGCAAGCTAGTAATCTAGTTAGCTAGTAACCTAGTAAGCTAGTAATCTAGCAAGCTAGTAATCTAGCAGGCTAGTAACTCTAGCTTCATGTAAACACCACTAGTTTTGTTTGTAATCTAGTAAGTTAGTGAAAAAGCCAACAGGCTAGCATCGCAAGACAGGATAGTTTATTTGGATGGGGTTCTAATATCAAATTTGAGCTATTGGCGCCCCACAGCACCGAAGTTACCACCTTGGTATTGTTATTATTAAACTACACTCTACACTTGTGATCAGCATCGTGTAGCCAGCGAAGCCAGTAAATTATCGGCTATAGTCAAACAGAAACTAAATGCGCGTTCAAAGTCCAAACTAGGTAATAAAATGTACAGGTAAAGGAAACACGAGAAGGTTCACGAATTAAAATTTATTTTATTAAACAAAATGTTTTTATTATCTTCGGGTCTTCAAGTCTGAATTTAAGGATTGAATAAAAAAGCGTAGGTGTTTAAAAATACCTACAAGGTGTCCGGTAACTCATATTACATACATATTTCAGAACCAAGAAAATTCTTAGACAGGTTTATCTGATGCAAATAAATAAAGCGGTAACCAATTTATGAGACCAATTTATACATGTTACATCGGTAATTTTTTATTTGTAATTAAAAAAAAACATTTTACAGTTCACGGAAAAAAATTATGTAGATACACATAGGTATTTATTTAATTAACACAAAATTTATTCCATGTTATGTCGTAGTAGTAGTTCAAGTGCTACAAACCATATTTGACGATAAATAAGATGACAAATAAATTAACAGAAAAACTAGCAATGTCTAGTCTTCCCATTAAACACTTTCTTCCATCTTTGCGTATTTTGAATTGGAAACCAATATCATGCGAAATACATCGCAATGGCTCATAGATCCAGAAAAAAATATTTTATTCACCAGAACCTTGTTAAGATTTGTAAGAGTGGGATATTGGCCATTGGCATACAAATCCACCACACTGCGACGCACAACATCCTTTTCAAAATCATCCAATCCCGTTACCGTTATAGGTTTTTTGTAGTTTTTACGAGGCTGATGGAACATTTTTACTTCTTCTACATGGGGAGAAAGAGAAGCTTCCGACGACCTCTTCGAATGTTCGACAGGTTGAGGCCGCAAGCCTCTGCTGCCAATAAATGTTTTTGCTTAAAGTTCAACGTTTTGATGTATTATGGATTGTCACGGTTTTTTTGGAAAAACTTGATATCATATATGTATAAAAAAACTATCGTTTTTTCACCTGCCTGCAATTCGTATCGTTGATTTACATCCACCATTTTGAATATGTATTATCTACTAAAAGCACTGATGAAATTACAAGCATACCAATTAAATAAAAGGAGTCAAACAGACATTAATAAAGTAGGTCAAATTGAAAATAAAGAAATGGACTGGTTTTTGATCTTATGAAGTCAATGCACCACTCATTACTAAATGTATAATCATTAATTGTTTGCTTTTATAGAAGCACGATATAAATAACAATGGAATTTCCAAAGGATTTAGTCGCCTAATCGACGGGAATAACCGCCATTCGAATTTCAAAATGTTGTTTCGGATTGAATAATTATTAGGTATCGTCTAAAATATTGTTCTTAGGATCCAATTTAATGTATTTCCGAAAATCCGAATTTTCGAGGGTCGAATAAATAATAAGAAATACAAAATATAAATATTATGGTGGAGTGTCTTTCGGGTTTGGGTTTTTCGGAGTTTTTACTGTACGTTAATCCTCGTGTGAAAATTTGACAGTGCACTTGGTATCTGTTTGACTATAGTAGAGTGTGTTTTCCCTACGGACTTACCAATACAGTGTTGTAACTTTCGTTACCAAAATGATAACGGCTTAAAATTTCCTAGCACAGTGTAAACTGCTGTAGCTTGTGCCAAGCCAGGAGACGACGCCTGGATAGTAGCTTGCTATCCTGGCTCGAAATACTAGCATCTTGTGTCTCAAGCCGTAAGCCTATAGACCCCCGGTGCGGCGTATAACAATTGTTTGAATTTCAAAATTTATACAAAAAACATCTCCAAAATACATTTTAAAATTTATTTTATTAAGTTCTGGCACAAATATGATTTTTTTCTCCATCATAATAATATAATGAACTTAATTTGAAACATTTTATAATATTTCTTCAAACTTCGCAAAATTATAATATATATTTTATATAAAATAATAAATATTTTATATAAAATAAATATTTTATATAAAATAAATTTCCTTAAAAAAGTGGGAAATTTTACACTTTAAATAGTTTTTTTTAAATCGATTTTGCGTTAATTCATATTACATCGCCTTAAATATCACCTTAAATATCACATATACAGCCTGACATGCTTATCTCTGCATGTGGACGAAATAGTAAAATTAACTTTTTTCACAATTTTTTTCAAATCAAAAGTATCTAAAGTGGCGATGATTTTATTGATTGTTCGTTTTTCCACTTGGCTCTCACCTTGACAAGTTAAAAATAATCTAGGTAGATACTCTAATCGACCCAGACCTCTCTGTATTGAATAGTTAAAACCGCAGAAGAGCCCCAACTGCTCCCGTCTGTCCGATGGCAGTTGGAGTATGGCATTCCGAATAGGGATATTTTGTAAGGCTGAAGGAAGTTGGGAAGCGCCCACAGCGCCCTTGAGGTGATTTTTCACAAAAACGGCGCTATACAAGTCATCCAATTATTATTATTATTATTAAGGGAATAAGATGCGGGAGAGGAAGAGGAAAGTTAGGAAGTACCTGGCTATTCAGATCTGGCCCACAAACACAGTATTAGTAGGCACTGGTGAACGACCATAATTCAAAATTGAAATGTTGCTTGAAATAGCTTCAGTTGTGTTTGGTGACCAAATCTGAATAGCCAGATACTTCCCTTTATACCCAAATTAGGGTTCCTTATTCCCACGGTTGAGAGGCTTGTTCAGTATTTACATTAAAAATAAGAAAAAACCTAACCTAATAAGAAATATCAGATCTATCATTCTGAATACTCCCAACTTACCTACTTATCTCATACTCTGTAATTCTGAATATATTATTTGTTACCAGGTTAATTCGGTAAATCCGAATAGCACATATGCTAACAGATTACTTTTTAACATAGTCCCAAAAAAATTTATGTATATTTTTTATATATTTCTTCATAACACAACTCAGTTTCAGAGAAAAATTAATTTTCTTGTTTTTTTTGTTTTTGTTATGCAATTATGTACTTAAGGAATAATATGAACTAAACCTGTCAATTTGTCTGTCCTGGAACGGGAAACTTTCCTAGTTGGACAGGCAAAGCTTCCTAATATGTAACTAGTACTTTCTTTTGTATCTATCTATAAATAAGACCGGTCAGTGGTTGTGTGGGCATCGCGTTTGGCTCCCACCCAGGCGTTCCGTGTTCGATCCCTCGGCTGGCTAAGTCCTCCATCACAACACAAGCAATATCTTCCGCTTAGTGTGGTGGTAGTAGGAGATTTTCAAATGTTGTTGGGTTATTCGTAACCCGGGAATGTTTGTCTTTCTTTTTAAAAAAAAAATTTAAAAAAAAAATATATAAAACAAAGTCGGGTTACCATTTATAACTCAAGAACGGCTGGACCGATTTTTATGATTTTTGATTTGTTGGAATTGTCCCCGTTCCGATTAACAGAATAACTATTAAAACATCGGAAAAAATCACGGGAAAAATAATTATGAAGAAAATAAGTATTTTCATATATTTTGTATGGAACGGCTTTTCAAATAATGTGCGTTGGTCGACATAATTTGAATCAATTTGAACTGTCAATGGTGTAGTGTGCCGAACAATTTGTGCTTAGTCAACAGCTCAATTTCATTTTTTGAACAGAATATTTATTTTAACTTAAAAAAAACTTAATTTATTTCAGCTAATAAATTAAACACAACATTTATTGATTCTGAGGCGGTACGAAGTTTGCCGAATCAGCTAGTGCATAATAAAATAGAGTGTCCGTCGGGCGGAGTGGTCATTATTTAAAAAAAAAACAGGAGAAAGATCACTGATGAGATTTCGATAAACCACTCCACCACCTATTTCCACCCCTAAATCAGAAAGTTGATACTTCTTGACGAAAAAATATTTCCCACTTGACGTTCAAAACAAGAGTAAAATTTTAGCATACCTACATACAATTTCCGAAAAACTCTACCTAAAGCCCGGGCAACGCCTGAGACCTTACTTATCTAGTAAAAAATATTTTTATTTGTGAAAGTCGTTGACCTACTTAAATTGACCCCTAAAATCATTACGCATTCAAACATGTAGAGCAAACAATTTAAATTGTTTTCATATCCGCCACGTCAGCATGATATTTAGCATTTACATTGTTATATGGAGCAAGAGACGCACATCTTAGCCCAGTTTATGATATGCGGATGTTTAGTCTCGACTCGTATGTATAGGGGTGTATTTGTCGGCATAGGTGATTTGTATACTGAATGTTGGTAGTTAGAATAATTCTTTTATTTAGTTTTCCTTTGAATGTAAATATATGAACATCTTTACTTCACATAGAAAGGAATCCAATTAATGTAATAAGACAATGAAAATAAAGTCTTAGTGGGATCGGCTGCTCGGCCTTTTTTATACAAACAAAAATTTGGATAGGAGGCCAAAATACTTAACCAAACTGAATAATTATATTTTTAGTCAAAAGGTATATCAAATATTTAGTACGGATATATGCTACTTTAATTATTTAAAGAATTCTATTTTCCATGATTTTAGAGGCAACTTTGGCAATTATTTGTGAGTGTCATTGACTGGAGTGATAATTAATAAAAAAAATATCTTTCTATGTAAATATAATGAATTTTTTATTATTATTTATTGTTAAGAGAAGCATTTTGATGGGCTTAAATTTAAAATTAAAAAACAACTATTTAAGTTCAAACACAAATTAATCGCATATACATGAAAACATACAGCCCAAACGGATTATTACAATGTTTTAATTTTTATTTGTATTTCAAATACTTAATTATATTTATCATATTTTCTCTGTCAGTCTGTTTCTGACATGACCGAAACCTCCAGTTAGTGAAATTTCGTATGCGAAGTACAGAGACAGCGTGTGTATGCAGAATGGACAGAGCTTCTAACTGAAATATTATATGTTGCTTCACGCTATTTGGCAGTATTCAAATCAGTTATGGCCAGTGTTTTTTGATTTGTATTGATTTGGTTATTTTTTATAAATAATATCAACTAGGTATAATTATTTGTCGTCTTATAATTTTAAGGGGTCATTGTCCAATTGACCTGATGGGTCAGCCGCCCATGGTTCTTACTTGAAGGGAAGCCGGTACCTTCAGAAATAAATAAGCGGAATAAAGTTATGAAAGGTGTTTGCATGATAAGTCTTAGACGAAGGCAATGAATCATCGTTTTTATTGGAAACAAGTGTTCTATGATCTGGTTTGTAACCACCTAGATAGTGTCTCGGAAAAACATATCCGATTTTATTTATATAGAATACCAATTGACCTTTCTGTTAAAGTCTAAATGAATAATACATTTTTATTTGATCAATTCTCTTTGTTTAACTTTTGAAGGTTATTCCCGTAAATGTAATATATCAATGAAAACGACAATAACACTAATAATCAATAGGTGTTTCATATAAATAAAATCGGATATATTTATCCGAGACACTATCTAAGTTACAAACCTGTTCATAGAACACTCGTTTCTAATGAAAAAAGAAGCTGCCAATAATATGGAGAAAAAAAATTGTCGAAGATAATATTGTTAATTCTGAATTTTGAAATATGAGATTGACAAATATTTCGTTTCAATAAGAGGTGGCGGTAGTTTATCACAGTAAGACGAGAGGTTCGAGGTTCGAGTCCCAGTTGGGACCGTTACCTTTTATTTTTCTGTGTCTTGTTCTTAGTTAGTGTCATATTTTACTTCAATAAAAGTTTTAAAATTAGAAATAATTAAATAAACAAGGTTTTTAAACCTAAATTAGCGTTTACATAATATTCAACCAAAACTGAATTGGTTTAGAACAATTTTTCAAAAGAATCCAATAAAATCATCCTTTGTCAAATTTTCAGGGGTTCAATCACAACTTAAGGTGATACCCGGTGGGGGAGAAATTTGAAAAATAGATTTTATTAAATTGTTGCCGTCACTGTTGCTCTTACTCCACCGGATATTGAGCGAAAGGGACAATGCACCTCTGGCTACTAATACCTAACTAAAATTGAGGTTTTGTATTCCTCACTTTTCTCCTCCAAAAGTTGACTGATTTTCAATTTTTTTTACCAACTACATAAGAAAAAACTATTCTATGTCTTTAGGTTTGGTTTTTTTTTTTTAAACATTACTTAGTTTGTATACTGAACGTCTTTTGACGGCGTTTAAACCAGTCAATTTTATTGATTTTTGGAAGGTCATAACTTCTATAAAAAAGTAACTTACCAAAAAAACAAAAAGTTCTGACACGCTAGTAGTTGATATCTATTTTATGTAAACACAATATTTTCTCTAGGGTTAAAATCCAGAGAGATAAATAGGGAATACGTTTATATGGAAAAATCACCGCTGGGTATCCCCTTAACATCAAAATTGCAATATTTATGACGGCTATAAAAAAAATTGTTCTAATATTTTAGTGGCGGTTCTGTCGTGTTTCTGTTGCAATGGCCGCTGGTCTCACTTCTCCAGTGGCACTTGACTTCTCTCCTGATTTACATATTTATTGGACCCAACGCCGCTAAGGTCTATGTTAGGTTCATGGACTTGATGTGACTGCCGTATGACGGGGTCCGAGAACTAAAATGGAACGGCTGATGAACCCAAATACGCTTGCATACGTCAATTTAAAAACAATCAAATTTAAAAACACACGTGTTAAATATTAATGGTAATTACATACATCCACACTGTAAAGTTTACCGGTTAGAAGTCGTTTGGACAATTGCGTCGATCTTTCACATAGACATCGTGAATTTAATCCTATACTAGCCAAATTCGCCATCACTGCAAAAGCCACATTTTCAGCTTATATATAATTTATACCTTAAATTAAATCAAAACTGGTTAGAAGTAGTGTGGAAAAATACGTTGGTATTTAACCCAGGTATCGCGAGTTCAATCATATAATAGCAAAATTTTTCCATCACTGCACAAGTCACATTATCGGCTTATAATGATGGAAGTAGGAGGAATTAAAATATTGTGATGTTATTCCGTAGATATATGAATATTACTTCGTATGTCAATGGGTTATTCATAATCTGGAAATGATCCTTTTCTTTAAAAAAATATTTTAAATAGTTAGAACTTACTTTTCTGAAATATCCCTCCACACAGCATACCCAAAGACGACATAGTTCTTGAGGATTTTCCCCAGTGGCTCTGAGATCTTATTTATTTTTATTTTTAACAAGTAAAACCTTTAATTATAATATTTAATTAAGGGAGTCAGAAAAATCAGAAAAATATACAGTTCCATCTAGGAATCGAACCCAGGACCTTAGATAATTAATTAATTAAACATTAAAAATCCCACATACATCAAGGATAGAGGGTTCGTAATTAACAATTTGATTATTTTTTTCTAATATAGGTAGGTACATTTAGTTAATTGAACTGAAGACAAATGGAAAATATCTTTTCTTGCACTTGTCAAGATCCAGTGATAATTGTCAACCAAATTGATTTAATTGGTTATTAACTATTTTCAGGACCTTCAGTGGAGCTGGACCAGGTGTCGATCAGGAGGATTAGTACCGCAGACTTGCCTCCCATTCCAGTCAACCTACTGCCCATACCTCGCCGGAAGACAGGACCTCCAAACGTCATGCCCGCCTACAACCTTATTTGGGTGAGTCATTATTACCACTAAACATCAAGTATAATATTATATATAACACCAAGAATAACATCAAGTATAATATCAAACATAACATCAAGTATAACACCAAGTATAATATCAAGTATAACATCAAGTATAACATCAAGTATAACATCAAGTATAACATCAAGTATAACACCAAGTATAATATCAAGTATAACATCAAGTGTAACATCAAGTATAACATCAAGTATAACATCAAGTATAACATCAAGTATAACATCAAGTATAACATCAAGTATAACATCAAGTATAACATCAAGTATAACATCAAGTATAACATCAAGTATAACATCAAGTATAACATCAAGTATAACATCAAGTATAACATCAAGCATAACAACAATTATAACATCAAGTATAACATCAAGTGTAACATCAAGTATAACATCAAGTATAACATCAAGTATAACATCAAGTATAACATCAAGTATAACATCAAGTATAACATCAAGTATAACATCAAGTGTAACATCAAGTATAACATCAAGTATAACATCAAGTATAACATCAAGTATAACATCAAGTGTAACATCAAGTATAACATCAAGTATAACATCAAGTATAACATCAAGTATAACATCAAGTATAACATCAAGTATAACATCAAGTATAACATCAAGTATAACATCAAGTATAACATCAAGTATAACATCAAGTATAACATCAAGTATAACATCAAGTATAACATCAAGTATAACATCAAGAAAATGCACGGTAATAAGTAAAATAATCGTAGGTTTTTCAAAACATGCTTTCGCTACTGTTTTGGTTACACGTTAAAAACGCATTTTTTTCTGTTAATGTTTGCATCTTTCCCGTTTTACGGAGAAATTTAATAGAGTACTAGTAGAGTATTTATTTCACAAATTTTTATCTAAAATTTTTTAAGTTATTTATTAACTTAAAAAAACATAGCTGTACAAATATGTTTTAATTGGACATATTAATTGTTATCATGTTTCATTTGCACAACTCCATTTAAAATCAAAAAAAGTTTTTCCATGTAAATGGAAATAATACTGTGTTTACATAAAAGGTTTATTTATTAACAAGTTCTAGTATAATTTATTATTAGAATAGACTCGGTTAATTATTATAATACTTAAAAGCTTTTTCGACTTCTGAAAGCATTATCAGACGATCTTTTTTATGTATATTTATATTTCTATGCAGATGCTAATAACTAATTGCTTTTTTTAATTATCGCTGCCCTATCGATTTACTATGGTAGTTGCATACACTGTAAAGTTTCCCCACGTGTTACGCCATCGTATTGTTTAATTTGGACTAACGGCCGTTGTTCCCAACTTTTCGATCGATCAATCTAAGTCTCCGATCAGCTGATTACAGTTACTAAACAAATCACTTGGATCAGCTGATCCGATTAATAACAATTAGTAACGCTCGATTCGCCTGTTAGTCGGAAAGTTGCGTTGGAAAGAGAGTTTTTGTGCAATTTAATGTTGAGTCAAATTTCGGCTCAACATGATTGGGAACAACGGCCGTAAAAGTCGTAGACTTCCATGCAGCCCCAAGATGATGATAAAAACGTTGTTGAAAAAAGGAAGTATTAATAAGATAAGGTCAACGTTAAATATTGAGAGTATTTAAGAAAAAAACTAGTTCGGGAAAGCAGATAATGCATAAATAATTCATATGTTCGAGTACCTACCCCTTCATGTCTGGTGTCGCATTGCAAATAATGTACCGCAATCGTTGCAAATAATAGTCTGCTTTAAGTAAGTAAGTACCTCCCCGGAATAGTGATCATCCATCTTCATCTCTTCACGTCTCACAACTTCCGTCATATCACTTCCACAGATATAATATGTGAGATGAGTTATGCCACATTGTGTCGCAGTGGTCTATTAACTACACCAGTGTTTCTCAACTTGGGGTGCACCCCCCACCTGAAGGCAATATGACTGTTTTGGGGGGCAATGCAAAAATCATTAGTCATTTTACATATATTTATTCATATTTTTGTAAAAAAATCGTTATATGTCGAAATTATTTTCTTCACGTAAAAAAAAATCGTGTGCTGTGTGTTTTTTGTAAGAACTTGATAATGATGTATTTCAAAGGTTTCTATCTAATCAACTTCCCTACCTCCCTCTTCTTCATTCCTTCCTCTCCCCACTAGCTTGAGCCTCACACTATTCCCCAATAGAGTGTTTTCACAAACGAGGTATTCTGTTGAAAATGTATGGAATATTTAAAGATCATTTTTCTGATTTTAATCTAATCTAAAACGGTTTGTTTTCATTCAAATTTATTCATTTTAAAAACTATCAAAAACCGACAAAACTAAAACGGCCCGTGGTTGGCAACGACGCCAAATACGGACGTCAAAAAACAACAAAGTACTACTGTCAGGATTTGATCAAAGCCGGCCAACGCTTATGTCGTCACACGATAAAAATATAGTTTTGGCGGTATTATAAAAATGGGAAACTTAGACTCGCCGTAGAAAAAGTATTCGTCAAGATAAAAATAAAATAAAAATGCCACAATAATAGTAATTTTTTTAATCAATAAAAAAAAACATGGATATTCCCTATTGGGAATGCCATAATTTCACTAGATCCAGGCGATTTTAAGCAGTTGGAAATCTTGTGTGGTATTCATAAATGAAACATAGACTAGCATTATGGAAGTCGCGGTTTCAAATCCCGGCGTGTGCGTTTAAATTTTGTTATTTTAGAATTTATTAAATTAAAATTATATGTAGTATATTTGCGGCACGTTCCAGAGTGCATACTCTCAGTATGGTCCCTGGTGTAATACGATAATTCAGAATGGAAAGTCACTACAAAAGGCCTAAGTCATGTTTGGTGACGAGATCTGAATAACCAGGTACCTGTCGACCTTCCTCCTCCACATTTCCTTACCCCCCAGCCACCTTCAGCCTCACAACATACCTTAACTGGGGATGCCGTAGTCTCACTGGCTCCAGATGGCTGGGAACAGTAAGAACTCTTGTGCGATATTTACACAAAAAAACAAATATTACATAAAAATTATGTTTTAGGACTATTTTTTTTATTGATTTCGCCTTGCCTTTTCGCATACAACGCTTTCCGCTATCTCAATATCTTCATCCTCAAAATAAACCCCATTTCCCTAATTAGGTACTAATTTGGGTAAAAAAGAAACAAAAAAATCTAACAAATATCCTGCGATGTAATTGAATTATCTTTCTTTTACATTAATTTAGAAAAAAGGAATAGATTTTTGTTTTGCTGGAAAAAATTGCCTATAAGGCGCTCCGCTGACGAGGCAACTGAAACCAAACTAAAACCGGCTGGTTTCTATGTCTTGATTGGTCAAAAAGCTTGTTTAACCATAGACGAAGAACAATCAGCTGACAGCTGGCAACTAGCAACGGCCGGCCACGGCAATCCTCAGTGCGAGTCGCGAGTCACCGCTTGCGTTACCATTGACAACGAGTTTTTGAGTAATTGTTTAGTGTTTGTGCCATCATATTGTCATACAAAGACCGTTGCCAGTTGACAGTTTTCAGTTGCCTCAGTGGGCGGATGGCGTAAAATGTTTGACATAGAATGGGATTCCGCCAATAGACTCCCGGTACCTCTGATTTAGACTTAAGTTTGAGAAACACTGAACATGGTCTATGAAGCATTAAATAATCAATTTATGTATTAGTCAAATCAGAAATCGCAACCCAAAATATAATGAAACAATTAAATTAATTAATTTTTTGTACTTCACTTTACGAGTATTTTTTGTTTCATGTCAAACTTGCTCACAAAATGAAGTTGAATATTATGAAGGATAATGTATTATGAAGGATTCCATGAAAGTTGATCCCCCGAAATTTGGCCCCCCGGTTGGGGTATTGGTAAATGCGGTATTCCTACTAACACAAAAGTGTCTTCGAAGGGGTATGCAGAGAGGATGTACCGCCGAATAACAAAAGTATAAAACATTTTTTCTTTAAAATGGATCAACCATAAAACTATAGCTATCTATACACTGTATACACCGAGTATAAATTCGTATGATATCCATATCAACTTATTATCAAAGGTTTTTGAAGTTAATTTTAGGTAAATAATGCACAAAAAATTATACAGGGTGTCCGGGGGTAAAGTGAGGTGAAACCTCGGGAGGCGATCCTACTTTAATAAAATTTATTTTAATAAAAATAAATGTTCTAGTACTAGTAGTAATTCTGTGAATAGTGGACCTCGCGTCCAAAAAACTACGTTTAAATTAGTTTTCTCTTATTGACTGAACGTAGCGAAGTCCTGATTTTAAATTTCATTGTGCCTTCTTTGCTCGGTCAATCCTGTCAAGATGGTCGCCGTCTTTATTTATTTATTTATTAATCTTCTCACATATTATGAATATTATTTTTTTTTTTACATAGAAATTAACCTCACTAGGACTATAATAGCCTGCTTTGAGGTTAACTTTAATACATTTAAGCGAAGCAGCATAAGTTAAATACAACAACAAAAAAAAAACAAAATTTACACACATAAGTTAAATTCAAAAAAACACAAAAACTGCATACATATCACTAAAATATTACATGGAAATCTTTGATAATACCATTTTGTTCCACGAGAGCGCCTTGATATTATTGTTATTAATTTTATAGTTTATAGTTTTAATTTGTGTTTTTTGTATTTTTCAGTTACCAGGAGGCGCGATAAAGATTCTTCCCAGAAGTGTGACCAGGAGATAACGAAATGAGATACTCACACTATACACTTTGGTGTTCACGTGACAGTCTATTGGAAGCTGATACTTAATTATAACTTAAGTAATTTATTTATTGTGAAATTCGAGTATTTAATTAGATGAGTTAATTTAATGTGAACTTAGTTATACAATATATTTTTAGGGCCGTTAGTTAATTATGTGTAAAATCCTATATTATAAGATGTACAGTAGGTATTCTAGTAAATAAAAAATCTTGCGGCGTGGCGGCCTGGATTTGATTTGAATGCAAATCTACAGTTTTATTTCGAGACTGATGAAAAATTTTAAACTTGATCTTCAAAATAAGAGGAATGTCAGTGTCTACATTTGATTTCGCAAAAACTATGTGTAAAGCCCGGGCAATGCCGAGGACTTCAGCTAGGTAGTACATAAATGTTCTCCAAAAATGTGTTCTGTATATTATATTTAAAAATAATCACATAAATTATTACAGAATAAGTATAATTGTGTTTTACTGTGAGAAACCATTTTTTTAAATGTAAATACGCACAGGTGTCCCGAAACCAGTGAGAAAATGGCATCCCCATTACAAGTTGTTAAGCCAAAAGGCGCGGGGAATGAAGAGATGGAAAGAAGAAGGTGGGGAAGTACCTGGATGTTCATATCTGGTCACCAAACAAAGCTAAATCCACTTCAAGCGTCGTCTAAATTCTGAAATGTTATTTTTCATCGCTTCGATACTATCTAATCTACCTTTCTATTTCATTTTAAATTAATGTGTCCCTAACGACCATCGTTCACGTAGCTACTTACAAGCGACGCTACCGCTACCTGTCATACTATTTTAAACCTACCTGGCGGCGAATTCAAACACTAATAATAGTATGGAAAATACAGACTAGCGGCGATCTCGTCGCTTGAACGTAGCTCCATGGCATAAGAACGGCATAACAGAACATATAACTGATTTCATATCTTTAATTTATTATCTTTTAAAAATATTTATTTTTTTATTATTTATTAACCAAAAATACATTTAAGGTACATTTTTTTAAGGTATATGCCACCTCACTAGGCTGAGCCTGTTCCGAGGTGGCAGTAATTTAATATTTTTTATATCATTTTCTTAAAAGAAAGAATAAAATTAATTATTAATTAATAAATAGAATTTGGAAAAATAAACATAAAATGAAAATTAATAAGATAAATAGAAAAGAAAAAATGGAGAAGAGATGATATAAAGAAATTCAATTATTTGAAAAGAAGAGAAATAAAATTTAATACAAATATGAAAATTATAATTTAATAAAAGATGATGCAAAAAATTACAACATGTTGTGAATCAGAAGTTTGAAAAGTTTGAAGCAGTTACAGCTACCGCCGCCCCGGGAACCATTTATTGGATAACCAAAGTGGTTCGCTACATTTGGTGATTAAGCAAAGGTGCCCGGGTTCATGGGGGGTGAGGTTCGTCTAGGTCTTGGCAGCGAATGCGTTTGCCCACCTACTGCGTGGCGGGCAGGATCGGGAGAGACTAGTTGAGGGAGACCTAACCTAGAACTCTCTTGACCTATCGGCCTTCACCGTAGTAGACGGGATGAATTTATACGTCCACGACTCCCTGACACATTAACCCCCAGATTCCTACACACCTCTCACACCTTTTTTCTTTACAGAACTTCATCTACTTCCTTTCCCCATGAAGACCCTCCACACAGCATCCGTAAAGATGACATAGGCCCTGATTGATTTTTTTTGTTCCTCAGGTCCTCATGTGTAGAGTTAATGAATGTAAAAAAAAACAAACGATTAATCAATGTCGATCAAAATAATATTTTACATAATTATTATGTATGCTTTTTTTGTAAGTATTATACAAGGGTGTTTTTATCATCAAATTCTTATTCAAATATTCGAAAAAAGTTAATGAAAGCCATTTGCATATTTCGATCGCCCATAGATTTCACCAATATTACTGGTTTTCTACGCTGAAAGTAGGTACCTATCTTTGCATTTTAAAACATTTTGGATATTTGGATCGCCCAAAGGTATCACCAATATTACTGTTTTTCTACGACGAGAGTAGCTACCTATGCATCGAAAAACATTATTCACATTTTATCCATGTTCCACACCAAGCTACACCATGTCAGGATATTATGGCGGGAAGCTAAACTTTCAGTTTCAGTGCTGCGTCTTTTGCCGTAGCGCAGGCGCGGCGCTGCTGTCACTTTACTATCGATTTCCATGGAAAATACGATGCTGTATGGACCGAGCCGAGGGCAGAATTGTTCATTACAGCGAAGGTTTATAGTGTCCGCCCACCTTCGTAGCATTTTAACCTAAAAACGACTGTTTATTTACTAAAATATTTATAGTATGTATGGTTAATGTCGTGATACGGGAATATTATCACAAAAAAGAAAAATTAAGCAGTGATTTTTAAAATTTTGAAAACTATCTAAAAATGGGTTATTTTGTGAATATTTTTTTGATTTTCTTGGCTGTCAGAGGAATTCAAAGCGGTAAGTATTTTTTAATAATCTTTCATTAATTTGTATGTTTAAAAAAGGAGCTTTTACGTATAAATAGTAAAAATTGTACAGTTTTTTTTTCATTTTTTTAAAAATAAATAGTGATAAATTAAAGACGTCCACTGACTTGGCATAATTATTTCTCTTCATTAGTATTCTGGACAGTTAGGTACATAATGGTGGTTAGTACCAGTATTTGAAATTAAATGAAATTTTAAATTGAGTGAATTTGTGAAATATTACTCTTAAACTATAAAGATACAAAAATGCGTGGAAAAAAAGTTTTTAAATGGAATGCAAACACTGTCAAGTAACAACTAACTCACAATACTTATCGACTAAAAAGTTTTTCAAAAAAATCATATATGCATAGTGAAAAATGGTTTTACTGTATATGCAAGGTTTTGAAACATTTTTTCTTTACTCTTTGAATAATTAGTTACATGATTTGAAGATTTTTCGACCACCATCTAGGAAGTCTAGGCACATGCCCGTATGGTGGTGGTCGACCGTTCTGCAACTAATAGTATAATCTCGATAAATTTACAACACGTTGGGAACGATTTTTTTTTCGTTCTGAGAACTTCTATTTTTTAAAATAGATTTTTTTTCGGCCACTAAAGGCTTAAAAAACGTTTAGAGCCAGTTTCATACTTTGAAGCGTTTTAAAAGACAATGAGCAACTGCTTTATTATTTTATGCACCTATGAAAAATTTAAGGTTTGCTGTCAACGTAAAAAAAATTGGATTAGCAATATAGGTAAGTTTCAGACATTGAAGGTATTTCGTATAATAAAGGATAATATTTTCATGCATAACAAAGATTCAATTATCATACATCATAATTGATTTAGCGTAACATTTAACTACTACATAATGAAGAATGATCGTGAATTATGGAAGGGAATCAATAAATAAGGGATTGGTTTGACCGAAACAAAACCGTTGCTAAAAACTAACGGTATCTAAATATTTGAATAATTTTGCAGCGGCTACAATAAAGCACATCGAAGCAAATCCAGACGCCAAACGACTGTACGATGATCTGCTCAGTAACTATAACCGCCTTATCAGACCTGTCATCAACAACACGGAGACTCTCACCGTGTGGCTGGGACTTAAACTCAGCCAGCTCATGGAGGTGAACCTCAAGAACCAGGTCATGACGACTAACTTGTGGGTAGAGCAGGTGAGATTCAATAAACTTGTGCTTTTGAATGTGTGTGATTTGTTTAGTAGTTAATGTCGTCAGTTTATGAAGGTAAACCTCAACAACCCGCTCAATACTTAGTAGCAATAGATTCGTTCGAACTGACATAGATAACAATGAGACCCCATCCGCACTATAAGCCTACAAACACCAGGTCACGATGACCAACTTGTAGGTGTAACAGGAAAGATTATATAAGATGTTTAGCACCTTCCGAACTGTCATCAACAGGACGGAGCCACTCCAGTCAGCTAATAGAAGTCAACCTCAAGAACCAGGTTATGATGACCGGGTCAAACAGGTGATATTCTGTGACTATTTTTGATTTGCTAATTTATTTATTTATTTGCATTGTGAACAGTCTTTATACATTCATACGGGACAGTGATAAGTTTGTTTATGTCATTGATCAATAAAATAACGACATTGAAATTCATCCATAAAAAATCATCATTCATAAAAAAAATACACAACAATATACCTAATACAAACAATTCTGATAATCTGTATCTTTTTACAAAAATGTTTTATGATATACATATATCTAAGGTTTATCTACATTTAAATTTTAATGGATATTTTAAAAGAATATTAAAAATAAATATTAAGATATATATTTTAATATGTATTTATATCTTTGAGGACGTGATTTTATCCAAATACAAACTACTATAAGTAAAAGAGGAAATTTGATGAACTAAAAAAAATAAAGAAATCAATGAAATATTAAATCTTTGGTTAAACATTGGCATTCGATGGAGTGTCATTTTTTTACGAATGCTGTGAATTTAGCAAGGTTCGTGTTAAACACATCGATGTTTGGGCATGATCTATTAAATGTGCTACAGTTTCTTCTTAGCAGTTGGTTCCACCCGTAGCTCATGTAGGTCAACCCAAGGATCAGGTCATTATGAATAACTAGGTGAGATTCTATTACCATTTTTGATGGTCGTGACTTGCTTGGTAGCAATAATCAGAACCGTTATTGCCGGGATTCAAGTTGAAAGACTTCCTGGTGGTCAAAATCAAGAATCAGGTCATTACGATTAACTTATGGATCGAGCAGGTGAGATTGGCAACTTCCTTAGTAGACAAAACCTCATTACACCAAACACATTTTAGGAATGACCTTTGTTGGGTCACCTCACGGAGGTCATTCTCAAGACCCAGGTTATGACGATCAACTTGTGGGTGATACAGGTGAAATTCTGTGACATTTGTGAATGGTAGCAATAGCCCAATCCAAACAGAACCTAGTTGGCAATTCGTGGGTAGAATATATGTGAGATACAATTTTTTTGATTATGGTTGATGTGCCTTACCAAAGTATCTAAAAAATAGAGCTTACTGTAATCGCTCGCACCGCATAAGTTCCACTTTTCTTAAAACAATTGTCTCTTTCTGGTTTTAGAAATGGTTCGACTACAAACTAAGATGGGACCCCGAGGAGTATGGCGGGGTAGAGATGCTGTACGTCCCTTCAGAACACATTTGGTTACCTGATATAGTCCTGTACAACAATTGGGATGGAAACTACGAGGTGACCTTTTAAGCTTTTATTAAATTTAAATTATTTAATTTTATTAAATCAAACCTATGAAATTTTTACCTCAAGCTTTAAGATGATACATTATCTGGCAATTACTTCACTATAAAATAATACAATCGGGCAAAGAATTTCCAAAAACACAAAACCTAAATTTTCTCGACTATCATAAAATATCCGGTATGGTTTTTGGTCATTATTTATTTATTGTTCTTCTAAAAAAAGTACAATCCTGTTTATCTGCAATTAAGCAGTTTGTCAATAGAATGATCAATGACAATGGAAATACGATGAAACTTTATTTTGTTACACTAAAAATAATAGCATGTATTAGGAAATTTTTTGAGCGCCGTTATCGTAAAAAAATTCTATTATTATTAATAATGAATTACCTCTACATATAGTGCCGTTCCATGGGAAAAACCACCTTAATTTTTAGAACCTATTTTATCAAATCTTAAAACTTAATTTATTTCAGGGTATTTCGCTATTCCCTTGTAAATATCAAAAGCAAGTTATTTATGTATTTTTTTGAATCCGAGTTTACTGTTCGGTACCCGAATCTATGAATAGTGGTTATACATCGGATATCATGATAGTGGATATTTAATTTGACAGCTTATCGAGAAAATGGTGAAATATCCCCTAAGACTTCTAACTTACAACTTAAGCATTTAACTAAGATTTATAACTAGTAACAAACAATCAAAACTTTATGGCTTTTTTTAAAAAAAAAATTTTTATTACAGAAAAACAGATTTTTTTTCATGTTAAAAATATACCTGCAAAGCTACTGGAAGTAGCTTGTCTGCAGGAAAACAGTGTGAACAAAACATTGTACAATTTAAATGTCTCAAGTATAATACAATAGGAAAAAAATTGCAATTTAATAAAATACATAATAAAAACATAAATAAGTATAAAAAATAATAGAATACTAAGTCTAAAAAATTTTAAAGTGCAATAGGAACAGTCAGTCAATACAGAAAATCTGATTCCAATAGCCATGTTTTTAACAATAGCCCAAATTTAGGTGTCGAGTAACATTTTTTCAAATCATATGGCAGCATATTAAATATAAGTGGTACAATGTATTCAAAAGTTCTCTGGCCATGTTTATTAGAAAATCTAGGTACTATCAACCCTTCATTTTGTAATATTAATAACTCTTTAAATAACTCTTTAAAACAAATTTAAGATAATCGTCTTACCAATATTCTGTAGAAAAAAACAACCCCATTAATAAGCAAAACAATTAGTTTTGTAAAAATACAATTGGAATTTCTGGAATACCGTCATCTAACATAATTAAGACCCATTCAAAATTCAACTTGCGATCCTTCCCTTACAACTGTACAGAGCGGTTCCGATGAGAAAGATTGGTTATTCTCGGTACCAAATTTTTAAACTGTTTACTCAATATCCTTTTTATTTTATTAAAAATGTGCTATAATATATACCTGCATCCAAGTCAGCAATAAAAGTGCTCTAAATGTGTACTTCTTGTAAGTATTTATGATTTTTTAATAATTTCTAAGCAAAATAAGTGTGTAAAAAACCTGAAATATTTAAGTTTGTAAGACCGTAAAAAAATAGACAAACTGAGGTATTTTCATCACAAAACACACTCGGATTTTTTTTAATGATTTTATTTGAACTAAAATTAAAAATATGAAAACTGGCTTTACTAGATTTATTTTACTGTAGGATTATTATATGATTTGTGTGTCGTATAATACATTGTTTCGTTTGAAAATTTATACCAACGACCGACGGCATAACCTTACTATATTAAAAATTAACTCAATTTTTTCAATATTTAAAAACTGACTTTAGCCGATAAAATAACAATCTTTCGAAAACAAATTATGTTTTTTGGTAAAAAAAAGTCATTAATTCTAGAATTTTATTTAAAAAGCACTAATTTCCAGTATTCTCTGCAGGTTTTACCCTCTTAACGAATATATTGATAGTTGATATTATGGAGGCAAGATTAACAAAAAATACTAAATCAGGATATCAGTACTTTGGTGTAGAAAAATGCGCTTAAAATGCTTGCTTTTGAATTAAAGGTGACCCTGATGACAAAGGCAACCCTGAAGTACACCGGCGAAGTGTTCTGGAAGCCCCCCGCAATCTACAAGTCTTCATGTGAGATCAACGTTGAGTACTTTCCCTTCGACGAGCAGACTTGCTTCATGAAGTTTGGCTCCTGGACCTATAACGGAATCCAGGTTGAACTATTTATTAGTAATTATATATACCTATTATCGATAGCCTTGTGCGAGTCTTCATATTTAAAGATACACTTTACTAGACTTGTTGTTGGCCTTTCAAGCTGCTTGTAGGTAATGAAACTGGTTGATGGCGACATATATCTTTAATTTTTATAAGAACAACTCTCTTTTTATAACTTTTGAAGGTTATTCCCATCAATGTAATATACCATTGAAGAAGAAGATAAATATAATAATCTAAATGAAAATGATCAAGACACAGAAAAATAAAAGATAACGGTCGCAACTGCAACGGTTTCTACCAATTCAGCTATTGCCACCAATTATTTTAACGTCATATTTGTCAATTTAATATTTCAAATTCAGAATTAACAATATATTTTTTTCCATATTATCGGCAGCTACATTTTTCATTGGAAACAAGTGTTACAAATTGAATTATCATTTAGACTTTTACAAAAAGGTCAATAGTTATTCCACATAATATTTATCCGAGACACTATCTAGGTAACAAATACGTTAATGAAATATTTGTTTCCAATGAAAAAGTAGCTGCCGATAGGTAATATGGAACAAATTAGTCTAAGATAATATTGTTAATTCTGAAATTTGAAATATGAGATTGACAAATATGACGTTTAAATAATTGGTGGCAATAGCCAAATTGGCAGAAGCACCCGTCCCGGTAAGACGAAGAGGTTCTGGGTTCGAGTCCCAGTTGTGTCTTCTTTATTTGCATGTGTTCATTTAGATTATTAGTGTTATCTTCTTCTTCAATGATATATATCTTTACTTACTTTTTTATGTACTTACATATACTAGGTTCTCACAGATGTTCTTACTTATGTAAGAACAATTCAGTTATAAAAAAACTCAAGTTTTATTCAAATAAGTATGTATAGTTATAAAAACCTACATAATAGTCAAAGTATACACAATGGCTACATAAAATTACAAAATTATATAAAATCTCTCTCGTATGACAAGTATTACAAAAAGAGGCAAGATACACAAGAGTTACATAAGTTAGTGATACATACCAATATATAATTAGCTCAATAGCATATTGTTACACATTTTTGAGCAATAGCAGGACATTTATTCTAAATCCGTATAAATTATCGACAAAAATGTCTACTTCAGCAGGTTTTATCTTATTATATAGTACGTAGATTATTTTATTAAACGTACTAACTTATTATATATATGTATAACGGTAACTAAACATTTAATGGAACCAAAACTTTTGCATTTGTGACGGTAAATTGTTGCTATATCTCCAATCAGGCACCTCTATTTAGTAAAGTGATAATTTTTTTTTTATCCTAAAACCATTGAAATTCAGACATATCAGCTATTTTACACGCTCTTTATTTACATTGCAAATTTTGGTTAGAAAAATTTTACACAAAATAAAAATAATAAGCTGATCTTGACAACAAAGAATTGAATATTTGCGATCCTAACAAAAAAAATGTATTATTTTGAGGAATAATTTGATAACATGCTCTGTCGTCAGTTTTTTAAAAACATTATAGATATATTTTCGTTGTTTGTTTTTGGGGTGTTATGCCGTGTTGTGCTACCTCCTTCTTTAGCCGACGTTTCGGACGAAAATGATTTTGTCCGTGAAAATCTAAAAACGTATATGATAGATATATATTAACATCCAATAACACTAAAACCTAAAATTAATCACGTAAAAATAAAATATAAAATATATGTAAAAATAAAATATTTATAATTATTCATTGAAGGACCAAGATTATAAGCTCCAAAACTTCAGTCACCCAAGTTCTAATCTCCAAAATTTTAGTCAGTCATACTATTTGATAATGGTATTTTATCCCATGGTTTTTCTAATATTGATAGTATTTTAAAGAATATTAATAATAATTCAAGGTTGATCTGAAGCACATGGGTCAACAGTCCGGCAGCAACTTGGTGCACATCGGCATCGATTTGAGCGAGTTCTACCTGTCCGTGGAGTGGGACATTCTGGAGGTGCCGGCCACTAGAAACGAGGAGTTCTACCCTTGCTGCAAGGAGCCATTTTCAGGTGAAATAATAACATAGACAAACGTGCGCTACCCCCTTCTTTAGCCAACATTTCGGATAGCGTTTCAGTGTCCATCACCAGGGCAATGGTCTTCATTTTATGCATTTTTCTTAAATTCTTGTACATAACATAATTAACGAAATAAACGTCTTTTTTAGAAATCGGAATTTTTATAACGTAGACAGAGCGATTGATTCCGATCACTGAGGACTTAAGTTCAAACCTCAATCATCATGAAGAAATTTTACAAATTAATAAATTATAATAAAAAAAATGTCTTTTCATGGGTTGATTTTTTTAGATACAAATGAAAATTCCTCTCTTATTCGATTGGTAATTGGATATTGCTCCGTTACCTCTGACATTTTAAAAATTTACATGCTTGACCCCACAAATTGTAGGTACTTTCTTTGGTCTAGAAGTAGAAACTGTACAATATATATTTAATGGTTATCCCTCTGTTAACAAATATCCATTTTTCTAATTATACTAACACCATATTTTACCATACTTACTGAACTTGCAATAATATTTTGTTATTCATGTTTTATAAAGTTGATAATTATCACAGGTAGCAGTCACAAAAGAGGCTTTACTTCCATATTTAGCTAAAAATGTTTCACGTACAATGGAATTTTTTGTGTAATGGGATAGATTACTCAAACAAAAATTGTGGATTGGTTGATATTCATGATAAAATGTATTTACAAGAAAGAGAAAATATCACAGTTTATTTATTATCTCAAAGAAACCACAAAAAATAGTCAATAGGTTGTGTTGCCAAGTCTTTTCCATTTCTTGAGTGCGTAAAAAGTTTGAACGAGATTTGTTAAGAAGGTGGCGGCACAGACGACACAGATATCTTTCATAACGAATATCATAATGAATACCAGGTAGAATGATATCGTCACTCCAGCTAGTGATAGAATCACCTGCAGGGCAGCCAGGTCTGCATTATTAGTTAAACCTGAAATCAGAATAATGAACTGAGAGTTATCATCTGACAAATACATTAAAACAGACAGACAGTGGCGAGTTAGTTAAAGTTCAACGGGAAAAGGTTGTAGCACATAAATATAATGGAAGCTTAGAACATACACGAAGAAAAATGTTGTTCTAAAATACGATCATTTTATTCGTAAAAACAGGACTGAAGTTCTTACGAACAAATTAACAGTGTTTCAATGTTTATTGGAGGGAAAATTTAAGAATAAACAGTGAAACTTTTTTAATTTGTTCGTAAGAACTTCAGTCCCATTTTTAACCGTTTTTACGAATAAAATTATCGTATTTTAGAATAACATTTTTCTCCGTGTATAACGCAATCATAGCAATCTATTTGGGAGGCGGGTTCCGCCGCCGCGGGGATCATTTTTTGGATAACCAACACCTCTGCCTCCCCGGGAACCGTTTTTGAATAACCAAAACCTCTACCATTGGTCACCCCACGTAGTTCGTTATTTGGCAGGGGTGTCCGGGTTCATGTCGTTAGGTTTGTCCACCCACCTGCAGCGTGGAGAGAGACCGGTTGAGGGAGGCTATCTTGATCCATCACCTTGCACCGCAGCTGGATGGATGGATTCTTGCGTCCGTCACTTCGGGACTGACTCCGAAATTCCTACCCGCCTTTCATATCGTTTTCTTTTCCAGAACTTCCGCACTTTCATTTCCTCAAAAAGATTCTCCACACAGCATTCAAATATGTGTATATTGGCAGTTAACCGAAACTTATCTGATCCTACGGTTGCCACGCAAAAATTTATCAACTGTCGGTCGGAATATCTGTTATCAATTGATTATCGTACTAACAACTGACTATTATTAACTAAATATTAACAACTGACTATAGATAATGGATTTTGGTCAATACCGTATTGATATAAGCTTTTGTAACACATTTGTTGGTAAAATGTTATTTATTGAAGGTAAGTTCACAGATCACATATAGTAAAAATAGTCACAATGTATCAAATCACAATAATAATTAACTGAGCAAGGGATCGGAGGGAACCTTGCTGATTAGTCTTTGGGAACAACAAAACTGACTCGTGCCGTTATGGTAACGGGCGGCGGCGACTGTGTTCTGCTTAGAGGGTCGTACCATAGGACGAAGCACAACTAAGGCAGCAGTCGGGGTCTGGTTGGGGCTTTGCTTATGGAAATAGAATACTCCTTAGAGGGTCGTGCCAAAGGACGAGGCGCAACTAAGAGAGTGTACTAGCCAAGGGCGAGCTGCAGACGGACTGGTTGAATTAGGGCGCGCAGCTCTTTATATAGGCCATTCCTTGTGGCGGGGCGTGGTTTATGGGGCGACTCGAGGGTAGGAAATGCACAGAACGCGTCTGCGCAGCCTGGTTCGCCTAGATTTGGGTGAGCAGGATGGCGCTGTACGGGGGAAAGAGATGGTGTAGTGGCAAGCGTAAAAACAGTGTGCTACACTTTTATTTATCATATATGCCAGATCCCCAGACCCAAATATAATAAGAGAAATAAGATGCTTATATTGATGACTAACATAATGATGCGTGGTTTAGCTTTTGAAAAGGCTGTTGTTACATAAATAACAGTTCATTAAGATTACATAAAACTAAAATATTATTGATTGGATTTCGACAAGCCTATCATGAGCAAAATAAGAATACAGGATATTAATATAACGCTACTAACATAATAATCCAACGGCGCTGTAGTAAAATATCCCTAATAAAGAATTTGATAAATTCATGACAGAATTTTCGTCAAAGATTTGGCCAAGAATTCCGAATCCTTTGGCATACCTGGAATAAAATAATAATACATTAACATATTGTTATTTTTTCAAGCCGGTCGTAGCTTTATTTTTCTACTAGTAATAGTTTTCAATTAGAAATATTGTTATGTATTTACAATTTTAAGTCTAGGTTTTCATGATATCGAGATCAGAAAAACTCAAAGAAATATCTTCGCCAAGGTAATAATTAAATTTAACATATTTTTTGATGATTGAATAAATATTTAACATGTCGACTCTCGTGAAAGATAAAAAAAACAATTGCGGTGGTGGGTACAGGTAGATCCACCAAATCAAATTTGAATATTTTCATGCTTTTTTATATGTGTCTTTAATTTTTAAAATGATCTTGTGCAATTGTAACCCATAGATATGTTTCGTGTTAGGAATTGCTAAGTTAAATATTTTTTCCTATAACTCACACCGCCATCAGTCAGAAACCTATGGAACTTATAAGCAATTTCAAATCATTGTCCCATAACATACATTTAATGAATATTTAATTAGAGATAATAGATATTGAGGTGAATAATCAAGATAAAACATATAATATCTTTTTAATTGGAAAAAAAATAAATAAGCAAAATTTCATCAAAATCGGTTAAGTAGTTTCGGAGTTTATCTCGGACAAACATAGTGACGCGAGATTTTTGTATATAAAGAAGATTTTATATATAAAGATATGCGTTTCATGAAATAAAGCATTTAATTTTTTTTATTGTTTTTACAGCTGGCAATACCGCAATAGTTCTACGATTGGAGAGAAACGAAATGACTACAGCAGAGGTTTCCAATTTTTTTTTCTCGTAGACCACTTTCAGAATTTTACTGCCTTCTTTGGACCCCCTGCTGCTACATTTCTACCATATTTACTCCAACGTAGACCATTTATCACGCCAACGTAGACCCCCATCGAGTCTCCCATGGACCCCTGGACCACTTTAGGATTCACTGGTCTACAGAAATACCATTAAAGATATTCGAAATTCTAGGATCTTCAGTCTTTTCAGTTTTCATTCAAGACGTGTGAGAAGGAAAATTGGTAAAGTGTGAAGAAGCTTTTAGGACGATCGTCGATGATATGCATAATATAATCTCTCCCTGGGACTAGTATACTCACTTAGACGTAAACATTTTAGTGCAAGCCACGTGTT
Source organism: Limnephilus auricula (assembly GCA_951813805.1). NCBI lineage: Eukaryota > Metazoa > Arthropoda > Insecta > Trichoptera > Limnephilidae > Limnephilus > Limnephilus auricula. The sequence continues at coordinate 17,374,061 of OX638397.1, read as the reverse complement.
CAGAGATGTCGCACATTGCCGTAAAACTCTTGTCGTCTTCGGACATCAATTCCACGTGATAGGCGTAGGCCGACAGGACAACCCCAAAGAGACATGCCACAAGACCCCTCCGGTTGTAATTGCAGACGCACTTTTTAATTTGTTCTATTTTAAATTTTCTGCTGACAGGCATTTTCAGTACATTGAACCAAACCACCTGACCCACCTGACAGTGCTGCAGTGACCTGTTTTGTTCTTGCGTAGAACACATTTTGAAAATTTTTGTAGTGCTTATACACCTAATTATTTTATTTTATATTTTTTTATAGATGTTCACAATAACATTAAAACTTTATAGGTTACAACCATTACAAAATTTTTTGTAAAAGTACTGTTGATACATTTATTATGTTGTGCCGAATCTTGATAACTTAATGAAGATTTCGGAAGACGGGTTGCTATCCCCGTGAGTGAATTCAGATAAAAATTTGAAGGACTCGTTCGACAACACAAATTGTGGCGGCAATATAATAGGTAACTATCAGAGGCGGCTCTAGGGGTCCAGGTGTGGAAGGTCATTTGAAAATATGTATGACTAATCTTTAAGTATTAGATATTATGAAAAATGCCAATATATTATTATCTATATCGATTTGTAGGTAGGTTACGTCCCACGTCATAATCTGCGACTTAATTTACATATTATTTTTATATAGGTAGTAAATTGGAAGTCACTACACAATCCATGTACTTGTAGGCAAATCATGTTAAAGAACTAACGTTTCAATGTGTTGTGCACACCGATAGTATCAAATAATTTAAAAAAATGATAACAAATAGACCCCGACAGTATCGTAAATAAAAATTGTTAAAAATACAGTTTGAAACAGCCGTCCGCATTCCTCTTTAACCCGCACATTCCCAAAGATTCTAGGTGAGAAACAACATCCTATCAATTCCATTTCAATTTGACAATTTGTTGTTTTTGATTTTTTTTGTTCAGATTTCATATGTTCAGGTTCCTAACGAAAAAAAATTATTATTACATCATATTATAAGATATTTTTTATCCATCAAGTATACGAGATAATAATTTAGATTATGTACAAAACAAATTTGACCGGTCAGTGGTTGTGTGGGCATCGTGTTTGGGTCCCACCCAGGCGTTGTGTGTTCGATTCCTCGGCTGGCTAAGTCCTCCATCACAACACAAGCAACATCTTCCGCTTAGTGTGGTGGTAGTAGGAGATTTTAAAATGTTGTTGGGTTATTCGTAACCCGGGAATGTCTGTCTTTCTTTAAAAAAAAAAATTAAATAAAATGCACAAAAAAATACATTGTTTTAAATCGAGCTGTTTTATTATGACAGTTGAAAAGTGGTCATAATAATCTTTGAAATGGTATATTTCTGTGTCACCAAACTAAATTTGAAAATGTTAATAATTCGTTGCGAATTACATCGACAACAACATGAATTATTCCAAACCTTTCCCGAATGTCCAATTATATTATAACAACTATTGTTTCACACGCGACATACGTACAAAATTCAAAACCTACCTACGTTTATATTACCATATCTTTAAGTAACAATATTTATCATGCTGTCTCTCTCACGGACTTGACCCAAACGTCGCTACGCAGGGACTATCTATGCAGGAGAATTTTAAAAAACATAGTGCCATCTCGTTTATCGTATAGAAGATATCAATGAAATCCACCAATGAAATGGCCCCACTTTACATCTCTGAAAACACTGGTCCAAAGCAGTCAACCCTTAGATCAGCAACATCATCAGCTCTAGGTAGAATGATAGAACCTAAACGAAAGCCAAATACTAAGTTTGGAGATCGTGCATTCGAAGTATCTGGGCTTAAGGCTTGGAACAAACTCCCTCCGGAACTAAGATGCTTAACAAGCCCAACAGAATTTAGATCAAAACTAAAAACCCACTTATTTAGGCTCTCGTACCCATAAATAAAATAAATCTATTTGTATCGTGCATTGTCTATAATTTATCTTAATCTATTTTCTTATTAGATTAACATCATTCGAAGCCTTCACAGCAATCCGTCGCTTAACGAGAGACTGAGACTTTCATTTAAGAAAATAAATATTCTAATAAAATTCATTTACCACTGTACAGCAAATTAATTAATTTTGCTTTTCCCAAACACGTTCATTAAATAACATAATTATATATTAGTATTAAAAATATACCAGGATCAAATAATTACTTTTCCAAGAACATGTGTTCTCTATTATGTCTTCTGCGCGCAAACTGTATATAAATAAACATCTTTTAACTTTAATCTCAAGTGACCTACCAGGTAAGTATGGTCCCGTACATTTTCATTAAAAAAAAAAAAATTAAAAAAATAAAAATACATGTACATTTACATTTTTAGGCATCACCGCGCTAGTTATTCAGGTGCATTGTACATATAGTTTTATATCGCTGATCAAAGAACCGTGGATTTGCATCCATTGTTTTAGCCATTAGTTTTTTATATTTGTCTAGTGTGTAGTTGGAAGTAAGATTGTAGAAATTATTGAAATTTGTACAGCGCCCTTGAGGTGATTTTTCACAAAAACGGCGCTATACAAGTCATCCAATTATTATTATTATTATATGAAAGCCCGGGACATTCTCGGGAATGACCGAACGATCGTAGATTAGTGTGAATGGGAGCTTATATTAAAAGACAATAGATGTCACTGTTCGTTACTCACCGCGGCACGGCCGCTGCCTATTTCTTCAAATAAAAATAATAAAATAGGTTGATGAGTTGAGCAGTGTTCATGCGCAAGCATTTATTATTGCCTATTATTTATGTCTTATAAGTTTTGGTGGTCAAACGCCTATTGTCCTGAGGGGAGAACCGCCCTGGTAACTACTAAATATATTTTCATTTTGGGAAGCGGGCACAACAATGATGTCGGAAATGACATATTTAACCCATTTTTGGTTTTATTGTCATTTACAGCATTTAAAATTTCTGCTACCGATATGCGTGTGTATCATCGCGGTAGTTGCCAAGATACTTGAATCGTTGAGTATCGGATACTTGCGTATCCCTGTGGATGGAGGGCCTCAGCTAGCAGAGAAATGTACCGCGAATTCTTGATTAGAACCTGATGACCACTGAGCCACTAACAGATTTCATCATGACATTTTAATGTTTTATGGTTTTTTGTTTCAGATATTACCTTCAAGCTGACGATGCGCCGCAAGACGCTCTTCTACACAGTTAACTTAATCATTCCATGTGTTGGCATCACCTTCCTAACGGTTCTGGTGTTCTACTTGCCCTCTGACTCCGGGGAGAAGGTATTTTGACGGATGAATGCCGCAGGAAATACATAGTTTGTGTCGTCATTTGCCAAAATTTGAGATAGTTGCTTAAATCTTCTACGGATCGCAATATTATTCAAGAGTAAAAGGCTACCCTAAATAATATGAACGTAGGAAATAATGACGTAAAAAGTTTTCCACCAAAATTCAGAATTAGTTTCAGAAATTTATCGGAATTATTGCGTTAATTTGGAAAAGTTGTGGATTCGTTTAATAAGTTTCAAAAGTACAAGTCAAAATTATTAATTTTACTGGAGAATCAGAAAACAATTGACTCTTATTTTGTAAAGTCATCCATCCCTGAGGAAAAGTTTAATTTTAGTGAATAGTTTTATTAAATTAAACAAATAACTTTGTATTAAACCACTATTATATAATCACAATTACCGTTATATAATTATTATTAATTATTTTGGTAATTGTGAGTATGTAATAGTGGTTTAATACAAAGTTATTTGTTCAATTTAATTCAAAATGACGCCACAAAGTGATTTTGCGAAGTTTGAAGAAATAGTTTTATTTACTAAAAAGTGGTGTAACACATACAAACACAGTAACAGAAGACGGTTGTCGTAAACAGTGCCGACTTCTAGAAATTTATAAGAATTTATAAAAGCAGTTTGAAAAATTTTGATGTAACAGTATTCTGCCGCTATACACGGTGCGCGGAAACTCGTTACACAAGACGGAAACAGGTGAATCGACATCCAATCGAACCCAAAAACCAAAAAGGTTTAAAAAATCTTTTGGAGCCGTGTCTACTCTTTGACGCATTTTAAAATACATTAAACTGCTGATATCAACCCTCTGGCAATTACTTTATAAAATTTGACCTAAAATATTCCAACTTTGGTCTAGATTTTCTCGAAAAGCTCAAACAACAAATCCAAACAAATCCACCGCATTAAGAGTTTCAGATCACCATGTACAATATATAGTAAACCTAAAAAAATTTTAACGGAAAATTTATTTTATATTTATTGTTACAAACGGCTATTCCTAAATTGTAATGCCTTCTACCTATCGTAAAAACAAAACAATGAATGAGTACATGGTAATAATCCATCTTTTCAAAATTTTAAATCTACCGTAAAACTTTGGTAATACTGCGATCTGTAGCTCTGAGGAAACTTATCTTACCTAACATTAGGATGCAGAAGGTAAGTTTACCAAATACACTATCTAAAATATATTATCTAGGCACTTGCATTTTTTGGTAAGAGTCAGAATCGTATTCAACATTGTGTACACAAATAAGGATTTTTAATTCATTATCAAAGAAATGTTCGGTATAAACATACAAAAATAACTCTTGAGATATGTAATGGGGCTAGTTAATTTCAATGGGTACATTAAAGGTCCGCAAGGTTTTGACTTAAAAAAAGAGTATTGATTTAATAAGTTGGCCAACAAAAGGGTTGTTAACTTTGAGTCGTGGGTGAACTCTTAAACAGGTAAGGTAAAAATATTTTTTAAAGATTGATAACGACACTACGTGATAAATTATCCAAATTTGAGCTTTATTTGTTGCCGAAATGTTTAAGCTTTACGCATTGTCTGTTACTCGTACGTGTGTCTAAATGAAAATGGTTGTTGTAAAAAGGAACTTAAGGTAAATATTCAATGTTGTAAACAATGTTAGTAGCATGATTAATGAAAATATTACCATTCGAATGAAGCAAAAAACAAAGAGTTTCACTCCAGAAAAAACATTAAAAAAGGGCCGAAACACCAAAGATTAGAACAATATTAACAGAATAACTAACTAAAATTGAAGGGTACGTGATGATTTAAATGTAATCAATGTACTAACAATAAACCAAGAGAGTTCTTGGTTTTGGGATTAATGAAAAAATGAAGATATTGAGTAAGTATTGTAATTCTACACGCTATGCTGTCTCTAACAAAAAAGTGAATTGAATTTGAGGAATTTAACTTGTTGAAATGTAATACCCTTTAATATTTGTTTTGTGTTTAGCAATCCCTCACATTTTACCAATAGCTGTATACCCTTCCCTTTCGGTTGAACAATCTCATTCCAACAGTTCACATTTCAAGTTTTCAATATATCATGAAACTCGAAGCTTGAAATTCGAGCTTCGGGAAGACTGAACTTTGAACTGTACAAGATTGTTCATAGAGCTGCCTGTCATGTCCTATTGCTATCTCTTCCACCAGGTGGACCATCATAACTAAATAACTGTAGCTTTACATTTGGTGTAAGAAACTGCCGAAAGCTTCCTCCACGAGTGAAATTCTAGATTAAATATGAATGATTGTAGCTCGTTCAATGTTTAAGTGTTATAGAACAAAACAAGAGTAATAATTAAAGATTACTTATACCAAACAAATACCATAACAGGTGCTTGTGTTTATCTGTTTTGAGTTCAGAATAATCTCCATTTAAACCACTTCTAAATCATTTTATAAATTACAAATGGTTGTTAAGTAAATATGGTTATAAATTTTAATTGATACATTATTAAAGCTTCACGCTTCATTGTATTGAAAGAATACAAAAAATCTTCGAATAATATGAAAATATAAAATAACCCAAAAAGACATATTGTCAAAACTGTCTCAATGATAGCCTAATTAATCTATTTATTGATTAATTTTTCAAAAGAAGCAAACACATTGTGACTTGACATTTTAAATAAATGAAAAGAAAATACTTTGTTTTAAGTCACTTTATTTTTATTTTTCGTCTACCGGTTTCGGTACCTCCATACCATCATCAGGACTGTTACTATTATTTTGTAACAGTCCTGATGATGGTACGGAGGTACCGAAACCGAAAGACGAAAAATAAAAATAAATTGACTTAAAACAAAGTATTTTCTTTTCATTTATTTATTATTATTATCTGTATTTTCTATATCTTTTATATTTTCATATTATTTAAGATTATTAATACTCTTCAAAAATAAAATAAAATAATATGTTTAAAAAAAGTTTCATTCTTAATAAATATTAAATTATTAAAGTTTTCATATTTTAATGAAAACATTTAATATTTATTTTAAACATTTTGTATTATATACAAATAACATAAACATTAAATAATGAAATGGGTTATAAAATTCATCCACTAATTTGTCCTGTAGTAATAATTATTGATATAAATTTAGCCCCTGCAGAATATATTTTAGACCCTAGAGCTAACCCGGCAATAGACAAACGACCCTTGCCCAATTCAGGATTAGAAAACTTAAACCATCCATTTAGAAGTGGCGTCTTTATACATTAGTTGGCCCTTTATAACGTTAATTGCTTTTAAAGCATTTAGATAAAATTAATTACTTGTAATCATTACATTTAGAATATCTGTTGACATCGTATTTATTTGCGCTTTACTTGTTATTTATGTAGAATGCTATTGTTGTTAGATAACATAGTCCATTTCATAATAACTTATGTTAAAAAAGTTATTATGGAATAAGTAATATTAACAGTAATTTATTTTTAAGATTTATTAACAAATTTTCAGCTTTTTCTGTGACGAAAAGAAATAGATCTGATGATTTAATGATATAATTTGCATTGACCATGGCAAAAATTTTTGAAATACATTTTATTGCTTTTATTTATCGCAGAATAGATTTTGAAAGCAAAAGCCATATTTTAATTTTTGACAAAAGCTTTATCACTTCATGGCTAATTTTCTAGTCATTCTGCTTTTTTAGAGGACATTTAAACAAAATACTAACAAAACACAATTAAAAACTAAATAAAAACTAATAAATATATAAGGTATGTTGATGAATTATTATTAATCACTGATTAAACAAACAACTGACTTTGGGGAAAGGATCTCAAGTTCGTAATCTACCTAGCACTATGACCATCAAAAAAACTTTGGCTTGAAGAGAAAGAAAATCGAACAATATTCATATAATATTTTATCAAAAGTAAACTTTCGGCTTTGATCAAAAAATTGTAAATAAAATAAAATACTTTTTTGTTAAAACCACGAGATTTATTAATTTATGAACCGACCGGTTTCGCTTTACTCAAGCATCTTCAGGAAACAAATTAATACTAAACAACAAGTACATAAGATGTGTTTATATATAACAAAATATAGAGGGAGACAACATGATACAAATATAAGAAATACATAGACGGCCATAAAACACATTAACATAAGTACACAAGTAATGGGAAAAAACCGAAAGATAATTATGTGACTAATGGGTTATAATAACAAATCTGGAGAAACAAAGCATCAACTGGCATGGTGGTAAGGAGCACTGGGAGTTTTATTTTATTATTATGGGTTTATTGGAAACAGACCTAATATTGGACTACTTGATATGTCTAATTGATTATTAAGTATATGAATTTTGGTTTTTACAGCTTTTTAAATTTCTAGTGCCTCTAAATTGTTTAGTCTGTTACCATGCCCGTTTTTATGTAAGATGTTAGCACCGGTGCTATGACATAATGTATGATCTTTATCGATCAAATGATTTGCGAATTCTGAAAAACCGTTGTTATTGAGGCAACGAAGATGCTCCTTTATCCTAATATTAACATTACGTGATGTCTTACCGATATAGAAAGCCGAACAATTATTACAATTTAATTTATAAATCCCCGAATGACTTAATTTGTCGTCCTTATCTTTAGAATTAATTAGAAATTTACCTAGATTATAATATATTTGTATCATGTTGTCTCCCTCTATATTTTGTTATATATAAACACATCTTATGTACTTGTTGTTTAGTATTAATTTGTTCCCTGAAGATGCTTGAGTGAAGAGAAACCGGTCGGTTCATAAATTAATAAATCTCGTGGTTTTAAACAAAAAAGTATTTTATTTTATTAAATATGTCAAACCACAAAGTGATTGCTTTCTACAATAATAAAAATTTGTACGTAAGTCAGATGAAATCTGTCGAGTACAAACTGTAGTTGGAGTAGAAAGAATATTATTGAAAAGTACAATATCAGAATGAGATTACGACTCAATAGAGGTTTCAAATGGTAAAGCATTTTACGTTACAACCGGCACATTTGAGGTCGTCACAAATCGGCATCCAGCACCATTTTGAAATTTTTGAATATTTTAAGGGTCTCTGTTATATGTCGATTGTCAGCTGGTCAGCGTTTGTTTAAATTTAGATGGCATTATAACGGCTGATCAAATAAACCAATATAAAACATGACACAACGCCGATGGCCTGCTAAATGACAGAGCTCTTAGTAGTTTAGAATAGTGAAAATCTTTAATTAAAACAATCAACCCGTAACAACCATCCTTCTTTTGATATGTAATATATCTTTTAAAACTAAGTAAGAGTCGGTAAGGCCGACATTTATTTCGAATTTTAAGATGATACCCGGATGGCGGAGAAATTTGATAAATAGATTTTACTAAATTGTTGCTGTCACTGTTGCTCTTGCTCCACCGGATATTGAGCGAATGGGACAATGCACCTCGGGCTACTAATACCTTACTAAAATCGAGGTTTTGTATTCCCCACTTTTCTTCTCCAAAAGTGGACTGATTTTCAATTTTTTTTACCAACTATATAAGAAAAAACTATTCTATGTCTGTACGTTTTGCTTTTTTTAAAAAAAACATTGTCTAGTTTGTATACTGAACGTCTTTTGACGGCGTTTAAACAAGTCAATTTTATTGATTTTTGGAAGGTCATAACTTCTATAAAAAGTAACTTATCAAATAAACAAAAAGTCTCGACACGCATGTAGTTAATATTTATTTTAGATAAAAACAATATTTTCTCTAGGGTTAAAATTCAGAGAGATAAATAGGGAATACGTTTGTATGGAAAAATCAACGCCGGGTATCGCCTTAAGAGGCTAGACTTTGAACGACACGCGGAACACCCGCGTCTGTCTTCTGTCCCGCTCACAATAAGCTCACAATAAGCTCACGCACACTTACAATACATGCGAATGCGAAATGTGCGAATGAGACAACGCTCAAATTTACCTACAGAAATCGCTCGAAAAGGGGTTTATGGAGAATACACTTTTCTACACCGAAACTTTCACGAAAATGAAATTTTAAAATATATATATATTTTTTAGAAAGAAGAAGCTACGTCGGTAGCTTTTTATAATTTTATAATTCTTTATGAGAGTTGAGTTAGCAGCACTTTTCCATTAAATAATATTTTTTGATAAATCGTACATGTTTGACAGTGAATGTTTACGTTAATACGAAACGAATCGTAAACATACCGACACAGTTTTCACGCTTTAAAAGGCAGTATAAAAAAAATATATACATTTTGTTCAATTTTCGATGTAGAAAAGTGTTTTTTCCCGGGCGTCCTTTTTGTATGGGCCGAAAAGCGAAGTCTATCGTCTTAAGTGCTTTAATTTCCTCGAATTTGAGAATAATGCTTATGTCCGCCTATGTGGGCGTGACTGCCACCAAAATAATGTTGATAGAATACATTGTCATCGACAAGGGGTCTATCGGCCGAGATTCGGTTAGATCGGATGTCGGGAAGTGGATTAATTTCCACTTCCAAGATTCCGCTTCATTCATACATTCATTTAATCAAGAAAACAAAAGTAAAATTCAGATAGATGTAGATACTCGTATTTAAAAAAATTAATGGAATCTTATCGAGGAAGGGACCCATCTAGTTCTTAAGACGGTTCGTGGATATGGTGGGTAATAGGTAATAAATGAGCTTGAAGCAGACGATTATGAAAGCCACAACCGGTGACTGTATAGCTGTCCAATTTTTATTAGAACAACTCAGTTTTTATAACTTTTGAAGGTTATTCTCATCATATTATATATGAGAGGTTCTGAGTTCGAGTCCCAGTTGCGACCGTTATCTTTTATTTTTCTGTGTATTGTTCATTTTAATATTTTCGTTTAGATTATTAGTGTTATCTTCTTCTTCAATGATGTACAGCAGTCCGTTTATTTGAATGTCCACTGCTGTCTTCCGTGTTTTCCAAGCCTAACGGACTTTCCGACAGTGGTTATAGGCATTGGGGTGCACAGAATTTTTAATCAGGTGAGGCGGTAGAAAAACAGCAAACTTAGCGAAAACTTCTTACTACGGACGTGGAAAGTTTGATGCTAAGAATGGCTAAGGTGCTGGCTTTAGCCGATGTCGGTTAGGATTACCGCCTCGTCGTATTTATATATAAATAACAGCTTTATTAATGCATCCAATTACTGGATACATAAAATTTGCACATTGTTTCAACCGCACAATTGCGTGAAAGAAAGCTAATATATTATATAATTTTTTTGTTTGTAAAGTTGTACTAATTAATAAAGTACCAACAGATGGCGATGATTTTTGACTACACTTGTGATTGGTGTCGAAAGGCACTGCCTTTTTCGACACTAACACAAACACGAGCATCGCGCACACGATGGCGAATGATGACAAAATTCATTTTGCATACTTAGTTCCTGCCTATGATTCCATAAAGTAGTTTGGTGGGTGAGACGAGGAAGGCGTTGCCATTCTCAATTTTACTTAGCGCGAATTTTTGAAAGTGTAGATTTTATGTGAGTAGGCAGTGCTTAGCTTATGTGCCTGTATGGGCCGCACGCCTTTGCTTTTTGGGATTCACAAAAAATAAAAAAATGGTGCTTATTGCCGACTTGTGACGATGTATATTAAAAATGGTGCTTATAACCGTATAACCGATTTGTGACGATGTAAAACGTGACTCCAAATCAATTATTTCGAAAACCTGTAAAACCACTTAATGGTCAGTTTTAAATGCAATTTTTTTTAAAAGAACGGTCAAAACGTGGAAATTCGGGATAGGATTGGAATCGATGGTCCTGCGGTGCTAAGTTGGCTAGGGCATTTCAGGTAACTCTGTGCATATCGATCCTCCTTTCTCTGACGGTGTTCTTCCTGCTGCTGGCTGAGATCATCCCTCCCACTTCGCTGGCCATCCCCCTGCTGGGCAAGTACCTGCTCTTCACCATGATCCTCGTGTCACTCAGCGTCTGGATGACTGTCTGCGTGCTCAACGTGCATTTCAGGTGAATACATAATATTATAATGCCTAATTTTATTCATCAATTGAAGTAAACCTTCAAAAATATTTTGTTTTTAAATAACTCCACACCGAAGGCCCTAAGGAAAATCATTTCCCTTGAGGCCTTAGCTATTTTTGGAAGCCAATTGGAAGGATAGGAAATTCTTGGAAGTAAAAAAGGTATGAAGGGTGGGTAGGAGTCTGTTCAGGAGTGATGTATGAATCCAACCCTCCCACTGCTGTGCTGTGTAATGGGTCGAGAGGATCCCGCTGGAGAGATCAAAGGGTCTTTCTCAACTGGCCCTTTCGATCCGGCGTGCCAAGCGATGGGGGGGGGGGGGGGGGGGGGCAGAATGCATCCGCAGCTAGGACCTAAACCTCACCCCATGAACCAGGGAGCCCCTGCTATGTCACAAAACGTGGCGAACCACTTGTGGTGACCTATTTTACCGGGGCGCTGCATATTTGTTGAAAATGCTCACTCTCGTCTCATAAATCTGTAACTTCTTTGTTTCATATCATAAACAAATAAAATTTGGTGTGCAATTAACAACAAAATAATCCCTCTATTTTATATTTTTATTTAATGAATTGTTGTAAGATTTATTAATGCATTCAGTTTTAAATAAAAAAAGGGTTTTTGCCAAAAAAAATCTTTATATTAATAATAATGATTTTTTCTGGTATACAATATGTATTTAAAATGGTTAATGAACAACTCAGAAACATGCAACTTCAACAACCCCTTTGAAAATGTAGCTCGGCTTAAACATAACTAGGAGTGCCGAACGAAATATATTTGTTCGTTCGTTTATCAAACTATAGTTTCGGGATTATTAGATTTTATATCCTTAAGGGTAATTAATAACTTCTTTAATAACTTTCCAAATATTTTTATATTAAATATATCATTTCAAAAACAAATTTTCCTTTTAGGTACTGCGACAATCAATTTTGTGATCAAAAAGAGCATCTTTAAAACCGTTTCTTGACGATGTTGCGCAAAACATCCGCACACTTTTTTTTAATAAATACATTAAAAAAAGCTTCTATTATGTAAAATGGCGTTTTAATATCTACAGGGGCAAACCCTGCAACCAGTTAAAAGATTACCTGAACTTTGTCAAAATCTTGTTTAGGTATCACTTGCTCAAAGTTTACATATCACTATTATTTTTAATTAAACTATTAAAAATACATATTATAACATTCTATGCTTGTGGAAATGCTTTAAATTTCAATCACGAAATTCCCACATATCTCAGTTTGAACCCGTACTTTGGTGTTAATTTAAATATACAAAACAATAAAATATAATATTTTTCCAACGGATAAAAAAATATCGATAATTTTTCTTATTTAAATCGCTATGGCTATATCTGAAAAAAAAGTACAATTTTCGAATTATGGGACGGTCTTTTTCCGGGTTATTCCATAGTGCGCTGGTACCTTCGACCAATGATATACTTGGTCAAAGGCTGGTACCCATACGTACATCAAAATTGTAAAAATATAAAAAAAAAATAACCCGATGGACAATGCTTAAAAGCGATTTACCAGCGGCTGAGAATAAAAGTTTAAAAATGCTTACAACTGTACAGAGAGGTTCCAATGAGAAAGATCGTTTATTCCCCGTATATATTTTTTTTAATTAAAAATTAATATCGATTTATTTAATTAAAAACTTGCTTTAATATATACCTACATTCAAGTAAGCAATAAAAATGCTCAAAACGCACGATAATAAATTTATAAATATCGTGTACTTCTTGTAAGCATTTTTTGATCACAAGTATTTAAGATTTTTTAATAATGTCTAAACAAAATAAGTGTGTAAAAAATGTGAAATATTTAACTGAGGTGTTTTCGTCACAAAATGCGTTCTCGGATTTATATTTTAATGATGTTAATTTAACAAAAATTTGAATTCTTATAACTGTGTTTGCTAGATGACGTATTGATTTATTTTGTTGTATGATTTAATGATTTGAAATTTGTGTTGTTTAATAGAATCTATTGTTTGAAAAATGAAAAAATCTGCCAACGGCCAACGGTATAACCTTAGTATATTAAAAATAAACATAGTTTTTCAAAATTTTAAAACTGGCATGTTCCAGATAAAATAAGAATCTTTCAAAATCAATTTATATTTTTTTGTAAAAAAGAGTCAATACGTTTAGAATTTGATTTAAAACTGACTAATTTCCGGTATTCTCTGGTAATACCCTCTTAAACAAGTATATGTTTTTAAAGCGTGCCTTTAATTCCTTATTCAAAATTACGAAGAATGTGATTTGTAAGGTTTAACCCGATACGCTTCTGTACAAAAAAATAAAAAATTATAATATTTCAGTAAAAAAAAATATTAAGGATTTACTAGAGCCATTTAATTTCATACAACAACATTTTAACGCGAAATGATTAGAAGCACTTTTGATAACTCTTGGCCAAATCCATTTAAAAAACTCTTCCGTGAAATTGTATAAAAATGCAGATATATAACCTATTGCCATCTCTGCGTTCCTTTGAAAGTTCATTCCATATCGAGCCTTTTAAAAGCTTTAACGAACCAATAAAAGTGCCGTCATTTTAAGCATCTCCAAACATAACCATGAAAAACGTTGAGTGCCGAATTTTTCCCCATTTCCCGGGAATATTTAAACCGAGGAATGGGGTTATTCCAGTAATGGATGCGAGCTCCGCAGCAGTGAGGGAATAAATGTTCTCGGGGGCCTATTGACGGAGGGAGAGTGGGGGATATTCGGAGCTTTGCATATCCGTCAAAACGCTGGCGGGACCTCGCGGCAATAACGCGTTTATCCAAACGGCGGAATTATACCACTCAGCTATGGGCCACATTTACCCCACGGCACCGTAAGCGGCCATAAAACAATCCATAGTCGGTGCAATCAGAAATAACTATACTCAAGTTTGAGACGACTTGAACTATTATGGAAGTAGCTCAATACAGTTTGATGTTGTGATTTTTTTATCCCGAGCGGTTTTTAAATGATATTAACAATTCCCATCCACCTTTTCACATTTTACACAATTTCGTTTGTCTTGGTTTTCATAACTTACATAACATTTACATAACATATCACATGTCTATACCACAGTTTAAGAAGATTTGAACACACATCAATAAAGGTAGTGCAATACAATAGTTTTATTTTGTGATTTATTTTCTTACCCCCAAAAAAAGTAAAATAGCAATATCTCGGGTTTTTATCATTGCAATTTTTTTTTTTTTTTAACATATTAATTGATTTACGTACAATTTTTTACAGTTAACCCTATTTTACAGCGTGTTGAGAGATATACTTGACTTACTTTAACCAGAGATTTTTGGCGTTATTTAGGTTAAAATTGTAACTTAAATTTTCACGTACTGTCACTATCTAGCCCCCTCCCCCGACCATCCAATTCCTACTGATTTTAAAAATATATTTTTAGTTCAAACGAAAAAATAAAAAAAAGCCACTGCAGACCAAATTGCAAAATTTCGCATGATAATAAAAATTGAGCAGCTAAAAACGTCACTCACATGATCGTTTAAACCAGAGGTTCCCAAACTTTTTTTCTCGTAGACCACTTTCAAAATTTTACTGGTTTCGGTGGATCCCCTGCTGCTACATTTCTACCGTATTTACGTCAACGTAGACCATTTATCACGCCAACGTAGACCCCTATCGAGTCTCCCGTAAACCTCTGGAGTTCCACCTGGACCACTTTGGGAATCACTGGTTTAAACCAAACCAACCAAAACACTTATCGCTCGCAGTTCTGTATTCGATTGGTTGGACTAAACATCACTTAAAGAATCATATAGAGTAGAGCCAAATATTAAACAAGCATAATAATTATGAACCTCAACATAGACTTGGACTAAGGAGGTTAAAAATTTATATTGTATTTTTTTTTAAATCTAGAAATTAAACTTAATTAAAAATTAAAGTATAAAGTGATTCGACAGAAAATAAAATAATACAAAAATGACAGTGATTAAAAAAATATATTAAAAATCAAAATGATTACATGCTTAATAGAAAGTATTAAAATTAAACGAATAGATAAATATAAAGAAAATTTTATCCGGTTCACTGACGCCATTTTCCAAATGACTTGTAGTTGAGCAGTCTTAATGAAAATTGAATTCGGAACGCTAGCTGCATTAGGATAATCGAATTATTCGGTATTTCAAACACCCGCCCCCCTTATTCCCCCCACTACCAGACACTCGAGCTTTCGAATGAGTAGTTATCTCCACGAACGGTAGATGGCAACAGGTTAGCAGTGTTATAATTATAACCAGAATGGAGAATTAAAGAGATAAAGGAGAAGAAAACAAACAGCAAAGTTTTTTTGGTGCGAATTCCTCCTAAGCTTCACGTCTATCGCATCTCCATTTTGGCTATATTGTGAGGGTAAAAGGAGTGGGGAGGGGACGAAGATGTGAAGAGGAAGGTTGGGAAGGTGCTGCCTATTCCTAGAATTCATCAAGCAACGCTCGCCGCTTCGATTCTGAATAGGGCATTTTCATAGTTTACTAGTTTTTGTGTTTTTAAGGGATTTTAAATGTGCCATTTTTGATTTGCCGCCCAAATTGTCTGGTCGTTTTTGTTCATGAATATGGCGTTATGGTCGTCACACCGGTTAACTTCAGGCATCGGTGCAGCCATTTTTGTAGCCAGTTGAAACTGTTTCGGAATTAATGGTTTTAGATCGTTTTTGAAATCAATCTGATCGAAATCAGAAAAATAAAATTAAAACTTTCCGCACATTGTTAACGGTATTCATAGTTTGTTAAAATCTTGAAAAAATACCCCTTTTGTCACCGGTGCGGTACTGAAGGTACATACGTTTCATTAAAAATAATTGACGTAAGTGTAAAAAAACTTATTTTCTTAATTTCTTTTGACTTTCATACACCAGTTTTCTTCCCGACTTCGCTCAGTATTTAAAAAAGCCTTGTGACTAGATTCTAATAGCTGGACTATATAGTCTGTATAAGTGTATAGTATACTCTTTCTTGTCCTTTTTTTGTATTAAGTGTCCCTTCAAAACTCCGCATTTCTATATTTCTACCGATATATAATGTACTTTCCTTGAACACTAAAAGTTTTTAAGCTCTTAAAATTAAAAAAAAAAAATACATGACTTAGGTGCTGCAGGCATGAAAAATTCATAACGTTTTATTAAATGCTACCTTACTCAGATGTTGAGAGATTTTTGCTTTATTTTAAGCAAGTAGTAGGTATTTCACAACTTTTTTTTATTTTTTAAAAATTATTTTTTTATTTTTTTTTTAAAAGAAAGACAAACATTCCCTGGTTACGAATAACCCAACAACATTTGAAAATCTCCTACTACCACCACACTAAGCGGAAGATGTTGCTTGTGTTGTGATGGAGGACTTAGCCAGCCGAGGAATCGAACACGGAACGCCTGGGTGGGACCCAAACGCTATGCCCACTCAACCACTGACCGGTATTATCAGTGTGAATTTGTTTTTTTCCCTTTCAAACCAACAAAAATATCTAATATTATGGGGACGGGATTATCAAAGTTACACGGATGGCTCCAGGTTGTTAGATCTCTGGTGTAGTATAATATAAAAATATTAGTTGCTATTATTAGGTGTCAGCCAAATAGCAGTAATAAAAATGTGGGTTTTCTGTATTCTAAAACAGATTTTCTGTTTTACAGCTAACATCATTGTCACCTTGACTAACACTTGCACGAGTTTAAATTTCTTGGCTAGTGTCCGTAGCCTTCTTTTGGATTAAACTAATTAATCAATTGATTGACTTTTTGCAGCCTACTACCGGCTGCGCCAGCTTGTAATGTCTCCTTTGTTCTCTCCAGATACATTCGTTATTTATAAGCAGTGGAACTAGTATTCTCCAGAACTACAGTATACTTATTCAAAGACTTAGGTTCTGTAAATTATAGTGACTGTTTATTGACGCATCGTAATTTATAATTATACTACGGAGCTGAAAGATAGGTTTTAAAGTATAATGACTCCGCACATCTACCTTCGGTTATCTTCGACACAACTCGATAATGAGACCATGTGACCCGAAGAGCCCATAAACAAATACAGTAATGTGGAAACTAATCATACACTAATATGATACATTACACTAATTACGTAATTATTGCAATTCAAACACTTAGTTCCACGATCAAAGAGCGCTATTACATCCGATCATATACCAATAATCATGACCAAATCTTGGGTGCGCCACTGCAGTAACATCACTGGCTTGTGACCCGATACATCTAATTCACCTGCTAATTGAGTTACTCTTCACACCCGGCTTCTGCCCGTGGGAACTGGTGATCCGTATTGCCACAAATTTTACCCTTGATTGACCCAGAAATTAAACTAACCAGCCAGAGTATTATTATGTGTTTTGAGGGATATCGACTGTCCAAATTAAAAATAGCAATATCAGAATTGTTGAGGAGGAGCAAACTAGAGGTTTAAATCTGCTGTCAAAGATATTTTATCGTTGTTCTG
This sequence comes from Limnephilus auricula, assembly GCA_951813805.1. NCBI lineage: Eukaryota > Metazoa > Arthropoda > Insecta > Trichoptera > Limnephilidae > Limnephilus > Limnephilus auricula. The sequence continues at coordinate 17,356,194 of OX638397.1, read as the reverse complement.
TCATATCTCAGAATGATACAAATTGACACAATTTTTTGGTTTGCCAATCATTTAAGCTCGGTATATGATTAGTAAATGTCACTGAGTGCATTCAATTGGAAACGTGTATTAGTTTTCCATACAGAATAAACTTTTGTTTTATTTTAGAATGTTATTCCAACATTCTACTTAATATCGTGGAGGCAATCTTCATTCCGTAAACTGCAGTTCGGTTCAACTCTTCGGAAATAAACTATTAACATCCACGTAGGCACCTAGAATTCAATGCCATAAAGTGAGTATTTTTTTGCTTTTGCTACATCTTATACAAATATTAGCAAAAAGCAGTAGTAAACAGGATTTACTTTTGGCTTTTTTGTAAACTATTTTATTTTAAAAAGTCTGTACACGTTTCAGAACCCTCTTCCTTTATCAAGAGAATATTAAAACGAAAAAGAAAATACATTTTTAATATGCTCCTGATGGAAGAAGGGCAGTTCTGAAATCGAATGTCCGAAAATAAGGTGGTTTTGAACAAATTTTAGTGCATATGTTGTACCATAATTATTTTTTGCTTTGTTTCGGCGGTTAACTACCCAAAAGTAATAAATAAAACTATTAAAAAACCCAAATAATAAAAAGCCCAGATTTTTAGGCATTTTAAAGCTATTTTGTACTATTTACTCTGGGTTATAATATTTTCTCTGAAATTTAAAAAAATATTTTTTTTATTCTAAAAAACCAACCGCTCTTAATAATTTATATTGATCAGAAATTAATTATCTTACTCCTAAAATGATAGTACCAATGATTCAATTCAACACGATCTAATGTTTTCTCTATTTTCCATGACACTATGGAATATGTAATTATATTTCCATACGTATTATATTAAGAATGTTTAATTAGTAGAATCTACAGACAGCTTTGTGGGACTACCCTAAATTTGTATAAATGTTTTATCTACTAAATAAATAAATAAATTACTTATTTGCGTACTTCACAAGCTAAACTAATCGCTTTAATTAATAAAAATTAAACATGAACACAGGGAAAATTCATGGCATTAAAATATATACTTTACTAAAACCGTCATCAATATTAAAAGTCAATGAAAAAACTTTTCCTAGTCTGCTGAAGCTAAAGCTCTTTTAACAAAAACACAACATTAGCCTGGTTAAAATTTGATTAAAATGCTTTCCAACCCTTTACAGGTGGTTAACTGGTTGTTTGAAGCAGCAAGGGTGTCGGTAAATTACGTTAAAACCAAATTAGGTATTATTGCGATAGTATTTATTTTTTTAACTTTGATAAAACGTGACTCTACTAATTCACCCCTTGTAAGTTGGGAAGTATGTATGTTATTCCAAAGTTGACGGCCTCCATGGTCGAGTGGTAAGGCTCTCGACTAACAATGCGACTATCGCGGTTTCAAATCCTGGAGTATGCGCAAATAAATCTACTTTGATTTATGTTTTTTCACAATGTATGTGTACGTATATACAATATTGGTATGTAATGTCGTACTTAAAACCAAAGATAGAAATCTCCAAGCGATTTCAAAAGCAAACATAGCAATCTCCCCGAAATGGAGATTGCTGCCTTTGCTTTTACACACCTCATATAGTATATTTGCGGCACGTCCCAGGTTGGAAGATACTCTTAGTATCGTCCTAGTGTAAAACCACTATTAAGAAATAATAATTGAAACCTTACTTGAAATGGATTTAGCCGTTTTTCGTGACTAGATCTGAATAACCAGGTACTTCCCCACCTTAATCCTACTATTCTCCTTCCCCTTTCCACTTCCTTCAGCCTAACAACTTCTTTATTTGGGAATTTCCTTGTTTGGGAATGCCATAGACTCACTGGCTCCAGACGGGAGCAGTTGGGACTCGTTGTGCGGTATTCACATTTAAAAAAAGTCATAGCCTTTTTTAAGGCTAAACAAATCAGGGGCAGACGGGTAAATTAACGAGAGAAGCTATCCGACACGATAACAAAGTTATTCACTTGTGGAATTTATTCTAAATATTGTTAGAGTTCTAGAATAATCGAACAGAACGTATTCACAGTATGCAAAACAATATGTAAAATTCTTTTTTTTTTGTTAGTTTATTTATCAAAAATACATTTGTACAAAATAAGGGTAGTCCCAAAAAGCTGTCGTATGGCAGCTTGTCTGTAGGTTCTACAATTTATCACTCTTAATATTATACATAAGGAAATATTTGTTAATACATATTATATAGTTTTAAGGAAACATTAGGATAGATCACATAATAATATTAGATTATATGAATTACATCTATAAGATATTTCAATGTACATGCCTAATAATAAGATATATAGGCAGCTACATTAAGATAATCATTCAACATATTTAAAGATACATGGAGTTTTCGTTAATTAACCACATTTTTATCATTTTAGGGCATAATCTGTAATTTTTTTCAAATTTTAAGTTTTTATTTATTTTATTGAAAATCACTGGTATTACGGCTTCTATATTTATTTGATATTCGAGGAGTTTTTAGGTCCCTTCCTTCTTTAAATCTTGTGGTATGTTTGTGTACCATTAAGTCTAATGTATTTTAATTTCCCAGATCGCCATCCACCCACAATATGCCAAACTGGGTGAAGAAATTGTTTTTACACTTCATGCCTAAAATTCTGATGATGCGAAGGACAAAATACACTTTGCCTGACTATGACGACACCTTCATGTCCAATGGATACACCAATGAAATCGACCTCAGGTGAGTTAACATTCAATCTAATCTATATAAAATTAATCAGGTAATCATGGAGTATCCGAAAGAAACGTGTTTCTTATTATATTAATGGGTGACAATGACCTTTCTTCTATAATTGACGGGGCCTTTACAATATAATATAGTAGTATCAATAAGTACCTACATCGATCATTTAGACGTATAGTATTTTAATCCGAAAAGAAAACAACTTTTCTAGATTTTTTATTTTCTTATTTTTTTAAAGTTTTGATTTGTGAATAAGGCGCTCCGCTGACGGGGCAACTGAAACCAAACTAAAACCGGCTGGTTTCTAGGTCTTGATTGGTCAAAAAGCTTGTTTAACCATAGACAAAGAACAATCAGCTGACAGCTGACATCTAGCAACGGCCGGCCACGGCAATCAGCAGTGCGAGTCGCTAGTCACCGCTTGCGTTACAACATTGCGCATTGACAACGGGTGTTTGAGTGATTGTGTAGTGTGCGGGCCATCACATTGCCATACAAAGACATTTGCCGACAGTTGCCGACAGTTGCCGACAGTTTCCGACAGTTGCCGACAGTTGCCGACAGTTTTTGACAGTTTTTGACAGTTGCCGACAGTTTCCGAAAGTTGCCGACAGTTGCCGACAGTTGCCGACAGTTGCCGACAGTTGCCGACAGTTTCCGACAGTCGCCGACAGTTGCCGACAGTCGCCGACAGTTGCCGACAGTTGCCGACAGTTGCCGACAGTTGCCGACAGTTGCCGACAGTTGCCAGTTGACTCAGTGACCGGATCGCCTTAGATTTCGATTTAGTTTGATGCATACATTTCAGAAATACAAAAAATCACCTTACTTGTAATTATCTTTAAATAATTTTAAAATATTACATAGAATCTTCTGCTTTCGAAAAGTATTTTCGAAATTTCACTCATTTCTGAACACTGTTTTGTTAAAGTAAAAAATATGAAGTTGAATAATCATTATGCTTTTTTAAACTTAGATTTATTTTCTTGCGGGAAACCGTGCCTTCGGCCTAAAACGATCGCAATACTCTCTAGTAACATTCTCTATAATTTGAAGTATGTTCGTAATGTTACAAGACAATTATTATGTTGTAAAATTAGTTATTAAGCAGTCTAAGCACGCACTCGAGATATATATAAGTGCGGGGGTATGTGTGTGCGGTTGAAAGCCTCCAAGAGAAAGGAAAGTGAAATGGAAGGCTCTATTCTCCACGGAAAGCCGAGAGGAAACCCGTGTTACAAGTTACATAATTGTGTTCATCCCCTGACCCATCACTTAAGGGTGGAACTTCTGGAACATTAGTTGCAGTTAGCTGAGTGAAGAGGAAAATGTTTTAAGAATATCTACACACGTGGTGATGTGTGAATGTTTTTACTTACACTTTATTCTAGGGTGAATTTGTCTTAATTCGTAAGCAGAGTGGATGGAATTGTCTGAATTGGTGTCTGAATTATCTGAAGTGTCTGAATTCGTAAGTAGAGTGATAGGAATCAAAACGTTACTGGAATATCTTTAAGCGTTGTTTTATGCAAACGTTAAAATTGAAGAAAATGCCTTTTTTTTTTTACAAATCAGCATTTAATATTTTAATTTTTATAAGAACAAATAACTCTCTTTTTATAACCTTTGAAGGTTATTCCTATCAATGTAATATATCATTGAAGAGGAAAATAACACTATTAATCTTAACAAAAATATGAAAAAGAACAAGACACAGAAAAATACAAAATAAAAGGAACGGTCTATTTTTTTTTTTAAATTTCGAGTCCGAGTTGTGACCGTTGTTTTTAATTTTTCTGTGTCTAGTTCTTTTTCATATTTCCATTTAGATTATTAGTGCTATCTTCTTCTTCAATGATATTTAATATTTTCGCTTTTTTAACGTGTTAATTGACATTCAATGGGAAATGTTGTGAAAGAATAATTTTCTCCACTATCTGCGAAGATATTATAATATCACAAAATATTGAATGTCATATGGTGGTCAAATGTATGACTTTTAAATAATAAAGAAAACTGATAAAAATGTTGCCACAACACAAAAAATAAATTATGAGCATATCCTTTTTTACGTCCAAGATTGGAGAATATTATATTATAAGCTCTTTTAGACCTGAATTAAAACTAGCAGTGGTAAAACATATTTGATACTTAATAACAATTGGTAGAGTTATTTGAAATTATGCTACTTTCATTTAGAAAACCAGCACGCACCCCAAATCTAAAAGTTTTGTGTTAATAATGGAAAGATCATTGAATACCTGCTGAAAAACTAGAGTATCTCTAAAACGAACTGTAAAAAAGTTGAAAACAGAAAATACCGCAGAAATCGTTGGATTTCAAATATCTCAGTATGTCATTTTTTATGTACATGATTAAGAGTGCTATTAGGTCTCGGAAGGTGTTTCACAGTAATTGAGAAATCATAAATTGTATATAAATTCAAAATATTTTTTTAAATTATATAAAAAATTTACATAAAACATGTTTTTGATATTTAAAACAATAACTTAGAGAAAAAATTCGCTCGACAATAAACACGATAATTACAAAATATAAAATTTGCTACCGCCGGAACCAATTTCATAGATGAAATCGAATAAGAAAAAATGGCGCGCAAAGCCTGTATTGCCAGTAATTGGAAAAATGAAAACCGCCAGTTTTTATTTTTTAGATAGAGAGAAGAATTTTATACAAACGAAAGTAGCTATTTAGTATTTATTTGGTTTGTTATTAAAATTGCAGACATTCAGCAACCTATCATTAAAGTACCAAAGATGATATCAATATGTATTTATTTATTTGTTTGTTAAGACACACACAGTACATTATAATACAAATTGCAAGGTACGTTAAATAAATTACATGGTTATGGTACCTATTACGCAAGTCCTTAAAATGTCATTAGGAAATTTCGCCTGTTAAAACTTAATTAATTATGATGAAACTGATGATAAGAATTAAACATTGGATGACTAATAATAACAAAAAGTAAGAATGTGGGCGGAGAAGAATATTCATTTTAAAATCAAGAATTATATACTCAATAATTGTAATTGACTGATTGAATCATCTGATTGATTAAATTTTAATAAAAAGTTAAGTGTTAGGAGTTTAAAATAGTTTATATGCATCACGCCAAGAAATTTAATAATTTGGTTTTGTATGGAATCATGAAAAATGTCCGTGTAGTACTTTTTCGTAGTGGGTGTAAGTTGTGATTGCGCGAGTAATTGGCGAGTTATTTGCTGGATTAGTGTTGATGTTATTGTTGAGAAATCACAACCTACACTACAATAAAATTATATGATCTATAAAATATGTCATTTACGCGGTTAAAACAAAGTTCTAAAATTTTTGTTTTTCTTTATAATTAAATATGGTTATATTTAAACATAGCCGTGAGAGCCTCAGCGATCCTTTCACCCCGGACTACAAGAGCGGGCAGGAAGGCTTCGATTCCGTGGGACAAGCCTTCGGGAGAGGATCTGACGATGAGTCTAGGCCGGTACACATGCCCCGAACTTCAGGTAAGCTGACCATGCTCGTGTCCAATGACTATTCAAAAATATACATACTGATTTCAGTTATCTTTGATGATGTGCATGTAAAATATTCCTGCGCATTCCAAGGTAATAATGCGTAAATTTATTAACGTTCAATGAGCTTTCAATTTTCAAAAATTCGAACTGATTGTTGGAACCAAGTGATAAAATTGGTACCAAAATGATTTTATTAGTAGTAAGGCGCTCCGCTGACGAGGCAACTGAAACCAAACTTAAACCGTATGGTTTCTATGTCTTGATTGGTCAAAAAGCTTGTTTAACCATAGACGAAGAACAATCAACTAGCAACGGCCGGCCATGGCAATTAGCAGTGCGAGTCGCGAGTCACTGCTTGCGTTACCATTGACAACGGGTATTTGAGTGATTGTGAAGTGTGCGTGCCATCATATTGTCATACAAAGGCAGTTGCCGGTTGACAGTTTTCAGTTGCCTCATTGAGCGGATCGCCTAATTCTATATTTGAAATGTGCACTTCATTTGTTTACATTTTTGACAGATAATCAATGGGTAGGTACTGTACTGTAATGAACCCGTTCACTAATGATTTTTAAAATTTACTAACGGTAGTCATTCAAAAGGTAAATTTCCGTCGTGTCTAATTTTTAACAAAAAACATAAATCGTATATATTGTTGCAAGTCAAATCTTTTTAGTCAGTTTTAACTCTGAAAAGTAAAATGATTGTGATTATCCATGCCCACGAAATTAAGTTCGATCACTCCATCTTCGCATCTCTTTTAGACGGGACCGCTTGTTCATCGTTTGTTTTCTCTGTACTGTAAAATTAATTTTTTTGACTTTCGACACTTTTCTACGGGACGTGAAGTAAATTATTTAAAAAAATTGACAGTACGTATTAGTTTTGGAAAAGCGATGATCCTGAGGCAAATATTTCCTAAATAATAATAGCTTAATAGCTAATAGCTTCACAAATCCTACAACTTTAATGGGCCGTATTTTTCATAGGCCGGCGCTAGTATATAAATATAAATTTATAAATTATTTAAACCAATTTGCGAATACATAATATATAACGGTGTTTGAGTTTGCAAGACAATGCAAGCTGGGTGGTTAACTTCACTCTACCTGTTTTTTTCATCCCCGCCGACGGTACCCAACAAAGTTAGGTTGCGGTTCTGACAATTTTGTTGTTTGACCTTCCACAGTGGCTGATTCAGAGAATATGCTGCCTCGAATCATGTCTCCTGAAGTACAGGCAGCTCTGCGAGGCGTCAGATTCATCGCACAGCACATCAAGGATGCTGACAAGGACAATGAGGTTAGTATAAATTATTTCACAATAAAAATAGAAGCTCCGTCGAAGCCAGAGTCAAGTTAGCTTCTCAGAAGCTGGGCTAACTGTACAGGACTCGCAGATACTTTAATAATAAGTACAAACTGTTGACCCTGTACAAATTGCTAGAGCATCTCACTGTCGAATTTGGCAGCCTCCTCTGGTCTGGAGCCCGACAATATTGGAAAAACCTTGACTCTGTCTGCAGAAAAGGGCGGTCTGTTTTTATAGATTCCCCTATCCTGCTAAACGGATTGCAATCTTTAGAACACAGGCGTCAGGTAGGTAAGCTGTTTTGTTCTACCGGAATTACAATAGAAGATGCTCCGAGGAGCAACAAGCTCCTTAATTGTTGTTAAATATTTAAAAAAAAACTATTATTAATGACGGAAGCAGGATATATTCATGAGCTAAACCGACACCAACCAAAGTCAATACCGATATTGTGAGATATGGTTTTTATTCTATAAGTAAAAGTTTCTAAATAGATACATCATTTTATTACTTACATTGAGTTATAGTTAGCTATGAATATGGTATAAAATTATGTACGGTAAAGCATGCTTTTTATCGACATTCGAAATCAAACGCAGGTCGGGTTTAGGAATAAGGAAAAATTAATCGAGGGCGGCTGGTTTATGCTTGCATTTTTTCACTTTTTCACTGCAAAAACAATGTTTCTTCACTAATTAAAAGCAGTAAAATTAAAGAATACAAACTTATCGAATTTGGCATACAAAATCCAATACTGATTATCTATCAAACGACAAAATTCATTCATTATAACGTCACATCGATACGTCATACATTGCGTTTTGGCGTGTCTTGAAAAATTAAAACAAAATATGATCTGAGATTTTTACGGCCAAAAGTGTTGTCGTTAATTATTTTTGGGGTATTATGCCGTGATGTACTATTCCCTTCTTTAGCCAACGTTTCGGATAGCATTCTATATAGATAGTGTCCATCATCAGGGTAGATGTGTAATAGAAGACTGTGGTGAAGTGTGCTTACGTTTGTATAGATGCGATACCGAATTGTTAGCTCCAATCATCTACGAGCCAGTATTATAGTGTAACCATTTTAATAACTCAAGTCCGGGGCATACGTCGTTCCTATGTCTACCTACGTTAAATTGTCGTGAAAACAAAATAACTCAGGTCCGGGGCGCGTATTTCCAAATCCTATACCGGTTCAGACACGGCGGCAATTCAGACAAGGCATTCGGTGCTCTGTCTTCGCTTTGTGTATCTGTGACGGTGACGAACGTAAGTATGGTGTAACGTCTATCGGTGCATTTAATGTGTATATATTATACATATTAAAGTCATGTACAATACATAGATTGCATTATATTCCCAAAAGTTAATACAGTAACAGTGATTCGTAATTAAATCGCGTACACTAGTCTATATTATATAATTATGATTTCAGTCGTAGCATCGAGCTCTAATACCATCAGGCCGGCCTGATGGTATTAGAGTTCGATACCACTGTGACAGGTTATTTGGCAGTCTATCCTCTCTGACTACGTCTGCGGAGAAACGGCCTGATGGTATTACAGCTCGATGCCACGATTGAAATCATAATTATATAATATAGACTAGTGTACGCGAAAACAGAGCAGCGAATGCCTTGTCTGAATAACAGCCGTGTCTGAACTGGTATAGCTTTTGGAAACACGCGTCCGGGGCATACGTAATTCCTATGTCTACCTACGTTAAATTGTCGTGAAAACAAGCTTATGTGCCCAAGCGGTTAAATAATATTGTAATCACGATAATCGGTCGCAACTGGTAATCGAACCCGGGTTTTGCATCTTACCGGAACAACGCTTTTAACCAGTCGGCCATAGAGACCTGCTAATTTTACGTAATTTTTGTCGATCTTATAATCTCAATATTGGAATTATCGTCCATAACAGATTCCTATATTTTTGCTGCTATCTTTTTTTGATTACAAAGTTCTACGCGAATTTTTTTGTAACCATAGACATATGAATATGTATAGACCTGCCCTAAGTGATAAAAGCGTATTATTTCCCCCTCCTTAATTCTGGGTTCCATGTAACCGGCCGGGCTGGCGTATATACGTTCGCGTGAATCTAGAAAATGCGACGTCATCATTCTTGTGCGGACTAGCGTCGAGCTCTTATCGGTACATTTTACGAAATAACACGGCAAAAATGGTAACTTGTGCTATTAAAACATGTAATAATAGAAGTGAAAAAGAGTATAAACCCAATTGTCGTATTACCTTCCATATGCAGGCATTATTTGTCATTATTTTAAGCTTATTCACGTCATATATAATATGATCAGTTTTAGACATGAACCGAAATTCCCGGTCCCGTCGTGTGCACGTTGCAGTTTACTGTGATAAGTAAATTATGAAACATTTGTAAAAGTGTCTTAACTTAACACGGTAACAAAATATTCGACTCTCAAAACAAGCGAACCTTTCTTCATTTTATATGGATTACACAAGTTTGTTCAAACCGGGCGAACAATTCGCGCTCCCATGTAAAAAGGTCTATTCATTCAAAAGCAGATTTTACTTTTAAGAGCTAAATGGTGATATTATAATGCGTGATGCCTATATACTGTCATATTGAAGGATTAACGAATCACATATCGTTACCGTCAACTCATCCCTCTCCGCCCCGCTACAGATGGTTATTACCCCTCTCCCTGATTCTCAAGTCTATGAATAATATGTCTGTGTTTGTAACCTAGTTAGTGTCTCGGATAAACCTACTTTTTATTCACACGGGATATCTATTGTCCTTTCTGCCAGAATTTTCAGCAACCATACAAAGATAGCAGCTACAACCAGGAATAGTAATCTTATCCAGGAATTAGTTAAGGATGGTATTAGTGATTCTAAGAGTGCAATATGAGATCGAAAAATGACTCCATAGCCGACTGGCTAAAGAAGAACAAAGATCTCTGGTTCAATTCCAGTTGCGACCGTTACTTTTTTATTTTCTCTATATTCCATTACACGTCATTTTTGGATTTATTAATAATATCTTACTCCTCAATAAATAATATATGCGTAGATGTATACTTGAATTTAAGTAAGAAGTTCAATTTGTTAATAAAATTTAAAAATATTGGCTTGGAGTTCGTTTTGATCGCAATAAACATCGACGAAAACATTTATTATGAAATGCATGAGTTTTTTTGTTTAAGTTTTTTTTTGCCTTTTGCTTATATATTAAAATTAGGAAAAATAATCATTTAATTGTTTTTATTTCTTGCTAGAGCAATCCCGATGAGTTATAAAACTCATTATAAAAATATTTTTTCATAAACTACGTTTATTTGAAGAAAAACCTGTTTTTATCATAAAAAAATACGAGTGTGCTTTAGACCACACGACTGAAGTAAATGTTTCTTTAGTAATCTAATCTAATTTTCTTCCTAGCATCTTATAAAACCATTCCAATCATCAGTGTATAAGAATCTATATTGAAGATTCGTTTAGAATGTTACCAATCACCGTGACAAATCAGTCGTTTCGATGCAGTTCGCACACTCTAAAAATTTTGATGAATTTTATTATGGGAATTACGCTTAGAATGGGATTCTTGATTTAATTCTTACAAAGTTTAAAATAAAACTTTTTGATGCGGATTCTAGTACGAGAGCGACGTTTATTCACATTTCACAATTCAAAAAATTCCAATTGAAAAAGCGCTAGTTATTGGTTAGATTTTAACGTTTAGAATGTGCGAAACAACAACACAACTATTGTCAGCATAAATGCCAGCACCCATTCCAAACGTCATTACTATGGATTTGAGCACTGTTGTTATGATTAGATTGTGAGGAATGAACCTCAAAAATAATTTTAATTTATTATCGTTCGCCTCCGTAACGTTCGTAACGTTAGGATATAACGCCTCTCGTAACGCTCTCGTCAGTTTACCCCCAAGTCAAGCGTGCGTACAGAAGTATTTACTTCAATAATATTTCGTCAAATTTAAACAGTCTAATACATATTTAGGTATATTTAAAACACTTACGCGTATCCTATTTTTTACACAGTAATGTAATAACGGCCCAACATGTTCATAAAAATCACATTTCTTGATAAAATACTAAACATCATATTGCACGATAAACTTCATAATAAGAGTAACCTCAAACATTTAAATGTTAAATGAAATTTTTATAATGAAATAAACCACCAATTGGAATTCTTCACCCCTATAATTTATGCAGCGATAATGTAAAAAACCTTACTGTATTTGGTTGGGCATTTACACAGCTACACTTACATACATACATCTATACAAACCTATACACATACATGAACTGCTGTACTTGTAGCTAGTATTGTCACATTTCCTTCCTACCCTTCCCTATAAACCTGTCACTTTTTCCTGTTACCCACATCAGTCAATAATCGAACCTCTTAACGCAAACGCCTCTGCATTTTAATTTCGCATCCGCATCCGCTCTTCAGCTACCCACCGCTCTAAGAAGAAATATTAACACAGTGCAAAGATAAAACCGGCCAAAAGAAGAAAGTGCTACCAATCCCGCAGTGAGTAATTCTCTCCTTTCCTTATGTGCTTACTTCTACTTGTGCAGTGGTCAAAACATACACATTTCAAGGTACTTTGTTTATAAAATAACACAAAATACGCATCAGTATTAATAAAACTAACCCACATATGTCAGGGTTAATAAGAAATTAAAAATGTTAATTATATCAGATGTGTTACACTATGCAGTAAAGGGTTGACATTTTCAACATCCAATGTAAAATGTATTCTAAAAAATAACCTTTTCCGGTTAATGTACTGTCAAAGGTATGCTAAAACAGAGAAAATTATAGCGTAAATAGCTCATATTCATGGTAATACGAGTTTGCTGGAAGCGGGTTGTTATGAGAGATACCAAATACCAAGGCTGGTAGCGAGTACATAGTATAATGTACAAGACCTGGGGAATCTGAAGGGCGGTAAATATTCTTGTATGAATTTCCTTTACACGGTATCAAAAACAGGGTTTCCCAACATATTACCACATTAAAAGCTTTTAACAATTCAGGACGCCCTACATAGTATACGGATAATATGTAACGTCTACGGCAGATATAATAAAACGGGGTGGAAGAAATAAAATTAGGCAAGGCACGGTACACGGAGCGCAGGAGACGTGAAGAGATAACGTAAATTACGAGTTATGCGTCGCGTGACCGCTTGCCACCCTACTTGCCGTACCTTCATATTATTCCTATAGTGTATTTAAAACCTCTATACATAACTATGTATTGCTGTAGGGGTTAGCCTGGCTTAAACTAAAACGTTATGTAAGAAATTAATTCTGCGCTCTTGGGGCGATTTTTCAGAAAAACAAATCATCAGAAAACATCCACAAAAATATTATTTTTTGTTCTAATCTATTGTAAATGTATACTGACGATAAATTAATTTCCGACATATCTGTAACGTTTAAACTCCTAGATAAAAGTAATCGGTTCTATATCAACTCAGAATCAACACAATTCAACACCTCTTTAAAAAGTCGTTAAAAGGTATAAAAAAAATAATTTAAAAATAGCCCTTACCTTAACTTAACATAATCTCTTTAACCAATTTTTTTAAATATTTTTTTCATAACTCCTAATGACTTTTCAAATGAGGTGTTGAGTTGAATTCATTCTGAGTTGTCCGGTCACCTAAGTTATTATCGAAATGGGTTCTTCAGAGGAAACCCGATCGTCGAGAAATATTAACAATAGGTAATTTACCAAACTATTGCTGTCACTGTCACTCTTACTCCCCAGAATACTGAGCGAAAGGGACAACTTCACCTCAGGTTGAAAATAACTAAATAAATCATCGTAATCAGGTTTTATTTTCCCCTTCTTTCTCCTCCAAAACTGGACCGATTTTAAGATTTTTTATACTAACTGTATTAGAAAAAAGCATTACATGTCGGTACGTTTTACGTTTTGCTTTAAAAAAAATACATTGCCAAGTTTTTATACTGAACGTCTGTAGACGGCGTAAATACGGAATTTTTAACTATTTTTGGAGGGTCTTACCAGGTCTTGGAGAGTTCGTACAAGAAGTAATTTATCAAAAAAGCAGAACGTACCGACACGCTAGAAGTTGATTATCTATATTATATTTAAAAAAATGTGCTAGTGTCAAAATCCAGAAAGGAAAGCGGGGAATACATTTGTATGGAAAAAGCGCCACCGGTTTCCTCTTTATTATGTTGATATCCAAAAAAGGCCTATAAAGTTTTTGCCTTGGTTTATGCACACAAATCTAGCTTTATTATGATAGCACAACTTATATGATATTATAATATATTGCATAAATTTCAATAATATTTTTTTTTTTAAATATCTGCTCTACATAAATATACTTGACATTTAGTAGGTTAACCCTTTCTTTCCTCGTCTGATACGACTACGTGATGGTGCCTGATTACTTGAGACGTCCATCACAGTGGTGATACGGTCGGTCTACGGTGAATTAGTCCAATGACCCTAGAGGGCAGTTACCTCTCGTAGAAGTTATGCGCTCCGGGAAACTTTTTCGCGAATAAATAAAACAAAGCACTTATTTACATTAATTAATGCTCCTCTAAATTTGCTCGAGTGTAATGAAAACTCTCGGTTAATTGTTTGGGAAAGTATTACACTTTGTAACTCGGAAAAGTGGTAGCGAATAGATAAATACAAGATAGTAAACAATTTAAAAGCTTTTCTAGGGGAAATTAATGTATTTATAGACAATTTCAAATGATATTTTTATTTTCAATTGATGTTTAAAAATGAATGTTGAGTAAATAAACAGAGGTTTATTCAAAATTAAACCACTTTTGAAATGGTTTCAATAACTTGGGTTTGTGTAAGAATAAATAACACAAAATAATAAAAGCATATTTTTGAAATCCCTACAGTTTTTTCCGAGGATCCAAAACGTACTAAAAGACGTACTTTTATGTCGTCGTTTAAAAAAGAATTTCAGGAGAAAAACATATTTTTTTCTTAATGTAATTTTTTTGTAAACCCGTGCTTGTGTTCCTTTTTAATGCACGACTGTGTTATATAACAATACAAAGGAACTATGCCACTCATTGGAATGTTTGAGAAATGTCTCGCCAATCTTTCTCGATTACCAGAGCGATAGATCTAAGACACTCTTAGTATCGTCCTGGTAAAAAACCATCATTTGGAATAGAATCTTTGCTTGAAACGATTTTAGTCGTGTTAAGTAATCAGATCTGAATAGCCAGGTTAAACTAACTACTTCCCAACCTTTCTCTTCCCATTCTCCTTCCTCCCTCTATCTAGCGTTTTAAAATACCACGATTGGGAATGCCATAGTTCCAATGGGTCCATGAAGTAGGGACTTGTGCGGTATTCAGAAAAAACTCATCAGGTGTCACGTCATGTAATTTTCTTTATGTCACTGTCCAGTAACATAAAGAAAGAATATTCTTTGAATCATATTACCATTTTGATTTACTAAATAAGTGTATTATGTAGCCCGGGGTAGCCATATAACATAATGTTATAAATGCATTGAATGTTTAACTATCTTCATCTATTATCTATTATATATTATATATAAGGTTCCACTGAATGATGTCATGTCTTAAAAATAAAATAAAAAACTTGTTTAAGATGAAACCCGGTGGTGGAGAAATTTGAAAAATAGATTTTACTAAATTGTTGCTATCACTGTTGCTCTTACTCCACCGGTTATTGAGTGAAAGGTACAATGCACCTCGAATAGTTTTTTCTTATGTAGTTGGTAAAAAAAAAATTGAAAATCAGTCCACTTTTGGAGGAGAAAAGTGGGGAATACAAAACCTCCATTTTAGTTAGGTGTCCGTGCATTGTCCCTTTCGCTCAATATCCGGTGGAGTAAGAGCAACAGTGACAGCAATATTTTAGTAAAATCTATTTCTGCACCACCGGGTATCATCTTAAGGGGTAAAACAAAATATGTCTTACCATTTTTGAAGTTGTAAAGTTTGCACCGTGTAAAAAAAAATATTTTTTGAAGCTTTTTTATTTAAAAAAATGTTTAAGAATACAACGAAAAGTTTTTATTTAATAATTTTTCTGTTATCAAGTTTAATTTGTTGAACTCTATTTAAATTTAAATATGTATTGATATTAAAATATGCTCGTAAATATACATGAGAGAGAGTAAAAAAATTCTGATACAAATACAATAATTTTTTCTACATGTTACAGTAGTTAGTATAGGTACCCAAACACTTAAGTTCATTTTATTATAATAATGCATTAATGTTATTTATTGAAAAAGATAATATATATAGATAAAGTGACATTGCGAACCCAAACTGAAGTTCAAAAACTACATTCCTCATTTAAAAGTACACATGTTTTATGACCGCTTAAAAAATTCAATGTTTTTTTTCAAAAAACTGTAGGAGTTGTAAATACTATAACTAATCCAAAAAACCATGCAAACATGGCAAAATCCATGCATCTGCCGACGCTGGTTACTCTTGAAAATGAAGCCTTTATTTAAAATCTCAGTAATTTTAACTATTTTGAGATGCAAAAGCGAGCTGGTTAACAATTTTATATAACTTTCACAAAGTTCCATCGAAGTTTTAAAACCTTTTTGAAGAAATGTGCAAGGGATGATAATATGAAAACTTCTATTGCGGAAACTCGCAGCAGAAACTGGGAAACTCTCGTTTTCACATTACGGCGGGAGGCACTCTTCCTTCTGCTCAGGAGACAGCTACTTTGCCTGCCTTACTTTTGGTTTTACCAACAAATCTGATGATTTTTTCTATAGAGTGGCTCGTAAGAATAGGAGCTGCCGATGAATTTTAGAATTTATCTTACTAATATTATAAACGCGAAAGTTTGTATGGATGTATGTGTGTTTGTTACTCTTTCACGCAAAATTTACTGAATGGATTTTAATGAAACTTTACTAAAATATAGCTTATACATCAGAATAACATATAGGCCATAATTTATAAAGATAGCTATTAATTTTAAATATATCGAAAATAATAATTATTGTTTAATAGAAAATGTCAAAATTTGAGAATGAAATTTTGCAAAATAATGATTGTTAAATCAAAATTCTTGCAAAATAATGATTGTTAAAGAAAATATTTAAATTTGTGAATTTATTTGAAGTACTCGCTTAATATGTTGAATTGAGTCAAGAATTATAGATATTTTAAATAAATAGGTTAAGACTTTTGGTATAAACGTAGATGGGACCTAGGAAAAGAAAATAGATTACTCGAAGTACTAATCCTACGCAGACCAAGTCGCGGACAGAAAAGCTAGTATGTTAATATTTGTAACTCGTAGCCCGGGAATGTTTGTCGTTTTAGGACATTATTTAAAAAAATGTTTTCTTGGAGAGGGCCTCCTTTGCTTTTATGCAAAACACGTTGTTCATTAAGTAAATAAGTACCAAAAAACAACTAATAATAAAGTGACTAATCCAATATCACGCAATACATATATTAACAAACCAACTAACCATCACGCCGTTTCCCCGCAGGGGTAGGCAGAGAGGACGGAACGCCAAACACCTCGGTCTTGGCACACACTCTTTGCCTCATTCACATTCATACGTCGTCTCATCCATACTTTTCTATTTTTCTGACTCTTGACATGGCCCGACTCGAGTATCTGATTCACTTGATCGTGCCATGTCTTTCTCGGACGCCCCCTACTTCTTATACCATTCACACTTGCATCATATATTCTCCTTACGCTCCTTTCTTTGTTCATTCGCTCTACATGCCCAAACCATCTGAGGGTTACTTTCTTAATTTTACTCATTACGCTTACATCATCCTTGCATTCTTTTCGAATCTCCACATTTCTCACACGATCATACATGGTTTTACCACACACACGCCTCAGGGATCTCATTTCAACAGCATTCAGTATACTTTCATCCTTTCTCTGCCAGTTCTATGCCTCACTGCCGTACACCAGGGTAGGTACAAGCACTCCATTGTGGACTGCTAACTTCGCTTCTTTGGACAGCTTTTTGTTAGCGCCAATGGCATTCAGTCCTCCATTAATGGAGTTACCTGCATTTACCCTCCTTTCAATGTCTCTATCAGCCTTCCCATCTCTCGTAAACGTACTACCCAAATACTTCATATATTTAGATAAGAAAAACAATCATTTCGTGAATGAGGTATTTTTGGGGCCGTGTTTAGAATCACGGTGGTTAGTAAGTAATAATCTAGTTACTTGTGAATTTGTCAGTGTTAAAGCGTCAAGGTAAAGGTGGTCGGTGTTCGCCCGTAATCTCTAATGGGCCCGTAAGTACCCGAACAAGTTCTAATGGCTTCTCAACTTTTAAGTAGTGTTTCATAATCTGCGGAATTAAAGCAGGCTTATACGACGTTCTCAAATTGCGGCCTGTAATCTAAACACACGGCGGATTTAAAGGGAATTCGCTTTTTGTAGCTGGCATTTGAAAATAATGTGTTAACACGGTCTAAAATATATAACATTTCGGTCACTGAATAGCTCACAATGGTTCCATGATAATTTATCACCCGACATTGTCCCCCGGTCATACTTATATACAAAATGCAGTCGGTTTATGGAAAATACGATAGACTCACTAACACAAAATATAACTAAGTGTCTCCGAACAGCTGAATAACAAAATTATGAAACATATTTTCATTCAAATGCATCAAGGAAAAAACTAACTTCGGGAGGTGATGAAAACTACATGATGGCACACGGAGAAAAATGTTATTCTAAAATACGTTAATTTTATTCGTAAAAATGGTTAAAAACGGGACTAATGTTCTTACGAACAAATTAACGGGGTTTCAATGTTTTTCAACATTGAAAAACTGTCAATTTGTTAGTAAGAACTTCAGTCTCGTTTTTAACCTTTTTTACGAATAAAATGATCGTATTTTAGAATAACATTTTTCTCCGTGCAGGAGTAAAAAAGATTAACAACTTTTTCCGGAATTCCATCTTTTTTTCCCATACAAAAAATGTACCTTTTAAAAATCCTTAGTGTAAGGTACAAACTTAACGGATAAATTTGCTGTGCGCCTGCCTGGCTGTGGCGTTGTTTGTAGTTGTGATTGTTACGTTCCGTAATAGTGTTGGCCGCACACGCCGGACTAATTTTATCTTTTTACCAAAAAAGTACCCCTAAAATGTAATTTCGAAAAAAGTAATTTTTTTTTTTACTTATACTATTGTATAGAATCACCTCTCGAAATTAAGGAAATTTACTCCCGGACATCCTGTATACTGTATATACCAGGTTATAAGTACATAAATAAATTAAAAGTAAGTAAATAAATTCGTTTGATATTCATAAAAAATTATAAAGGCCCATTAACCAGAGGCCGGGAATTCAAAGTTCAACTTGCGATCATGCCCTTGCAACTGTACAGAGCGGTTCCGATGAGAAAGATTGATTATTCTCCGTACCAACATTTTTAACTAATAACTCAATATCCATTATTAACTAATAACTCGTTATTTTATTCAAAATTTGCTTTAATATATACCTGCATTCAAGTAAGCAATAAAAAAGCTCAAACGCGTAATTATTATCCTCCATTCCCCTCCTCCCTCCAACAACTGACGCTCTGTCCCACTCTAGTATACTGTCCCTATCTTTCACAACATTTTGTATATATAGGAGTACTTCTGTATTTTTAGACATTATTTTTGAAACAGTCCTGATGATGGTACGGAGGTACCGAAACCGTTAGACGTTAAATAAAAATAAAGTGACTTAAAACAAAGTATTTTCTTTTCATTTATTTAAAATGTCAAGTCGCAAAGTGTTTGCTTCTTTTGAAAAATTTTATAATAACTTTAATTTCGGGGAGCCAACTGTAGGGGGATCAACTTTCAATTCGGTCCTTATAATATGCAGTACCTTCCATATATATTTCAATGGAAATCAATGTCGTCACTGACTCTTAGTAAATTTCTCTCTCTCTTACACTTGCCTGACATCGTATATCGTCATCCCATTTGATCGAAATACAAGTTTCGCAATGATGATGAGACACATTCCGTATTTGAATTTTAAGCAAAGAACGGTCAAACTTTTTGATCACTAGACACGCCCATAGCGCATTTCTTTATTATATGACTAGCTGAGGTCCCTGGCTTTGCCCGGGCTGTTTGCAGAGTTTTTCAGATGTAGATAGTATTAATTTAATTTTCATTTTAGTACATTGATTTTCTTCTCATTTTAAACGTCAAGTCCTCAAAGTTTCATCAAAAAGGTAAAAATTCTGCTTACAGGCGCGGGAACAAGGGAAGAGGGGTGGTTTTATTTTCCATGTAGACCTATACAGTGACCTTTCTCTTATTTTACAGAGGCCCTAGAACGCTCGCTCTATAACGATCGATAACTTCTCATCGTTCCCTAGCATGACTACAGATCGCCAACGAATAAGTGACATTTCACAATGACTAAGTGTCCTTAACATATTCGAAATCAACTGTTGTTTGTACGTTAGCGATGTGCAGTTGTCCTAGGGAACGATGAGAAGTTACCGATAGTTATCCTAACGATCGTTATAGAGCAAGCGTGCTAGGGCCTCTGGTCAAGAGTTGTGATAGATTTCATCAATCTCGGAATAAAACTATAGATTTCTATAAAAATCAGCCACACACACTCTTCTTTATATAAATAGAAGATAGATTTCAGTTAATACTATTTTGCTTATTGTATTTGGTATTTCATTATCTTAAACCTTAAGATGATAGACTTCGCTTTTCGGCCCATACAAAAAGGACGCCCGGGAAAAAACACTTTTCTACATCGAAAATTGCACAAAATGAATATATATTTTTTTATGCTGCCTTCTAGAGGGTGAAAACTATGTCGGTATGTTTTCGAATTTTCGATGCGTTTCGTATTAACGTAAACACTCACTGTCAAACATGTACGATTTATCAAAAAATATTATTTAAGGAAAAAGTGCTGCTAACTCAACTCTCATAAAGAATTATAAAATTATAAAAAGCGACGTAGCTTCTTCTTTCTAAAAAATATATTTTTTTTTAAATTTCAATTTTGTTAAAGTTTCGGTGTAGAAAAGTGTATTCCCCATAAACCCCGTTTCGAGCGATTTCTGTAGGTAAATTTGAGCGTTGTCTCATTCGCACATTTCGCATTCGCATGTATTGTAAGTGTGCGTGAGCTTATTGTGAGCGGGACATAATGACAGACGCCGGTGTTCCGCGTGTCGTTCAAAGTCTAGCTTCTTAAACGTCTGCTAAACGCTAAAAAACCGGATCGCACGGACACATACTCGTACCTCTAGGCACATACTCCTTGCTTCATTCGCATACATAAATCGTCTAATTACCTTCTGTTATTCCGACTTTTGAACTGCAATGTGGCTTAAAAAGCTTTCAGCTTTCGCTGTGTTAGGTGATCGGATATTAATAGCCAGGTTTATTCCAACTACTCTTTCAATAGGGAACATACCTGGCTATTCTATATTATATTACCATGTAGGTAATATTGCTTCCTTTTTTAGATCACTGTTCCTCACAACATTTCCCATTTGGGGTTGCCATAATTTCATGTGGACAGTTGAGACTTTCTCCACTCTTTATAATAACTGTATTGAATAACTGTACTGTTTCTCCACTCTCGAGGTGACACATAACAAAAACGGTAGACTAAAATAATTTTTGTATTATTATAATATTTCTACTAAAATTCTTTTAAAGATTAATTCACTAAAAGATTCAAGGACCGATTGGTTTTATCTGAACACGCTGACACGTTAAATTACTTCTTCACTTTGAAAATTAAAATATTTACGTCGAAGATTTGCGAATTCCTCGAGTAATTGTGATTTAGAAATAGTTGTGTGAATAGTTTAGTTTGTTGGCTGTTTGACGCGGGGTAGTTATGCTAAGCAGCCGGCGACATCTGTGCATTGTCGACTGTGGGACGGAGTTTCTGTTTGTGCTAGGATCCTTGTGGACGTGCCTGTAACCCACCCAGATAAACTCAACCGATCACCCGAACCACCTTCTCAATATGTATAAAATCTCTTTCTCTGTTATCCTTTGCACAGATATTAATGTCTTTATTATTAGTACTGGACCTTTTTCAGTACTTCTGCTGTCTGATTAACAGACTTTGGTTCTTTGAAATCACAGTGACTGTTTATTGTTTTAGGCACAATAATTTTTTTTTGTGCCGCTTTCATACAAAACGTAGTTTTGGATTTAAGGCCTAAATGGCCAACCAAAAAGAAAAATT
The DNA here is from genome assembly GCA_951813805.1 of Limnephilus auricula. Classification (NCBI taxonomy): domain Eukaryota; kingdom Metazoa; phylum Arthropoda; class Insecta; order Trichoptera; family Limnephilidae; genus Limnephilus; species Limnephilus auricula. The sequence goes on along the minus strand of OX638397.1, from coordinate 17,334,310 downwards.
ATTTTTGTAATAAAAAGGTAGGTCAAATGTCGATCTCGGACAGGAGTTACTTTTTTAACTAACGCGGCACGTTCCAGGAGAGTGAAAGATACTCTCAGTATCACTCCGGAGTAAGAACACCATTTAGAATTCAAACATTACTTGAAATGGCGTCAGCCGTGTTTGGTGACCAGATCAGAATAAACAGAAACTTCCGCACTTTACTCTTCCCACTTACTTCCCATTCCCACTACCTTCAGCCTCACAACGCACCCAAATTTGGGATGCTATAGTCTCACTGGCTTCAGACGGGAGCAGCTGGAATTCTTGTGAGGTATTCATATACAAAACCATTTCTAAATATGGACAAAATAAAAAAAATATATATGTGTAGTAAAATATGCTCGTATATGATATGAAACTTTCCCAATCCCGATTTAAGCTAATGACAGATCTAGCTATAAAAGCTAAAAAATAAAATTAGAAATGAATCAAATGCTAAAATTCATATTAAAGAAAATAAAATTATATAATCACGACATAGGTTGGTATCCCTTTTATTGTACGCTCATGACTACTTCTCAACTGCAGTAAAGTCCCTTCCTTGTAAAGTGATCAGTTAAGGCTTGTTCGCACTAGGCAAGGAGTTTAGTCGAGTAGCGAGTAAATTGCCACTTGCTGACCAAAATGCTCCTACTAACTAAAATACTCGCTACTCGACTAAACTACTAGCCAAGTCAGTACGGGCCATTACATCCAGAGGCTCTACCATCCCAGGAATCCCCGTCCCACAACGCGAGGTGTCGGAGAGCCAAGTATATACATATATAGGGTATCGACAAGCGGCCGGACTGCGTGGAATGCGGTATATTGAATTTCAATCTTTCCCCGTCTTTGTCTCTCGGAGGAGACCGTTTATATTCGTTTTTCGAATGGAAACGCCCGTCCGTTTCGCGTTTCAACATTTCAAAGCCGAAGCGATTTAATATTCCGTTGTTATACGAACGATGCGACGAGGGAAAATAAAAGGAAACCATTGTTAGACAGAACACTAGAAGAGGTCTCTAATCAAAATATCTCGAAGCAGGTTGCCTGAAATATATATTAATATTTTTATTTTTAACTTTTTAACTAAATGAGTTAAACCTCAAATTATAATATTTTAATCAATGAAGATAATATTAGCGAAAGTCAATCGAAAATCCGAAACACTTCGAAAACAAACGACATTTTTCTGTTTCGGATTTTCGATTGACTTTCGCTAATATTTTTAACACCATTCATTTATTATAAATAATATAAATATATTAATAGTTTTGTATAACGCGCAGCGTTGACGTTTTTTAATTCATTGCTATCAAACAGCCGATTAGATTTTTTTAATTATAATTTCATTACTATCACATTTTAATTTTGACATCACATATTAAATAAAAATATTAAACAGATTTAGAATATTTTATCAGTCCCGATCCTAAGCTATGGGGAAATAAGTCTTGGATAGAAGCTTGTCAGTGACTTTTATTTTTCGACTTCATGGTTTGGGTAAGGTTTTTTCATTAACTTCTATGGCGATGTTTTTAAAGTATTTGTCAGTTCCTTTTCCGATAGTTCATTAAGCAAAGATTTGACGTATTTAATGTAGTAATTTTTGGTAAATTTGTTTGACGCTGGGTGGGTGTTTGTTATATAACTTAAGAGCTAAAAATTTAGAGTTCTTTGTCCAAAGGTAGTATTCAAGATAACTTCAGAGCTAAAAATTTACAGTTCTTTGTCCAAAGGTAGTATTCAAGATAACTTCAGAGCTAAAAATTTAGAGTTCTTTGTCCAAATGTAGTATTCAAGATAACTTCAGAGGTAAACATTTAGAGCTCTTTGTTTACTTATATGTTTAGAGCTTGTTTACTTGCTTTTCTTTGGTTTATGATAGTGTGAGGTGTTTGCTTTCTTTTAGATTTTTAGTTTATTTTAGTTTTGCTTGAGATGATGAACCAAAATTTTCAACATAACTTTTTTACATATTTTTTTTGACATTTAAACAGTTTAAAAATTTCTCTTATTGACGTCCTCATGAGACCTTTAATATAGTCTTTATGACGAATTTCCGAGTTCTAGTTAGTCGTTTTACGCGATTTAATACTGCTGAGTCGAAAACTATTTTTATCCTTCAAATTGAAAAAAAAGATATACTGACAGTTCCTCTGCCCGCCACCGATTCCTTTCTAGTGTCTATTGAACATATGCTTTAATATTTCGATGGCGCTCGACCGGAATGGTGTTGATAATTTTCAGTTTTATGTTGGCTTTTTCTATAGAATAACTTAAAATGAAATTTGTTGTGGGAGATCAAAACGTTTAATATGAATATTTGATTCAATAACAAATCCCACATTAAATTTGCACGAAAAAATTTATGAAAAATCAATGAGAACATTATTTATATTATGTCTTCTGAGGTACAACTATGCCGAGAAACCGCACCTCGGCCTCCAAATTCAAAAGCGTAGACGCTATTTAGTTATAGGTCCAATTTGGGCCTATAATTCTATTCACAAATGTACTTTAGAAATTCAAATGGGATACTCTGGGTGTTGGGCTTGAGGCCGCGCTAACCCGCTCAAAAAGAAGAAGACGAAGAGATACGACAATACGAACGTGGGAGAGAGCGCGTTAACATTAAAACCATAAAATGCATGCGAAAATTGTGAAAATGTTTAATAAAAGAGGACTCGTTTGAAAAAGAGAAAAAATCTCATGGGGGCTGTGTCAAATAGTATTTAAAGAAACATTGTGAAATTTTTCATACATATAACTTGTAAAATAACAGAAACAACGTGTAAATAATAATTTTCGAAGCATACTTTGGGATTTATTTCTATCGATTTCAAATAATTACCGTTTCAGCGTGGGGAATGTATAGATACTATCTTAAAGAATAACTATTATATTTTTTTAAAGCTGAAAAATTTCAAACGTGTAAGGAAAACATGTAAGAAATCTGTAGAAATTGTGAGAGCGGCCTCTTAATGGAACATTTGTTTTCATTCAAATTTGTAAAGAAGGCACTTTCACAGATCTTCTTTTTATAAATATAGATGGATATTCTTCAAAATTTTATGAAAAATGCCACAATATAAACATTGAAAACCCTAATTTCCGTACAGTGTCTCTGCGTAAAACCGCTACTTTTGCTTTGAATGTGTCAATATTTTCTTTCAAAATTAAAGTGTTTATTTGGAGAATCCAGACGGGCGATAAAGTACCCTATAATATAATACATCAAAATTAGAACCGATGGATGTAAGAAATTCAGACTATCCCCATTAGTGTATGTATTTAGATGAGACTCCAAGCGAAAAAATTGATTCCTCGTTTTTTTACCTCCAATTAGACCAACTCGACCTCCAATGTTCTAACGCTAAAATACCGGAAATTACCGAATACGGTCTCCGTGCACTGCTACTCACGAGATAGTAATGTATATCTCCATTATATTTAGATGAGACACGAAGCGAAAAAAATGATTCCTTGTTTTTTTACCTCCAATCACACCAACTTGACCTCCAACACTCTGAACGACCGGAAAGTACCGAACCCAGTCCTGGTGCACTGCTACTCGTGTGATAGTTGTGTAAAAATATCTCTATGACTATCCCGTGATGTTTACGGGTGTGCGGTAGTGCAAAAATACCAACGTAAATTTCTTCTCATCCCGTATTATCATATAAATCTAATAAAAAGTACGCTTTACGAATAAGCCCCACAAAGGTGAGAGAAGGAAGATGCGAGGTGTTTGAGATCTCTTCTCGGCTTCCACGTAACCCTGTGAAATTGCTTGTTTTCTTTCACGTGGTATCTAAATGTAATCAGCCGTCTTATTCTGAACAGCTAGTATCTTTAGTGATATCCTGTGAGTTTAATTTTATCATGGTTTTTCAAAGTCCTTTTTTAATTCGGCGATTATTCGATTGTACCAATATTTTTCTTTGGCTAAGGATCAGACACTTACTTCAATTTCCACGGTTGGCAAGGCTCTTCGACTCCCCGCAGTTCTGCGCCGCGCTTTGTGTATATCTGCGGGCACCGACGCACCGGGCGCCAGTGATATTTAGTCACTCTGTTCCTCTGCTTCTCCTGCCTTCCACTTTGCTGTGACTATGAGAGGGACAGGCTCTATGCGGGCGCAATTTGCACAGCCCGCTCTAGGCGCCGAATTGACGAGGCACTCATATAATGATGATAATACCTAACAGATGAGATTATTTTTAATGAAACGGCGCTAAAGAAATATACAAATCATCCAAATATTATTGAATATAGCGATCACATACCTAGGCATCTACTGGTTTTTACAAGGGGTACTTTAGTTTTACTTGCTCCAGGCGCCGTTTGGCTTAGGACCGACCCTGACTATGAATTTTTCCATGTTGAAGTCTTCAGTTTAGCGAGAAACATGTCCAAAGTACCTTAGTTACAGTTGACATCCTATTGTGTATGACTAGCTCCTTCTGAATTGATACATGCGCCTGGCCCTCCAGAGAATTCTAAGCATTTTAGTCCAGCGTCACATTTCGAGGGCGTCTATCAGATTTCTTTTGCTGACTCAAAATTATCTTGTTTCCACACCGCATAGAAATATGGAGAAAATCAGCATTCGGACGAGTCTCATCTTGGAGGTCTTTGTCATGCCTCTGTCACTTCATTTTTTTTGCATAAGAAGCGTGCATAAATTCAATCAATGAAAAGTTACCAAGGTTTTTTCGAATACGTTGGTATACTTCGGGCAAGAAAATGTTAACTTCATCGTTCTAAACTTTCCATCAATAAAATAAGTGCATGGTACCTACGTACCTTTGCCGCCATAATACATTACTTTAATAAAAAGACAAATAACTTTGTTTACATCACTTTATTGATTTGTTAATAAAGTGATATAAATAAAGTTATTTGTCTTTTTATTAAAGTAAAAAATACCATCACACAGTGAAAACCTTTCAGAAGAAGTTTTCTTCGAAATAATAATTTATTTGATCTCTCCCTACTACTTTTGTATCACTTAATCACATCATTTATGCAACTTTATAAATATATTCTAACCAAAATATTGATGATATTGAAGACAAATTTATTGTCTACAAAAAATTCATTACATTAAAAATATTCGATGTGTTATAGACAAAGCTTGTATCTATTACTCAAAAGTATTCATTGAACAATTGAAAAAAAAACCAGATCAACAATATACATATACACTACTTTCGAATAGGTACACTATTATATACTACTACTATACATATATAACTAACTAACTAACTAACTAACCATCACGACTTTTCCCCGCAGGGGTAGGCAGAGAGGACGGATCGCCAAACAACTCGGTATTGGCACACGCTCCTTGCCTCATTCACATTCATACATCTTCTCATACATACTCTTCTATTATTCTGACTCTTGACATGGCCCGACTCAAGTATCTGATTTACTTGATCGTGCCACGACTTCCTTGGGCGTCCTCGGCTTCTTCTACCGTTCACATTCGCCTCATAAATTCTCTTTACACTCCTTTCTTCATTCATTCGCTCAACATGCCCAAACCATCTAAGCGTCCCTTTCTTAATCTTACTTACTACGCTCACATCAGCCTTGCATTCTTCTCGGATCTCCACATTCCTCGCACGATCATACATGGTTTTACCACACATAAGCCTCAGGGATCTCATTTCTACAGCATTCAGTCTACTTTCATCCTTTCTCTGCCATTTCCACGCTTCACTGCCTTACATCAGGGTAGGTACCAGTACTCCATTGTGGACTGCTAGCTTCACTCACATATATATATATATATATATATATATATAACATATATATACATAAATATATATTATAGAATATCCAATCAACTATTAAATTTCCATCTGAAATCAGCAATAATTAAAAAAAGCTTGATGATGTTGAAAGAACTGTGAATGAGGAAGATTTTAAGGAAAACCTAACGAAGAGTCACCAAACAATTCTTCGTGAATAATATATAACATTCGCGACAAGTATTAAATTACAAATTATAAGATTAGATTTGAGTCTAAAGCTGAGTTCAGAATAATCTCGCCGTTTCGTTTGAGGCTGTATTTTATCTGCGACACCCTTAACGGCGAAATCCTTTTCACCGTCAAACATCGGATTCGCTAAGTCCTGTCGTGTTAACGCTTATGTAATTACAAAACGCCGTGTTTCTTGCCAACGCCCGTGTAACGGTACATCGTCTTTCTTGTAATAGCATTTGCGTCGAAAATTCGTCCACGGTACGAACCTAAACGGAAAAGCGAGGCTTGAAAAGCGTCCAAAGAATTCACCAAGTAAATACACAATCCTAATGAACTAAATGTGAATGTTTGTTCAAAACAACTTGAGAAGTTTTGATGGGCTATGATAAAGTTTTCAAATGTTTACCATTGCAATAAGAATCCTCATGTAATATGACTTTTTATAATCACATATTTTTTTGTCATCTTATGAATTCTTTTCTCCGCTGTTGAGGATAATTTTAGGTTCCTTGAAGGTTTAATCAAATTGGGAGACATTGGGCTCTCAGCATTTGTAACAGTGTAACCGAATCGGATAAAATTATTCTAGACACGATAGTACGCCTAATAACATAATGATCAACTGAATATAATGGTTTTGGAAATATCTTATATTAGGGACTTTTGTAGTCCAACACAATGGGTTCTAATACCAAGGGTCACTAGTTCAAATATCGACAAGGGAATTTCACCCTATTCCTTATGTTCCTAGGTGGCTATTTCGAAGCCCAGAAAAACTCAGTGGAACTGCACTTGTATCCGTCAAGCTCATTTCAAACCACTTCCTTTTCTACACCTTCCAACAAAACCCATCTAGATTATCTTTGTTGTGATTCTCACGCTGTAACCTCTACATACCATACCTGTAAAAAATATTTAAAGAATGTAAACATCTTGATTCAAATTTTTTTTTTGTTCGTGTGTTTTGTTTTTTTCACACAGGAGGCCCGAAGAAAAAAAAATCCCTCAAGGCCTAAATATGTCATTTTTAAAATATACTGTGTGGATCGTCTTTTCACGGAAAGGAAGGAAAGGAAGTCCTGAAAAGGAAAAAAAGGTTTGAGAGGTGGTTAGGAATCTGGGGATCAATATGTCCAGGAGTGATGGACGTGTGAAATTCCCACTGGGGTCTAAGGGTCGAGACGATCCGTCTGGAGAGATCAAAAGGTCTCCCTCAACCAGTCTTTCCCGATCTGGCCTGCCACGCAGTTGGTGAGCAGACGCATCTGCCGCCAAGTCCCGGACAAACCTAACCTTATTAACCCGGGCACCCCTGATAAGTCACCAAACGAAGCGAACCACTGGGGGTAACCTGTGGCAGAGGTGTTGGTTGTCCAATAAATGGTTCCCGGTGTGGCGGTAAATAATTTACCAAAGGTATTTACATTGAATGTTGTTTTGATTAAAGAGGGAGGGGTGGGGGGTAAGGTTTTAAAGAGAATATAAGTGAATGTAAAAATGTCCAGGAGTGATGGATGTGTGAAACTCCCACTGGGGTGGAAGGCGATGGGTCGAGACGGTCCAGCTGGAGAGATCAATAGGTCTCCCTCAACCGTCTCTCCCGATCCGGCCTGCCACGCAGTTGGTGAGCAGACGCATCCGCCGCCAAGTCCCGGACAAACCTAACCTTATTAACCCGGGCACCCCTGCTAAGTCACAAAACGAAGCAAACCACTTGGGGTAACCTGTGGCAGAGGTGTTGGATGTTCAATAAATGGTTCCCGGTGTTGCGGTAAATAATTTACCAAAAGTATTTACATTGAATGTTGTTTTGATTTGTTTTTGAAGAGGGGGGGGGTAAGGTTTTAAAGAGAATAAAAGTGAATGTAAAAGATGTCGAAAGTATTTTTTCAAATTTTCAAGTAAATCGGAGCAAACCGAAGACACAGCGTTTTAAGCGACCAGCCCTTTTCGATTTTCGACTGGATTTTCGAGTATTATCGTTTTTCTTGCAAACAAATTTTTGAAGTTCGAGAATATCATAACTAAAAATCTACATTTTTTGCCCTTTAAACCTTACCCCCCCCCCCCCTTAAACAGAAGCGCTATGGCAACAGTGAAGTGGATATGCTTACATATTTCACGGAAAATTGGATCTAAATTTCCCAACACTAATTCGATGAAACTAATCCTCACTCTGGGCAAATTGAACTTAAGAACATGCACCACAATCGATATCTATTTGCATCACTATCCCGCTCCATTCTAGTTTAGCCCCAGACTACTTGTCTGCGATTTTGGATAATAGAACATCACAGGATGAACCGCAAGCATAAATTGAACAAAACATCCCAAAGACCCCATGAAAGTTGAGTGTTATTAAAAATACTAATTTTGGTTGTGAACAAGGGCGTATATGTGGTTTAGGGGGTTCTAACCCCCCCACCGACCTCCGTATTGCGTAGGAAAAATCGTATCGTGCACATAGATTACATTCCTCGAAAATATAAGTTATTAAAATATAAGTTATCGAAAATATAAAGATAAGTTATGTTACCAATGCTGTGTTTGTCTTTAATTAGTGATAATATCAACCATGCTTATTGTAATTGTTTTTGTGAGAGATTTGATATGAATCACTGTTGACAAACCTTTAATAAAAAAAAAAAAATAAAAAAATACAAAACATTTTTTGGATTATCTTTTTTACCAATATGATGTAAAATAATAAGTTGTAGTAAGTAAGGTTTAGGGGGTTACTCCCCCCCACCGACCTCAGTATTGCGCAGGAAAAAGAGAATCGTGCACATAGATTACATTCCTTGAAAATACAAAACAGTATTTGCATTATTTTTTTACAAATATGATGTAAACTAATAAGTTGTGGTAAGTAAAGATCCCATAAAACTTTCTAATAAATTTTCCGACCTCCCCCTTTTTCTCCCTTCCCCCCTCCAGGATCGAACCCCACCATGTGAATACTATAACTACGCCCTTAGTTGTGAATCTTGTGAATCCTCGACGACCGGCGTAGTCCAGAGACAAGGCTTTGGACTTCCATTCCGAAGGTCGCGGGTTCGAACCCGGCGTGCGCAAATAAATTTTATTTTATTAATTTGTGTTATTTCACAATTAATTAATACAAATTATATACACTATATTTGCGGCACGTTCCAGAGTGGAAGATACTTTCAGTATCGCCCTAGTGTAAGACCACCATTCAGAATTGAAACGTTGCTTGAAATGGCTTTAGCCGTGTTTAGTGACTAGATCTAAATAGCAAGGTACTTCCCGACCTTCCGCTCTCCATATGCGATATATTTATCAACTTAACATTCCCTGGTTACGAATAACCTGACACTTTCGTTGTTTGTTTTTGGAATGTTAGGCCGTGTTGCGCTACCTCCTTCTTTAGCCGACGTTTCGGACAGCGTCGCAGTGTCCATATCAGGGCAGATCCGACGATGTGTGAGTGATCGTCGGATCTGCCGGATCTGCCCTGATGATGGACACTGCAACGCTGTCCAAAACGTCGGCTTAAGAAAGAGGTAGCGCAACACGGCATAACACCCCAAAAACAAACAACGAAAATGCTTTTGGCCGTGAAAATCTAAAAACGAACCTGACACTATTTGAAAAATTCCTACTATCATCATTATAAGCGGAACATGTTCCTCGTGCAATGACGGAGGACCCGACGCATTTTAAAATTCTCATTGCTAACCGGTTTTGTAGTTCTAGGTAAAATATTAGGTTACACATCCTCGCCAGTTCTTTGAACCCTGCTTTAACCCAGTTTAGCTTTTAGACTACTTGTGTACAATCTAATCTGCACGAGCAGAGGGATGAAACTTAACAAGAACCCGTATGTTAAAGCCGGCGCCAGTTCATAGGGACCTAGTTCAATCTAGTATATATCATGCACATGCACATTGCACACTGCATACAAAATGTGTGCGGAATTCCGCAGTTTCCCCGTAGTGTACTCGATTAGATTGTTCTACGTACAAAGATCATGCCATACGATTTTTCTCAATCTTTCAAACTGCATCATGGAAACCACTGAACAAAATTTTAGGTTTAAAAATATTGCTGATGGATTTTGACTCGACATTCAAATATCATAACTCACAATGTTGACCAGAGACCCTAGCACGCTTGCTCTATATCGATCGGTAGGATAACTATCGGTAACTTCTCATCGTTCCCTAGCACGACTACAGATCGCCAACGAATAAGTGACAGTTCACAATGACTAAGTGTCCTTAACATATTCGACATCAACTGTTGTTTGTACGTTAGCGATGTACAGTTGTCCTAGAGAACGATGAGAAGTTACCGATAGTTATCCTACCGATCGATATAGAGCAAGCGTGCTAGGGCCTCAGAAGACCACGGCCGTACCGTGTGTGTATGTCCGGTAAAAAAATATGCATACAAGAGTTTTATATGTACATCGCACTGCGCGGTGGTGGATATAGAAATCCTAGTATAAATAAATTTAATTTTTAACTTCTACTTCTGACTTTTATGTCCGGGTTAAATCTTCCCCATATGAAAAACTTAACCCTTCCACACACTTTTCCACCAATGTATTTTACCTAGGACGTAAAAATTGCCAATAATTTGTGCATTAATATTTATAATAACTTCCATATTAATAAAAATGTGTCCACCCCCTGAGATTGTTCAGGGGCTCCCTGAATCCCCGGGACCCCTAGGACCACTTTACTACTTGGGAACCACTGGCCTACATTGATAAGTAAAGCCAAGACAACGTTTTGGTTATTTACTATCGGAAACAGATAATTTTTCGTGGACCCCCATTTTTGTATCACGCCAACGTAGACCCCCATAGAGTCTCCCGTGGACCCCTACCTGGTGTGCTAGCACGGTCGCTCGATATGAAGTTACCGACCGATTGTCGGTAACTTCTCATCGTTCCCTAGGACAACTGCAGATCTCAAACGTACAAACGACAGTTGATATCGAATATATTAAGGACACTTAGTCATTGTGAACTGTCACCTATTCGTTTGCGATCTGCAGTTGTCGTAGGGCACGATGAGAAGTTATCCTATCGATCGTTATAGACCAAGCGTGGTAGGGCCTCTGGACCACTTTGGGAAAAAGTGATCTAGTGAATTCATGTAATTGTTATTTAAGTATAATAAATACAAAACAATATTGGAACAACACACTCAATCAACCCACTAGAGACCAAATGGGAAAATAATTCACCGACTCCAGATATTTTTATATCAGAGGGTTCGGCTCGGTAGAACTCCTAACTGGACCGATAAATCCTACTGATTCCTCAATATAAATATTTAGAAAATCTTTCGTAATCCTACATGTACTTAAAATGACTGAATTTTGCATTTTTATGTATAAATTCTTTGACAAATCGCCTACATTTTACATCGCCTACGCCTACATTTTTAATGAGAGAGCTAGGTATAATGCCAATAGCCGAAATAATAATTGGTAATATTGTAATAATAATAATATTAAATATTTTATTTTCATTAACATATTATGATAGTGCGGCCATTTTGATATTATGTATGTATTTTTTGAACAAAATTAGATTTTTAGATCACATAACTATTAACTACTAATACATAATTATTATTAGATTACTACTTGATTTGCAAACGTTGGGCTTAGAAAATGTTATTTCGTTTGCAAACGTTGGGGTTATAAAATGTTACTTTATTTGCAAACGTTGGGCTTAGAAAATGTTACTTGGTTTGCAAACGTTGGGCTTAGAAAATGTTACTTCGTTTGCAAAAGTTGGGGTTATAAAATGTTACTTGGTTTGCAAACGTTGGGCTTAGAAAATGTTACTTCGTTTGCAAACGTTGGGGTTATAAAATGTTGCTTGGTTTGCAAACGTTGGGCTTAGAAAATGTTGCTTGGTTTGCAAACGTTGGGCTTAGAAAATGTTACTTCGTTTGCAAACGTTGGGGTTATAAAATGTTGCTTGGTTTGCAAACGTTGGGCTTAGAAAATGTTCCTTCGTTTGCAAACGTTGGGGTTATAAAATGTTGCTTGGTTTGCAAACGTTGGGCTTAGATAATGTTGCTTGGTTTGCAAACGTTGGGGTTATAAAATGTTGCTTGGTTTGCAAATGTTGGGCTTAGAAAATGTTGCTTGGTTTGCAAACGTTGGGCTTAGAAAATGTTACTTCGTTTGCAAACGTTGGGGTTATAAAATGTTGCTTGGTTTGCAAACGTTGGGCTTAGAAAATGTTGCTTGGTTTGCAAACGTTGGGCTTAGAAAATGTTACTTCGTTTGCAAACGTTGGGGTTATAAAATGTTGCTTGGTTTGCAAACGTTGGGCTTAGAAAATGTTACTTCGTTTGCAAACGTTGGGGTTATAAAATGTTGCTTGGTTTGCAAACGTTGGGCTTAGAAAATGTTACTTCGTTTGCAAACGTTGGGGTTATAAAATGTTGCTTGGTTTGCAAACGTTGGGCTTAGAAAATGTTGCTTGGTTTGCAAACGTTGGGCTTAGAAAATGTTACTTCGTTTGCAAACGTTGGGGTTATAAAATGTTGCTTGGTTTGCAAACGTTGGGCTTCGAAAATGTTACTTCGTTTGCAAACGTTGGGGTTATAAAATGTTGCTTGGTTTGCAAACGTTGGGCTTAGAAAATGTTACTTCGTTTGCAAACGTTGGGGTTATAAAATGTTGCTTGGTTTGCAAACGTTGGGCTTAGAAAATGTTGCTTGGTTTGCAAACGTTGGGCTTAGAAAATGTTACTTCGTTTGCAAACGTTGGGGTTATAAAATGTTGCTTGGTTTGCAAACGTTGGGCTTAGAAAATGTTACTTCGTTTGCAAACGTTGGGGTTATAAAATGTTGCTTGGTTTGCAAACGTTGGGCTTAGAAAATGTTACTTCGTTTGCAAACGTTGGGGTTATAAAATGTTGCTTGGTTTGCAAACGTTGGGCTTAGAAAATGTTACTTCGTTTGCAAACGTTGGGGTTATAAAATGTTGCTTGGTTTGCAAACGTTGAGCTTAGAAAATGTTACTTCGTTTGCTAACGTTGGGGTTATAAAATGTTGCTTGGTTTGCAAACGTTGAGCTTAGAAAATGTTACTTCGTTAGCAAACGTTGGGGTTATAAAATGTTGCTTGGTTTGCAAACGTTGGGGTTATAAAATGTTGCTTGGTTTGCAAACGTTGGTCTTATAAAACGTTACTTGATTTGCAAACCTTAGGCATATAAAATGTTATTTATATTTTAGATTAAATGTCCCAACAAAATAGTGGATTTCATTATAATCTGCTCATCACAAAATTCTTAGCGTCGATTGGAAATATTTCGTTAAAAATAACGTCGAAGAACAACATGGATTTTATTCTTTTATGTATTATTTTTGTCGTAAAATAAATTCGCCAAATAATCTTCTTTGATTCAATGGTAAGCATTGCCCAAAATGTCGTTATAACAAAGGATAAGGAGATATCAATAAATAGACGGCGAAATGGTTATAGACAGAAGCAGATACTGGCTTGATAGTAAAATTTAATTATATCACATGAAATTTCATACATGAAGAACTTTATATGTCATACTAATAAGTATTAATGATGCTTCTGATTTTATTTTCCAAACCAAAAGGAGGATCCATATGAAACTAATGATGTACGTTCCTTTAATTGGGAATAAATATTTTATGGTCTTCGTTTATTGTATCTTTATTTTTCATACTGTGACCACTGATATAATGTATTTACCTACTGGCATTTATAAAAAAAATTGTGGATTCAGAACTTTTTTGAGACAACAGAAGCCAATGTGATCAATTATTATATGTTCTTCTTAATTTTTTTTATCTTTATTTGCACCATAAAGGTGAATATTAGATAATAGTTTTCTTTAAAATATTTACAAAGTCTAGATACAATATTACCTTTTATAAAAATAACATAGTTTTCTGCAAAAATAATCTGGTAAACATTAAACACAAAAAGCATACGAGCTCTCTTTTCATGAAAAATATAATTTGTTAATTTATTTTGCAAATATAGTGCAAAAACCAGTTAAAATTAAATTAAAAAAGAAAGACAAACACCCCCGGGTTACGAATAACCTAACGATATTTGAAAATCTCCTGCCACCACCAGAGAAAGTGGAAGATGTTGCTTGAGTCGTGATGGAGGACTTAGCCAGCCGAAGAATCGAACACGCTACCCCGGGTGGGACCCAAACGCGATGCCCACTCAGCCACTTTGCAAAACGGTAAAAATATAGTGCTAAAAGTTATAAAAGATAAATATAGTGCTAAAAGTTATAAATGTCCACATTTTCTGAGAGTTTGTTTATTGACTTTGTAAGTCTTCCCAAGGGCATCACTATTGCGTAAGTTAGTTCTGCACCTGGAAAGAATCAAAATACTGTGTTGGCGGCCTCGCGTGAAATTATCCGTGGCATAGAAATGACCCAACTTGACCCATAGAGATACGTTTTTTAGATTTTTACGGCCAAAAGCATTTTCGTTGTTTGTTTTTGGGGTGTTATGCCGTGTTGCGCTACCTCCTTTCTTAGCCGACGTTTCGGACAGCGTTGCAGTGTCCATCATCAGGGCAGATCCGGCAGGTCCGACGATAATGGACACTGTAACGCTGTCCGAAACGTCGGCTAAGAAAGGAGGTAGCGCAACAAGGCATAACACCCCAAAAACAATCAACGAAAAAAAAATTGACCCATAGAGCTCTAAAATATATATTTAAGTAACAAAAAAATATACAGAATTGAAAGTAAATACGATTTTCGTGTGAAACAGGGAGTTGATAATATTTTTTATTTTTTTTATTTTTATTTCTATATAATATTACAGTGTTCACATAAAGTTATTAATATTTATACATAATAGCTAATAACATAATTTATATATTGTGAAAGAACTTTCAAATACAGAAATTTAGGTAGGTACCCACATTTATTAAATATTTTAATAATTTTAGATTTCATGAAAATAGATTTTGAAAGGGTGTAAAAAAATAAATGGACTTAAATGCACTAAATGGGTTAAAAACCAGATTTTTTTTTAGTAATATCTCGTTTCTTTTTTTATAACCTGGTTTCATCCAAAGGATTCTATGGTCTGTGATTTTTCTGTTAACAGAGATTTTCCTTATAATGAAAAATTTGTCTATTTTACAATAACAAAAAACACACATTTTGGATCTAAATGAACCCAATCAGAAGTAATTTGAATGTAATTTTGTTAGCTAGCTTTATTCTGCAGTTGCAATCTCCGCTTAATTTATTTACAGTGAACAAACTGGAAAACTTACAATTCAGGCATTACAAAATGCCCTACTAAAATATTCCACACACAGAATATTTGTGCCTGGTCGATTGTTGCACACGTAACTCTGAATGAATTATTTCGTCGCATTTCGTATCCTCTCACTGAATAATTAATTCAAAATATTGTACAGCTGTAATAACAATAGGGTTACAACCAAAACTAGACTTTTATATGTAAATACTTCTTTACGCACACTTGACTTGGGGGTAAACTGGCTAGAGCGTTACGAGCGGCTTAATATCGGGCGTTACGAACGTTACGGAGGCGAACGATAATAAATTTTAATTATTTTTGAGGTTCATTCCTCACAATCTAATCGTAGCAACAGTGCTCAAATACATAGTAATGATGTTTGGAATGGGTGCTGGCATTTATGCTGACAATAGTTGTGTTGTTGTTTCTCACATTCTAAACGTTAAAATCTAACCAACAGCGCTCCCAAGGCTGACACACAGACCTGGGGCAAATATTTTTTTAATAAATACTTTCAGCTTTATAAATCCAACAAATTTAATATTTGGTGGTCTTCACGGGTCTGCACTAGTTTGTTTTAAAATTAAAAATAAAAATAAAAAATTGGTGCGAAAACAATAAATAAATAAATATTTCAAATAACCACTTTATATTTTCTTCACCATTTTCCGACTATCACACACACATACGCTTGTCTACATTACACTAAAAGATTAAAGATACAGTAAACAAGTTTAACGTAAGCGTGATGGAAAATAAATTGTAAGTAAATAAGTATGAAAGGCGCCTGGCGCAACGCAGCAGAATAGGACGCAGTCAAGCAACTAAGAATTTATGTTCCTTCGTGCATGTTTTCTTTCGCCAGATTCAAAGACATTATTTATGAAGTGCACATATTATTTTTGGATAGACGATGCAGGGAAAAGGGAGTGCTCTGTGAAAAGTATGCATTGTGCCTAATTTTATTTAGAGAATGTCGTTTTTATCTATATTGTGTGTTGTTTTGGACGCATTCCCGCGACACATTACCAAAGATAAGTTTAAAGAAAACCTAGGGTTTCGGAAAATATTACAGTATGTAATGTAATGCTGTTCGAAACATTGGCTAAAGAAGTAGGTACTGAAACAAGGCGTAATAGCCAAAAAAAACAATTTTTTTTTGGTCTTGAAAATCTCACATCTTAAATAAGGTGTCCTGGGAAAAGGGCACTAACTTTGGGAGGTGATTCTACGTGATAGTGTACAAGTAAAAAATTGGATAACTTTTTAGAAATTCATGTTTAAGGTAATTTTTTTTAGTAAATAATGTGAATTGTTTGTACGGGAAAATAAACATTCTTCCATGGAAAAATATTTTTCTATGGGAAAAACAATGGATTTTGTAGAATCAACTCCCTAGGTTAATGCCTTGACCTCCGGACATCCTGTATATATTTTATTTTAGTTATTAATAATATATATTTAATTTTCTAACCGCTTGTAGAGAAGGCTTCTTATTATACTATGAGTAAATATTTTTAAATTTATTATAAGCAATAATTATTAGCCTGAAACACTCATCCATATTGAAAAAAACCTCCCGAGAAAAGATACATGTCGCCGACGGGACTCGAACCCGCACCCCTTCGATTGCCGGTCGAGAGCTCTACCATTAAGTTACGGCGCCTCATCTGTTACCCGCTAAATTATTCAATATATACTAGTGTTTCATTCAACAATTATCGCTTATTGCATTTTTTAAGTATTTATTATATTTTTAAGTATTTATAAAAATATTTATAATATTTTGCGTAGCTTAATGGTAGAGCTCTCGACCGGCAATCGAAGGGGTGCGGGTTCGAGTCCCGTCGGCGACATGTATCTTTTCTCGGGGATTTTTCAATATGGATGAGTGTTTTAGGCTAATAACTATTGCTTATAATAATTGTTACCCTTTGTGCTATGCATAAAAAAATCTTGTCTCAAACATTTAGTTTATCAATTAAAAATAATTTTTATATTTATTATTTTTTTATTTATTTATTACAATAACAGATATTATACATTTCATTATGTATTTTTTTTATAATACATTTTTATATATCGTGATTACGCATTTTTTTTCAGCAATGCTAAAAAAGAAATTAATATATAAAAATAAATGTATGTAAATTAAAAAAAAGAAAACTAATAAATCTCAATTGTAGACCTAATATTTCAGCGTAGTTGCCTTTGTGCGATGTAATGACGTCAGAGCTCACAAATCGAGAGTTTTGTGGCTTTAGAAAATAGATTTCCTTTTAACTTTACTGTGATCCCGACACTAAAATTTATACTGATTTGTACATAAACTTTACGAAGTATTCGCTTCATTTACTGTTCCCGAGACTTCTGGGATTATTTGGAATAACCGCCTGTCTCTGTAACATATTTTCAGAAAATTCTTTTATACTTAAGAATCGTAGTAATACGGAATAAGCCTTTTTATTTGATTGTCCTATAACGGGGGAACCTTCTTAGTTAGACGGTCAAGGATTTCTTATGTAATAAGTAATAAGTATGAAATAAATCATCGTGACTGACACAGTTTTGGTCCACCAAATTAGCGACCGAATCCTTTCACTGTAACCAGAACTGTTTAGTCCTGAACTAAATGGCGCGCCGTTTAGTTCAGGACTAACTAAGTATTATTTATTTATTTATTTACTTCCGCCGCGGCGGCGCCTGGAGCTAGTAAAAACTTCAAGGGCGCTGCGTTAGGTGCTAGGTATTATCAGCCCCATGGCTTCTTGGGCGCATCACGCCCGAGTTATAGCAATATGCTGTATCTATAAATACAGCATTTTGGCTTTACAGTGCCCAATCAATTTCTTTCATCGAGGTACATCATATGACCGTTTTATATATTTTTATTGTAACTACTTCCCAAGGAAAAGTAAAATGAATGATGCGTGTTTTGTGTAGTTTTTTTTAAAGAAGGACCTTGAAATGTGTATGTTATGTGTTTGAACCACTGCACAAGTAGAAGGTAAGCACACAAGGAAAAGGAGAGAATTACTCACTGCGGGACTTGTACTTTCTTCTCTGTGGCGGTCAATAGCGAAAAAATGCGGATGCGATAAATAATGTTGATGTTCACAGGTTGATGGTCGATTATGGACTGATGTGGGTAACAGGAAAAAGTGACAGGTTTATAGGGAAGGGTAGGAAGGAAATGTGACAATACTAGCTACAAGTACAGCAGTTCATGTATGTGTATAGTTTTGTATAGATGTATGTATGTAAGTGTAGCTGTGTAAATGCCCAACCATGCCCCCCGCCTGGAAGGGGATGAACGAATCCACTTCCATAAACCTTAAGAGTGTAGTACTAATCACTTTATAAACAAAATTTAAAAATTGGTGAAAGTTAAAGCTAAAAGAAGGGCCATAGATGCAATATCTGATGGCCAAGTCAACGGACTATGTTATTGCGAAGGTAAAGGGCAAAGTTTAACCACTGCCCTGCGGTATGTACCGGTGTTTGTTTTAACGTCGGCAACGCGAATCACTCCGTCTACACCGGGATAAACATTGACTATTATGCCGATGGGCCATTGAAGAGGCGCGATGTTGTCACACTTGATGATTACGACAGTGCCTGTAGTTACCGGATTGGCGCTCGTGTTCCATTTTTGACGAGATTGTAAAGTATTTAGGTACTCCATACGCCAACGATTCCAGAAAGTCTGGACGAGATGATCCACGAGATGCTTCCGTTGCAACAAGTTTACTGACTCGTTGGTTAAGTCAGCAGCGGGTAGAGATTTTAACGGAGTAAGAGTTAAAAAATGTGCAGGAGTAAGAGGCAACGGAGCTGAGACATCAGTTACGCTCAGTACGGACAGCGGACGTGAGTTTAGAAGTGCTTCTATTTGAGAAAGCACCGTTTGCATCTCTTCATACGTGAGTAGACATGTACCCACTATTTTATTCAAGTAACTCTTCACACACTTTATATTACTTTCCCAGATTCCACCAAAGTGTGGAGATTGAGGAGGATTCATTTTCCATTCGATGCGGTTTTCCCGTAGATTATCTGAGAGTTCATTCTTAAAATTTGGTGACTCTATAAGTTCGAATAGAGATCTTAACTGGGACTTAGCGCCCACAAAGTTCGTTCCGTTATCAGAGTACATAACGCTCACAGGACCACGATGTGATAAAAAGCGTTTGAAAGCATTAAGGAAGACTTCAGTGGAAAGATCTGAAGCGAGTTCGATATGAACAGCACGGGTCACCAAGCAAATAAAAAGGCAAATGTACGCCTTTTGACTTCGAACACCCCGACGTCTATAAGGGATTATTTGAAGCGGGCCCGCGTAGTCAACACCTGTGTGTAGAAAAGCTTTGGCTTCGCGGACGCGGCATGAGGGTAAATCTCCCATTATTGGGAATTGCGGTTTGGGATTAATCTTGAAGCACGTATTGCACTGATGCACGCGCTTCCTAACCAGATTACGCGAGGAAAGAATCCAGAACCTTTGTCTTAGCAAAGACATGAGTAAGGTAGGACCTGTATGTAAGTTCTTGATATGATAGTAATCTATTATTAAATTGACTACATGAGCACGTGGGGTAAAAGAATAGGATGCCGACTGTCAAATTCTAATTCAGCGTTTTTCAACCTGCCTCCTACCCTTAGAATACCTTCATGAAGAAACGGATTCAATTTTGCAATAGCGCGCCGAAGTTTCTTCCTGTCAGTCATTGCCTTCATATCTTCGGAAAAATGTTCTTGCTGTACCGATTTTATAACAGCGAGTTCTGCAACGGCAGTATGACTTAATTCGAATGTTCGCGGTAGTTTCTTAATGAAACGAAAAATAAAAATTACAATTCGAATTAATTTCGGCCAAGAATTGACACGAGAAGCTAGTGCGCATAATAACGGTGGTGCAATCGTTTTGAGGCGGTTATTGTTTTGAACTGCCATCAAAATTTTTGTTTTCAGTTTGGGTGGTTCAGATACAGATTTTGAATCAAAACGTTGTAGAGGCCAATCACTTTTAGGTAACTGAGCAAATGCGGGGCCGTTAAACCATAATGGATGGTCTATTAGCTGAGCGGGGGTTAGACCGCGCGACAGGCAGTCAGCGGGATTGTCTTTACCTTTTATATGATGGAAGCATTCAGCCTGCAGATGATCTTGTATTTGTGATACGCGGTTGGCAACGAATGTCTGCCATCTAGCAGGTGGTGAATTTATCCATGCTAGCGCAACCGTGCTGTCACAAAAGGCTAAAGTCGTATGAACTATCGAATTTGATGCGTAAGTGTTACTGACCGTACGCATTAATCGCGCAAGTACCAGCGCTCCACATAATTCTAGACGCGCAAGTGAAATCGCCTTCGCAGGAGCGACCTTGGATTTGGCCCATAATAAGCTAATTGTGATTTTATTAGTATTCGGACAGTAAACGTGTAAGTATACAACACCTCCAAATGCGCGTTCGCTTGCGTCAGAAAATCCGATGAGTGTTAATACACATTGGTATTCAACACCTAAAAAGCGAGGAATTCTAATAGATTGCAATAATGGCAATTCCTTTTCAAACTGGCGCCAAAGCGTGACCACGGTGTCAGGAGGAGTATCGTCCCAATCCAGGTTGTACTCCCATAGAGATTTAATTATAAGCTTAGCTAATAAAACAACCGGTGCGACGAAACCCATCAAATCCCAAAGACGAGCAATCGTCGATAGGATGTTTCGTTTGGTGCAAGTTCTTTCGTTAGCGTTTACAACAAATATAAAATTATCAGAAGCGGGTATCCAATGAAGCCCCAGTATTTTTAGGTTTTCATCGGGATTAAATTCCACATGTTCCTTGACACGACGATCTGAAGGAATTGTGGACAAAAAGTTTGGAGTATTACTAGAGAATTTTACAAGATCAAATCCTCCCGCGGCAAATAGTTGTATCAATTCCGTAGACAACTCGGTAGCTTCCTCGACCGACGAGCAACTGGTGACAAAATCGTCCATGTAGAATGAGCCTTTTTCTACCAGGTTTGCAGCAAGTGGGAAACGAGGTTGTTCATGCGACGCAAGTTGGCGCAATGTACGCATTGCCAAGAATGGACTACAAGACATGCCGAAAGTGACGCGATTAAATTCAAACAATTGCAAAGGGTCACTATCGTTAAATCTGTACAGCATGCGCTGAAAACGACGGCATTCTTCTTGCACTACAATTTGTAGATACATTTGTTTTATGTCAGCGGTTATAGCTATGGGGAATAATCGGAAATTGAGGATAATGCGAAACAAGTCACCTTGTAAATTCTTACCGGTGTGTAGAATATCATTAAGCGAGTAACCAGAATCGGATTTCATACTCGCGTCCAGCACCATGCGAATTTTAGTAGTCAGTTTATCCTCGCGAACTACGATATGATGCGGGATTACGTAATGCGGTAAATCAGAATTGTCGACCGGGGAAATGTACCCTTTCTGAAGGTATTCGCGCAATATTTTGTCATATTCTACTTTTATGGCGGGTTGGGATTTTAAGCGGCGTTCGAGAGATCGGTACCTCTGCTCGGCTGTCGGCAACGACGCGCCAAGGACAGATGGACTTTTTCGAAACGGCAACGCGACGATATAACGACCTGTCGTGTCACGAGAAGTGGTGAGCTTGAATTGGTCCTCACATTCTTGTTCATCAGGCGTTAAAAACTTCTCATCTGGAATATCTTCCAATTCAAAGAAGCGTGAAAGACGAAAATCCTCATTTTCAGCGAACGTACAAAATGATTGCGTGACGTAGTTACTTGGGGTTTCAATCATCGTCGGAGCAGTACCTAATATTAAATACCCTAAAGTAGTTTCAATAGCGAATGGCTGACCAGGGGAACCTGATATTTTGTTGGTATTTAAAATGCGAGCAAACATGTCACATCCCAAAATAATATCAATCTCACCAGGCGTACAGAAAGTTTTGTCTGCTAAGGGTAAATTGTCGAGATATGATAATGAGGCGCGGTTTATGTTAACGGTAGGCAGTTCATTAGTGATATTTTCTACCACGTACGGTTGAATAGTATACGAGTGAGCATCGTTATAATGGGAGAACAGTTTGAGACAAGTCATTCCCTTTGTTAGATTTCTTACGTCACCTATTCCCGTGACGTAAGTGCTGGGAGATGATTGTACCGTAAGATTCAAACGTGAACAGCATTTACGCGTAATAATGTCCCTTTGGGAGCCGCTATCGATTAGCGCACGGATAGATTGAACCTGTCCCTTAAGATCTCGAGTTAAACAAATGGCGGTTCCCAGAAGTACCGTAGAATTAGCACAAGAGTTTGTGTTTGTCACACACAGCGATACTGGATTCGGAGAATTTGAATTATTATTATCGGTACCTGCTTGTGACGCGGAAGACGGTATTGGGTCTGACTGTGGTTTTCGCGTATCAGTTTGCTTGAAATGCAATAAGGTATGGTGATTAAGAGCGCATGATTTACACGTACTCTTTGATTTGCATGATTTCGTGTTGTGCCTAGTACTGAGGCAATTTACACAAACTTGCGTATTGGATGACTTAATGAAATTAAATCGATTGCGTGGTTCTAGACTAATAAATTTAGAACATTGATATAAAAGGTGCGATCCCTTTTGACAACAAAAACAAATGTCAATGGAGTGATTGTCACTTTTCTCGACATTCATAAATGTCTTTGTGGAATTTGTCCTTTGCAGTTTAGCAGAAATATTAATATTTGAACCGAGGCGGCTGGATGTTGCTGGCGTAATTTGCGCACGAGTAAGTATCCTTTGCTGTCCTCTTACGAATTCTATTAATTCTGAGCTTGACGGAAAGCTTTCATTGTCTCGAATAGAAGATTCGAAAGCTTTTACGGTCTCTATATCAAGGCGTTTAAGACCCAGATGTAGCAACATAAATTCTGCGAGATCCTTGATTTGCAACTGTTTCAGCGCGGCAATGTTTGTCGCATACGTATCTGCAAAATTTTCTAAGGAAGCGGGAGTGACCGAGTTAACCACAGGCATTTTCAATAACCGGTCAAAGTATGATTCTGCGAGTACGCGATGATCGTTATATTTATTACATAAAGCGTTCCAGATCACCTGGTAATTTGTACCAGTGGGTGTGATCGTCTTACAAATAGTCAATGCCTTTCCCGTTAACTTGGACATGAGATATTGCATCTTTTCAGTGTTGTCTAATGAACTATTTAAATGAATAACGGAGACATAGGTTTCATAAAACAGAGGCCAATTTTCCAAATTTCCGTCAAAACATGCAATTTCTAAAGGCGGTAATTTGATTTGACGGTGCGGTTTCTCTACTGAATTTGACAGCATGCTTGACTCGGTAAATTTAATGACACCGTACATTTCCTCAAATGCGTTCAGTTGAGCGTACTCGGCGACTGCTTGAGGATTGATTTCCAGTTCGCAGTCGACTTTCTCGTCTAGAATAGTAATAAATTCCGAACGGATTCTCTCTACGGTGCCAGCGCCCGATAAAAATGCTTGACGATTTGTAGCGTTATCGGAAGATTTCTTAATTTTGTCAAAGACTGACTGTAATGTCGCAAAACTGGAAGCTAACTTCGCATTTAAACGTTTGAGACGCCTGTCATCCCGTGACGATGAACCAGACGGTGCGGTAGCCATTTTCTTGTTCCGATTATTTATTAAATGTAACAAGAATACAGACCAAGAATATGCTTATAATATTTATAATAAATAATTTAATTAATATTCAATTTGCGCGCAGTACTCAGTGGGGTTATCTTTGACCCCGACAACCGTGAGGGGTTAACAACACTTGAATTAAATTTAAAATTAATGTTTGCGGAATAACAAATTTATTATTTCAATTGATCTATCCAGTACTGGGAGTAGAGTAAACAAAATAACAAATTAAATTATTAGTAAAGACACGAGGTCTATGAACAATATACAATGCGGGTAGAAAAAATTTAAATTGCGGGTGAGCGTAATACACTCTGAAAGTTTATAAGAGATATTGAAATAAGAGTTATATATCTCCGGCTCGTTTTGGACCATGAATGATGCGTGTTTTGTGTAGTTTTTTTTAAAGATGGACCTTGAAATGTGTATGTTATGTGTTTGAACCACTGCACAAGTAGAAGGTAAGCACACAAGGAAAAGGAGAGAATTACTCACTGCGGGACTCGTACTTTCTTCTCTGTGGCGGTCAATAGCGAAAAAATGCGGATGCGATAAATAATGTTGATGTTCACAGGTTGATGGTCGATTATGGACTGATGTGGGTAACAGGAAAAAGTGACAGGTTTATAGGGAAGGGTAGGAAGGAAATGTGACAATACTAGCTACAAATGTGACAATACTGTACTACCGTTTTGGAATTCATTTGATATCACGCAGTTCCTGCTACCTTTTTGTCTTTGCTTCTTGCTATCTCATTCATAGTACTACATCTAACTACATCATTTATACCATATATTTTATATTACACACATTTATCACTGTAAATACATTTGAAATCGCATTTAATCACTTATTACTCGGGAACCAACTTCTATACAACACACAGCCAACACATACTTATGATTCAATTGCATTATGATACCGGAAATGATTCCGGTATAGACCTTAACATGAATGTCATTGATGATCTGAATAATCTAAATAACTATAAGTGGTGTGCTTACGGTGTTAAAATTATACACCAAAATATAAGAAGCATTTCTAATATTGACGATTTTTTAATTTTTCTGGATCAATTCAATTACCAATTTGATGTAATAATTTTATCTGAATGCTGGCTTAATAAAGATTACACCTCAAAAGTTATTCACAATTACTCTGAACACCACACAAATATATATCTCAATAAGTCTAGCGGGATTGTTGTCTACATCAGAGACGGACTTCAAGCTCAAGTTGATGAAATATTCTTATCACAAGCCAACTGCTTAAAAATTGTATTGAATAATAACTTATGCATTTTTGCAATATACAGATCACCATCTTTTCAAAATATTGACACTTTTCTGAATTCACTCCAATCAATTATCAACAGCTCAAAAAAAATAGAACGACAAATAATTATAGGCGACCTCAACATCAATACGATTGCCGAATACCACCGCCAATCCAACGATTACCTATGTCTGCTAACTGAAAACGGGTTTATTCAGACAATTATCAGCCCTACTCGTGAGCAGGGCAGGAGTAAATCTTGTCTTGACCACATCAACGTCAAAAAAATTAACCATGTTGACTCATTTGTCATTCACTCTACAATCTCAGATCACTATACAACAGCACTCTGCCTTAAAAACAAACCTCCTAATCCTGCTAAAATTAAACATGTTGCAAGAATAAACTATAATAACTTAAACGAGGACTTGAGCTCAGAAAACTGGCAAAATGTTCTAAACCAAACTGATGCCGACTCATCAATGAATGAATTTATCACTACATTACATTCATACATATCTAAACACACAACCAATAAACCTATACCACATAAGCAAATAAAACTCACGCCATGGATCACCCCTGGCCTTATCAAATCGATTAACATTAGGAACCAACTTCATGAAAAGGCGAATAGGTGCCCAGAGAATATTACAGTACAAGCTCATTACAAAAAATATAGAAACTTTTGCAAAAAACTAATAAAATCGGTGAAAGAAAATTATTATAAAAAAATTATTTACGAAAATAACTGTACTCCAAAACGTTTATGGGATGCGTTTCGCAATATTACTAAAACAAAAATAAATAAATCTTCCGATATTAAATCATTGAACATCAATAACGTAAACACCTCAGACCCAAAAATCATTGCGAATTTTGCCAATAATTATTTCACGTCAGTAGGAGTCACACTCGCGAAAAAAATTCTCAACAATCTTAATACAACAGAGTCCGATCTCGCTAATTTAACCATCTCTAATTTCGGTCATAAAATAGACAGTATCCAAACAACTTCAAACGAAGTCATGATAATAATTGACGAACTCAAGTCATCGAATGCTTGTGGTCCTGATAACGTCTCATCAATTCTGCTCAAAAGTACTAAATCCTTCATAGCAACTCCAATCGCATATATTTCCAATCTAAGCTTCGATTCAGGAAAATTTCCAAATCATTTAAAACACTCTATCGTTATACTGCTTCACAAAAATGGAGATAAATCGCAGATACAAAATTACCGGCCAATTTCTTTGCTCAATTCTGTCTCGAAAATTATTGAGAAAATCGTCAAGAATCGTCTTAGTCATTACCTTGAAAAAAATAACATCTTTTCCAATAGACAATACGGCTTCAGACCAGGATTGAGCACCGAAAATGCCATTACAAACCTGACGAACATCATCTCCAACAATATTGATAAAGGAAGAAAATGCATTGCGCTCTTTTTAGATCTAGCCAAAGCTTTCGACACTATCTCACACAAAATTCTCTTAAAAAAATTACAGCGCATCGGCATTCAGGGTCAGCTACTTAAGTGGTTAGGTAGTTATATAGGAAATAGGAGCCAAAGGGTGAATATTAACAATACTCTAAGCGATCCAGCTGATATTAACTTTGGTGTACCTCAAGGAAGCACTCTAGGACCACTTTTATTCAATATCTATATAAATGAATTATGTAACAGTTCATTTGCCGATCACATTATCACCTTTGCCGATGACACGGTATTAGTATTTGAAGGCAAAAATTGGAATGAAGTTCATAATAATTCAGAAATTGGCATTAACAAGGTAAAACAATGGCTTGACAATAATCTTCTCACTCTCAACACTGACAAAACTAAATTCATCCACTTCAGTGCAACTCAAGCGGGACAACCAAGAGAAACGCAAAGAATCATTATACACCATTGTAATGACACAAACATTTGCAATTGCAATACCTTAGAACATGTGGATAGCATAAAATATCTAGGAATTATCATAGACAAGAATCTGAGATGGAATGAACATATCAACTCAATTTCCACAAAGGTCAGAAAACTCACGCATCTTTTCATGGCTACTAGAAATATTCTACGCGCCAAAGATCTGAAACTAATGTACTATGCCATGTGCAACTCATTACTTGAATATGCATCTTTAGGATGGGGAGGATGTGCCAAATCAATACTGGACCCCTTAGCCAAAGCACAAAAATCACTTCTAAGGGTCATTCTTAAAAAACCATTTAGATACCCCAGTAATGATTTATTCAAAGAGATAGGAGTTCTGGATGTGAGGCAACTATTCATAAGAAAAGTTATTTTACACACGCAAAAATATCGTCACCTCTTCCCCTCCGTAGTACATTATCACGACACCCGACATGCAGGGAGGAAACCAATTGTTCCACTTACTACTATGACATCTCTTGCTCAAAGACAATACTCTTACCTAGGTCCAAAAATGTTCAATCTTATACCCGGTTCTTGGAAATTGAAAAGTGCAAACGTCCTGCGTAAATTAGTCAATGATTGGATTCTGGACTTAGGGAGAGTTGAAAGTGAACATATGCTGTTTAACTGATAAACAAAATCACCTAACTTTCCAGATAACTATATAAAAATTCCTACCACACTTCATTGAGTCCGATATTGCTTCGCAATGTTCCGTCATCCTTTTTGATGTTTTTATACCTGGGATTTTATGGTTGTGCGCCCCTTCCTACTTCTGCACAGAGTAGGTAAATCACTGCGTCGTATCATGCACGCACACACTAGACTAGCTGTGTGAAACTTGGTACCTTACAGCGGTGATTATTTATAATAAATATACATAACACAGCATGTATGACGTACGAAGCAATGCAACAATTTCACAATATCTTTACCAAAGTAGCTCTAAATCAGGTACTATTTATTTGTATTAATACTTTCTGTTTATATTCTATATTTATAGTTATTGTTTTTATATTTCAGCATGAGTTGTTCAAGACATGAGCGCGATGTATACTCGTATTGTCGTATAATATATTTTGTACTGAAAACATGTTTTAAATTAGTGAAAATAATCATGCTTATATCTATATGTATTATAAGTTCACACTTCTCAACACATTTCTATATCTTTATATTGTAAATCTTATTGTTATTCCTCTATCTTGTTATCAGATACCTTGTTTACACTTTTCAACACTCCCAACTTACATACTTATCCCATACTCTGTAATTCTGAATATATTATTTGTTACCAGGTTAATTCGGTAAATCCGAATAGCTAATATGCTAACAGATTACTTTTTTGCATAGTCACAAAAAAAAATGTATGTATCTTTTTTATATATTTCTTCGTAACAAAACTCAATTTAAAAAAAAAAGAATTTTCTTGTTTTTATCTTTGTTTTTATTTTTGTTTGCAATTATGTACTTAAGGAATAATATGAACTAAACCTGTCAATTTGTCTGTCCTGGAACGGGAAATTTTCCTAGTTGGACAGGCAAAGCTTCCTAATGTGTAACTTGTACTTTCTTTTGTATCTATAAATAAATAAATAAATAAAATAAATAAATAAAGTACAGCAGTTCATGTATGTGTATAGTTTTGTATAGATGTATGTATGTAAGTGTAGCTGTGTAAATGCCCAACCACTCTTGTTCATCAGAACATTGTGTCTTAAAAAAGAGTATTTTGCCAGGACAACCCCACAAATACACTG
Organism: Limnephilus auricula; assembly: GCA_951813805.1. Classification (NCBI taxonomy): domain Eukaryota; kingdom Metazoa; phylum Arthropoda; class Insecta; order Trichoptera; family Limnephilidae; genus Limnephilus; species Limnephilus auricula. The sequence continues at coordinate 17,305,351 of OX638397.1, read as the reverse complement.
TATTGCGAGTGGGAGGATGTTTGAGTTACATTGTATTGGCCTCACATATCGTCAGCAATCCATGCCACGTAAGCGTCGCGTGATGTGTGCAAATGCTATATCTTCACAAAGCTAGTTTGATGATGAATGACTTAAATTTTTTTTTTGACATCTTGTAATTTTTCTCGCTAACTGATTGTAAGTACTAACAATTTAAAATTAGATGAAAGGTGTGATTGACAAATAATTTAAAATGTTTAAAAAGGATAAAATAAATATAGGTATATTATGAATTTCAAAATACATAAGACATCTGTAATTTTTTTTAAACCATTATAAATGAATGGTCAATTTAACCTTTCACTAAATCTGAAATGGTTATTACTCTTAGTTTGAGGAAAGTAACAAAATATTCAAAAAGTTATTTATCTCAAAGCTAGCTTTCTGGAGATACAACATATTGCTATCACACGGGAGCGTGGCAAGATAGCGCCCGGAGTAGAGTGATGATGAAAGAAGGAGAAAACGTAAAACGGCATGCCTAATAACCCAAAAATTAATCACGATAATTTTGGCCGTGAAATCTCAAATCACAGTTATATTATATATTGTAAAATTTTTGGAATATCAATTTTGCTACCATAACGAAAATACATTTGTTTATCGATTTTATTGTTTTCTCTTTAGCCACCTCTAGTTTGGAGCTCCCAAATGTCTGAGTAAACCTCATGAATATGTGTTGAAACTGACTGTTCTTTTGATTTATTTTCCTATCGTAAACTTATTGCTGTCCTTAGTTAGTCGTCTTGGAAATGGGAATGTTGTGCTTGCTCTGTCCAACATTATAACGTACGAGGTTAGCTTGTCCAGGTCCAGTGTTTACACACTACTCCAGGCGTTGAAGGCAATTCCCAATCGATAAATACATATTTTAGGCAGTCTGAGGCGCAAAATCAAGTGGATGAAATCAACTGCAACTTTAATGATCTATTTATGTCGTTCCAATAATATCCAATTGCTTGACGCTTGCCTTTACACTTCTTGTCTAGCTCAGTAGTCGAACGCCTCTCGAAGTCTGGAAGAAGCTGTTGACATTTCGAGTGTGGGTCAATTTTGCAACCCGATCTTGTGTTCAACTGATCGGTCGTAGCATAGTTTGCCGGCTTCTGTGTTTTCTTCCTCCCATAACTCTTCAACTTGCTCGAACCGATGTTGACTACCACCAGAAACCTATTAAAGACCTCCACAGCATCCACAAATATGACATAATGTAGGCTATAAGGGGAAATATGAAAAATTGAAAAGACACATGGAATAAATACGAAGAAAAAAATTTGACCGAGATCCCCGAAGACGTACAATATAGGGATGCCTGAGAATCCAACGCGATCAATCGATAAACTATTGAATCAATACGATATTGACTAAATACAACACCTACGGTTATTACGAGACGTTAGGTGGTGGGTATATGCGAGCACGGTCTTCAATTGAACCGCCGCTGGCGCGCCAGTAGATAAAGCCACTTAAAGCTCAGCGTCTTTTCTGTCAACTGTCAATTTGGCATATAATATTTTGAAAAATGTCGTTCAATATGCAAAGTTACTAGCTTATTAATGAACGGAGGCAGACTAACGAAGCTTGTAGAATTAAGACGTCGTCAATCAATTGACATGGTATTATACAAAATCAATTTGACCGATCAGTGGCTGACTTGGAATCGCGTTTGAGTCCCACCCATTCCTCCGCTGGCTAAGTACAAGATACAAGCAATATTTTCCTCTTACTGTGTGATAGTAGCAGATTTTAAAATATCGTCATGTTATCGAAACTCGGGAATGTTTGTCTTTCTTTAAAAAATAAAAAATAAATGATATTATAACAATAATCAAAAAGGGGTCATGCAAAACCATACGGTAACTTTCAATATTATATTCCATAATTAACTTAACATGTTATGACTACCATATTAATTTAATCTTTTATTCTTGATTTAAAAAAAAGGTAAGAGACCCCAAATAATCGTTAATCGCATCATGTTTTTGGGTATATTTTTGTTCGCTGTGAATATCGTTTGGTGACTTAGCAAGGGTGCCTTGGTTCATGGGGTGAGGTTTGTCCGGATTTTGGCGGCAGATGCATCTGCGCACCAACTGTGAGACAGACCGGTTTGGGAGAGACTGATTGAGAGAGACCTTTTGAGATCTCCAGCATGACTCTCTCAGAACATCGCCTTGCACCGTCACTCATGGATACATATACATTTATAGGCTCTTAAAAAAGTTTTTCTTAAAATGTTATTTTTGAAGATAAAAGGATATTAATTATGTTATTTTTGAAGATAATAGGATACTATAAGATATCTAAGATATATAAGATATATAAGAATATAATCTACAATTGGCCCAGTCGAAAAAGTAACTATATGAACCCTAGAAAAAAACGCAAAGTAGGTAAAATTTTAAAAACACATCTTGTTCTGTTATTTCGTGTGTTACAGTTATGAAAAAATCGCAATTTTTCTATGCTTCTCCAGACATTTGTCGAGATTTTTGCTGAACTTAAAAAAAAGTAATTCATATAATTACTTAAAAAAATATTTAAAAGTAATTACATATATCTTCTTATCAAAACCATCTTCTTCTTACACGCTTACTACGGAGCCTTAAGTCAATCGATTCGATATTGTTAAGTTATCGATTTGACCGTGCTAGACCCCCGGAGTACCTTATCAAAACAACGGACCCAAACATTATCAAGAATTGAATCTGATGATAAAATTAAACATCCAAGTTTTTTCCATAATTTATCATGATCACAATCGAGGCCAAGAGCAAAATCATAAAATTGCTTACCAAGGTCATTTTCATGGTGATATTCAGTTTCCCACGCTCTCCCAGTCACCGCAATTATCATGATTTAACCACCATCCCGCCATCACACCGCTTTGTCATCCATAACAAACCTCAAGATAAATTCCCTTGGGTTTTAGTTGAATTTTCACCTAATGACTTGACAATTTGACAATCTGATTCTCCTTGCTCAGAGCAATTCGGACCAACTAATTCACAGAGGAGACAACTTTACCCGTCTTAACCCTCTCAGACCTGAATTAAAATTGACGCCTGGCGTAGTCCAGCGGTAGGGCGTTGGACTTCCATTCCGAAGGTCGCGGGTTCAAACCCGGCGTGCGCAAATAAATTTTATTTAATTGATTTGTGTTATTTCACAATTAATGAATTATAATAATATATACTCTATTTGCGGCACCTTCCAGAGTGGAAGATACTATTAGTATCGCCCTGGTGTTAGACCACTAATTAGAATCGAAACATTGCTTTTTGTAATGAAGTTAGCCATTTTTGGTGACCAGATCTGAATAACTCGGTAATTTTTCGCCTTCTTTCCTTCCCTTCCAACTAGCTTCAGCTTCACAACATACCACATTTGAAGATGCCGTAGTCCGACTGTCCACCGGCTCTAGACGGGTTGAGAACGGCTGGGATTGGAGTTGTATTCACAAAAAAAATAAGCATTATAGAATTCTCGTAACTGTAGAAATATTCCTACGTTCGTTTGTAAACTATTTTTTGAAGTAAGACTTCTTTAGTGGCATTACGACGGGTAACACAAATCTTTTGTGGACGGAAATAACATTTTAAAACGGAAATGACGTTCGATTTATATTTCATCATATTAACGCCGTAGGTATGGCAACAATTGCAACAACAACCACCGCTATGCGAAGCCTAGCAACGAATAACAAAACGTCAAAGCAAACTAAAACGTCAGACGTCACCCGCTTATTTTTGTTTACGGTAAGTTCAACAGGGTTTTGTTGATTATTATATGATTTAACTAAAGATTTTAGTTAAACCTTTTGATTTGTATTATTTTTTACGATGAATATTAACCCACTTTCTCTCCGATTTTTGTGAATTCTAGCTATTGAAGTAAAACGTAATGTGACAATTAAAAATGTATTCTTTAGAATTCAAATGGCTGAACCGCAGAAAAATTTTACCCCTTCATCTATAAATAATTACAAACAAAAAAATCAACAACCCCATTAATTAAAAAATGTAAGTTTTTAGTTTTTAGTCAAAGAAGTTTTACTTCAACCGAACGTAAAGGTTAGACGCACTCAATTTTTTGTTTGGTTTTAGGTGTGTTTTACTTATTATGAAAATTAACAAATTCAAAATGTTTATAATTCTGAACAGTTTGCTTGGTTTAATATTCTAGAAATTTATTTCGTTTCCTACACTGGCAACACTAAGCTACTGACATTATCTTTGAAACTTTTTGTCAACATTTAAATTTTGACACATTCGAATTTGTTCAAGTTCAAGACAGTTCGTCTTAAACAAAGAAGGGAAAACAATATAACTTGATTTAAAATAACTCAGGTGCGGGGCATACGTCATTCCTACGTCGTGAAAACAAGCTTATGTGCCGAAGCGGTCAAAAAAAAAATTATAATAATTTATAATCATATGATACGATAATATGACGTAAAATCATCTTCTTTCGAAAAGTATTACTTTATTCTAAACACTCGTTTAAATAATAAACACTTGCAATTAAGCATTTAAAACCACAAACGATCGCAGCACCTTCAATTTTTTGGCAAATGTCAGACTGTATTTTCAAATATAATATCATTGAAATCACATAATTTTATTTGTAAGACGTACGTCAGAATACGTTGATACCTTTTCACTTTATATTATAATAACACATCATTTACAAAAGGATCTAAGAAGCTATATAAACTTTTGAACATTGAATAAAAATTCTCCAATTTGAAAACGTATTTAAATTTTTTCAAACTTTTCCAGAGAAAATAATAATTATGTATCTAATGCTGAAGCCGCATCTGCGCCTATCGTCACGAAGCTCCGCGTAAACGTATTCTTTTAATTAGAAAAAAAAGAGTTTACGAGAAGCTTCGTGACGATAGGCGCAGATTTAGTTGCTCTAGGTATATGAAATTCAATGAGGTTAGTTAAATCGGGACTTCGATCTGAGAATTTTAATAAATTTAATTCTTTCGTCAAGTAATTATAGTTTATGTTTTCAATGGTAATACCGAGTTTTAAATTAATGTGCCTTAGGAATTTATGTTGAATTTTTTCTATTGAATCTGAATGTAATTTAGAATGGGGGGGACCAGATCGAGGTGTTATATTCGACTTGACTACAAACTACGAACCAAGGATGTATACAGAATTTTGGTTGAAATATTCGGATGAGTAGGAATCAGGGGTCAGTGTATCCAGAAGTGACAGATGAATGATTCCATCCCTCCTACTGCCATGCAAAGTGATGTTCCGAGAGAGCCCTGCGGGAGAAGTATAAAATCCCTCAACCAACCTTTCTCGATCTGGCTTGCCACGCAATTAGTGGGCAGACGCATTCTCCGCTAAGACCCGGACAAACTCTCCGGGCCCTTTGTGTAGGCACAATCCTTGCTTCATCTACATTCAAACATCGTTTTTTTTCTTCAAATATTTAATTTTCACTTTGCACACACTTCTTGCAACATCCACATTCAAAGATTAATAATAGAATAAGTCAAATAATAGAATAGTCGGGGTGGATATATATATTTTTGTTTCCTTTTTTTAAACAAGTTGAGATAATGATCTATACTAACCGGGATCTCCGGTGCTGATGATTTCATTTATGTAGTTTCTGTTTAAGTCTGAATGTTTTGAATCCAGCTTTTTATTTGAGTTTTGAATGTGTTTATGTTGCTACAATTTTTAAAGGAGGGTGGAATTTTGTTGTATTCGTATAATTTAGAACATTATTCGAAATGAACACATTTCTATACTCGCTACCGTACATGGGTTGGAAAGGGTTAAATCGTTTCGACTGGTCCGAAAGGGAGATCAGGCGGACGAAGGCTGTATTCTATATTAGTATAATGTTGGTCACATCCGCAAGCGGCTGGGGGGAGCTTTTGGGGGAAGTTAACAAGACTCCGTGAGCTTTTACGATCTGTGCAGCTGACACGGGACGTATTTCATTCCGGGGATAAAAATAATATATGATGTGCAATAACACTTCTTGTAAGGGTTGTGTTTCTCTCGAGGCACGTACTGTACAGAAACTGTCCGGAATTAATAGAGGGAGGATTATTTATGTGTTAATTTACGCAGCTCGATAAAGAACTTGATTTTATTATTTAATAATGATATCCTGTCAATAATGACGAGGAGAATAAAATATATTATGAACCATTAACCAAGTCATAAAGTATAAAAACGAAGTAAACTATATTTCTTGGTAAAATTCTGGTTTTAAAACGAAAAGTTCCCAATCGAATATCCTGACAATACTGTAATCGTATTTATGCATGGAATTTTTTTTATTGTTAGAAAAAAACTCAAAGTTTTATAACTGTTGGAGTTAGGAAAAAAAACTACAAGGACATTCACAGAAATAACAAGGATGTGCAATGAAATCAGGCTAACAAAAAAGGATGAAGCGAAAACGTAAAATAGACACAAAGGGATGAAACATTATAATGCGCTGCCGGAAACTTAAAAGTCTGCACCAATTTGTAGGTTTTTTTTTTTTATTTATTTCCATTTCTATATACATATAATATATAATAACAAATAGTATAAACCAGAAATGAAAACCCACTAAGGCAATGTCTGAGTGTGGGTAATATAAAAACAAATACTATATTTCCAAGTACGTTAATTATAAAATGGACTTATAAAACATATAAAATATTAAAAGTTAGTATTACATTTCAAGTTGTATTGTAACCAAAGTAAGCTGGAGAAAAAATAGTTTAAATTATGTTATAATTAATTAATAAGTTTATGAACTTTGTGGTACAAATTTGTAAAATTATATATATATTTTTTTAAATATGAAAAATTTTATAAATATTTTTTTTAAATCTTAGCTAGCCTTACATCAAATTTTCGTCATTAACGATTGTTTTTTAAAATATTCATATTTAATTAAAATTAAAAAGCTAAAGTCGCATCGACTTAGTTATAATTTCACCATAACTAAAAAGATATACATATTTTTATTTAATATCAAATCATTGCAAAAATTTCTACTTAAAAACAGAATAAATTTAGTCGTAAATACTCAATGCAAAGTGGGGTATTTTCACAAGCTATGAATACCGTTAAAATATGTGGAAAATTTGAAGTTATTTCTCTTGTTCTGATCATCGTAATACATGTATAATTTTAATATTTTCCTTCATAAATATTGATTTTATAAACCGCACATTCCGAAACGGTTCCAACTGGTTACAATGTCATTTCTGCCTATTGCGTATATTCGTGGTGATATAATGCACACTGAGAATACACACAATCCTTCCTCTTAACGAGAAAAAAACAACCTTTCAGAAAAACTACAATGAAATCGTGTTTAAAGGAAATACTCGCAGTCAAGTTGAAAGGTGAATGCTAAAATTCAAATATATTGTCAAGTTCAAGTTTGCAACAGGTAGACTGGTATTATACATATTTCAAGATAAGGCATGGCTTCAGATCAGTGCATTTAAGTAAATTATAATTATTAGGTGTATCTTGTGCAAACTGATATAGGATCTGATCAAAGCATATTGAGGTTCACTTGAGGGTACATTTCCTGATTGAGTTACACCACCGATTGCCATTTACCCCACCCCATTCCATACGGGGAGGTACCGATCCAGTGGCATACTGACGTCACCGACCGATGTTTACCAACACTTAGTCAATGAGCCACTTGCATGATTGGCGTTTTAGTTAAGATATTTGGAATAAAAAGAATTTTTAAAAATATATGGTAAAAATATATTAATAATTATTGTTTGTTATCAGATTGGATAATTTAGAAGCACTAGAGCTACGGAAAGCCATAAACACTAATAGAAAAGTAATTAACAATCAAATAAATTTAAATAAAAGTCCGATACTTAGGTTGTTCCCCATTGACAAAGAACATTCACTTCCCAATTCTCAGTTCCTTTACTCCAATTACGTCCTGCACCGGCGGATCCCAGCCTATTCTTTCAACCCTTTGAATATATTACACACATGTTAAATTTTAGTAGAGATTTACTGCCCTGAAGAAGCTACGGTGCTAGTTGGCATAAAGTATAAAAAAAAATAAAAGTGGTGGTTACAAAGTTATTGTTTTATTTTAAATAATGATTATCTTTTCGAAACCGCAACAATGTTTTGTAAATATTGCAGTTGTAACAACTGCGAAATTAGAGCATTTTTATAAATCAGAAAAGTTGTCTTTATTGAAATCTGAACAGTTTACGTTTACATTACGTTTGAATTATTTTAATGATTTTAATAAGAGGTAGGTAGGTAGGAGGTAAGGTATAAATAAACATTTTTAAAAGGTTTATCTTACAATTGAGTTGATAATGCGTGCAAGATAAATAGTTAATTTTAGTTAGAAAAAACAAAACGCAAATTTAATAGTCTGAAAAATATAAAGCCTCTAAATAATAAAAAAATAGGCTTTTAAATAAACACAATCAGGCTTTTTTCGCACGGTGACGTCCCGAGATCCTGTCTTTTTACTAGCGTCCCCGGCGATGCCCGGGCTTATCGGAGTGTTTTTAAGATTTTATGTAGATAGTGACCTTTCTCTTGTTTTGAAGGTGAATTGTGCAAAATTTCACCAATCTCGGAAAAATCAAATCCACGCCCCTCTCCCGCCACATAAATAAATAGCGCAGACCCGTGAAAATTGACGGTATGTTATAATTTTATAACTTGTGTAGCGTAACGTTTAAGTAAAGGATATATCAGAACAATTGACGCACAATGATTATTCATTATTAATTGTTATACATGAGAAAAGTATTAACGAAAAAATATTTTCAGCATTTATAAAAACATGGTTCGTAAATATATTTTCTTACTAATCAGTAACGTATTTAAGGGGATAACCGGCGGTGATTTTTCCATACAAACTGGTTTTTACATAAAATAGATATCAACTACTAGCGTGATGGTATACTTACATTGATAAGATACTTTTTATAGATGTTATGACCTTCCAAAACTCAATAAAATTGACTGGTTTAAACGCCGTCAAAAGACGTTCAGTATAAAAACTATACAATGTTCTTTTTTTAAGTAAAACTTACTGACATAGAATAGTTTTTTCTTATGTAGTTGGTACAAAAAAAAAATTGAAAATCAGTCCACTTTTGGAGGACAAAAGTGGGGAATACAAACGGGCTACTAATACGTAACAAAATTTATTTTAGTTACGTATTAGTAACCCGAGGTGCATTGTCCCTTTCGCTCAATATCCGATGAAGTAAGGGCAACAGTGACAGCAACAATTAAGTAAAATCTATTTTTCAAATTTCTCCACCACCGGGTATCATCTTAAGTTTTCAAATTATCTCTGAATTCTTAACAGTTCAGTTCCAATTTTAGAAAATGACAATGAAAATAATTTTCCGTTAAAATATTATATAATAGGTTTTATTATATTGTCTTATATTATTTTGTCAACTTCAATTAAATTGAAAAAAAAGCGTTCATTGAACCAGAGTTACAATCACAGTAAAAATTAGTATATTGATAAAACAAACCACAACAATTAAAAATAACATTCTGCGTAAAGCAAATTAAAATAGCACCCAAGTGGCTTCTTCAGCAGCATTTGCCAATCTGTTACCGGAATAATTTACAATGCGGGGCTTTGCTTGTTTGCAGGAAATCAATTATTTCGAAGATCATTCTGCGCTAATTGGATCTGAAAACTCTTTTTAATAGTGATTGGTGTTTGGTGACCCCTATCGATTTAATTATCAAAATTATACTGCTAATAAATTAATGCGCACTGGTGAAAGCCAGTTAACTCGTGATGGTGATTCTTCTCTTAAGATGATAGACTTCGCTTTTCGGCCCATACAAAAAGGACGCCCGGGAAAAAAACACTTTTCTACATCGAAAATTGCACAAAATGAATATATTTTTTATACTGCCTTCTAGAGGGTGAAAACTATGTCGGTATGTTTTCGAATTTTCGATGCATTTCGTATTAACGTAAACATTCACTGTCAAACATGTACGTTTTATCAAAAAATATTATTTAAGGAAAAAGTGCTGCTAACTCAACTCTCATAAAGAATAATAAAATTATAAAAAGCTACCAACGTAGCTTCTTCTTTCTAAAAAATATATATTTTTTAAAATTTCAATTTCGTGAAAGTTTTGGTATAGAAAAGTGTATTCTCCATAAACCCCTTTTCGAGCGATTTCTGTAGGTAAATTTGAGCGTTGTCTCATTCGCACATTTCGCATTCGCATGTATTGTAAGTGTGCGTGAGCTTATTGTGAGCGGGACAGAATGACAGTCGTGGGTGTTCCGCGTGTGGTTCAAAGTCTAGCCTCTTAAATGGAAGATTATATATGCTTATTATTAATTTGTCGATTGGGTACAACTAAATTCTATTAATTGTTATTACGGGCGCTTTATGTCTGAGTGGTCAAAAGCGTTGGGTATCCAAGTAAGGACGTAGGTACACCAGTAAAAAAATTATAACTTTTATGTCTTTCACCCAGAGAGCTGAATTAATGCTAAATTCTTAATAAATCAGAAAAGCAGTAAAATTTTCGAACAGTGATCTCATGCGTCATGAAACGATTACGCAGTTCTGCAATTCACATCTTTTAACTGTACACGATGTATATACACTCCGTATATACACGATGCCGAATCACTGTTTCTTCCATTAATTTATTATTTATTATTAAGAATAAACCAAAATATACAGAATAAAAAAAAAAAATGTTTATTACAAAAAAATAGATATTATAATTATTAAAAAGAATTATTACTACCTCTTCCTAACCATCGCCTTGCTGGAAAAGTGTTTGATATTTGAAACAATGACAAGATAATAGTGAAAATTCTAAGGCTTTATTTTGGAAAAAGAATAAGGATTGGGACTATATTGTTTGTATTTTTTTGTGAACATAATCTCGTTTTTTAAATAAAAGATGGAATTTGACTATCTCGGAAGTACGTAATATCGTTTTGTACTCATTAGTTTTATTGTGGCCTCAAGGTGTCGAGATAGAACTATATTAATATATTATACTATTTATTTATTAACTATATTAATATATTATACTACCAGGATATATTGTGATTGTCTTGTGTGCTCCTTCGCAGAGATACAGTAGTAAGTGATTGGTCATCCCCATTTCCTTCCATACCTTATTTTTCCTACACGCATACTATCACCCAATCCCAGCAAACACCATTTCCTCTCGTTTCGTTTAAAGTGTTTACAGTCCACTACAAGCTGTGATTCATAAGCAGTTTCACAAGCAACAAGAACCATACCTCTCGCTATGCTATGCTGGGCTATTATGTAAATTCTGCCACGTGGAATACATAGCAGGTCGTTGTTTCGACCCTGGGTTAGTTGTTTGGTTATATCAAACTGTTATAAAAAGATTTATTTAATAATGATAATAGCATTGTCGCTAAGAACTTCAATGTAACGCTTCTTTTGGATTCATCCGTATTTTGTGAGAAAAAGGAAAAAGTTATTTATTTAGTCGATACATAATATTAAGTTTTCCACGCAATTTGAACCACGTTTGGACTCAAAGCTGACACTATAATCGAATCCAGATACGTGATGTATTGGGATTTGCCCGATAATATAAAATTTTATTTTATCCTATCAAGATTATACATTATGGATGTCGGTGTCTTTCGTGTAACGGTGAGAATACTAATGCGAAGAAAAATCAGCTGTCATGTCACGCAACTGGCATGTCGAGTCGCGAGCCACTGCCTGCGTTGCCATGGACAACAGGTTTTTGAGAAATTGTGTAGTGTGCGGACCATCATATTTACATACAGAGGATAGCGAGTTTAGTTGCAAACTGGTTTTTTTCAGTTGCCACGTCAGCGGAGGCACTAATATAGCAAACTCGCTAATGTCTCATCTCCATAGTATAGCAAACGAATATATACATGATATTTTTAATGTAACAAAGTCGATATTTTTTACAATTACACTAGAAAGATATTAATATTTTAATGAATGAAGATAATATTAGCAAAAGTCAATCGAAAATCCGAAACAGAAAAATCAGAAAAAGATACGGATACATCTGGGACTGCCTCAGACTGTCCCAGATGTATCCGTATCTTTTTCGTATCTTTTTCTGATTTTTCTGTTTCGGATTTTCGATTGACTTTCGCTAATATTATTTTCATTCATTAAAATATTATAATTTGAGGTTTAACTCTTTAAGTTAATAAGTTAAAAATAAAAATAAAAATTGAAAAATATTATTTCGGATAATTTCAGTTCATTACTAATATATACAAATAAATAATTTTTAATTTTATGCAATTGCATACCACTAAAGAAAGAAGTATTTTTTTGCAACTATTGTCTATCACTAACCCTTGTGTAAAAACATGTTTACTTGTCAATCTTCTCGATGTAAAATCCCCATCGGCGTATAAAAGTTAATAATTATACACATCTATTGTTGCTGCTTCAATGATATTGTCTGCCTTGTAGTTAAAAAAATATTCTAAATTTCCCGGTTATTTTGTTCAAGCACGTAATATAATATTTCCCGGAAGACCAGAATGGCTTGGTTTACAAAAATCAGTGCTTTAGAATGTAGTATTTTACAAGCGAATATAACATTTTTATGAGGAATTCAGTACGGACCGCGGAGACTGTTTCTTTTGCACTTTATATTATCGCCATCAAAGACTTCGGCAACTTGATGGCACATTTCGCCGGATTTACATAAATCGTTAAAATAAACTTATTTTTTATCCCATTGGAATAAATTAACCGTAATATAAATAAAGCTTCATGTCAACGGAAGTGACAATCCATTTTGATGCCTATTTTCATTGATCGGCATTACAATCAAAATATATTAAGGCTGGAGTGTTTCAAAGATGTCCAAATGAAATATTTTCCTGAACTAGACAATCAGCGCCATTTTTAAATTCGCTAATCTCCAAGTCCCCGTTAGACGCCGATTCTTTTTTTTCTTTATTCATCTTTATTAATTATATTACAGTGGTTGTGCTATGCCTGTCTCGCTATACCAGGAACTCATGTGTTGAGAGTAGGGATGTTACGAATATTCGCATTCGCATATGCGAATAATTCGCATCATTTTAAACATTCGCATCGACATTCGCATTCGCAACAATCGGTGCGAATGTTTAGCGAATGCGAATGTGTGCAGATCATGTCGTGACTCGTCTACTGTCCACGTGTCTTTTGTTTTCTGTCTAAGTCTGTCTAAGCAGAGTAACCAGGATGGTAAACGGCATTCAGCTTCAGGTGCTAAAAGGTTGAGGACTTCAACAAGCAACATTAATAAGCCTTCGACAAGTTCTGTTAAAACTCTTATAAGCAATCTGGCAGGGATCCTAGATTCCTCAAGCGATAGCGAAAACTCCGACGGTGCAGAATCTGGAGACACTATGAGCTGTGAAATCAAAGCTCAATTGAAAGTATATCTTAAAGAAAAACTTGCCTCTTGATGAAAACCCATTGGACTGGTGGAAGATTAAATTGAAATACGACAGATCTGGCTCGTAAATACCTGAGCGGTCCACCGGCCAGCGTTCCGAGTGAACAATAATTGTTCAGTGCAGCTGGCCTTATATACGAGACCCGAGAAATATAATATGCCTCTTTTGAACTTCGATTATTAAATTGATTAATTACGATTATAACTTACTGTATCTGTACAACTTCCGTCTCTACAATGTTATGATCACTCTTAATTCCAACTCTGTATTTTACGGCAACTTGTATAACCATCTGACTACTTATTTAACTGTCTTCACTATTTTTCTATATTTGTCAAATCTGTATGCATTTGTTCTTGTTATGTTGTTGTGTACAGTTGTACGGGTTCATATTTTTGGGAACCTGTACAACTTCCTTGTCTTCTCTCATTTTATTTGTAACTAATGTAATGTAACTAATTTTAAGATATGGCCAAGATCACCCTTGATGGGTGAAAGCCAAATAAATAAATTTAAAAAAAAAAACTTACTGCATAAGAATTGATTTATTGTTTTTATTAAAACGATGATTAATGTTGACTAAAGTTTTTTTTAAAAATGTGATTCCTTAACATTCGCATTCGCATTCGCACATTTGCACTTTGGACATTCGTATTCGCATTCGCGAATGTGAAAAATATCACATTCGTAACATCCCTAGTTGAGAGTAGGCGCAGTTTATAACATCATTAGATTATAACAGAAACACAAATAACAAAACAATATTACTTTTAATAAAATACAAGACAATCAGCATGTACCACTGGAAAGGCATATTTATAAGTAGAGTAGTTTATAACAAAATACTAATAATTCTAGGTACGTTTTAGCTTTCAACCAAATTGCGATCATCTGATAATAACACGACAGTTGTGGTTTTCGGGTCATTACAATATGTTCAAATGGTGAAACGGACCTAAAATCGTAAATTAACGGGAAACTTTCAAATGTAAAAAACACAAATCGCTGATTGGCCATCTGATAAAAATGCTACATTTGAGTTTATATGAAACTACCCAACCTAACCGAACTAAAACCGCACTTGATTCACTCTCTCGTGCACTCACCAATAACCCCAACTTAATTACGTTTATACGAATATTAAGAACGTAGTAACGTAAGTGGATACTTTAGATCTACGAGGTTCGAGTTAAAGTTGTACGTAGAAATTGCTTTCGACAAGATCCAGGAAATCGCCCAGAGTAGTAGTTTATTTCTCCTGTTGACAGATTTCATAAAAATAATGTGTAAAAGAAATTACAAAATGCGTTGTATTTAGCTCTATAAATTTTCAGACCGTTTGAAATCTGCCGTTAAAACGAATTTACTTGAAATAAAATCAATCACGTTTTTGTTTTATATTATTTACTAGCTTAGGCCCGCGACTTCGTCCGCGCAGGATTAGTACTTCGAGTAGCCTTTTTTCTTTTCCTAGGTCCTTTCTATGTTTATACCAAAATTCTTTACCTATTTATTTAAAATATCTATAATTTTTGATTCGATTCAAAGTATTAGGCGAGAAGGTACTTCAAATAAATTCACTAATTTAAATATTTTATAAAATAGAATTTGATTTAACAATCATTGTTTTGCAAAATGTAATTCTCAAATTTTGACATTTTCTATAAGCAATAATTATTATTTGTAATGTATGGAAAATAGCTAGCTTTATAAATCATAGCCTATATGTTATTCTGATATATGAGAAATATTATTGTAAAGTTTCATTAAAATCCATTCAGCAGTTTTTGCGTGAAAGAGTAACAAACACACATACATCCATACAAACTTTCGCGTTTATAATATTAGTAAGATTCTATAGCACGAAAGGATAAGTTTCAATTGAAACAATTAATATTACCGTATTGACTAAAAACTAGATACTTGAGTTTGGAAAACAGTCACAAACTTTTGACAATTCACAATATTTCAAAGTTAATTTTCAAAATCTGTGAAAGATTTATTCAGATGATAAGAACAATGAAGTTAGAGGTGTAAGCTCACATAACGAGGATAAAAAATACACTACAATTTGAATGCAATCAACTTGTAACTAATGATTTTTTGTTCTCAGGTCGTCGAAGATTGGAAGTTCGTCTCAATGGTGTTGGACCGTTTCTTCCTGTGGGTATTCACTCTGGCGTGCATCGGAGGAACCTTCGGTATCATCTTCCAGTCTCCTTCGCTTTATGATACCCGGATACCTGTGGATCAGCAGCTCTCTGGCATTCCCCTCAGGAAGAACAACTTCATGCTTCCCAAGGACATCGAGAGAATTCAACCCATAGATTGAAGAAGTAATAATCTGAAATTTGGGTCAAATGTATAGGTCTTTTTACGATACTCGGACTCCCGTGGACTAGAAGATCTTTGGCTTTCCCCCCCAGAAGAACAACTCCATGCTTCCTAAGAACATCGAGAGAATTCAATCCATGGATTGAAGAAGTAATAATTTGCGATAATCGTTGTTTTTGTGAAAGTAACTTTCTGAATTTTGAGCCAAATGTAAACAGTTCTTCGATTTATGATACCCGGATACCCGTGGACTAGCGCTCTCTGAAGAACTACTTCGTGCTTCCTAAGGATATCGTGAAAATTCTTACCACAGATTGCAGAATTAATATACAAAAGTATAAATTTTTTGGGATTTATTGCTATTATACGATCATTTTATTCGTAAAACGGGTAAAAACGGGACTGAAGTTCATACGAACAAATTAAGAGAGTTTCAATGTTTATTGGCGGGAAAAAGTAAGCATAAATTATTATTAATTATTAGAACAAATTTCGTACGTATATCAATAAATTATTCTTACATTTTCCCGCCAATAAACATTGAAACCCTGTTTATTTGTTTGTAAGAACTTCAGTCCCGTTTTTAACAGTTTTACGATTAAAATGATCGTATTTTAGAATAACATCTTTCTCCTTGTATGTACGTCGTAAATGAAGAAAGACTTCTTAATGAATGATATCTATTTAGAGTTTAAACTATAGATAATATAGAAGTAAGAGAGTTCACCCATCCTACTATGAATCGCATGCCTTTGTTTCTTCCTACAAACAAAATGCACAAACTTTCATTGGCTCCGTCGCTGTGATAGTCATGCCGCATCTCTCTTTGTTTCTATTATCTATGGTGTAGATACTAACATTATGTTGGAATGTTTCAAACTCTCGTCACTTTTGATGATTCGTAGATTAGCGCCATTTTACATTTTTGGCATCCGAACGGTTCCTGTTAAATGCCAATTCTCCGCTTGTTTCAGCTTTTGAACACATTTGCGTTCAGCTGAGAAGCAAAAGAACTTGTTGTTGTTTTGGATGTTTTTAAACAATGTTTTTAAATAATCTAACCTTGTAATTGGAGTATCGCCTTGATTGTGTTTGAATCGATTTACCTCTTGGTTCATTTAGAAAATAAATTTCCATTTACTCCCTAAATGAAGCCAAAATTTTAAGCACATCGGTAACCGTCAGTCCATTCTGATTGAGATTAAGCACCAAGCCCCAGAATCCATGGCGATATTCTATAAGTTTTATTAAAATTGTGAAACTTTTCATTACCGTTATATCTTTGTAAATCAAATAATAAAGTAAGAGCAGATAGATGATGAGAGACACATTTGAAGTTCCTTTTAAATAAAGTGTAATTAAATGGGAATTACAGTAATATTCTGTTTCACTGTGTTGTTATTATTCTTTTAATTTCTTTTTAATTCTGTTTTTTTTTCTAGTTTACATTCATTGTTATATTTCTAAAAACATTAATAATTGGTCTGTTTTTTTTTTGTCATCCTTTCATATTACTGTTAAGACTGTTTATGTTCCTTAAATAAATAAATACCACAATGGGTGGGAGAGTTATTTAATTCTGTTGACAACCATGTTACAAGAAGGGGAACGACCTTTTTCATTTTATTTTTGGAGTTGAGGGCAGAATAACAAACCAGACTGAATATTTATAAAAAATCAATTGATACAGGCAGCAAATATTTATTACCTCTAAACTCATGAAAAATCGAATGATCTCATGGTTTTTATTTTAAAATTTAAAACATTAATAAATAAAATACCCCATATCTTACCAGATATTTGCCTTACTTGTTGATTTAAAAATATGTATTCACCAAACGAAACAAGTACTTAGTTTTTAACCACTTTATTTTTATTTATATTTGTCGACCGGTTTCGATTGCACTCAATCTTCATCAGGACAGTATTAGTTTATATTTTATTGTCCTAATGAAGATTGAGTGCAATCGAAACCGGTCGACAAATATAAATAAAAATAAAGTGGTTTAATACTAAGTATTTATTTCATTTGGTATGGAGCCTTGTCGATGCAGTGGGTCCCCGACCCGAATAGGACAAGGGGAAGAAGAAGAAGAGAAGAAGAAGGTATAATGTCAAGCCACAAAGTGTTTGCTTTCTTCGATAATATATATTCAGTTTGGTAAGGTATTTTTCTCAAATTCAAAAATTAAGTTTTGCATAAAAAAAGCCGCGTAATTTTCACTAGCTGTTCCTCAACAGTCCAGTCTAGGTTATGTTTAATAATTAATGTGTTAGTAATATTTGTAGGTATGCGTCGAAGGCGTTGATTTTTTATTAACCGTTACGCCCTTCTTCCACGTAGCTACTTATAAGCGACGCTACCGCTACCTGCCATACTATTTTGTTAGTGTAGCGCCTAGCGGCGTTTTCAAACACTAATAATAGTATGGAAAATACAGATGAGCGGCGATCGCGTCGTAGCTCCATGGAAGAACGGCGTTATACGTAGTATTATACAATAATATTAAAATTATTGAAACTTTATCAGAAGTTTAAAAAATTGTAATAAGAAAGTAGCTAAAGAACATAAGTTAAGTTGTTAAAATATTTTCACTTTAAGTGGTTTTGTATAGGAAATATCGCTAAGCGAAATGTTTTTTACTTACAAAATTTTTGAATAATATTCTCCCCCAGTTTTACTTAAATAATCTAATACATATATTATTACACCCATTGTTTTGTTTTATTTATAACTATTGAAAATCTATTGTTAAAGTCTGGTTAACTTCATTTCTAATCTATGATATCGATCGTCCGGTTGATTATTAAGCAGACATCTCCTAAACATCGGAATTGGAGGTGAATATACTATTATAAAGATATGAATTATATGTAAACGTGTACCCTCTATCTGATTCAATGCTCAGATTACTCATATACACATCCAAATCAATTAAAATGAAGAAAAAAGTGTAGTAAATAAAAAAAATATTTTTTGGGTTACCAGTAGGAAATTTCGAAATGTTATATTAATGTAATAATGTAAAATAATCCTGAAAGTACCCATAAGAACTCCATCAAAAGAATTTTTTAAAAAATTTAACGTATTCAGCATCATAAAACTGTACTAAAAAAAAAAAAATTTAAAGAAAAATATGCGTACCTTGCTGACCACCACACCTATACTACAAGGACAAAATCTTCAAAATTACTAAACATTCCAAAATTAAATACAGCTTTCGGCCAGAAAAACCATTATTTCCATGCTACAAAATTATATAATGCCCTTCCGATTGAAATTAAAAATACCATGGATTTACAAAAGTTTAAAAAGGACATCAAAATATGACTAACTAAACATGAAGATGAGGTACTAATTAAAATTATTAAGTAACCCCAATGCAGCCTACAGATAATGAACATAAACACTTTTTAAAACAACGCAAAATAATAAACATGAACACTTTTTGCTTTATTTATTTATATTTCGTGGAAACCAACAAAAACCAACAACAATGATGAGGAAATCATGATCAACACCATACGACAACCTGCAGTCCACCTCGGAACAGGAATACCTAGTGAGGAGGACTGAGGATAAAATACTTCACTTTGTATTCTTAATTTAATTAATATTGTATTTTAATTTTAATTTGTATTGGCATTAAATAAAAAATAAAAATAAAATGTACCGGACTAGAGGTTGCAGACTTTTGAAATGTGCCTTCACCGGAGAATACTTAAGTCCCATGGACCGGCATGATCGCCAACACATTCTAGGCGGGCTAGAGCAGATAGAGAACGGCTCACATTAGTAAAAGTCTGAAAAATTTCAATTAATATTAAAATGCAAGATAGAGGGTCGCCGAGGACTTGTTAGGGCCTAGATACATGTCTTGGCTGCGAAATGTACGAGAATGGACCGGTATTAGAAGTGTGGAGGAGCTACTCCGGGCAGCGCAAGATAGAGACATATGTATTCACCAGAGTGATCGCCAACGATGCGTCGCGTTGGGGGGACCCAGGCCCCTAGCACACTCGATCGATAAGGCTTGATAGGATAACTTGTGTCAGTTCACAGTGAATAAGTGTCCTTAATATATTCGACATCGACTGTTGTTTGTACGTTAGCGATGAAGTTGTCCTAGGGAACGATGATAAGTTACCGAAAGTTATCGATATAATTCTCATCGATCGAGTTTGCTAGCCGGTTAGGCTACGAAGAAGAATGTAAAGTATGCAAAGAATGTAGAAGTAAATAATATTTTTTTGATGGTGAGCATTCGAATATTGCTTTCCTCATTTTATCAAAACTGACTAATCCATTTGACAATCGATATATAAATAAATAAATAACTAAGAGTAGAAAGTACCTGTGGGTGAATTTCCTTTTTTTTTTAACAAATCCACATTTATAATCCGAGTTTGATGAAATTTTGCAGCCTTGACCTTCAATACAAGAGAATAGTTACTATCTACTTGATATTTTAGAAAAAAATATTCCTATCCCTGTTTTCCACTCCATAGCAGAATGTTGATACTGCTTGATGCATCTTTGCATACTTAACTTCCAAAATTAGAGGAAAATTGCTGTCTACAATTGATTTCATTAACTCCCGCTCGAAAATGCCCGGGGGCCATCAGCTAGTAGAAAAATAAAATAAAAACTTAACGTTACGAGTGTGTTGAAGACCATTCGATCTCTTCTAAGTGGCACAAAAAAGTGTTAAAAATTGGTTTAAGCTGTCACGATAATAAAGCATTAAACACATAAGAAGAACTTAATAATAACTTCAGATTTATTAAAATTTAAAAAATTAAAAATGTGTATCAATTGACCAATAATACTATAAATAAGCATTTATAAAACCATTTGAAATGATTCACTTACAGATTTTGTCAAGTTTATAATACGTAAAAATTAAACATGTTACATTCTAAAGGAGTAGGAGTAAGAGCAGATAGCTTCAGGAAATGAAATTAGGGAAATATCTGAAGAGTTTTCCGGATTCGGTTCTGCTCCGTGGCTCAAGAATCTCTAGGGCAAGTAGCTCTCAGCTCATTAAAAATGAACCGAAAGTCTCCAACTCTAACGCAGTTTGCCCATATATATCTACCGCCATCCACTGCCGCTGTATCGCCAGACATCTGTTCAAAAACTTCTAGGAAATGCATTTAATTTGAAATGGGAGATTGGAAGAGAGAGATGATATTTTTTCATGTTTGTATTGACGGGAGTTACTTTTTTGAAGTTTTATTTTAGCTCTGATGGAATAACTGAAGATAAAACCTCATGTTCTATAGGCATGTCGCTTGCTGAGGATTGGTTTGTACTATATCTATTTTTGGGTTATTTTAAATTGTGAATGAAGTAATATTAATTATGTCTACTATGTCCAAACACTATATATATTCTGCTAAAATCTAGACCTGTAGGGCGAAGGAGCCTGGGAAGGCAAAAATTAGAATGGAGCGACAACGTTCTCAAAGACCTGTGCACCTTGGAGCTTCGAAACTGGAGAGAGCTGGTACAAAACAGACATGAGTGGAGGAAGACTCTTGAGCAGGCCAAGACCCAACACGGGTTGTAGAGCCAATTATGATGATGATGATGTCCAAACACAAAAAACACAATATCATTTGCCTAAGAGTAAGTGCCGGTTTTCTCTGCATAAAGTGCATTTGAGCAGTGAACTCCCAAAAAATGAGAAAATCAGGCTTACTTCAGTTACAATTTTACTTGCTTTAAATTTCGTGCTAAAAATTCACCCGTCCGAATGATACTGAACAAGAAAGTAGAAATAAATCTAAAATCCCATAGGCGCGTTCTGAATATCTGCACCGTCATTTTTCTTCGTCTTCAGGTTCGTACAAAACATAGACATATTATGTATAGACCTGCCCTAAGTAATAAAAGCGTATTATTTCCCCCTCCTTAATTCTGGGTTCCATGGAACCGGCCGGGCTGGCGTATAGGTTCGCGTGAATCTAGAAAATGTGACGTCATCATTCTTGTGCGGACTAGCGTCGAGCTCTCATCGGTACATTTTACGAAATAACACGGCAAAAATGGTAACTTGTGCTATTAAAACATGTAAAAATAGAAGTGAAAAAGAGTATAAACCCAATTGTTGTATTACCTTCCATATGTAGGCATTATTTGTCTTTATTTTAAGCTTATTCACATCATATAATATGATCAGTTTTATCACACCGAGAGACATGAAGCGTAAGCAACCGAAATTCCCGGTCCCGTCGTGTGCACGTTGCTGTTTACTGGGATAAGTAAATTATGAAACATTTGTAAAAGTGTCTTAACTAAACACGGTAACAAAATATTCGACTCTCAAAACAAGCGAACCTTTCTTCACTTTATATGGATTACACAAGTTTGTTCAAACCGGGCGAACAATTCGCGCAAAAGCAGATTTTACTTTTAAGAGCTAAATGGTGATACTATAATGCGTGATGCCTATATACTGGCTTATTGAAGTATTAACGAATCACATATCGTTACAGTCAACTCATCCCTCTGCGCACCGCTACAGTTGGTTTTTACACCTCTCCCTGATTCTCTGGTCTATGAATATTCATATGTCTGTGGTACAAAACATATTACGTGGACCTGCCAACCTTGGGAATCTACTAACTGCCCGAGTGAGCACCACCCATGACATTTTTGTTAACAACGTTTTGTACTGTGATGGCTTCAACACTACGTTCGAAAGAAAAAAAAGCATCTTCTTCATCGGAAGAGCTCATACAAATTTTTCCCACCTAAACGAAATTTCAAATCGATTACACTAGGTGACTAGGTAAATCAAGGTGACGAAATAATGAAGAGCTCGAGGTTTCAAATCGATACCACGTTTAAAATTTATCAATATTGAATGTAAGCCGACACTTCAGACGACCATAAATATAAAATTCCGGAGCGTATACGAAGAGGGTTTGTTTAATAACAAAAAAAACTAACATGGTTTTGAGGAATAAATGGGGTAATTAAGCCCAAATTACCACTACAGAATACAGACGGAGTATTGAGAAAACCAATTAAAATTAACGACGTACACAATCTATGCATTAGTGCTATAGATCGAGATTTTTCAAAAGGTAAACAACACACTCAGATTAAAAGTAAATAAGATTTTTACTTTTGGGTACACAAAAAATGAAGCCAAACAGGTACGTACTAGACCATAGAGCTATTTGGAACGCATTAGGAAAATGAATTCTGAATTAATAAGGTGATATTAGTTATTACCAGACAAAGTTTTACGAATATTATATCTGATCATGAAAAGGGACGAAGGATAAAAAATAGTTGTAAATATCTGCAAGGAATGTGGTGAATCAAGTAAATGACAGAAACAATTTCATGTCACCATGAGAATTAAGCCGAAATACTACTGAATTCAATTTTACCGGCCGCAAACGTTAAACAAAATAATAAATGGAGAGAGAGAGTCATGAAAAATAACATATCAATGAAAGTTGAAATTGTCTGAACTCTCAATTATAAAACGCCCTACGGAAGACGAGATGTACGTCCTGAATCCACACCTGGCGTTTTTTTAAGAAGATATTCGAAGGGCTGAATACCATGTGGCAGTCGAGTCGTAAGGGGTCTAGGGAGTGCTAGCAGTGTTAAGATCGTTCGTACTTAGCAAACAATTTATCAATATTATAAAAACGAGTGCTTTTGTGACTTCGTGAGGAACAATAGTTCGTGTACATAAATTAATTATTTGGCTTGTTAAAATATCCTATTGAAAATTAGCTGCAGTGAACGACAGTGTTCCGCGAGTGGATTAATTAAGTAATAAAGTTAATTTGAATTATAAAAACCAAAAATAATACTCAAAGTTAATGAAATACTTAGCTTCGGTGAACAAATAATAACGTAACTTTGTGTTTTAAAAATAGAAGGGAGTGCATCGCGCGAATTTTGATTTGAAATATAAAGTTGCGTACTAATGTCATCTTCAATCTTCCACAAACCAAAAAATAATATCAAAACAACATTTAAAGATACACCTACGTACTTAAAATTCCTTCAATGTGCGCCGAACAAAAAAATAATAATAATACAAAATTTACCTACAAATACCTACGTAATAATGCCTTGCTCAATCTTTCACAAAACCAAAAAACAAATAATAATATTAAGTATAATGTATATAAAAATATAAAATACCTATATGGTTATAATTTATCCAATCTTCCGAAATATTATAAAGTAATACTCACAAGTTTATATTTTCTTTAACCTCCCGCAAGATAATAATAATATAAAATAAAACCTACATGTACCAACTTTCTTCAACTCCTCGCAAACATGATAGTAAAATAATATCAACGTATACCTAAATACTTTCTTCAATCATTGCAAGTCAGTGATGTTCTGACAATAAATTATTCTTCGACAATATTATATATATATTATATATATAATATATTTAACCAATTCATTACAAGACAAAAATGAGTAAATGAACCGCTGTCAAAGGTCCGATGACCAAATTGTTCAATGATAATAAACAATACCTACGCGCTTGTAGTTTCTTCAATATATCATATAATCAAGATAATACAAATATTCAAAATAATATCAACATATACCTACGTATAAATGTCATCTTCGATAATAATGTTAACAAATAATAATTAATAACCTACGTATTTTCTTAAACTCAAATAAAAGTGTGACATAGAGTCATGGGTGTTACTACTTCTGGGGACTAAATTTCCGAATCATAAATATAGGAAGGTTCTTTCTTTATTATTTTTCCTCTACAGGTATTTAGTGCACTTAATCAGGCTTCGTCCAGGTGAGTGAATAAAACATTTTAATTAATTTACAGGTCGTACCTGGTCCCGATATTTGGGAGGTTCAGTCAATCTTCAATAACTAATAACAAAAGAAGTTTATGTTCCAGGATTTAATTGTGTTCTAAATATTATTCTCGATGTGTAATTACGAGATTGTCCCAAATTAAAGCCATTATCAATGTGGGTTCAACGAACTTATATTTTTTTGCGTATCAAAAAAAAGGGTCTCGGCCATAAATCGTAGCCGCGTTGAACATCGTACGGTCATCCAAATTAGTAGGGTTTTTTCTGAGGTATGCCGAACCAAAGTGGGGATGACGGGAACATCCATACCATACTGGATATTAGTTCAAAAATGGAATTTGGAGAATTGAATTTAAACATTGTAATTGTTTACTAACAACAGTATTATCATGTCAAATTTCTTTCAGGCTTCCTTACAAAAAATGAAATCAACATTATTTCGGTAATGTTTTCTCAATCAAACCCTTCCAAAATCCAAATTTGACCTGCGAAATATAGACTTCACGATTGGGGAATGCAATAGCGTCACTGAAATTATATCCCGTCAGATATGAGACAAAGAGGGCTTTTTTTTCTTGCGCTATCATGCGATAGGGGATGTCAACGTAACTGAGCAATCACGCGGGGTACTGGAAGTTATTCCCTTTCGCGGGGTCATGCAGAGTGAAAAGGCATGAAAGGCAGGATAAAAAGAAAAACGCCACTTGGAATGGTAGGGTATGATTCGCTGTCGAAGGCGTTTCGACCGAAGGTATCCCAAGTTTTGCGAAGTTATGTGGAGGGGACGTCGGCGTGGTATCCCGTGAGAATAAGTCTGTAGCACTATCGCATACTACCATTGGTGTCGACCTGGAAGCTGATGTAAACCAACTGGAACGCTCCCTTGGTGCAATTACAGCA
Source organism: Limnephilus auricula (assembly GCA_951813805.1). NCBI lineage: Eukaryota > Metazoa > Arthropoda > Insecta > Trichoptera > Limnephilidae > Limnephilus > Limnephilus auricula. The sequence continues at coordinate 17,279,758 of OX638397.1, read as the reverse complement.
GATTTCAGAGGTGGGGAGTGTTAGCTCAAGTGTATCACGTGGGAGTTGAGATCCACTTAAAACAGCTACACGCCACATTCAACGTGAGTAGAATCGTGATAAGGGAAGAAATGGACATACCCCTTCTAGAATCAGTCGAGTTAAAATCAAATCTGGAGGATAGGAAGTCGGGATAATACTGGAAGTGACATGAGGACTCTGCGCGCTTTCATCTGGCGTGAAGGGACCCTTTCGTAGCAATGAAGTTCATGCAAGAGAACAAAATCAGGACTTAAGGACCATCCTAGCAAACGTAATGATTGAGTCTTTGTCCGGAATGTTGGTCACCAGTATCTATTTGGTTAGTGGAGGAGCCGACTTATTCAGGAAACAACATTCCCCAAAAATCCACCTATCATCCATCCTTCCCCTTCCTCTTCCCCAGTACATGTAGTGTATACTAATAACAATAATAACTTGACCATTTAGGTGCAGTACAACGACACTGAGAGCTTCACAAGGATCCCGACATGTATTTCATAATACACACTGTCCACGTAATGTAAAAATAACCCAATGTAAACCTATAGACAGGAAAAAATCGGGTAAGAAAACTACGACTTTGAATTTTATAAACCGGGTGACAATTTACGGTAGAATTAGCGTCAATGACACACTCCGTTCAAGTTGAGAAAAGGCGGGTAATACAAATATAGGTTTGAAAATAAAACAAAACAATCTAAAAAACGGGGTTAGTTTATCAAACGAGATTCTTTCACACTTTACTCCGAAAGAATTTGAGGTTACCACACACTACATTATTTCCTCTACATGTGTATGCGTATTAATTTACACATTCAAATGTAATTACCGAATCAAAAAATCACACAACGTGGTAAATAGGAATAATGTGCAATAAAATCTTAAATCTTATTTACTGTGAGAAAATCGCAGGAGTTTAAGGAAAAGTTAGGTGTAGCTAGATACAAGGGTATATTGATCGAAGGCCAAAAGATAAGGGTAGCGTAGCCAGTAGATCCCGACAGCTAGTGTTAAAGGGAAAGAATAGAAAAACCAAGGGTAGACGACTACGGATCATTACAACGGGTGCCGGGTAGCCCCACAGGTACATTACAACTGGTCCCGAGACCCATAGAAGTTAGTAAAGGCAGGGGTAGGTCCACTACAGTACGTACCTTGTAGTGTTTTCGTAGATTTTGCAGATTTTTTTTGTGAATTAATTTATTTCTAAAAATGCTATTTTTATATTAAAAATAAATTTTCTCTTAAATTTCAATTTTCGTATTTGAAACTATTTTTTATAACCCAAGAGATTATATTATTATATTTAGCAACAAAAAACAAAAAAAAAGCCTTAATGTAATTTTTATAAAGGACACATTATACTTGAAATTTACATCTTAAGGAAACGGTTCGTAAAGGAGTGAATGGCTCCGTTCATTATCATGCAGTTTTAATGAAGTAAATAATGGCTTAAATATCCAAAAAATTAACATTTTATATTTTGAATACAAACTAAAAATGCATGAGAATCTTTTCTTCACATGGCGCAATATTCTTATAAAGCCGCACAGAAGAAGGTAGAGATGTAACATAATATGTGCTATCTACCTTCAAAGTTACCAAGAGATTTTTCTAAGCCGAAAATGGTACATTGAAGCAGGCTGAAGTCGTTTTCCTTGTATGCTGGAAATCGCAACAAAGTACTCGTACTTTCAGCATGGCATAAAACGAACTCCTTTTGGAGATTGATAAGTGGTAATTTGCATTTATTTTTTGGAGTTTATTGATAAAATAGTATTATTTTTAAAGATTTTCCCGATGCTAATATGATTTGTTTTAACCATTTATTTTTAATTATATCAAAGATAATATTTATTATAACACCTTGATATTTAAATTTATCGAAATATTAGACTTATCATATACCAGCAATTTATATCCGTAGCTTAATGGTAGAGCTCTTGACCGGTAATCAAAGGGGTGCGGGTTCGAGTCCCGTCGGCGACATGTATCTTTTCTCGGAAGATTTTTTTCAATATGGATGAGTGTTTCAGGCTAAACATTATTGCTTATAATGATTGTGCTATGCATAAAAAAAATCTTGTCTTAAACATTAGTTTATCAATTTTTTGTATTTCTTGGGCATTAACTATGTAACAATTTCTAGACATTTTGTTTTGAAGAGTTTTAATTTTCAATGTACTATCGTTACTTAAATTTTAATTTTTATGCTACCGGTTTCGACACATCCGTGTCATTCACTAGCAAACTTAAAACTAAACTTAGAATTTAAAACAAGTACAGAAATGAATTAGATGATATTAGGTGGGGGTGGTGGGAGGGGTGATATTGGGGGAAGGGGAGAACAGTGGGCGGAACAAAGTTGTTCTGGCATATTCTAGCCCCAATTATAATATATGTTCTAAATTTGTATCCTTGTTTAAATCCAATAATTTATTCAGATCTGATCACTCAATTAAAAACAGTTTGGAATTAATCAATAAAATCAAAGATTTAGACATACCTAGCAACAGTAAATTAGTGTCTTTTGACGTTGTTAATCTTTTTCCTAGCATTCCAACTATCGAATGTAAAAACCTAATTATAAACATTTTAAATAATTCCCATTTGGATCCTACTATTGTGAAGGAAATGTCCACATTACTAGAAATTTGCATTAATCAAAACTACGGCGCTCTACAAATTATCAAATTATTATTATTATTAATAATAATAATATGAGAGGTTCTGGGTTCCAGTCCCAGTTGCTACCGTTATCTTTTTTTTTTTTTTTTTGATTATTAGTGATATGTTCTTTTTCGACGATATATTACAATGATGGGCATAAATAACCTTCAAAAGTTATAAAAAGAGAGTTGTTCCAATATAAATTGATTTGTTATTGCACCCAAATGTCAATCAAAAGTTAATCACTGAATGGAAACGGCCATCTTGGCAACAATGTTTAATCGGTATGCCAAGTCCCTTAGGGATTTTATTTAGTTGTAATTGACATTTTTGAATGTTCTTAAATAAAGCATTTTGTTATAAATAAGATTGAAAATAAACAAGCAAGACCATTAATTTCAAAAATGAGAAAAGAATTCAGTACTTTTGAAAACCTATCCATTTACGAAAAATAAACATTGTGAAAATTTTTCCGTAACAAGTTTTCTTAGAAATGCGGAGATTAAAGGGAGGTAACAAGCAAGGTACAGTCAAAACTACCTCAACCCAGGCCAGGACACTAAAATCAATTTTGGCCTGCTATTGATAAAAAATCCTTCTACATAATTATGCTATATATAATATTTACTTCTTAAATTTAAAAAGTTCATTGAAGTTGTTATTCAAGGCAGAACACGCTTTATAGTCCAGTCTTTAGATAGTTTATTACAACAAATTCTAGAGAAGTTCTGATTTATACGTTTAAACGTTTTGTGGTGCTGATTTACAAATCCAATTTCTGTAAACAAAAAATGGATTTAAATTGAGTTTTAGCCAAAAAACACGAAATAAAGATTTTTCAAAGTTTTTTATTATAATTAAAAAACTATCAATTATGAGGAAAATATCACTAAAATAATTTACATAAAATTTATTATTATTCAGGTGCTTTAAAGTTTTTTCGCTACGCGTACCGTTTAAGCGCAAAAAATTCAATTCCTTGCAATAGGCCGGAGAGATTTATATTTTTGATGTATTGTTTGGGTGGCCACAAATGTTAATTTAGGCACTTGTTTTGGTTTTTATAGTATACTACCTGACCCGGCAAACTTCGTACCGCCTCAGAATCAATTAATTTTTTGTTTAATTTATTAGCTGAAATAAATAAGGTTTTTATTAAGTTAACATAAATAGGTACCTACTCCAAGTTCAAAAAATAAAATTGAGCTGTTGACTAAGCATGAAATGTTTGACACACTACACCATTGACAGTTCGAATTGATTCAAATTATGTCGACAAACGCACATTATTTGAAAAGCCGTTCCATACAAAATATATGAAAAAATTAATTTTCTTCATAATTTTTTTCCCGTGATTTTTCCGATGTTTTAATAGTTATTCTGTTAATCGGGACGGAGACAAATCCAACAAATCAAAGATCATAAAAATCGGTTCAGCCGTTCTTGAGTTATAAATGGTGTAACTAACCCGACTTATTATATATATTAAGATTAATAAAAAAGTATGCCCAAAATATGAATTGAACCTTTAGGAAAGAAAAATAAATTTTCTACAATTTGAGCACAGATGGGCTATATAGGTATGAATATGGCGATTCAAGAAAAAATCCTTTCCCCTATATTTTTTTAAAGTTCGTTTTTATAATTAAATTAATACTACAAGTTTGAATTTTATTAAGACCGCGAAAACGCCGGCAAGAGTATAATACCGTGCGGGAGAGTTCGTGACGTCACCCGGTCCTTGATTGTGTGAAATATAGGGGAAAATATTTACAAAACCGGGACACGCTTAATATGAACGAAAAAAATAAAATTTAAAAGTTGTAGTAGTTAGATATTAACTTGTACTAATCAATTCAGTTACCGGAATTTCGTTCAAAACACGAAAACGTTCACACGAAACGTTCAACAACAAAAAAAAAAAAAAACTTGCAACAGTTCCTAACACAGCGGTTGGTGAAAAATGACATTTCGTGTTTTTAAATTTAAAAAATAACCATTAAAATGCACTTTTTTCGAAATTCCGTTTTTAAATTTAATACTAATTTAAGCTGGGGACGCGCATGCAGATTTATTCTTTATTTAAAACCAGTTTTGTGTTCAGAAAGTAAAGGATAAATTCCAGTTGATTCATCTGCTGACACATTTCGAAGGAAAGCGTTCTATTATTCGAAGTGCAGTTATAAAATTATAGTGGCAGAATAAGTAAGTGCTGCCAGAATCAAAGAAATACTATTTTTATGTTCTGAATGCAGTTTTAATTTCCAGCGTATGGATCTAATTTAAACCAGTTTTGTGTTCAGAATATAATGATAAATTAAATAACATATTGCAGATTCATCAAAGGAAGCCATTCTCATGTACCGAGTGAAGCCTAACGTTTGAATTACACACCATTGCAACATTCTGAGAAATGTCTATTCCGTGTGTAACTATTCTTACGCAGAAACAATCTTAAGTTAAAAGCTGCCTTGTGTTATAAACACAATGTATAAATGCGAGTTGCGAAATCCTCTGTTGAGATTATGGATTTCCTTATGGAGCTAATGTAACAGAATAATTTTTTCAATTTGTTAATTAATTTGTCCAATCGGACGTTCGTTTTGTCAAATTAGAGATGGAACTTAATTTGTCCAATCGGACATTCATTTGTCCAATATGACATTAATTAGTATCAATAAAAGCTGGGGACTCGCATGCGTCCACCCCACTTACGTTTAAATGTCCTTTTGGACAAAACAGTATTTAATTGGACGTTCGTGTTTTGTGCAATTACACAAACCAATTAAATGTTCATTTTGTCCAGTTAAAAATTCGTTTGTCCATTTGGACATTCATTTGTTCAATTAGACATTCATTTGTCGAATTGGGCGTTCGTTTTGTCCATCTCCACATTCTTTGGTCTATTGGACAATCGCATTTGGACATTCTTTTGTCCATTTTGACATTCTTTAGGCCAATTGTGCTTCTTTTTTTTCTTGATAACGTTCGTTTCATTTAATTAAACATTTGTTTGTCAAATTGGACAATAATTTATACTTGTGGGCTCTTACGCAGGATCAATCTTAACCTCTTGGGCACTTAAGCTTGTTTTCACGACAATTTAACCTAGGTAGACATAGGAATGACGTATGCCCCGCACCTGAGTTATTAAGTTAAAAGCTGCCTTGTGTTAACACAATGTAAAAATTCGAGATGCGAAATCCTTTACTGACGCAATTCTACGGATATCCGAGAGGAGTTATAATTTTTTTAGTTGCAGAATTTGTCTATATGACTTTTTTTATCGGAAGAATGCCCGTCGCAAGCAAAAAAAAAATCGGTAGAAAATACGGTAATGATAAAAAAATTGGATTTCTATCTCTTCCCCCCAAAAAAATCACCCGCGGGTGATACTACGAACACCCAAATGGCCCCCGACGCCATAAAGGTTCCCCACCCCTGATCTAAGGAATGCTGGACAGCATAAAAGAAGAGTAAAATGTGAAAAAAAACGTGATGAAATATGTGAATAGTAATTTTTAATTCAAGAAATTTTTTAAAAAGATGGCTCTCTTTCAAAAGTATATGTTGAACACGGACAGTGAAAAGGGATATAGTTTTATTTGACAATAAAAATATATAAAGTTGTTTTAGACCACTTTAAATTTTAATTAAACTCTACCGGTTTCGGAAGAACCCTTCCTTCGTCAGGAGAATTTTAAAACTAACATATGATACAAAATATTGACAGATATATACAAAAAAAAATGGTGTTAAAGTGGGTGGTTAACAAAGGGGAAGGGGTAATTGGGGGAATTCCGGCACAGAGGAGGAGGCTATGCGCAACATCAAATATATTTATTATAATTGTTCTATTTCTATATGACCGTTCTTACATACATATTTATTTTTTTCTCCTATTAGATACTGCTCTAGTGACATCAATTATTATAACATTATTCCTATAACAATCTTATTGTTATTAACTTATAGTTATTAACTGACTAAGGAATATGTTATTAACTTTTTAATTGAATGTTATTGTCACTAAAATATATTATTAACTTTACTGTGTAAAATAAAAGTAAGAAAATAAAAGGTAAAAAGGAAAAATATAAAAAGTAACCAATACGACTATGTAATAATATAATATAATATTATATATAACACACCGGTTTATTGGAAATATATCTAGAATGGGACTAGTGCTCAACGCTTTAATTTCGGATAGCTCTTTTGTTGCTGAAATGTGTTGCTACACAAAAAAAAAACATTCAAATAAAAGGCTTTAAACAATTTATTTTTTTTCGAACGGAAAACTTGTTGTGGTCCGCTAGAAGTGTGTTAGCAGGCCGACTTGATTCGGTATCCTGGCCTAGGTTGAGGTGGTTTTGGCTCAGTACGAGCATAAGATATTGCGCATGAAATATTGGGCGTATTCACGTAACGTGGGTTTTGTATGTTGATTTTAAGCCCGCGGCCCGCGCTTTATAAGGCCTTAAGACATTATGAAGAAATGAAAATTCTGTTATGGCTTTTGTAACATCGAACGTCTTGCGGACACTGAATATTTCATTCAGCACTCTGCAAAGCGGAATTTAAGAATTTTGTCAGCGAATTTAAATAAGATAATGGAATTTAATGGAAATAATTGAAGGATATTATAAAATCAGCTTTTTCACTTGATCTTTAAACAGCTGTTGTTGTAATGTCATGGTTTGTAGGTTCTAAAATGATAAAAGTAATAAAAATCCTCCTAATGCGTTATTTACAAGCATCTACATAATACAAACGGTCTAACAAATTGGTAAACAAAATTAAAGAAAAAAAGCGATCACAATTCAAAGAAAAAAATCATGCGTAATAGAGTTTGCGGAAAGTCATCAATTTTATTACCAAAATGTAAATGTATTGTGAGGATCGGAAAGAAAATCAAACTGTATCCGGCTCCACGGGACCAAAATTACTAAAGATTTATAAAACACCAATACCAGTTATGAGGGGGGCAATTTATATAATTGCCTTCCAGATGATATTAAAAAAGAAAAAGTGTGTGTAAATTTAAAAAAAAATTATTCATTATTATTCACAAACAACAATATAATGAAAGTGAATAATATTGTATGATAATATAATGTAATTTAATCTACTGTAATGTAATGTAATTTAATTCAAATTCTAGTTAAGTAAATGAAAATGTTATTTTCTTTTTTTCTGGAATAAAAAACTTCAAAATAAAAAAAAAAACGATGGTCTGAAGATAAGGTTCAATGAAAATATTCTACAAATTTACTTTAACACAAATCACCGCAGCAAGGGTTATAACATTTATACTCAATAATTTATTTTTAAAAATGTACCTATTTGTCAGGAATATCTGAAATTTAAGGCTGATGTATAGGAAAAACTTTAAGCGATATTAAATAAGGTAACTCAATTTGTCATCTTGGGTACGGAAAGGAAATCAAAAATCTATTACAACTTCACAGCTGACATGTAGATCTCCTCTTTCTACATAGAAATTTATTCATATAAAATAAGTAATTTCCGTTTCTTTTAGACCAGTTGTTCAAAAGAAATTTTCAAGTAAAATTTCACTTGAAAATTTACTACTGTTAAAATTACACCTACGCCCAGGCCCGCCTCTAAATAAATTCATGACTTCATTGCTGTAGGACCGGCCCTTAACCAAGGGTCGGACTGGGTCGGGCTTCTATAATACAGGGATTAGTGAAGCCTGCAAGCTGAGATGATTCTCAATTTTACACCAACCTTAATTTTGTACACCACGATAAATTGTACACCTACCTTTAAATTATACACATACCTTAAATATTCACCTACTTTAAATTGTATACCTACTTTAAATTGTACACTACCTTAAATTGTACTCCAACCTTAAATGATGGTTTTATTTAATTTTAAGTGGCGTCGTGGGTTCCTGACGCCAACGTCCAAACATCCCCCCTCTCCATTTATCATTCTATATATGTATAAGAACCTATCTGAAATTGTCCACCTACCATTGTCCACCTACTTTAAATTGTACAACTACCGTAAATTCTACATCTACCTTAAATTGTTCACCAACCGTAAATTGTTTACCTACTTTAAATTGTACACCTACCTTAAACTGTACACCTACCTTATTGTACGTCTAACCTGTAGAAGTTCATGATTGCAGGCAAAGTGGAAGGCAAGAGTAGAGGGAATCTCATACATTCTTTACACACGCTGGTATTTGATGCTGTGAGCCTACATTTATCATTACCACTGCATCACTGATTTTGGAACAAACATTGATACATTCAGAAGTGATGTTATGGTTTTGTCCCGAATTTGACAACTTGATATTTCACTGAAAGAACTAAAACTCACTTCTAGAAGGAAATTTAATAATTGTAAATCAATTTCGGTCAGTGGTTGAGTGGGCATCGCGTTTGGGTCCCACCCAGGCGTTCCGTGTTCGATTCCTCGGCTGGCTAAGTCCTCCATCAAAACATAAACAACATCTTCCGTTTAGTGTGGTGGTAGTATGAGATTTCCAAATGTTGTTGGGTTATTTGTAACCCGGGAATGTTTGTCTTTCTTTTAAAAAAAACAATTAAAAAAAAAAATTTCAAATCAAAAATTGACCTTACTTTAAGCACTCATAAACACCCGTATCACAACACTTCGTACGTTTTGCCAGACTTTGTAACTTTAAAAATTAAACATGTGATAATTAATGGAAAAATCAAATGAATTTCCTAATGAAAGAGGGTTGAATTGAAATTTCCCTTAAAGCTTTCAATCTCTTTTCTCGCTGAAGAAACAAACGGAACAAACGTGGGTTAAGATTAACGAAATCTTGCGTGATTTTTCCATTAGAAGAAGTGGTATTCCAAGAGATTAACGATAATGCATTTATTTGTCTCATACGCCCACAGAAGGAAGGGTAAAGACGAAGGGAGAATATCTTCATGGGCTGACCCTACAAAGGAAACTAAGGTATCATTATATTCGATTACGGTCGATGGAATGGTTGCCTAAATGGGATTCCACGCTCGACTAAAGGTTGACTGCATAAATACGTAACAACGGTAATATACGATTTACCACGTGGGATTTTTTCACATATTCTCGTATTGTTGACATTTGACACCCCAACGTAATAAAAAACTACCATTTTTTAAATAATTTTAATAAAAAAAAATCTCCGAACGCCAAAATTTCTTTCACATTTTTACCCCAAATAAGGTCAGAAATTACTGGTTAAAGTAAGTAAGATACGTCACTAACACTTCATCAATTTGGGAGGCATCAATGGGTAATGCCGCGCCGGGAACCATTGGATAAACAACACCTTTGCCGTAGCGAACCACTCGGGGTGACATACATTTGGTGATGATGATGCCCGGGTGTAGGTCTTGGTGGCGAATGCGTTTGCGGAAAGAGAGGCCTTTTGACCTTTCTGGGAGGGATGGTTTCCCCCCCAGATTCCTATCCGCCCCTCATACCTTTTTTCTTACTTTCATTCCTTTCGCGTCCCCAAAGATGACATAATCTTTCTCTTATCTTATCTTATATTTTCTCAGGGCTTCCTGTGTGGAGAAAACATAAAAAAATCTGTATAAAGTTGTTTAAAAAAATAATATGCACTTTTGAAATTTTCGTAAACCAAAATGCAACTTATGAGGGTCGATAGTCGTGTAAGGGGGTATTTAACCATCCTCCTGATAGCTTATCCATACTATAACGAATATCAATAAAAATAAAAATAAAATACTAGCGTTATTTAGAAAACTCGACCAGCTTATCCAATATATGTATAGCCACTATTAGGATATATAATATAGGTTCCAGTAACGAAAAGTAAACTTCGACTTAATAAATAAATAAACTGTAAATCGTAAATCAAAAATATACGTTATCCTATGGATACGCTATGAAAAGGATGGTGAAACACCCCCTAAGTGTATCAAATTTAAAAAATGATTAGAGTCTACAAATATAATAAAGAATAAAATCAGAAGCATTTCACTGAATCCCAAAGCTTTCGAACTAAGCAGGCTTCACTTCTTTTTCCCCGCCTCGTGCCTTTGACTTTAAAAGCAATATTTTTCACATATTTGATCAAGTAGGTATGTAAATATGATTCACGTCTATATGGGTATTTTAATCAGACTAATGGATCCGTCGATTGGGAAAAACTTTCAACCGAACGATCTAGCACTCGGACGTACTGTAGTTGTATAGGAAAAGTTTGCCTGACTATATGAAAAGCTTTGATGCCCGAATTGGTATGCCGGGAGTTTCAGTAATAATTTTAACCGCTGTACTTCCCGCAAACAAACTAAACCCTACAAATTATGCACGAATCCATTAACAAATTATATAATGGTATACCAAAAACAGCATGTGACCACGTGATTAACAAATTTTTTTTTATAGATGTTTTTAAATAAAAACAAAGAATTTTTTTCTATGTGATGTTTTTAAATAAAAACAAAGTATTTTTTTCTATGTGATGTTTTTAAATAAAGTAACTTCAATAAAAACGATATTTTTATTCACTTCCCACACCTATATAAACGTACATCCTTTTTTTCGTTTTCAGAGACACTAGCGACATCCGCTAGTGTCTCTGATGTCGCTAGTGTCTCTTTTCGACGAACCGCTTCTTTCAACAAACATCATCCGTTTTCGCTCTCCCGTAAAATTAACTTTTTTGACTTACGACCCTTTTCTACGGGATGTGTGATATGTCGTCGCGTACTCCTATAAAATAGAACCCATTCAAATTTTCAATCATAGCGCATACAAAGAAAGCGCCTAAGGCGAAAATTTTACTAGGCCCAATGGTAAACCAATAAAATGTTGATTGTTATCGTTCCGAAAGTCACACGCTAAAGAACAAGATTATATTCAACGTAGATCTCAACAAAAAAGCGCAGTAATATCTGCAGTGTTTATTTGCAATAAAGTAAGTGCACACGGAGAAAAATGTTATTCTAAAATACGATCATTTTATTCGTAAAAACGGTTAAAAACTGGACTGAAGTTCTTACGAACAAATTAACAGTGTTTCAATATTTATTGGCGGGAAAATGTAAGAATAATTTGTTGGTACACGTACGAAATTACGTATACCAACAAATTATTCTTACATGTTCCCACCAATTAACATTGAAACCCTGTTAAATTGTCCATAAGAACTTCAGTCCCGTTTTTAACCGTCTTTACGAATAAAATGATCGTATTTTAGAATAACATATTTTTTCTCCATGCACAAAGTATGCCTATTGCCCAAAATCAATTTAACTTTAACTCTTCAATGTCCCACAAGCGGCGGCTTAAATCGTCCAATGGTTGAAGATATTTTACAGGATTGGAGTCATCGACTTTGATATTTCCGGAATGGTAAATTATCTCAGTGTTACCCTGGTGAAAGACCACCAGCCGGAAGCGAACAGTTGCATAAAATGACAATAACCTTGTTTAGTGACCACATCTGAATAGCAACACATTCTTCTTCCCCATTTTAGTCCCTTTCCCCACTCCCTTCATTCTCAACACACCCTAATTAGGGATGCCATTGGCCCACAGGCTCCCGACAGTTGGAAGCAATTAAAGCTCTTTCGCGGTATCAACATAAAGTTATTAGAGAAGTCACCAGGTAACCTGAATATCCTGGCTTTTAAAATGCTTTGTAATGAACTTTGAATGACGATACAAAAACAATTACGTTTGAAAAAGTAATATATATATATCATTTCGAAAATGCCTTCGAGAAGATATTATTATCTCTATTTGTCCCATTTTATTTAACTTTACATACCTGAAGGTAAAAATCACATATCTCTCGAAGGGGGGTTGCTAGGGTCCCCCATATATTGCGAAGTGATCGTGTCTCTTAATATTACTTTTGTCCTTACTAGCTTCCAGTAACTCTTTAATATAAGTTACTACCTACCGCTTTAACAAGACATCGTCCTTCATTCAGTAATGCAAAACGATAAAAAGGATATAGTACAATATAAAAGAGAGCGTAACTCTTGCAGCCCTTTCGAGTACAATGGTTGAATTAAATTTAATACAAAGTAATTTGTTTAATTTTATTCAAATGACGCCACAAAGTGATTTTGCGAAGTTTGAAGAAATAAAAAAAAAAATCGTTTATTATCTTTAAAAAAACGGAATAAAAAAAAAGATAATTACCGAAAAGTTTTTCTAATATTGCTAAGTTACACAGAATGAGAATGAAGGGAGTGGGCAAGGGAAGACGATGGGGAAGAGGAATGTGTTGCTATTCAGAAATGGTCACTAAACAAGCTATTGCCATTTTATGCAACTGTTCGATGATTCCCAACATATGCAATATCTTCCACCAGTGGACGTTTGGAAGTATGTGATGTAAAAAAACAACTTATATGACACAAAGTGATGGAGCTTTGGGGTAAGCGCTTTACCCCCTCTGCTTCGGGCAGGTTAAATCAACATATTTTATCAAAGGTGACTGGTATGATAAAACTATATTTTGAGAAATGATCAACTTCAATCCTTTATTTCTGTTACGATTTCTCTTCAAAAGGCTTTCATTTCGTTTCTTTTCCCCTCCTTTGAAGTTGCCTTTCAATTTTGCGATCGTTCCTTGCAGAGGAAGAGTTCGATTCTAATTCCTTTACGTTGCTTCATTCACTGAATGAAAGCGAACAGACATGTACTTAATATAAATGCAGTTTGAAATAGTTCACGTGTAGCCCTTTTACTTCTGTTGAGATTGAAAGGAAAGGCAAATGGTGATATAATATTATAATGAAAGAGAAACAGACATTTTTAGTTCTTCTTCACTTTGTGGGGTCATTGTTAATTAAATGAAACAAATAACTTTTTGTACACTATAACATAATTAACACATAATCATTATTACTGACATGTTTCGAAACCGATCGTTTCTTCGTCAGTCTAAGCGCCTCCGCCCACTGAGGCAACTGAAAACCAACTAAAACCGGCTGTTTTCTCTGTCTTGATTGGTCAAAAAGCTTGTTTAACCATAGACAAATAACAATCAGCTGACAGCTCGCAACTAGCAACGGCCGCCCAGGGCAATGAGCAGTGACAGTCGCAAGTCACCGCTTGCGTTACCATTGACAATGGGGATTTGTGTGATTGTGTAGTGTGCGGGCCATCACATTGTCATACAAAGACAGTTGGCAGTTGAGAGTTTTCAGTTGCCTCAGTGGGCGGAGGCGCTAATGATAACATTAAATAACAAAAGAAACAACCAAGTACAGACTAAAAAGAACTATAGACAAAAATATTATAGAGAGAGGAGATTAATTACTTAAAAAAATTATAAAAAAACAATAATTTAAAATGAAATATAAATAATATTTAAGAATATGGAAAAATTTCATTAGATATATATATATTTTTTAAATTAACAAAAGATAATCAAGTTATTAGTATGAAAATAAATTTAAGAGTTAACTATTTAAAAAAAATATTTGGTTATTAAGAATATTTAATTTACTATTAACACTTTTTTATTTTCTAAAATTTCTAAGTTTGCTAATTGTAAATCTGTTTGTGTGTATTTTTTAACCCGTTGTGTTTATTAAAATAATGATTTGTTTCTAAAATGTGATTGGCAAATTCAGAATAATTATTATATAACGTTTTAGATGTTCCTTAACTCTAGTATTAAAATTTCTAGATGAGATGTCATCCAAAATATATATTTTGTATAGGGAATATTTGTAATAAAATAAAATTATTAATATTATTTTATATATACAATTCAGATATTTTTAGGACAGCAGAATTGATTTTTTATATCATCATAAAGAATATTTAAGAAATAACTTTCTCTTTCTACTGTTCATTTTATTTAAAATTTTAAAAGAGTAACAATTTTAAATTTAAAGCAAATCCAAGTTCATTGAACCAAAATTACACAGATAGGTAGATAGACAGACAGACAGACGCACAACTAAAATTAGATTTTTTTGATTGTTTTATTTCCCAGCTTTGCTACAGAATTAAAAAAAAAAATGAAATCAAAAATTTGCTCGTCATGTATTCTATTAATTCATGAATATTTAAAATCACTAAAGCTTATTATATAAATACCGATCTCTGAAAACATTTGTTTTGGAGTCTCCTCTTATTTCTTTTACACAAATAAAAGATCTTTCAAGGTACCGTAACTAATGATGATAATGACTTTCATAAAAAAAACAGTACAAATTACGATAGAACAGATTTGACACAAGAGCTCAATGTTTCCGCTTTTACCTATGTAACATAATATGTAAATCTGGAGCGCTTAAATAACCCCAAAGCTTTTTAGGCCTTATACCCTTAAAAATATTTGATTTATAAATTTGATCGAGGACAAAAAATGTATACATATAAAAATGGCAATCAGCACTGGTTTAAATGTATAAGAATGACACCAATGCAACCTCATGAAGCCACTTCTTTTGCATAGGATGGATGATTTCTACACATTAAAAGACACCTCACAATTGCAAAATAATATCTCGTGAGAAAAGAAATAAGCAAATCCGGATAAAATGTCGATCTGACAAGAGCAAAAATAACAATGATTTTGCATATTTGAGGCGTGTTATATCAAAATCGTCAGTCTTCACTTCGTTTTATTTTTGAGTAATATGAAATAAATGTTTTTTTAAAATTATTTTCCCGATACTTTAACTATGCAAAAAATACATTTATTAACAAAAACTGTTCCTTGAAGTACTGTATAGTTGAGAGGTAGTTGTAGTTGAGTCTAGACGAGAGGTAGTTGTAGGTTCTGGGTTCGAGTCCCAGTTGCGACCGTTACCTTTGATTTTTCTATGTCTTGTTATTTTTCATATTTTCGTTTAGATTATTAGTGTTATCTTCTTCTTTGATTATATATTACATTGGTGGGAATAATCTTCAAAAGTTATAAAAAGAGATTTGTTCTAATAAAAATTGATTTATAAGTATGAGGAAAATACCAAAATAAAAACATTCATTTCATATTACTCAAAACAAACTATGTGGAGACAGCCGCTTTTGATATAACACACCTAATTTGTTTTTCGTGTGATGGTAACATTATTTGAAAAATTCAAATTATTTAAAAAAAAGACACTTGCACTCCATATATGGTCCCTCCGCAGTTCAACGGGCACAATATATTTTAATGTCATTGATAAGACACAGAAACCGAACCATTTTCGATGAAATAATTATATCGAAGGAAGCAAATACTTTGGGGTGTGACATTATATATTTAAATGAAAAAACGCACTTTGTAAAACATCACTTTACTTTTTGAATTAATATTCAACAGCCAACTTCGCTTAGCTCAAGCTTCGCCAGGGCTTATAATAAGCCCTAGTTGATATAATAAGCCCTGACGAAGCTTGAGCTAAGCGAAACCTGGTTGGCTGTTGAATATTAATTCAAAAATTAAAGTGGTGTTTTACAAAGTGTTTTTTTTTTCATTTAAATATTTAAAAATATTTTGAGATTTAAAAAAAAAGTATATTATGATGCCTAACCAAGTTCCTTTACTTAACCATAGCGAAGTAAGTATCAAAAACTTCCAATTATTTCAATTTTCAAGATACCTCAGAATGAATTCAAAAACTTATCTCCCAGAAGCTGCTTTAAGGAAAAGATTAAAACACAAATTCTGTGAATTTCTTTGAGCATTCAATTTACTTTCCTTTCATTCTTCACAAAAGCATAAACTTTCCTTAAATAAAATTATTCTTTAAAACGAGTGGAATCTTGGTAAGTAAGCCAAAATAAGATAATTTGATTTTAAATAATTTTGTTAGGAATGACTCGTTAGGATTATTTTGTTTGTATTTCAAAAAACTTAAAACATTTAAGTTTTCAGATTTCTTAACAGCGTTCGTTTTTATTATCTCACTTAAATAGCTACAATGAAGTAAGACTATAATATTGAGATCCTAGTTTTTCCAATTGAAAAAAAGGCGAAGATAATATTGAAATATATGATTGACAAATATGACGTTTAAATAAGTGGTGGCAGTGGCCTAATTGGAATGGCGTTTGTCCCGGTAAGACGAGAGGTTCTGGGTTCGAGTCCCAGTTGCGACCGTTACCTTTTATTTATCTATGTCTTGTTATTTTTCATATTTTCATTTAGATTATTAGTGTTATCTTCTTCTTTAATTATATATTACATTGGTGGGAATAATCTTCAGAAGTTATAAAAAGAGAGTTTTTATAATTAAAATTTAAGTATATTAAAATTTAAGTATATTGTTTTTGATTATGTTGTTGATTTTGCTTTTGATTTTGACTTTGATTATGTTTATGATTTGGTTTTGGATTTTGTTTTAGATTCAGTTTTATAATTTTATTTTTTGCTTTTGTGTGAAAAAGAGCCAACCAATTTTGTGTGAATTGAATGTAATTTATGATTTAGATGTACCTTGTTAATTAAAAAAAAAACTTGTAAAAGCCCAACAGGGCGTGCAATATATATAAATAAATAAATAATTAAATTTTTATTATATTTTTTACTATCGAAGTATAAACTAAGTTATAAACTTAGTAAAAACTAAGTTATAAACATAGTTTTTTTTATTATCGAGGAAAGCAAACACTTTGTGGCTTGACATTATACCAAATGAAACCAATACTTAATTTTAAACCACTTTATTTTTATTTATATTTGTCGACCGGTTTCGATTGCACTCAGTCTTCATCAGGACACTAAAATATAAACTAAATCATAATACAGAAAAACAATATCAGGTAAACAAAGTAGAGAGAGAAAACATTAAATGGGAGAGGGAGAGAACATCGTAGACTGGTTGGGGGGGGGGGGGGGTAAATTAAGGGTGGGGATTACATCGGGAGTAAGGGAATAACTTTAAAATTGGACTGTTGGTTAATTCTAGCTGCTTGTTTAAAATTTGGCAATTATTTTTCTTTGATTTTAAAATTTCTAAAGCGTCTAAATTATTCAGGCCTATTCCTATTTTATTTTTATTTTTCATTTCATGGGTTCTTCGTTATTCTTTAGGTTTTCCTACACTTTATTCCTGAGATACAACCACACAAACGTAGCTAAATAAAGTAATACTTATTGTTATAAAGAATATATTTTTTAAAATGTATCCCAGAAAAAAAAAATTCGATTTTCTTTCACTGTCTTACAATACTTTTTATAAGATGCCTCAAGACGTGCAGTCCTGGGAAGGTTCTTTTATCCGCAGAACTTCTGTGTATAAATCAGAGAAACTCCGAGACTTGTACAATGGAGAAAGAATTTGTGGTAATTTACATACCGCGCTGAAATGGTACTGTCAATTTTCGCGCGAAATCTGCAGAAGTGGCGCGAAACTGCTTGTCAAGTCGGAGAAGGGTTGGAGGGTTGAAGGTTGTATGGAGTGGAGGAAATGGTCAGGCCTGGGAATAAGATAAGTCCAAACACAACGATGAAATATACACAGAGAAAAATGTCTTTTTAGATTGAATTGAATGAAGAATTGAACTACATAAATGAAGAATTTAGAGCTAAACATTAAATTCTTCTTCAATCTTCGCTAAATCACTTTCATTTAATTAATATTCATCCTTTCTGACAATCGTATGCTTAACGGGCCGCTCTGGCAATTTCTACCGATTTCTGACACGTTTTCCTTAAACGTTTGAAGTTTTTAAGCTCTTAAAAAAATACATGTTATTCTTTAAGACAGTATCTATACATTCCCCACGCCGAAACGGTAATTATTTGAAATTCCCTCGATAGAAATAAATCGCAAAGTATGCTCCAAAAATGACTATTAACACGTTTTTCTGTTATTTTACAAGTTATATGTATGAAAAAATTCATAATGTTTCTTTAAATGCTACTTGACACATCCCCCATGAGATTTTTGATCTTTTTCAAACGAGTCGTTTTTTATTAAACATTTTCACAATTTTCGCATGAATTTTATGGTTTTTAATGTTAGCGCGCACGCACTCACGTTCGTATTGTCGTATCTCTCCATGTTCTTCTTCTTGAGCGGCGTAGCGCGCCCTTAAAGTCAGAAACTTTTAACCCCCAGTCCGTAATATTGTAAATAACAATGTTTATAATACATGTAACCATAAATAATTTCGTATTTTAACCCAAGTGAAAAAAATATAAGCTTTTTAAGGTCTTCTAATAAAAAATCTCCAGTCCTAAAATTAAACAACAAAAATTATTACATTTAAAATAAAAATCAACTATATTTTTCCTACTAATCTCTTAATAAAATGAAATAATTATTTCCACATATACGGCACAACATGTACCATTAACATAATTGACATAACATTAACAGTATAAATGTAAGTTAAATATAATAAAAAAATGATGACAAGAAGTAGTAGTGAGGTAATAAGTATTAACTATGAAATCATGCAATTTCCAGCGTTTGCAATTATTCGTGTGCCAGAAAGAAGTAATTAAAACCCCACTAGTTTACCCATAGTGGAGAAAAACCATATTCATGTTCCGACTGCACTTACTGATCAAAAGCAACATTTAAAAGTCCACAAGCCAACTCACAGTGGAGAATATTCCGACTGCAACTATTTATGTTCTATAAAAGGAAATTTAGAACAGCGCAATTTTTTAAGCGCAACACTGCATAACACCCCAAAAACAAACAACGAAAATGCTTTTGGCCGTGAAAATCTAAAAACGTATCTGACTAATGATGTTGTTATATAAACTGCTACCAAACTTTTTTTAATATAACTAACTAACTAATTAACCATCCCGCCGTTTCCCCGCAGGGGTAGGCAGAGAGGACGGACCGCCAAACAACTCGGTCTTGGCACACACTCCTTGCCTCATTCACATTCATACATCTTCGCATACATACTCTTCTATTATTCCAACTCAAGTATCTGATTCACTTGATCGTGCCACGTCTTCCTTGGGCGTCCTCGGCTTCTTCTACCATTCACATTCGCGTCATAATTTCTCTTTACACTCCTTTCTTTTTAATATTGTCAAACTAATTACAATTCTAATGACTTGAGATTTACGAAACTGCAAATTTTCTTTGCTTAATTTTGCATGCAAACGGAGTTATGATTTTTGTCCTCTCCCCCCTTACAACTCAATGCACTGTGCGTCGGTTTCAAACCGATGTAAAAATAATTTGTCTAAAATGTTTCCACACGTTTATACAATCTCCGGAACATAATTGCATGCAAGTTTAAATAGAATCTAGTCGTTCAAAGTTTTCCTATTAGCCGTAGTGCGACGGTGGTTGGGGCTAGATAAATGAATTCTCATCGACCTCAGACCACAAAGAAGAAAGTACCTACTAACTCGCAAACGACCCGACTCGCGACGGCCGACAGGACTACTTGAGTGACTGGAAAAGAGAAATTGTGTCCTTGGATGTTGCGGATCCTTACTAACGCAAAAAACATTTAGAAAAGAAGGTCTGATAAAACATGCTGATTTCTCTATGCTTATGCTTGTGTAAAAATGGTATATTATTGTAAGTACAAATTGACGGTCCCAAAAAACAATGTGGGATTTGCTAAAAGTTAAAAATCGTTTCGTTAGCTTATTTTGTTGGTTTAAACGTCTGCACGTTTGGAATTTTTGATGAATTGATAGGAAATGCAAAATGTCAAAACAACACTATATTTATTGATTTCAAAACTTTAAATGAAACTATACAGCCCCACTACTGCAAAACCACAAAATCGCACATCCTACAATGTTCTTCGGGACCGTCGAAATACTTCTTTTTAATAGGAAGATGGTTTACGAATAGTTCCCGTAGGCACACAGGCCATGGGCCAGTTGTGTTATCTCCCATTTCACCTTGTTCATTAAACAGTAGCCCGGTCCCTTCGATAAAGTACGCCAGGGTTATCATTGATATTATGCCATTCCTACTGGTTCCTCAATATGTCTTCCCAGGAATCAAAGCTTTGTTCTTGTCGGGGTGGGACATTTGCGCCATAGGTGAATTAGAGTATCTTCATGCTCTTCGCATATTAGTGTTTTCACTCCCAACAACATAATGTGTCTCCTGAAATGGCAGTGTCCTATAGGTAGTCGTACAAGTTTCCTCAGTGAGTGAACTGACCATGTATCGAGAAGTTGCCTGGTTCGTTTAAGTCTGCTCTGTTTATGAGTACTTAGAATTGTTTCATTCTGGGCACTCTCCCATTTTTTTATTTCTACTACACCTTCAACATATTTTATTTTTAAATTTATTG
The DNA here is from genome assembly GCA_951813805.1 of Limnephilus auricula. Classification (NCBI taxonomy): domain Eukaryota; kingdom Metazoa; phylum Arthropoda; class Insecta; order Trichoptera; family Limnephilidae; genus Limnephilus; species Limnephilus auricula. The sequence goes on along the minus strand of OX638397.1, from coordinate 17,258,842 downwards.
CTTAGTTTTGTTTTATATATTAGTATTTTTATTCATAACTTAGTTTTTTGTTAAAAGATAGGTAGATCAACGATTTACTTATGTGTGAACATTAATAATTCGTCTATTTTTGGCATACACTATATAGTATGTATACACTAGTTTTCATACTGTTTGTGTTCCTAAAAAAAAATTGTGAATAAAACTTAAAGAAATAATTTTTCAACATACAAATTCTTCGTGTTGCATGAAAGTATCTAACGGATATTTTTATATTACAGTATGAATTGTAAGCAATACTGCAGTGAAATTAATTAATTTGCACCAGTCTCGACTCTACGCATGATGTAAATAGCTTTAGGTTAAAATTGTGTTTTCGGAAACGAAACGAACAATATTCTCCAAAACGTGTAATGGACTCCTTTAAGGCAAACAACATATATTTATGATATCGTCATAAAATACGTTACATACGTGCTTGTTAAAAAGAATCAAATTGATTCCGAGAATACAATACAATAAAATGTAAACAATTTTGTGTATTTGTGACTACATAGATACAATTCTTCAGTAATTTATTTTAAAAAATGCTCAGCATTTTTGTTCTTTCTAACTGTTTCTTCAGTTAAATTTTTCCAGAACAATTCTTAAAAATGTATTTGTTAGCTGTTTTATACCTCTCTTCTACAGCAATGATCTCTTCAAGACTGTTATAGGAGGGAGGACACACAGAGGCCGGCAAATCGTTCCACAATCGAACTGTTCCACGTTCTCATAAGAAAAATGGTAAGCGTGAGTTTGGCGTGGTTATGAACCGATACTGAAGAAGCATCTTCAATTGAAATATCACTAGAACAATAGCAGCATTCATTCCCACTAGACGAGTGTGCTCTAAAGATTGCAATTCGTTTAGGAATCAATTAATTGAACCGTTTTGACACAGAGTCAAGTGACCATTTTGCCACAGAGTCAAAGGTGTTTTCAAGTGGAGCTCCAGACCAGAGACGGCTGCCAAATTCAACAGTAGGGCGCCCTTGCAATTTGTACAAGGTCAGCAGTTGCGTACTAGTAAAGCGTTTAAATTATTAGTTTATGTTAAATCATTTAAATTTATCTGCGGCCCCTCTGCACCAAGTACAGTCCAGCTAAGAGGCTAGCTTGACTTGTTCGATGAAACCCCGAGCCTGAGCTAATTTGACCTGATTACTAAACAGAAGTTAATTCATTTCAAACAACATTATGTTCCTAAAGAGTTTTAGAGTGACACTGAGAATAAATCATCTCTAAAACGGGAGTTTAAACGTTCTCAACATTATTTTATTCAAATTATTTAAGAAATGTTACACTGATAAAAATGAATGAAAACAAAATAATTCGAAGTATTGTAGATAACGCCAGACAAAAAAGATTTGAAAATATATTCTATTCATAACTCCTTCCGACAAGCTTCCGACAACTTCACGTAGGAATACAATAAATATTTTATAGTAAACACAAACAACACGCGTTTATTTTCCAGACCATTTGAAGCCATCTTTGTCTGTCTCTTCATATCACTTCACACTGTATATTACATACTTTACAGAGCTCATTAAACCCGATTCCCAATTCGTTTGCGCGAGAAAATAAATCGACGTGGAAATAGGAAAGAATCGGAGACGTAAAAAAACAGTTAGAACCGCCCTTTGGCATAACAAATGGCGAAGAGGTGCCCTGCCCAACCCGTCCTAGATTAGGAAATCCGCCAAGATCACTCAAACATTTTAAACGCACCTTTAAAAAAATATTTATTAATTTTTTATGTATTTAATTATTTTTTTTTTACTTACATTCCGTAAATAACGTTTACATTTTTTTGTAGAAAAAAAAACTTCAAAAATGTCAGCAGAGACCAAATATTTCATTTACTTTTTTTACTTCAAATAATGTTAGGAATCACTGGTTAAAGAAAGTCAAGTACGACCCTTAACACACTGTATATTAATTTTGTTTAAATAGGCAAATTTCAAAATTATAATGAAGATGGGATTCGAGTTCAGACTTAGAAGAGATATTGAATGGAGGGGAGGCAATTTTAGATAAGGCTTTATAGAAGAGAGAGAGAGAGAGGACATTTGTTTAGAGAGGGACAATAAAAAAAGACTAAAAGAAAAAAGACTTTTCTACAACTAAAATTGCACCAAATGAATATTTTTTTATATTGCCTTCTAGAAGGTGAAAGCTATGTCAGTATGTTTTTAATTTTCGATGTGATTCAATAAACTGTCAAACATGTATAATTTATCGGAACATATTATTTAAGGAAAAAGGGTTCGGTTACCTCAATTCTCATAGAGTATTAAAAAAAAAAAAAAAACATACCGACGTAGCTTCTTCTTTTGAAAACATATTTTTGTTTTTAAATTACAATTTTGTTAAAGTTTTCTCCAGAAACCATTTTTCGAGCGATTTCTGTAGGTAAATATGAGAGTTTACGGCAGTTGTCCCATTTGCACGTTTCGCATTCGCATGTATCGTAAGTATGTGTTAGCTTATTTAGAGCGGGACAGAATAACACACGGAGAAAAATGTTATTCTAAAAATAGATAATTTTATTCGTAAAAACGGTACTGAAGTTCTTACGATCAAATTAACAGGGTTTCAATGTTTATTGGCGGGAAAATGTAAGAATAATTTGTTGGTATACGTAATTTCAACATTGAAACCGTGTTAATTTGTTCGTAAGAACTTCAGTCTCGTTTTTAACCGTTTTTACGAAAAAAATGATCGTATTTTAGAATAAAAATTTTCTCCGTGCAGACAATGAAATACCTAAACGTTTCGCTTGTGGAGCAAAGTCTAGCCTCTTAAGAAAATGGAGTTAATTTTGGTAGTTTTTAGTTGAACTATGATACAATTAAATATGACCGAAGAGGACGGGCTCGAATTAGCTAAGTGGTTAGATGACAACCCCTGCAAGGTTCAGGTCTTGGGTACAATTTCTAGATGCGACCGTAACTTTATCCGATTTTCGGTTTCAAATTCCCGTTTGAGAGCCATTTATATTGTCTTAAAAATAGAAAACAAATTGATTTTCGAATAAATGATTTTAAATCGAATATAACTTCAGGATATTTGATGTGAGGTTGAGAAGGTTTGATTGGTTCGGGTTAATCTAGGTTAGGTTAGTTAAATGCATCAATTTAGGAAAATGGTCGAAGCAGATTGATGGCGGCCAATCGATCGAGTCCATTTAATTAACAAGATCCAATTTGGGTGAATCGGCAATCAAATCTTGCCCCGAAATTCAAATTATTCACGTCTCCGATTGATTAGGAAACTTATACGTTATACTTGTGACAAAGTTCTTAATGTTACAATCTCGATTCGCCTGTAATTCAACTAAAAACGGATTTAATAAAGAGATATCACATTCTCTTTATGAATTTTTTTCTAATAAAGCAATTAAATTTGTTTGCGATTTGTTTTATTTTTACTGTTTATTTGAAATCTTCATAGCGTTTCGTGGTTTTTTGATGAACTGACAAACGTCCCAACTGCTCCCGTCTGCAGCCAGTGAGACTATGGCATCGCCAATTGGGTTATGTTGTGAGGCTGAAGGTAAGTGAGAAGGCAAGACGATGAAGAAGAGGAAGGTAGGGGAAGTATCTGGCTATTCAGATCAAGTCACTGAAGACGGCTAAAGCCATTTCGAGTAACGTTTCAATTCAACTCGCAGTGTCATCCTAATGTGAGACCGCCCAAAATTAGGGAGATACTGAGAGTATTCCCCACTATACTGAGAGTATTCCCCACCACGTGCCGCAAATATATCTTATATTAATCTAAATGATTAGATTATGAAAAAACAAATCAATCAAATAAAATGTATCTGAGCCCGTCAGGATTTGAACCCGTGACCTCCGGATCGCTAGTCGACAAATTTGACCATCTCTCGCTACGATGATCTAGAAATTGAATCAGATACAATTTGGCGACAACTGAGGTTGAGTGGTTACGATGCCGAGCTACGAATTCGAAGGTCGATAGATCAATTCCTGGAATGCGCAAGTATTTTTTGTTAGTTTAGAGTAATTATTGGGAGATACCTACTCGAGAGATTTATTATCGCCCTGGTGAAAGATCACCATTCAAAATCTTATTGTTGCTTTAAATAACTTAAACCCTGTTTGGTGACTAGCACCGAATAACCAGGTGCTTCCTTATCTTTTCCTCCCCTCTCCTCAACCTTCAGCCTTGCGATATACCCCAATTGAATTTAGCTTATTATCAGTGGCTCCAGACGATTGGGAGCAACTTGGATTTACATAATTTCTTAGTGTCCATTGTGAGCTTATGAGTTTAAAAGGTGAATGTGAGAACCAGTGGAATTAGACAAGCGAAGGAAGACAAACCGGGTAAGTCGGCATTCCTGATTTTCCTCAGTTCCTTCCGCTTTGCGGGTATTTTTTTTTGTCCCCGACACATAGTTTTATGAGTGGTTTATATTGTGAACCGTTCTGTTAGCTCCTTGTAAAGCAATAGGCCTGCGGTCACCGCGACATTTTTTCTTCAAGAGTAAATAAACTCCGAAGGGTTGTCGCCCGTGCTGCCCCTTCCGCCCTATCCCAACCCATCCGCCCTTCTGCGCTCCGGGCGCTTTTTCAAATCTGATTTCTCGCTAAATATATTTAAGTACCAGGTACCTAACTTTGCTATCTATTTTTCCTAAAGTAAAATATAGCAAATGTCATACCATTTTAAATAAATAACTAATTTTATTGATTTATTAAGGGACTTACGTCCAATTTACAATAAAATAACATGAAATTTGCAAAAATGTATATTATAAGAATAAAGGATATTACGTATATGAAAGCAAAGAAAAAACAGAGATAAACATTAGAAAATAGAAGTGACAAGTCAAGACTTGACAGCTAGAATTATAAATAGTTATGAAATATCTTTAATTGTATAGTGACCGGCAAAATTCATTTATTTTTTATAAGAAAAACTCCCTTTTTAGCTTACGAAAGATCGCAATGGCTGAATTGGATAACGTGAATGACCGGGTTAGACGTGAGGTTCTGGGTTTGAGTCCCAGTTGCGACTATTATCTTTTATTACTTTTCTGTGTCTTGTCCATTTTCGTATTTTAAAAATTAAATTATCATTGTTATCTTCATCTTCAATAAAAATCATTTTGGCTTGTACCAAAAAAACAAGGTCTTGACCTGAGTTGACCATTCTACACATTCTTAACAGTGGTGAATTACATCCATAATTAATCGAGTGTTGAAGGCAGTTATTATTTCTGGGTCTACGGGAAGGTATTTTCAATGGGGTGAGTTGTAGTAATTGTAGGTATCGAATCAATATACAGTTGATAATTTTGAAGAAACAAATGAGATCAGATTCTTTCCGACGGTCTTCTAAAAAAGAAAGATTTAGGGTGGGTTGTTTAAAAAAATTTGAACAATTCACCAAATGTTTGAAGTTAAGTTTCACGTTCTCTAACATATTTATTCAAGTTCTATTAACAACCCATCCTATTCAATTTCATAATACGAGTAATTGCCTCGTTCTAATCCTAGCCTCCTAGCAATCCCTTTTAAGAAGTAATTTTTTTATAGTAATATGAGGTGTGAATTTTGATAAAACGAGATAATATGTCATATTATCAAATTATAATATAATATGAGATAATATGTCTATAATTAGGCATGTATAATATAATATGCCCTAATTTATGGACACTATAACGCTGTCCGAAACGTTGGCTAAATAAGAAGGTAGCTCAACACTGCATAATAACACAAAAATAAATGACATCCATAAACTTTATCCACATAATAAGCAAGAGAACAGTTAATAAACGATTTTTTAAACTTTAAGCTTTGTTTTATTTTTATTTTACCTTGTTGGTACTGTCAAACCCTTAAAATTGGCGTCTCGCCCCCAATTACCTGTATCTGAAATAAACAGATTAAAAAACCTTTAAATGCGACAGAAAGACAGTGGGTCATAGGTATGTCGTAGTTAGGTGGAAAAAGATCCCGGACAAGTTCTTGGATTCCAACCCTTCAGGGAAAACGGAGAACCCCCTCGAAATCCCCACCCACCTAAATCATTCACACATTCTTCCTTAGTTTCAGTAGCATGACTCTGGAACGACTTGCCCTCTCATGTAGGGTGAACTCTCAAATGTTATATTCCATAGAACAAATGCTTATTTTTTTCCTATTTCACCTTCAATATTTCCTTTTACTTTCCCATTCCCACACTTCTTCCAACCTTTCACAATTTTCCCCATCCTCTCCCCTTCTTTTCCTCGTATTTTCCATATCATTTCCGTATACTTTGCCAGTACTTTCCCCATACTTCCCCCATTTTCCCAATCTTTCCCATCGTTTCCAATCCTTTCCACATTCTTTCCCGTCCTTTGCCCACCCGTTCAGTCTTTTGTCCAATTGAAGTTATTATTACATAAATTTAGGTTTTAGCTTAATGTTTTACATCATAAATAATACGTCCACAATTATACAGAAATCGATACATTATTTATCCAAAAAAAGTTAGCTTAGTCATCAGAATATACATACATTGTTGGGTTGTGTACAACTGCAATATATATATATCTTTACACTTTACTCATTTGACCTATGATGACATTGCACGGCTGATCGAAACGATGTCTCAATAACGAGGAGAGAGCAAATTATTACACGTCTTATTACCCAAAAGCCAAACAACATAACACCATTGGTTTTGAGAGGAATACAAAAGCCAAAAAATATGAATTCTTAGAACATCGTATTATATGTATATATTTGTTGTCAATTTACAATGGCAAATTAAACCATGTGTTGCTCTGAAATACAAAGTTTTTTTTTTAACATTTAGAAAACACTTATTACATTATCGCAACGTTACAATCATTACCTGAAATAAAAAGTAACGACATTTAAAGTTTATTGTCGATTTTTTTATATTAAACTAATTAAATTATTTTTATAATATTTCAATCACTAAAATGTCAGCTACATAGCGAATAGACAATAATGCTGTTTAATGTGTAACCATGACTACACATCAACATAAATAAACCATTATCAATGACATTTGAAAAGCCCATTAAATAAAATAAAAATAAAAAATATAATTCAAACACAAATGGATCCTAAACATTTCTAGGTACTTATTTATTTACATATATGATGAACCACCCAAGCGTTGTTGTGGTTAAAGAAACACAACGACATCTACTGGATGGTTACCTAACCTAGATAACCAAGTGTTGCGTCAATAAATTATCTAACACCGCTATCTGTCAGAAACTTCCGGAACTTACAAATACATTTAATTCGCAATAATAAATATTGAGGTCAATAATCGAGATAAAAATATCCTATCTATTAAGTTGGACCAAATTACACACGGTAAGCCAAATTTCATCAAAATCGGTTAAGTAGTTTAGAAGATTACCTTGGACGAACATTGTGACAATTTATTATTTATCATAGATAAACATTTCTAGATTTGTGAAGCTATTTTAGTGTAGGTTAATGCGGATATTCAAAGCTCGGCAACTAATTTATAGTACGTAAACAAATACTGTGCGGGTGTGCCTAGTTACATGAGCGCAAACATCACACCGGTTCACAATTAGGCGCTCCGCCCACTCAGGCAACTGAAAACTCTCAACTGCCAACTGTCTTTGTATGACAATGTGATGGCCCGCACACTACACAATCACACAAAACCCCGTTGTCAATGGTAACGCAAGCGGCGACTTGCGACCATCTTGCGACTATCACGGCTGATTGCCCCGGGCGGCCGTTTCTAGTTGCGAGCTGTCAGCTGATTGTTCTTCATCTATGGTTAAACAAGCTTTTTGACCAATCAAGACAGAGAAAACAGCCGGTTTTAGTTGGTTTTCAGTTGCTTCAGTGGGCGGAGCGCCTTAGGCGATCGTTTATCTGAAACAGGTCTACCTTGTGGCTTACTTAAGAACATTCAATTATTATAATAATAAATCGTATAGAGTATTTTAACAATTTACACATAATATTACTGTGAACAATTAGTAGCCCTCACGTCCTAAAAGTATTTTTCTAATTTTCTTTCATTTAATAAACAGTACAAAAAAAATCGATACAGAATATAGGTGAATTTTTATTTATCCTGTCTATTGTTGAAATTGACTTGATATGCTCACAAACCCCTATTTTTATATGTCATTCATATCGCACATTCCATAGAAAGTAGTCGAAAGATAAATTTTCATATTTAACGTTTTATCTCTGAAAGGTAAAGCGATTATGATTATCTATGCTCCACGAAAGCCGCGTTTGAGTTTGATCACTCCATCTACGCAAGATGTCGCTGGTATCTCCTTTCCGACGGGAAAGCGGTCCTCATGCATTAATTTGTTTTCGCTTTCCTGTTAGGCGATCCGCTCACCGAAGAAACTGAAACCAAACTAAAACTTGCTGTTTGCTATGGTTTCCAACCAAACTTCTTACTCAATTTTACGGTTTCAATAATTATCTCAGCTTGTTTAACCATACACGAATAACAATTAGCTGTCATCGTAGCAACTAGCAGTGCGAGTCGCGAGTCACGGCTTGCGTTACTTATTGACAACGGGTTTTTGAGAAACTGTGTAGTGTGCGGGACATACACAGGCTAGCGAGTTTAGTTTCAAACTGTTTTTTTTTTTCAGTTGCCTCGTCAGCGGAGGCACTTAAATTAACTTTTTTGACTTACGACACTTTTCTACGGGACCATTATTTGTTCAAACCTTCTTCACGCAGGTAGGTACCATAAATAAAACTGACTATTCTGATTTGGATGACGAAACGCTTGTGCAGGTGATATTCCACCATTTCTGCTAACCCCTGGAAAATGGCGTGAAGGATAGTTAGCAACGTAGAATGGCCATAAATATAAAAATAATGGTGTATAAGGTTTAATAATCATAAACCATTAATTTAACACACGATTAAATGCACGTATTACTGTATCTTATCGATCAGGGAAGTTTTTTCATTCCTCCGCCATTGAGCGGGAAACTTTTTTAATGGCCATTTTAACGCACGTTCGTCCGATTTATCATTGAAAAGTTACCCCTTAAATTCAACAAAAAAGACCCAACTTTGGGAAGGAATGAAATCAAATTACCAACGAACGGTAAATATTTTACTCATTACAACCGTGACAAACTTTCAAAGAACATTTTTTATGCAATTGCTTTCAGAGCAGCTTTCTCGGAGGGTTATTTTTATACGTGCAATAGGAATTATTTAGGAGGAGAAAACGTTGTTTGGGCCTGTTTAAGTTTGTTTTCGTCTCACTCGTAAATAAAATAATAGAGAAAATTTCTTGCAGCCATACTTTTTACACGTGTTTCTTTTTTTGGTTTATATTATCGACCAGCTTCTGCCTCCGACTTCGTCTGCGTAGGATTAGTACTCCAAGTAATCTATTTTCTTTTCCTAGGTCCCATCTACGTTTATACCAAAAATTTTAACCTATTTATTTAAAAAATGTATAATTCTTGATTCGATTCACAGTATTAGGCGAGTACTTCAAATAAATTCACTAATATAATTATTTTATGAAATAGAATTTTGATTTATCAATCAATGTTTTGCAAAATGTCATTATCAAGTTTTGACATTTTCTATTAAAGAAGAATAATTTGTATACCAACAAATTATTCTTACATTTTCCCACCAAACAACATTGAAACAATGTTAATTTGTTCGTAAGAACTTCAGTCCCGTTTTTACTATTAAAATGATCGTTTTATCGAATTACATTTTTCTCCGTGAACATATGAGAGGATGGATCAATTTGTAATGATGCAAGGAGTGCGTGCTAAGAGAGTACAATGTATAAGCTGATGTATGAACGTGAGTGAAGCACAAGTGTATGTAAAGACCAAGAGGCAGTATAACGTATGTATGATACGATGTATGGATGTGGATAAATCAAGGAAAGTGTGCCAAGACAGAGTTGTGTGGTGGTATATCCTCTATCTACGCCTATGTGGAAACTGTACATATACAGTACATACGGTGATGAATATTATAATGACCCAGGAAAGTCTTTTCAAAGATTGTAGACTTTCATACCGTAATTGAAACATGTAGGTAATTTGTGTTGTATATATATATAAAAAATAAAAAATCTTTTCGTACTCAAAACCCTTTTATACAAGCGGAGATGGAGTGACTTAACTTGAATACGGTTTTCGTGGGGCATAGATAATCACAATCACTTTACTTTTCAGAGATAAAATATCCACTTTTCTATGGTTTTGTATGTGTGATGTATGTCCAATCCCCGCTTTAACCTCGCGTTTTCACACAGTTTAAGACAACCATATTTAGGAATAAAATGTTGCTGAAAGGTCAGCGAGGGTAAGATAAATTATGAAAATATGCTTTTCAAGGAAAAGTTCAGGTTTCACCTTTGCGAAAAAGTGTTGTTTAAAAACGTACCTACGGTATTTATTCAACCCTTGAAAAACAAAATAAAACACGTTTGAAAGAAAAATTACGACGGGGATGAAAATTCCATGGAATCGGAATTTATATTCATAGGATAAGGCCTTGGTTAGTATTACTTAGGCGCTCCGCCCACTGAGGCAACTGAAAACCAACTAAAACCGGCTGTTTTCTCTGTCTTGATTGGTCAAAAAGCATGTTTAACCATAGATGAAGAACAATCAGCTGACAGCTCGCAACTAAAAACGGCCGCCCAGGGCAATCAGTCGTGACAGTCGCAAGATGGTCGCAAGTCACCGCTTGCGTTACCATTGACAACGGGGTTTTGTGTGATTGTGAAGTGTGCGTACCATCACATTGTCATACAAAGACAGTTAGCAGTTGAGAGTTTTCAGTTGCCTGAGGGGGCGGAGCGCCTTAGAACTGGAATTCTCCGCGGGAACCGCAACACATTAGGCTGTGTCAATTTTGGACATTTTACGAATTTACTAAGAGATCACAAATCGAATAAGAACTGCATTTGAATAATTTTTATTACAAATATATTTTTTGCTAGCTCAGACGCTCCAAAAATAATTAAAAAACTAGAATTTTTTTAAAGACATATTTTTATTAACTCTGAATAATAGAGGAAACGAAAAAAAAATCCGATTAGCAGCATACTTAAATGGTTTTTTTGATATAATTTATTGTTTTGTTTTCACATAGATCCCATAAAAAAAAAATTATGCCATCAATAATTTTAAAATTTTATTATTAAATATTAAATATCGTTGTTTTTGGTATTTTTCGACTTAATGGTATTTTATCATAAAATAAATAACACACCCCTAAAGATGGTTTGTTGTGTAGGTGACTCGTGGTGAACTCACCCAGTTCATTATATCAACAACTGTAGTATACAGCATGGGAGATGTAGTTTAAACATCCATAAAGAGATGTCATTAGTATAGTTAGTTATACGTAGTTTTTAAATGTCTAACTACTTAAGGTTACTTATAAAAAATCGAACGTTATTTAATTTTTTAAGACGTTTCTTTTGAGATATCATTCCTCTTTTATTTTTAAGAATGAACAAAATCGAAACATCGTAAGCCGAAATTCTTATAAATTCGAAATACTGGAAATCGGTTAAGGGTGCAGTCTTGCTTGTTCGGGGGTTTTCTGATAAACAACATACCAAGCTCTAATCCTAGGACGAATTCTAGTTTCCCGACTTCTGCGAGGGGAGATAGCTTCTCAAATAAATTCCTGCCGATAAATCCACCTTCAGGAGGCATAGTTTGCCCTTCAATCAGATAGCACGAGGTTCACAGTTGTAGTGGATGAATATAAAGTAATTATAACATATTAATTGTCCTTATTTCTACACAGATGCATGCTTTTAATCATCTTCAGGCTGTCGTAAAATGAATTACTGAAATAACAGTTTAAGAGGTAATATCCAGCAATCCATTATTCCGTTTTTGTTTACAGCACTGCGCGCGGATGTTTTTACAACCATGAAGCTAAATGGTATTAGTTTTAAATTTAATGCAAAATGTTGTCATTAAGAGCGGCGCGAACTCAGAACCCCCCACGGCCGCATCTCAGCGACTAATGAATCGCGAGAATTTATGTCTCGAACTGTGTAACATGTTAGTTATGAAAAAATTCACAGTGCATCTTTAAATTTAAAGCAACTAACAGAGATTTTTGCTCTTTTTAAAAGAGTCGTATTTTATTAAATATTTTCGCTTAATTATACTCGTTTTTGAAGTAAAGCTTCTTTACGCACGCTTGACTTGTGGAGTAAGCTGGCAAATGCGTGACGAGAGCGTTACGAAGAAGTTGAAAGGGAGGTATAAGTTAGTGAAGGTAGAAAGAGAGAGAGTTACGTTTCGTATATTACTGTAGGGGCAAGAGAGAGAGGTCCGAGCATATATTTTCTTTCTCTCTTTCTCTCGTAGCCAGTTACGTTTCGTATATCTAAGACACAATGCAGGCCTATTGTCTGTGGTCTAAAGCACACTCGTTTTCATAATATTAGCGCGCTCCCCCTTACATTCGTATTTACATAACTCCATTTCTTCTTCTTTTAGAATGCTTACTACCGGGCTTTAATGTTAATGTAAAACTCTGTTCAAACCTATGCATTTTTTGTTCTAATATTAAATGTGTTTGTATAAACAAACGACCGATAACGGTATCATAATGCGAATTTGATACATTGCGACCTCTCGAAACACGAGCAGTTAAATAAGAATGTCCTTTCTAGAACATAGCATTGAGTAGTTATAGTCGATCAGCACATCTAGAATTTATTGAAATTTCACTGTACTAGCTTCTGCCCGCGACTTCGTCTGCGTAGGATTAGTGCTTCGAGTAATCTATTTTCTTTTACTTAGTCCCACCTTCGTTTATACCAAAATTCTTAACCTATTTATTTAAAATATCTGTAATTCTTGATTCGATTTAAAGTATTAGGCGAGTACTTTAAATAAATTCACTAATTTAAATATTTTCTAAATTAGAATTTTGATTTTTTTGATTGTTTTGCAAAATGTTCAAAAAAACAAAAATCAACATTTTCTAGCATACAATAATTATTATTTTCAATATATTGAAAATTAAAAGCTAGCTTTACAAATTATAGCCTATATGTTATTCTGGTGTATGAGCTATATTATTTTTAAGTTTCATTAAAATCCATTTTGTAAATTTTGTGTGAAAGAGTAACAAACACACATACATCCATAAAAACATTCGCGTTTATAATATTATATAGTAAGATGTACTTGGTGTATTATGTAATTATATGTTTTGATCAATTATTCCGAAGGATTTACTTATTTAAGAATTTTATTTATTTTTTGTTCTTTCACTTTACAGCTGATAGCATGGGCAAAATCATAACATGCATTTATATTTGTAAATTTAAATATATTATGTTATGAAGTTTTAAGTCAGAATAATTGTAAGTTAATAGTCATTAATTAATCTTAGATATAAGTCACTGGTAATACATCTTAGCTGTAAGTACGTGTAGCTAAACTGTTATTATTTATGTTTAAGTGATAAGTTATATGTTAAATAAATGAAGATAAAAAGATCCCTTGACGTGATTGTCGAACATAAACCGCTCGGCGCTTTATAAATAATCCAATTCATTAATATTTTTTAATTATACTAGTGTGTACCAGGCATGCGTTGCTATGCCACTCAAAGATAGAAAGTGTATATTAATTCTGTTTATCGCATTTCTGTGGCTAAACTATATGAAATACAAATATTTTTCAAACATCTCGCGTGCCACCCATTGTCAATTTGTTACATAAATATATATCAGATATAAAATCCTTCGCGTGCATGCTTAAGAGGCTAGACTTTGAACGACACGCGGAACACCCGCGTCTGTCATTCTGTCCCGCTCACAATAAGCTCATGCACACTTACAATACATGCGAATGCGAAATATGCGAATGAGACAATGCTCAAATTTACCTACGGAAATCGCTCGAAAAGGGGTTTATGGAGAATACACTTTTCTACACCGAAACTTTCACGAAATTGAAATTAAAAAATTTATATATTTTTTAGAAAAAAAAGCTACGGCGGTAGCTTTTTATAATTGTATAATTCTTTATGAGAGTTGAGTTATCAGCACTTTTTCCTTAAATAATATTTTTTGATAAATCGTACATGTTTGACAGTGAATGTTTACGTTAATACGAAACGCATCGAAAATTCGAAAACATACCGACATATTTTTCACCCTCTAAAAGGCAGTATAAAAAAAATATATTCATTTTGTGCAATTTTCGATGTAGAAAAGTGTTTTTTCCCGGGCGTCCTTTTTGTATGGGCCGAAAAGCGAAGTCTATCGTCTTAATGCATAATCGTAATCTAATGAATTGTTTAGGAACGCGTAAAGGACAGACAAATATATTATTTTTATTGCAAGTTTAGTAGTAATATGATAGACAATATTAACTTAGACAATTCACAATAACAGTAATCTGAAAATGTAGTCGATAAATTACGTTCCATACAAATAACTAGAAAATTATTTTAAAAAAACGTCTATACCACTATTCCTTACTTTTGGATTTTAATCGCTTTCAATTATTGGACTTTCGAGAACTGATCTAAATCATTACTTTCTTCAGTAGGCTTTTTATTCATTTCCCAACTTGAAGAACCATCGGCGTATTCACAGTTTTACAGGCCATTTGCGCTCAGAAGTGGGTACTGGAGGGGGTGGATGGACTAAGCAGGGTCTATCAGATAAAATGCGTAGCATTAATTTATTGGGAGGTCCGTAATTGGAATTTCTTCATCTTTTTCTTTGGCTTTGTTTTAGCGCTCTTTATCCGATAATGGTGATATATACTGGAGGCTACCCCATCCCCTTCTCCTTCCATTTATCCCATGTCTCTTTCCTCCCTTTCTTTCAGAACACACCCCCACCGTTGCCGGATTTGCGGGATTTATTGCCCCGTGTGGAAAATTTAATCGAATGTGAAACAAACACAGTCGCTTCATTCCCGTTTGAAAATTATTAGGGACGGAGAAAAGTGTTACGATAATAACTATTATTATTATTATTAAAAAAATAATGGCAAACATTCCCAGGTTACGATTAACCTGACAATATTTTAAAACTTCCAATAACCATCACATTAAGCGGAAAATGATGATTGTGTCGTGGTGGAGGACTTAGCCAGCCGAGGAATTGAACGTACAACGCCCGGGTGGGACCCTACCGTGATGCCAACTCGGCCACTGTCCGATCATGATTTCTTTATTTTTGAGATTAAGCACCTGATTATTCGACGTTGTTACAAGTTTAACGTGTTTTCTTACTGGTTTTACCGGTTTACTGATCCATCAAAAAATAATGTTTAATTATTATTTTTAAAATATCTTTTGTTAGAATAATTCCCTTCAGGGTCAATGTCATTTTAAGGGATGCAGAGGAAGTGGAAAATATGTTCTGGGAACAAAATGGAGAGGATGTTCTAAGCACCGAAAGAGTCGTGAGAGGTGGGTATCAATCTGGGGTTCAATGTGTCAAGGAATGGCGGACGGTGCAAGACGACTGATCAAGAGAGAAGAAGACGGGTCAGACTGAAGAGGTCTAGGTTAGGTCTCTCTCAACCAGTCTCTCCCGAACCGGCCCAGTGGGCAAACGCATTCGCGGCAAAGGCCTAGACAAACCTCTCCGCATGAACCCGGCCACCCTTGTTAAGTCACCAATCGTAGCAAAACACTTGGGATGACATATGGCAGAGGTATTGATAATACAATAAATGGTTCTCGGGGCGGCAGTATCCACATATGCCTCTCAAATTGATGAAAAAATAAAAAATAAATTATTTTTATTTTTATGTAACTATTTAAATAAAATTTGGATTTATTTTATTATGGAAAATGGCGAAAATAGCCAGGAAAAATACAGGAAGTACACGTAGAATCGATCAAAAAAACACATTTTCTAACGTTTTTATTATTTTTACTGAAATAAACCTAAATAAATTTATAGGTTTATTAAAAATCTATTTTATTTACTAAATAAAATTTTATTTACTGAATAAAATAGATTTTTTGATAAAGTTCTGTAAGGAATTTCATAAAAAAGTTATGGATTAGGTTGTTGTTACCAATTATAAGGATATTAGTTATGGATGGGTATTCTAATATAAATCAAATAAGTAATTCACTTTCCTCATCAGTTTATTTCACACAATTTACATCCGGTAATTCCCGTCCCATAATTAATTATATTGTAAGAATAAGATAACTTCAAGTGGTAAGCGTATGAGTTGCGCAGTGTTCACAGCCCGGCAATCTAGACCAGAATAAATCTCATTGGTTTCGTTCTGTGACGATGACTAAACCAAAATTGATGATTCGCTATTGGTGGCGAGGATCCGATAGGAGCTCTGCTATTTATGCGCTTCGCCACATCAGCCCCCTTTTGCAGACTTCTGGCACTATGACAACCCCTAGTGAGAGGTCTTCAGGGGGTAGTCATGGGGACCTAGTAATTTAAAATTACAAAAATTAGTTAAGTTTGCGCGTTCAAATCACGTCGGGGTCATCATTTGTGGATAATAGGTTGTTGTTACCAATTACGGGGATATTAGTAATGGATAGGTATTGTAATATAAATCAAATAAGTAATTCACTTTACTCACAAATTTATTTAACACAATTTACATCCGGTAAACTCCCGTCCCATACTTAAATATTTTAAAAATAAGATACTGGTAAGTGGTAAGTGGTCAAGTGGTAAGCGTATGAGTTTCACAGTTTTAACCTTCACAGCATCCTAAAGTATCATGTTATCAAGATTTAGAACGGATAAGATGATATGGTGTTTTCACTCAGAGAATATCATGACAGATTAAAAAAAAATCAGCATCAACTAAATCCTTAGTCTGAGTAATATCATATTTAGACATTAACACATCCTTAAAATGAAACAAAACTCCCGACGCGCGACGTCTGAAAGAAAGGGAATCAGGGTAATGGAAGTGTGCCACGCAACCCTCCGGCCGCAGCCCTCAACTCACAAACCCCTGACATATTATAATATGTGGGTAATTAACATTCCCACGGGGCTTGAGGACGAGAGGGGTTTCAACATCCAGCTTTATTCATTTACAACATACATAGGTACTTACATACTTACTCACAATGTCGTGTAAATAATATACGAGGGTCAGTCATAAAACATTGCCTTCAATTTATTTTCTCATTTTAATTGTAAGAATTTAAAATGCAATCACACATATTAAAAACCACACTATTGACGATTAATTTGTCAATTTTCAATATAATATCCGTCCATATTCACAGTTTTTAATAAGGGCATATATATACAGGGTGTTAAGGTACGCACTTGAGTTACTTTAACCAGTAATTCCTAACATTATTTGGAGTAAAAAATGTAAATGAAATTTTGGTCTCCGGTGACTTTTTTTATGTCAATTTTTTTTTTTTTTTTAATATTTTTTCTTCAAAATCAAACAAAAAAAAATTTCTTTCACATGAACTTATTGGTCACTCAGTCGAGTTACCGCCCCACCACTTACCCCGCCCCCAACTACCCAACACCTACTATTATTTATGTTTTTGTAGAAAAAAAAAAAAAAAAAAACATCAAAAATGTCACCGGAGACCAAAATTTCATTTACATTTTTTACTTCAAATAATGTCAGGAATCACTGGTTAAAGTAACTCAAGCACGTACCTTAACACCCTTTATATTCCAGTGTGGTAAAAAGCACAGTCCATTTTTCTATATAAGACTTTGACGAACGGACGTTTTCACGGCCTGAAAATTTTCAAAGTGATTCTTACGAGCTTCACATTACATTGCCTTTACTGAGGGAGATAATGCGTTACAATTCATCTGTAGTTATCCGGCGGTCACCATGAATGATGTCATCGACTCGCTGAATGTTTCGTGGAAACACTGCACTCAACTACCGCTACGTATTTCGTCAGCCAACGGCGTTTGTCCTTCAGCTTCGTTACAGCGATGAATCCATCTTCTAACAGTGCTGATATTCACTGTTGCATCACCGTACACATTTTTTAGTCCTTCATGATTACGAAGATTTCACCTTTGTAGATGAATGAGGGAATACATGTTAGAGGGAGATTAATGTAGTTGCATCATTATATTCTTATTGTCAACATTATTATTAAAGATGGACCCAAGAACTTTGTCAAGGGACAGCCATTATTTCGGTTTACATTATAATACACTGTGAACATGTTATATTTATTGTAAATAATATGAATACCTTTATAAACAAAAAATGCTTTTTCTTGGTAAGTATTAAAATTGATTGCGTCACTGTCATCCATCGCCTGTCCACAGTCGGGTGAGTTGAGTTGTCCAAGTGATTCCAGTTTGATGGTTTATTGAGTGCTCTTATATAACTCGTGGCTTCCGCTCAAACAAACCCTGGAAGAACGAATCCGCAGTTTTATTTCCGGAAATAAGGACATCTCTAATACAATAAACGAATCGGGTCACCGAAATAAAACAAACATCGTATTGATGCGGAAGATGTGGAACAAGGATGAAATCAATGGATTTGTTGAAAATATAATAAAATTTTAAAAAATTATCATTAAGCATTTAAAAAAGTTTTCAATTTTTTTGATCGTTAGTATAAAATGTGAAGTGCATAAGGAAACATATTAAATGCTAATAGTCCGAAAAGAATCGAAGGCACATTGCAGGATTTATTCGCCTTACTGAGTTGTCATTAATGCCAGGCTTTGACGGCCGGCACAGTCCAGCGGTAGGGCGTTAGACTCCCGTTCCGAAGGCCGCGGGTTTGAACCCGGCGTGCGCAAATAAATTTTATTTAATTGATTTGTGTTATTTCACATAAAATAATATATAGTATATTTGCAGCACGTTCCAGAGTGGAAAATACTCATAGTATCGCCCTGGTGTAAGACCACCATTCAGAATTGAAACGTTGCTTGAAATGGCTTTAGCCGTGTTTAGTGACTAGATCTGAATAGCCAGGTACTTCCCCATCTTCCTCTTCCTCGTCTCCTTCCCTTCCCCACTTACCTTCAGCCTCATAACATACCCCAATTGGGGATGCCATAGTCTCACTGGCTCCAGACGGGAGCAGTTGGGACTCTTGTGAGATATTCACAATAAAAAATTAAAATAAATGCCAAATCTTCATATATCTTATACCCACTGAACAAATGCAAAGACATTCTAAGTATGGGGTATTTTCACACATTATGAGTACCGATAAAAATTTGATAAAGATTTAAAGTTTATTTTTTTTGATTTTGATCACTGTACTAGAAATGTGCACTTGTAATATTTTCATTCATAATTATTGATTTGAAAAACAGCACATTTTTAAAAGGTTCCAGCTGGTTACAACGTCATTATGAGATAGAAAACCACCAATGTTGCCAGGCCTGACCTTAACGCCGCTGAATTCACGAATAAAAACTAACATGTCGTTTTGGCGGCAAATCGAAAGTAGCACATTTTCAATCGTTGTAGAAAATTTATTCGTGAACATAAAAATAAAACAACTTCCATATCGTAATTCTTTCGATAAATTTTTCTAAAAAAAAAAAATCAAAATATCCTATTAATACAATACATCGCTCCTAGATAAGTATGAAAAGCGACTTTTTTGCAACAGACATTCAGAAATTCAAAAACTAAATCATAAAATTTTCATTGTCTGCCTTTGTCAAGAGGTATCCACACGTTGTTTAATTATTAACTTTTAATTATTAGTCTTCCTTGTTTTCATTAAAATTTATGAACATTATATAGTAAAAATACCAAATACCAGTAATTTTCAATAAAATATAAAAACTTTAAATTTGAAAAAAATTACATGTTATGCCCTAAAGTGATAAAAATGTGGTTAATTAACGAAAACTCCATGTATCTTTAAATATGTTGAATTGATTATCTTAATGTAGCTGCCTATATATCTTATTATTAGGCATGTACATTAAGGTGGGTCATTTAAAAAAAAGTGTTAATTTCAAATTCTAAGACCGATAAAAGGGTGCCAAATGGGTTCAAAACGACGTGTTTAAAATTTTAAAATTTTCTGATACGATCTTCTTCCTCCGGATTCACTACAAAGTTTTGAAAATTTTAAATTTTAGAGGTTATTTCTAGTGTGTATAAAAGTTACTATGAATCTTTTTAACCATATGTTTTGTAATCTTCCGTAGCAAATGTAGAATATATTTACGAAATCATTTACAAAAATTCCCAGTTTTGATTATTAGAGGCGTGAGGTGAGAGCAAGGGGAGCACCAATTGCACTAATACCGGAGAAAAAATGGAAGAATTCCGCCGCAAAAGTAAAGTGCTGTTTGATATTTCGTCTTGCAAATACAATGATTTCAGTAAATGTGACTGTCCTAGAGATCAACAAATACCTGTAAATGAATAGTTTCATTACTGACCAACGTACTACACGAAAAATGCTAATAGGAAACGTGGATATCGCTTCAACAAAACAAATGAAAACTGCGTTGAAGGGAAACTTTTGAAGTAAAAATCCTTGTGCCCGTCTAAAACGGAAAGCACAGGTAAGCCAACTACCTCTCTACTCGATATTTCCACGTCTTCTGCATCAAATGAATCCGATTGTTACGATGTTTTCAAACCTAATGTTGTACCTCAAACGCTTCAAAAGCAGGCCGCGGTCAATATTGATCATCCCACACTGTCTAAAACTTGTGATAGATATGGAGTGTCGGATAAGAGTGTCGGCAGCGGCAGCCATCGCCTTAGCAGTTCTGTATGACATCAAGTCTAATATTCCAGTTATTGACAAGAGTAAACTTCGCAGAGAACGAAAGAAAACAAGAGGAAATATTAAGGGCACAACACATAGTTTTATAAAAACCCATAATATATTTTGATGGCCGAAAATATAAAACATTAATAATCAGGGAAAGGGAGGGGACGCAATTCAGAGAATGACGCATTAAAGAGTAATATAAGAGTATATAGATTATAATTAATTATATTATATATGATTATAGATTATAGATTAATTATATATTATAATTAAAGAGTATATAGTTTCATTGATAAAAGAGCCTGACTCAATATATATTTAGGTTTTATTGCACCAAACTTTAACACGTCTAAAGTTATAAACCATTGCAATGGATAATTTGCTTCCTTCACATGAACGAGTTACCATTTGTTCGCACATCTTGACGGTAAGACATCTGGACCTCAAACACGTTCAGGCACAATAGGACTAGCTTTGGAAAACTGTGAAAAATAGCCTATGGTTCATTTTCAGAAAATTGACGGAGAGTTGAATGAATTATTTATTAAAGACGCGGATACAGATCAGTTATAGTTGTATAAAATAGTATCTGCAGTTACGGTTGGGGGAATTACCTGAAGATTTATGACATAAATCTCCTGGAAAAATGTCTCATGCCAAATAGCTTGCGTGTGCTAACCGAATTCTTCGTCTTTATATTTCAACGGAAGCTCCTTCAGAGAATCTTATTATTTTAGAAACGTACGTTGTTAAAGTGTATTCCCGGCTTGGTTCAGCATTAAAACTCATACCACCTATAAAGATGGAGCACATCACCTGTATTAGTTAATTTCAGCGCCTAGATACTTATCAGCTGAACTAAACAACTATAATTGATCCAGTTATAGAAAGAAACAGATACTTCGCACACCCCGAAAATTTGTTGCTTGCAATGTTGACTGACCCTCTCACAAGGAAATCCGAGAATTAGCTGCGCGTCGTGTTCTAAAAGCACGCAGTAAGGAACTAATTAAAACAGGGCTGTTCCAACTTCCAAACATAAACCTCGATCCATCATATTATTTGGAAGCCAAATGTAACCGAACCCCCAATACTGAAGAATATATCGGATGAAGATCTTCAATTATTTGTAAATCATGGGAGAGAAGGTACATTGCCTTTTCTGCGTCTGCCATGTCATACTCAAGCAGTTGAAAGATGTGTGACGACTGTTGTTGAAGCCTTGACTACTTTATGTATGAAGTCTGCAAGAGAAGGTGAAGATTGATTCTCGCAAAATAATGCCGAAATTTGAGAGTAAGAAGGATTTTGCTGGTATTTGAATACACTACCTTGAGATAATTTGAATTATATTCATATATGTTTTTAGTAAATAATTCGAAACATTCCCTCTATTTTGCGTTTTATTGAAAAATAGTTCATTTTTATTTGTTTATCTAATATTTTTTTAAGATTTAACAAGGGTGGGTTTTTCTCTAATATGTGAAATTTCAAAGTCAATCCGGAGGAAGAAGATGATATCCAAATATTGTTAAAAAAATTACATGATTTTTCATCGTCATTTAACACCCTTTTATCACTATTAGACAAATCAAAACAAGAAAAAAAAATTCCCCATACATTCGTGACCCACCTTAATGTACATTGAAATATCTTATAGATGTAATTCAAATAATCTAATATTATTATGTGATCTATCCTAATGTGTCCTGAAAGCTATATAATATGTATTAACAAATATTTCCTTATGTATAATATTAAGAGTGATAAATTGTAGAACCTACAGACAAGCTGCCATATGACAGCTTTGTGGGACTACCCTTATTTTGTACAAATGTATTTTTGATAAATAAAAAAAAAATAAAAAAATAGAACTTTGTCCGGAAAACGTCAATTATTAAATAATATACTACGTTTCACTACATAGTTAATTCTTTCTCTTATGGTTTCCTGGTTGTGGAAAAACTTTCAAAATTGTAAACAAAAATATGTTTAGATCTACCGATTCGTCCCAATTAATGTTTTTTATATTTTATTTTATTGGGATTATTTATCGTTTCTTCCGAATATCTTACATCATCCCCGTAGCTTTTAAAAACTTTCAAGCAATGGCGATGGGCAAAATCAGAACAGTTTCACAAATAGACATTTTACTGAAAGGCAAGAATTGCACCGGGCGGGTAACTGAATAAGTTTGTTGTTGCAATTTTCAAGTGGGACGCCTGGATTTTATGGGACCGAGTAATGAAGCCACACAATACTTTATTGTATTTGTGTCTTAATAAGGTAATGGAATGTACACTTTTATTTTATTTTTCCTTTGAGAGGAAGCCACAGTATTGGGTTGTGCTTGACACTGGCGTTTGTCCTTATTACCAGGGAAACAATTGGAGCGCTGCTCTGGAAAATTTGAAAGTACAAATTTTAATAAGTTTGTTGTTGCAATTTTCAAGTGAGACTCCTGGATTTTATGGGACCGAGTAATGAAGCCACACAATACTTTATTAATAAGGTAATGGAATGTACACTTTTATTTTATTTTTCCTTTGAGAGGAAGTCACAGTATTGGGTTGTGCTTGACACTGGCGTTTGTCCTTATTACCAGGGAAACAATTGGAGCGCTGCTGTGGAAAATTTGAAAGTATAAATTTTAATAAGTTTGTTGTTGCAATTTTCAAGTGAGACTCCTGGATTTTATGGGACCGAGTAACGAAGCCACAAAATACTTTATTGTATTTATGTCTTAATAAGGTAATGGAATGTACACTTTTATTTTATTTTTCCTTTGAGAGGAAGCCACAGTATTGGGTTGTGCTTGACAGTGGCGTCTGTCCTTATTATCAGGGAAACATTTGGAGCGCTGCTGTGGAAAATTTGAAAGTACAAATTTTAATAATTTATTTTGAAAGAAAATACAATTTTTTATCAAATCATTCGTTTAAATATAGGTCGTTGGTAAAAAAAAAATAGTAACAGAAGTATATCTAATATAGACCAATTTAAAGGAAAACTGACCCCAATTTACATAAGCATTTAGATTCCTAGGCGCTTAAAGAAATTAATGATTTGCTGGATAACCAACACCTCTGCCATAGGTCACCCAAGTAATTCGCTACGTTTGGTGACTTAGCAGGGGTGCTCGGGTTCATGGGGTGAGGTTTGTCTGGGTCTGGGTCTGCCCGTAGAACGGGAGATACATGGTTGATAGAGACCTATCGGATGGATTATAATGGATTCGTTCGTCCGTCACTCCTGGACGCACTGACCCCCATATTCCTAGCCACCCCTCATACCTTTTTCCATCCCAAAAATTTCTTTTCCTTTACTTCTTTTCCTAAAAATATCCCTCCACACAGCATCCCCAAAGATGACATAGGCCCCGAGGGGAATTATTTTCTTCAAGGCCTCCTGTGTGGAGATATTGTAAAAAAAAATGCCCACTATTTCAAATGGACGCATATTACGAAAAATAAAACATTTTACCTTTCCATAATTTTAAGAGGAAATGTATTATTTTGTAATGTTGGTGTTTGTACGATTATTCGCTAAAAAACGATAATATTAGATATAATATTTAATATATATAATATATATATAATATAGAAATACCAACCTTCAGGAGAAAGTGTATAAATATTGTATAAACAGGAATAACTTCAACTAAAAGTAGAGCATTAAATCTAAATTGTAATAATTTTCTATCGTATTACGATAATTTTATTAAATCAATTATTATTATGTTTTGTAGCGTTGTTTTTATTTGAAAGTCTAAAGATTAAAACTATAGCCTTTTCAGAAAAGAAAATAAGACGTCGTTTGATGTAAAAATAGGTCAGAAGGAGTTAAGACGGCATTTTATTGGTCGCGGTGTGGCGGATCTGTCTGTCGTTAAATTCCAACTGAAAAAGTGGCATTTTACAGCAAATCCCCAAACGGTACTTTGGCTGATGGGAAACCGTAATCCACAACTTAAAGCGATGGGAATGTAAGACGCCTCCGAAATACTAATGCAATGAAAGAAAAGCTTACAGATTTACTTACTTTCTCAGGCCATAGTCATGGGGAAGTAATCACCGGGCAAATGAGATTATTTACGTAATCGTTTGAATTTCTGATTTTAGAAGCTGTATAAGTTATTCAGGGCAGAATGCGGGTCTCCTATGTTGAGGAGATGATTGGGCCTCCGGATGGAAGAGGAGATACCGGTGTGTCGTGATATCTCCGTGCGTGCTGGTCGGAATAATGAACGCTGGAGGATAATTGATGATGTGATGTATTTACAATATTTACATTGTGCACTATATACACAAATGAAGAGTATTTACAATCGTAGTAATATTATCCCGACCGAACCGCAGATTACGTAGTTGTGTTGCTAGGCCCTTGGCTTGCCGCCGTGAAGACTGAGTGAGAATGACTGCCTGGAGTTGGCTTGCTCGAGCCCTTATATAGGGCCGAGCCTGGTACGAGAACGGCAGGCGAAATCGTGCACACGCTGGAAGATTTTCGATATTGCAGCGCAGCGCTATGTATGGTGTATCGTAGAACCGAGCTCTTTCCAGAAGGTGGTCAGTAGGCGCGCAGTACTAGGTAGGCCGCTACGTAAGTAGGTGGAACCGCTACAGTTACCTTTGTGTATGATAATAATATACTAATGGTCAAAACTCAAACATCACATCTTGAAGATAGTATCAATATATGCAGATTTGGGGAATCTATTTAACTTCACGGAAAGTAGGTACAAGAAGGCTAAGCCATCGCATCTTTTTTATCAAAATTAAATTAACCTGTTTTGTAAGTCTTCGTATCTCTTACTTCTGGAGCCATATTCATTTTATGCTTTCTGATATCATTGTACGACTTAATGTCACATTTAAAAATGTATTTATTAATAAAAGGGTGGGCAGAGAAATAAAACAATAAAACTATATCCATCAAATAAACTTAAAATAAATAAAAAAAGATTTATAAGAAATCTCAATAATTCCGGACACATATATAAGATACTTTATCATCCTACTTTCCCATTTCCAGTGAATATTTCCCATACTCTCAATTCAAGATCAAAGTGAAAAACGTACGAGTATTATAAGATACCTTGTAGGAAGAACGTTGATACCCTATTTCAAATGCCTAGCTCTTCCAGAATGTATTGATTAGTCCATGGAAACCTGAGCAATTTTTTTCTAGAACGAAGTTATGAGGTCGTCTTACCGTTTACTTTCGATTGCTAAAAATGTCCATGTTTTCATATCGTATCGAAATATTGAATAATAATACAAGCTTGTTTAATAATTAAGTAGTGAAAAAAACCCTGAGTCAACTAAAATACGAAATATCGGAAACACTATACTTTAACGACTTTTAATAAAATTTAAAGAAAACAGATATGGGAATGCTTCAGAAACATTTATATATATATATATTTTTTTACATTAACTCCACAGTCCACACAGGAGGCTCTGAGGAAAATAATTTCCCTCAGGGCCTATGTCATCTTTGAAGATGCTGTGAGGAGGGTCTTTTTGAGGAGAGGAAGGAGTGAACGTGGGTCTTGAAGAGACCCATGTTATAGGAAAGAGGAAACACAGAGGCCGGCAAAACGTTCCACAGCCGAGCTGTTGAACACAAGAACGTGTCGTAGAAGCGTCCCGTTCTCATGTGTCAAACATCCACTGTGTACATATGTTGGGCACGCGTTTTGCGTGTTTCCCGACTATGCACCGGTGCCGAGGGGATCAATGACTCTAGCTCCTCGGAGCATCTTCCATTGAAATACCGGTAGAACAAGGATAGAATTCCCACCCGACGCCTGTGCTCTTAAGATTGCAATCCGTTTGTTAAGACACCCGTTTCTGCACAGAGTCGAGGGTGTTTTTCAGGTACATCGGGTCACCAGACCAGAGATGGCTGCCAAATTCAACCGTGGGGCGCACTTGCGATTTGTACAGGGTTAGCAGTTGTGTACTATTAAGTATCTGCGGGCCCTGTACAATATGCATTCAAAGAAGGCACATCTAATAAAAATAAAGCATTTTTTTATCATTATGGATAAAATATAAATTATATCCTCTGAAGGTGGCTTCACCACAGTTTTTTAATGCATTCAGAAGGTAAAATAGCTGTTACGCATAATAACAACTAATCAGCTGAACTTGTTTGTAAAATAACTTTTTTTGGTTATAATATAATGCATACTAATATTATTGAATACATAAAAAAAAACTTAAAAATAATATTGGGTTCTTCAAATTAAACTTGATAACAATAAATAAATCGCACGAACAGATATTTTTGGAAATATTAATGTGAAAAACGAAAGCCTACAATTTTATGAAAATTAAAGACGTCATAAAAGACAAGTGGAAGTAAGGGGAGCTCGCTGACTTTTGAACAGAAATAAAGTGAAACCTTGACCCAAATAAAGGACGAGAAAAGAATATAAATGGTGAAATAATCTTGTTTACCGGCCATCAAAAGGACCGGGCCCCTCGCGAACCTAATAAAAAGAGTCATTCCGAACTGGAAGAAAAAATAATAGTCATAAAAATATACAACTCAATTTGAAACTTTCTATTCTTTGGCAAGGTTGAGATAAACATTTGTCATTGATTAACTAACAGATTAGCTTTGCAAAAAATTAACTGGGATTGAAATCTAAATTTTAGTACTTTGTACGACAGTGTTTGTGGCTTAAGATAAAACCCGGTGGTGGAGAAATTTGAAAAATAGATTTTACTAAATTGTTGCTGTCACTGTTGCTCTTACTCCACCGGATATTGAGCGAAAGGGACAATGTACCTCGGGCTACTAATACCTAACTAAAATCGAGGTTTTGTTTTCCCCACTTTTCTCCTCCAAAAGTGGACCGATTTTCAATTTTTTTACCAACTACATAAGAAAAAACTATACTATGTCTGTACGTTTTGCTTTTTTTTAAAAAACATTGTCTAGTTTGTATATTGAACGTCTTTTGACGGCATTTAAACCAGTCAATTTTATTGAATTTTGGAAGGTCATAACTTCTTTAAAAAGTAACTTACCAAAAAAAACAATAAGTACCGACACGCTAGTAGTTGATATCTATTTCATGTAAAAACAATTTTTTCTCTAGGGTTAAAATCCAGAGAGATAAATAGGGAATACGTTTGTATGGAAAAATCACCGCTGCGTATCCCCTTAATACCAAACTTAGTATAATCTGGTGAAAATGGGTTCGATTCAGAATTACATAACTGTGGATATTTATTATTAAGGTGAAACATTACTAGGACAATTAGATCGCTGAGAAATAATTTGGATGCTTTAATTAAATACTGCGAGTAGAAGACATATTTGCCGAAATAATAGAGATTTTTTTGATTAGTCTTTTTATAAGTACAGAAAAAATAAAGTATCAAACCTATAAAAACTGATTTAAAGTTCAAAATCTCTTACTTACGAATCTTACTTTCGGTTATGGTTTTATTGTACAAAGTGGAAAATTAAATTCTTTAGAAAATGATCGTAAAACATTTACATACTTATGACCGAGCTTCGCAACATAAAATAAAACACGCTTTTTGGTGATGTTTTTTTCGTGAATAAATCAAAGCTGGCGGCCAATGTTAAGAGGAAATTAAACCTAATCTTACCTCTCACGGTCTCAACTTACTTACTTAAAATTATATAAAAAAAAAAATGCGTCGAATCAGTTTGAGGTTTACACGCGCAGGTACACTTTACTATAATATTCGATGTGTTAATGATTTATTGATTGAAACATATTGTGCAAATCTTATCTTATCTTACTAATATTATAAACGCGAAAGTTTGTATGGATGTATGTATGTTTGTTATTCTTTAAATCGTAATTTAAGTAATGGATTTTAATGAAACTTTACAATTATATAGCTCATGCATCAGAATAACGTATAGGCTATAATTTATAAAGCTAGCTATTTATTTTCAATAATTGAAAATAATAATTATTGTTTAATAGAAAACGTCAAAATTTGAGAATGACATTTTGCAAAACAATGATTGTTAAATCAAAATTCTATTTTGAAAAATATTTAAATTAGTGAATTTATTTGAAGTACTCGGCCTAATACTTTGAATCGAATCAAGAATTATAAATATTTTAAATAAATACTTTAAGAATTTTGGTATAAACGTGGATGGGACCTAGGAAAAGAAACTAGATTACTTGAAGTACCTACTAATTGTACGCAGACGAAGTCGCGGGCAGAAGCTTGTCCTTTACAATATGGTCGCTAGATTTTCACAAGGAAGAATCCATTCGTTATAGCAATGCTATTGTTAAGCGATATTTGAATTAAACGAAATGTACTAGGTACACACTTCTAAGATGATATTTGTATCGTATCTTATATTCAATATAATCGTAGTACCTATACGAACAGAGAGATTATGTTCGCTTGAATACCAAGATTCCGTGGATTCCGTGTATGCCGTGAATTCCGTCGATTTCTAGAATCAATAATGCAGATTTGAAAGCAAAGGAAGTCGTGGTAGGAAGTCTTTATTGCAGAAAATATCATGACAAGCTCATGAGAGGATCGATGATACCCAACTTTTAAGAGGTGGTAATGGGTACCGCCGCACGGTGGACGGAATGCAGAAAAAACACGAATTAATTGTTTGCGGGCTAAATATTGATGCCATTTTTTTGTTGTTGATCTTATTAATGAATTATAACTATTTTGAAGTAAAAATTATAATTTACTCTTGCGTAAAAATTTACAACAACAAAATAATACATTTTGAAGATATAAAAAATATCTAGGAAAATAAAACATATTAATTTTAAACTTTACATATTATAATTCAGATCTATGAACACAAAAATAGAAAAATGGTAGAAAATCTAAGTGCTTAAGGTGTCTCCGTTGTCATCAGAGTCTAAATCATCACTCAAATTTCCAGAATCATTGGACGGAATTCTTAGTAGACTTAAAACTTCCGTAGGTAACACAGAACTTTTTTTTTATTAAGTGGTCGAATAGAGGAAATTACAGGGTCTGATGAGATTAACAAATTATTGAATATATCTTGATTGGTGCTGGTTCTGGAAACTTTTCGGCTATGGTGTTCTCGGTAGTACCTTATCTCTTTATGCCTCGATTCTTGTAAATTTCCAATTGGGAGTAAAACTAATTTCATTACTGTCGCACCATGTGTTAGGATTTTATGAACACTTGTCAGCATGGGGTACCAATTATATAGACGTACATAAAGCCAGGCAGTGTCTAAAGCATATTGTTCGCAACCATTTTCGTCGATGACATATCCACTTATATCCACTGGACATTACTATAAAATTCGCATCGATACCTGTTATTTCCGAAGACAGAATATGATTGTTAAAAAATCGATGGGCAGTATTGACATCATTGGTACTACCGAAGCCCTGCTTTGGCATATCTACCAGTACGATATTTTTTTCTCTGAACTCATTAATAATGTTTCTCTTTCTTGATCCAACTTTTAGTTAATTTTCTTGTCCACGGACTTGCCATGATTTAATTTCGAGACGATATGAAATGTGCAATAGACATTCAAAAAATCTAATTTGTGCATGCAACGTTGACAGACCAAATGCAACTTCTAACCCCGCATTCTAGATTTACAACTTTACTGAGATCATTCATGTATTTGGGCCTGGCTTTAGATAAATAGCACATTTGTGTCCAGTTATTGTTTGTCAGTGAGTTGCAAACCTTCAAAATGTTCGAACCTACCACTATGTGGTATTTTTGTATTATATAATTAATTAAAAACTCATTTGATTCCACGGAAGTGGCATTTAATATACCCCGTTCTTTTAATGCCTCGAATAATTCTCCCCGGGGAATGCATATAGACCTTCCTGAAAATAACAAAATTGTTCAAGGAAGGACAAAAAAGGAACACAATTTATATATGACATAAAAGGTGAGACTTTAGTCTACAATACTTATATACTCACAAATGGGAACAAATGATGTTTTGTTTCTAAACGCTAAATGAAATAAGCATTTTAACAGCAAAAAAATACAAAAATAGCAGAAAATTAGATGTCAGTTCAAATCTCACATACATGTGATATTGATTTATAGTTTAGTAAATTAAATAAAGAATACATTGAGAAACATTAGTCGTAACAAGATTTTGTAAATATATCCAAACGTCACTCAATACACAACCGTCTCTGCTCATGCGTAGGAGCGAACTGAAAAAAGCTATGCCAAACATCCAATTTACGACACACTTTGCGGCGTTGCCAAACTTTTATCAAGCTCTATTGACATATTTAAATAAACACATAAAATGCAGAAACTATTTTGCTATACTAAAAAAAATAAATGTATTTAAAATTATAACGTTTGCAAAAACCACTTAATTCGGGTTTTTTCTCCATTCCGTCCATAGTGCGCCGCCCCGGGAACCATTTATTGGATAACCAACCATAGGTATAACATATAACCAACCTCTGCCATAGGTCACCCCAAGTGTTTCTGTGCGTTTGGTGATTTAGCAGGGGTGCCCGTGTTTATGGGGTGAGGTTTGTCTAGATCTTGGCGGTGGATGTTCTGAACATACCGAATCCCAGATTCCTTCCCAAACCTTATACCCTTTACCTTCTCAGAACTTCCTCTCCTTCCTTCCCTTAAAAATACCCTCCACACAGCATCCCCAAAGATGACATATGACCTGAGGGAAATTATTTTATTCAGGGCCTCTGTGTGGAGCTGATGTAAAAAAAACGAGATAATTAAAAAGGTACGCAATTTAATATTTCTAATTGCAAGTTGAATTCCGGTTTGACCGGTCAGTAGTTGAATGGGCATCGCGTTTGGGTCCCACCCAGGCGTTCCGTGTTCGATTCCTCGGCTGGCTAAGTCCTCCATCACAACACAAGCAACATCTTACGCTTAGTGTGGTAGTAGTAGGAGATTTTCCAATGTTGTTGGGTTATTTGTAACCCGGGAATGTTTGCTTTTATTTTTATTCTCATCCGATAGGTTCGCCAGTGTGTTTCACGTGCGTCGTTAATAAAAATAAAAAAGCCTGTTTTATTTCGTAGATGTTTTCACCATCATGAAATCAATTCCAATGACACATGGTTATGGTTACGTAGCACGGCTGATGGATGTAGGATTTATAAATAATATCGGTAACTTGTCATCGTTCCTGATCACGACAGCAGATCACCAACGAACAAACAACAGTTCACGTTAAATAAATTAAGAATACTTAGTCGATGTGATTAGTTGTTTGTTTGTAAGTTGTTTGCAGTCACGCTTGGGAACGATGTTAAGTTACCGACATTATCGATCCACCGTGCTAGATACCCAGAAAAGTCGTCTTAAGAAAAAAACACCTTTTTGTTATTAATTTGTCAATGGGGGTAAAACAGGATAACTTGAGAATAATATTGTCTGGTGGTTAACTTGTATCATTCGGTTAATAACTGAAAACTTGAATATTAACTTTGAAATTTGATGAATTGTTTGAATTCCGTGAAATAATCTATCCTGAATATACCTAATATTAATAACACACAGTACCTATGTATAAGACCATTAACCGCTCAAAATATCTCCTCTTCGCTGATGATATCAAACTTTTCAGAGCTATTAAAAGTTACATAGATTCCATTATTCTACAGAATGATCTTGATTCTCTTGTCAAATGGTCGGAACTGAACAAATTACCCTTCAGCATCCAGAAGTGCAATGTCGTTACATTTACAAGATCCAAAAATACATTTCTATTCCCCTACCAGATTAATAAAAATATATTAACACGGAAAAATGAGATTAGAGACCTTGGCGTGATTTTTGAAGCAAATCTCTCTTTCAAATCCCACATATTTGACATTGTCTCCCGCGCCAACAAAATGCTTGGATTTGTTCTTCGTAATGCGAGATCATTTACTAATGGAATTGCAATACGTCGAACATATGAAGCACTTGTTCGTAGCATCCTGGAATATAGTTCCATTATTTGGGCCCCTTCTGAACAAAACCATATCCTAGAAATAGAAAAAGTACAAAAAAGATTTTTGCGTTACCTGTATATGAGAGAATATACGTACTATCCATTCCTTTATCCATCCTTGTTCTTAACAGGGATGCTCGATTTCAACACCTTAGAAGCCCGCAGAAAAATATTTTTAGGTAAACACTTTTTTAAGCTAATCTCTGGTATCATACTCAATCCGCCTATATTAAAAGAGGTTAATTTTTACGTCCCTAACAAGTATACTCGTGGTAAATCCCATGCACTTTTTTATGCTCCGAAAGTGAGGACTTCTACATATCAGAACGCGCCAATAAACAGAGCGACTCAACTGCTTAACGATTCTGCAT
Organism: Limnephilus auricula; assembly: GCA_951813805.1. Taxonomy (NCBI): domain Eukaryota; kingdom Metazoa; phylum Arthropoda; class Insecta; order Trichoptera; family Limnephilidae; genus Limnephilus; species Limnephilus auricula. The sequence goes on along the minus strand of OX638397.1, from coordinate 17,225,701 downwards.
TGACCATCGACATTTTCAATGTCACTTACAGACAGTTCAGCAACTATCTTTTAGCAAATGTCACTAAGTAGTAAAACTGCCCTTGTGTACTTTGTAATCTATAATCTTCTCTATGATATATATTGGTGTATAACTGTTTTATAGAGAACATGAAAAAATAAATAAATAAATAAATAAATAAATAAGATCATCCGCTCATGGAGAAACTGAAACTTACTAAAACTAGCGGGTTGCTACGGTTTCTAACCAAAATTCTATCACAGCGCTACTCAATTTTACGATTTCAGTGATTATCTCAGCTTGTTTAACCATAGACGAGGATCAATTCAACTGCCAAATCAGTTTCTGTCGCTGTCATATTGGCGCTGGCGAATAAAAAAAATATAAAAAAAACTCGAAAACTGACAACGCGCAACCATGACAACCAAACAAACTGGCAACGGCCAGCCGCGGCAACTAGCACGGCTAGTTCCAAGTGACTGTTTGCGTTGCCGTTGACAATGGCTTTTGAGGAGTTGTGGTGTGGAATATTATACTGACATACACAGGATAGCGAGTTGAGTTGAAAACTGTTTTTTTTTCAGTTGCCCGTGAGCGGAAGCACTAAGCGCCTCCGCCCACTGAGGTAACTGAAAACTCTCAACTGCCAACTGTCTTTGTATGACAATGTGATGGCCCGCACACTTCACAATCACACAAAACCCCGTTGTCAATGGTAACGCAAGCGGTGACTCGCGACTGTCACAGCTGATTGCCCTGGGCGGCCATTGCTAGTTGCCAGCTGTCAGCTGATTGTTCTTAGTCTATGGTTAAACAAGCTTTTTGACCAATCAAGACAGAGAAAACAGTCGGTTTTAGTTGGTTTTCAGTTGCATCGTCAGCGGAGCGCCTAACACGTATTAAAGTTTGAAGTATTTTGCTCCTTAGAACAGGCAATCAGTCTAGCTAGGAACTAATAAAGACATAATTGCACCTTTACACATTTTATTACAATAAATTAATACAAAAATTCAATCGTACATAAATTCCACGTCCGACGTCTAGTAAAACTTTCTACTTTATGAAAAAAAATCAGTAACTGGCGTGATTATGCTCTTACACGTTCATTAGTATCCCAGCAATTGATTACGATGTTGAAGATGGTGCTTCTAATCCAAGAGTGATATGAAATACAGGAACGGACAGGGCTTAACGCAATTTAGTGTATTCTATCACGAGATTAGACAAAGTGGCCGCCATTAGCGGGTCAAGTAACGGGGTAATTATTAGAGCAACGCCCGCAATTGGTAGACCAGTGGCCAACGGGCAGGGGAAAGGGAAGGGGGAGAGGGCTAATAAAGCATTGTTAATATACTGAGCCGGCGGGCCTCATTAGAGGCCAGAGGCGTGGAAAACCGTTTTATCTCCCTAAAACACCTCGTTACTAAACTAAGAAGATGTAAAATATGTATTATAATAATTGGAGGACAGGTAAAACAACACCACATAATTAGACTGGGGACGATTGAAACACGTCATGATTGAAACGTCTCAATTTACCTGAAAACTATGATAACTAGAGTGTGACGCAACACTCTAAACTCCATCAGATCTCAAATATGATTTAAGATTTTCACGGTCAAAAGTATTTTTTTGTTGTTTATTTTTGGCACATCTTTGGCACATTATTCAACACATCTGCCCTGATAATGGACGCTGTAATGTTGTCCGAAACGTCGGCTAAAGAAGGATTTAGCGTAACACGGCATGATATCAATTTGGTAGGCGGGTATGGGTACCGCCGCCCTGAGAACCATTAATTGGATGACCAACACCTCTGCCACAGGTCACCCCAAGTGGTTCGCTACGTTTGGTGACTTAGCAGGGGTGCCCGGGTTCATGGGGTAAAGTTTGTCCGGGTCTTGGTGGCGGGTGTGTCGGCTCACCTTCTGCGTGGCGGGCCGGATTGGGAGATGCTGGTTGAGGGAGACCCTTTACAACCGGCTACCGCTGTCCGGGCCGCTCGGTAGTACAGGGGCCCGACCCTCAGGCTCACGACTGAGGGTGGGCTGCCCCATCAACGAGTGCAAAAACCCCGCCGTTGCTGTTGTGCCGGTTCGTGACCGGAGGGGACCCAGCAGCAGCGTTTGGGGCGCATTGGGCGACCTCTCCAGCCGGACTCTCCCGGCCCATCGCCTTGCACCGCAGTGGGTGGGATGGATTCATACGTCTATCACTCCTGGACACTCTGATCCCCAGCTTCCTACCCACCCCTCATACCTTTTCCTTCCCAGACCTCCTTATCCCCTCATATTTACTTTTTCTTTCTTTATAATTATAAAATCATGAACAACACAACGAATACAACTAATATCTTGACAGTGGCGAGTAGAAGGCGTCCCCGGTGCGGGCCTAAACTGTTGGTAAATTTTGCCAACATTCGCGGCCTGCACACAAATTTAAACCATGTACATCACCACCTTCTATCAATGCGTCCTAACCTTCTTTTCCTCTCTGAAACACAGATAGCTGAGCCTCCAGATGCCTCCTATCTGGACTGCCCGGGCTACGCCCTCGTTGGCAAGTTCAGACCCAAAGGAGGTGTCTGTCTCTATAGCCGATCTGACGTCAACTGTGTGCGTCTGTTGAATCTGGAAAAACCCAGATTCGACGTAATGTGGGTGCGCGTCAATCTTGCCAGTACGGCAAGATTCTACGCGTGTTTATACCGCTCACCGAACCTTAGCGAATCAGACACATCCGAGCTATTCAAACATTTGAGCGAGACTATTGATGACCTCTTGCCCCGCTACCCTTCGGCTGAGTTTGTGGTTCTGGGGGACTTCAACGTTCATAACGAACCATGGTTGAAGTTCTCAGGACCAACAGACTCAGCTGGCCGACAGGCGGAATCCTTTGCCCTTTGCCACGGATTGGAGCAGATGGTTCAGGAGCCTACAAGGGTTCCTGATGTCCAGACTCACCGCTCCAATCTGTTAGACCTATTTTTAACCACTGTGCCACACGGTTACAAGATTGAGGTCACAGCGCCTTTAGGATCGTCCGACCACTGCCTGGTGACGACCTCAATCCCTGTCAACTTCAGACCGCCAAAAGAAAGGCTGAAGAGAAAAGTGTGGCACTATAGGTCAGCAGACTGGTTCGGTCTGCGGGCTCATTTCAATGCTTTCCCGTGGTCAGCTGTCTGTTTTCGGAGTTCGGATCCCTCAAGATGTGCCCAGGAAATTGGTGAAGTCATTACATCCGCTATGGATGGCTTCATTCAATCCACTGTTAAAGAAACTGGTGTGGGCTCAAAGCCGTGGTTCAGTCGACAATGCTCCGAAGCAGTTCGGCGAAAAAACGCGGCTTACCGAGCCTACAACACATCTAGAACCTCCGAAAACAGAGCAGCATATAACAAATTGGCAAAGGAAAGCAAGAAGATCATAAATAGGTCAAAGTTCGAGCACGACCTGCAGATCAGCAAAAAGCTGGCTGCATGCCCGCATGGCAGCAGAGCCTTCTGGTCGCTTGCGGGCTCAATAGGTCGCAATTTCTGCAAATCCAGTCTGCCACCTCTTACCAGACCTGATGGCTCACTAGCAAATACCGCCACCGAAAAGGCTAACCTATTAGGAAAAATGTTTGCGGATAACTCAACCCTCGATGATCGGGGTGCAGTCCCGACGTCGGTCCCTCACTGCGGTTTCTATATGAAAAAGCTGAGGATCCGGCATCGGGATGTGCTCCAGGTTTTACGAGGGCTTGATGTTAATAAAGCTAGTGGGCCTGACGGAATCCCCGCCCTGGTATTGCGGAGGTGCGCTGCAGAAATAGCTCCGATTTTGACAAAGCTTTTCAAAATGTCCCTGAATTCTGGCTCTGTACCCTCTGGTTGGAAAAAAGCGGTCATCCATCCTATTCCAAAAAAGGGTGACCGCTCCAACCCGGCCAACTACCGTCCCATAGCGATCACATCAGTTCTATCCAAGGTGATGGAACGTGTGATCAACGACAAACTGCTCACATACCTCGAGAAGAACAAAATTATTAACGACCGTCAATACGGATTCCGGCGGAACCGCTCGTGCGGTGATCTTCTCGCGTATGTGACGCATGTTTGGGGGCGGTGCCTGGAACGTTTCGGTGAGACCCAAACGGTTGCGCTGGACATTTCCAAGGCCTTTGACCGGGTTTGGCACCGAGGACTTGTCAACAAACTGCCTTCTTACGGACTTCCCGCATCCTTGTGCAGGTGGATTGCCGACTTTTTGAGGGAGAGGTCGATTCAGACGGTTGCTGACGGTTTCACCTCTTCCTCGCATTCGATAAACGCTGGCGTCCCACAGGGATCGGTTCTGTCTCCGACTTTGTTTCTGTTGCACATCAATGACCTTTTGACATGTGCACCAATTCATTGTTACGCGGATGACAGTACAGTCCATGATAGCTTTTTGTTTGACAAGCCCCCAAAGGGTGCACAAATTCCAATGGCTCGGAGGGCTTTGAAGCAAAGAATGGACGCTTACCTCGAGAGTGTTTTCTCTTGGGGTAAGAATAATCTCGTCGAATTCAATGTATCAAAGACCCAATCATGTCTGATTACGTCTAAAAGGGATCGAAATGACTATCTAGTCTCCTTCAACGGTAGCATTCTTCCGAACAGGTCTTCCATTGATATGCTCGGTGTAACTCTAAGTGACCAGCTCAGATATGGGGGCTCCATCGAGGCCAGAGTTAAGTTAGCCTCTCAGAAACTGGGCGTACTGTACAGGGCCCGCAGATACTTTAATAGTACACAACTGCTAACCCTGTACAAATCGCAAGTGCGCCCCACGGTTGAATTTGGCAGCCACCTCTGGTCTGGAGCCCCAAAGTACCTGAAAAACACCCTCGACTCTGTGCAGAAACGGGCGGTCCGTTTGATAGATTCTCCCGTCTTAACAAACGGATTGCAATCTTTAGAGCACAGGCGTTGGGTAGGAATGCTTTCCTTGTTCTACCGGTATTTCAATGGAAGATGCTCCGAGGAACTAGCCTCATTGATCCCCTCGGCACCGGTGCATAGTCGGGAAACACGCCAAACGCTCGCCCAACATATGTACACGGTTGACATTTGTCACATGAGAACGGGACGCTTCTACGACTCGTTCTTGTGTTCAACAGCTCGGCTGTGGAACGATTTGCCGGCCTCTGTGTTTCCTCCTTCCTATAACATGGGTCTCTTCAAGACCCACGTTCACTCCTTCCTCTCCTCAAAAAGACCCTCCTCACAGCATCTTCAAAGATGACATAGGCCCTGAGGGAAATTATTTTCCTCAGGGCCTCCTGTGTGAAAATAATGTAAAAAAAAAAAAAAAATATCTTAAAAATAAACAACAAAAACCCATCAGATCTGTTGGGACCTGTCGTCATTAGCGGACTAGTCGTCGAGTGACACAATAGTGCATAGGAGACATTATTGGATTTCTAGCTCAAAAATAAATATTGAAGACAGTTTAGTTTATGTTATAACTCATTTTGCTTTTGCTTGACCAAACTTTTCATTCTATCTAATTTTTTTTATCTAATTTAGAGTATTTCTGTTGCATTTACGTGTTGCATTTACGTTCATATCTAACTGCTTATTTTTGACCTGGAAGTAGAAAATGCCACATGGAGACGTTTGAAACAACTTGTCAGATGATTGTTGGATGATTTCTGTTCTAGAATAATATCGCAGTAAAACTATGTCGATTATGCCAAATACTTATATTTAGTAGATCTAAAAGCACTTAAAAAACATACAATAAAAAATATTTTTCAACTGTATCATTTCAAGACATTCAACTTTATAGTTTTTAAAATATTTGTGATACATAATAATATAAATATATTATTAAAGTAATATCGAAGACATTTGATTTCGCAGTTACAAATCTGGAAATAAGTTAATTTTTTAACTTTACGACAATATCATATTATTTTTACGGTAATTAACGAACAAGTTTTTAAAATATATTAAATGTCTTCCTCATCCTGTGCGAATTTTATTACCAAAATCCCAACCTATATTAATTTGTCTCACTCTTTTCGATTTGTATCTCTTTCTGTCATTAATCACGTGTCTTCTTTGTTATTTTGTATTTCTTTCAATCGTTGTTTTATTATCTTATCTATATCTTATTACCGTTAGATAATATAATAAGCCATGAAGAAGCTTGTTAATATACTGCATATATAAGCAATAAAAAGTGGTCTATTATAAAGCGTATTTTTTATTTAATATTTAATGTCACACCCCAAAGTATTTGTATAAATCGAAAAAAAAAATTAACTATTAAATTTTTATTTTTAAAAGAGAGCGCTTTGCGATTTTTTTACTTTCATATCTTACAAATATTAGGTCCTGCCGATTCCTGGCAGCAGTTGGATAAAATGATTGTTATTTTTGCTGCAAATATCTGCAAGGAAACCGAGTGATAGCTCAACAACTCTCGACCCACTCAACGCTGAAACCAAAAAGAAAACCACTCGGAGGTTGAACACATAGTCAGATTTAATATTTCTAGGAAGCACTTCACCTCCTGCCTGAGACCAGACAGACGAGAAAAATCACGTACATACTAGGGAGAGACCCATACATAATATAAGACTTCGATAGTGCTTCGATCTCGGTGTGAAGCAATCCTCGAGTGTTTGCGTTGAGTGAATTCATCTCTTCGAACATTGCACTAGAGAACATAAAAAAAAAAAAAAATTTAAAGGACTTTATTTTATAATTGCAATAGTCAGGGGATCACCTGTCACTGGGTCGCATTAAATTACTACCAATTTTAAGAAACTATTGGCAACCTATTCCTTAAAAAAATATCATTATCAATATTATTAATATCCTTCCATTTCTCTATTTTATATACTATGATTTTATATATTTTTTAATTGCGTACTTTTAATATTCTTTCATACATATACGTGCTTTTTATGTTCTATACTTTTCGTAATTTTTCTATATTCTTTCATACTCTTTTATATTACCTTAAAGCCATTTACATTATTTTATATTATTTTGTATTCTTTAATATTTTTTCATATTATGTTAATTTATATTACTTTATATTCTTTCACATTCTTTTATAGTTCATATGTTAACGCACTCTAAAGAAAACTGACCACGACAACACGGGCATGTGCCTAGCGTGGTGGTCGTAAAATTCTCAAAACATGTATCTAGCAGTATTTATATATATTGCAAAATACAACCTATTCCATGTACCGCCTCTGGGCCAATAGATTAGCCCGACCTTTAGCCTAAAGTACTTATTTCTCTTTTATTTAAACTGTCGAATAACACTTTGTTCCAAGGTTGGAGTTACGAGTAGATGAACTAACTGTTGGCAAACTTTTTAAAACGAAACTTACAGTATTAGATATGAAATTAAACTTTTTTTTTCACTTTGTTCCACTTGTTTATTTACACCAGGACCGGTTTCGTCCTACTACGGACATTTTCAGACTGGTCTGAAAATGTCCGTAGTAGGACGAAACCGGTCCTGGTGTAAATAAACAAGTGGAACAAAGTGAAAAAATTGTTTAATTTCATATCTAATACAATGGAATTCCACCATGAATTAACAGTTAAAAAACTAGACTCATTAGAAACTTACAGTATCAGCACACTAAGTACTTTTATTGTATGCCTGAAGGAAAATAGCCCTAGCGCTCGTACTTTCATCGTAACAAAAAGGTTAAGATTCGTACATGATCAATCGGGAAACCGCAAATTAATTTTTTATATTCATTGCTGCATTAACTGTAAACCTCATTATCATAATTATTATATTATCAGTAAATGTACTTCATTACCCATATAATCTGCATACTTCACCCGCCATAACACAGGGACATCCCTAGCATGGCAGGCGAAATAACACAATATGTACACTATGTATTTTGTTTTTAATACTGTAAGGCTGTTGTCGCTCTAGAGGTCAATTAGATTTTCTTCTTCTTCGTTCCGCGACACCTTCTTTGGCAACCTCTGTATTACACCATAATTTATTTCAATTTACAAATGATAACCAATAAGGTTTCGCTTATCTCAAGCTTTGTTAGGGTTTCGTTAGAGTTTATAATTATATTAACTCAACTTAATATTAACACTATACAACTGCTAACCCTGTATAAATCACAAGTGCGCCCCACGGTTGAATTTGGCAGCCACCTCTGGTCTGGAGCCCCATAATACTTGACAAAAACCCTCGACACTGTGCAGAAACGGGCAGTCCGCTCGATATATTCCCCCGTCTTAACAAACGGATTGCAATATTTAGAGCACAGACGTCGGGTGGGAATGCTGTCCCTGTTTTACCGGTATTTCAATGGAAGGTGCACCGAGGAACTAGAATCATTGATACCCCCAAAACACGCAAAACGCTCAACATATGTACACGGTTGACATTTGTCACATGAGAACGGGTCGTTTCTACGACTGGTTCTTGAGTTCAACAGCTTGGCTGTGGAACGATTTGCCGGCCTCTGTGTTCCTCCTTCCTACAACATGGGTCTCTTCAAATACTCCTTCCTCTCCTCAAAAGGACCCTCCACATAACATAATTGTGGAGTTAATTTAAAAAAAAAACCTAATAAATTAGGCCCCGATGAAGATTGGAACCTATTTGTTTGTCGATTGTTAATTCAAATAAAAAGTGGTGAACCAATTTAATGTTACGGTGCTTTCAAGGTTTATTCATAAGAATTTCTCGTTTATAATCTGTTAGTATTTTCACACGTTTTCACACCAAGTCGGAGCTTTTAACCCTGACGCAAGTAATAACTAGTATTTTATGATGGCCTATTATTGTATAGATGTATTTCCTTCCAGAAGATGTACAATATTATTTTTATTTGTTGTTTTGTGTTTGGTCCTTAGAAGCCGTTATCAATGTAAATTTTTATTGCAGCTTGCCCAGTCAAGGGTGCACATTAGGCTAAACATAAAAGAAATGCAATTTTAAAATTCCTTTAAATTTAAGTCGTAGTATGCTGAGGTATAATTGTTTTATTATTTGTAGTTTAGAATCGTCGGCCTTTATGACATGACGGAATATTTCAAACAACAGGATTTTGTAGTTTTGTAAGTTAGTCTTGTTTTAGAATTACACTGGGAGGTACATGTTGTTACCTACTGCAGTGTAGAGATTTGGACTCTGACTGATAGGTACATGTGTACCTAAAGATTAGGGGAAATTAGACCTCTTTTCTTTGATCAGTTTGGTGATCGTGTGGATCACAACCAAAGGGTAAACTAGACCCTTTGGTTTTAGTAATTTGCTTATTAAAATAAATTGTTCCGAAGAAAAAGAAGAGTTTGGAGTTTGTTATCCTGCTGCCATCCATTTGCTGTCTTGTGTTCTCGTACCAAGATAGTCAGAACATATGTAATGTTCATATTTTAACATGATCATTTTTTTTTCCAAACATTGTGTCTCTGTATATATCATATCATACACTTACTATGTAAAAGCCCGTAAGGGTGTTAAAAATGAATAAATAAATAATAGTGTAATAATTTTAAAAAGGAAAAAAAATACTAATTTCTGTTGTGACTCCATATTTCTGTAAGTCAGGTTCAATGCGCTCTGGAACTTTTATTTTGAATTAGAATTTCAAAATTGGAGCTGATTATTTGGAGAATTCAGACAAGCAATAACCGATTTTGAAAAAAATTATTTTTAATTAAATATTGGAACTGCTTTGTCGAGAATTCATACTATCCGTCTTTAGGAAGCAGGTATGGGTACTGCCGTCACGGGAACCATTTATTTTTTAACATTTTTCTCTGCATAGGTTACCCCGAGGTCGCTTGGCGACTTAGAACGGGTACCCGGGTTCATCGGGTGAGGGGAGTTCTGCGTGGCGGGCCGGATAGGGAAAAGTCAGTTTAGGGACATCCTTTGACCACACCAGCTGCTCTCTTTCCTTAAAAAGACCTTCCACACACCCTAAGATGACGTATTATTTTCCTAAGGTGTAAAGCACATATTTAAAAAAATCCGTGATTTTTAACTGGTTTGCGCTAGTTATTTAATAAATACAAAAGTTCAAATTGAATGTGATCACAGCTAAAAAAAAAATGTAATAAGCAGTTTTTTTTTTTTTTTTTTTTTTTTAAATTAACACTAGTATACAGGGTGTTAAGCATCTTACTTGAGTTACTTTAACCAGTGATTCCTGACATTACTTGGAGTAAAAAATTAAAATGAAATTTTGGTCTCCGGTGACCTTTTTGATAACATTTTTTTTTTCAAAAACTTTTTCTTCAAAATCAAAGAAAAAAAAATTCTTCCACATGTCGTCACTGGTCTCTAAGCCAAGTAACCAACCAACCCCCCACCCCGCCCCCAACTTCTCAATTCCTACTGATTTTAATGTTTTTGTAGAAAAAAAAATCCAAAAAATGTCACTAAAATTTTATTTACATTTTTTACTTAAAATAATGTCAGGAATTACTGGTTAAAGTAAGTCAAGGACGATGCTTAACACCCTGTATATTAAATTATTTGGCAGGTAAGAGATAAGCCGACGTAGCTCAGTGGTTAGAGCAGTTGACCAGAAATCAGAAGGACAGGGGTTCGAGTCCTTTCTTTTCTCGGGAGATCTTTTCAATGTGGACGAGTGTTTCAGGCTAATAAATTATTGCTTATTATAAGTGATTACAGCTAATCGGCGAGTTCTACCGATGATTTCAAATATATTTATTTCTTTACGAACGTTTGAAAAATATGAAGTAACCAATGTTTCTTTTCTTTGATTAAAACTTATTAATTGAAATTTAACAGCTCATGATGGATATTACTAAAAAATATCTGGTAAAAACAGAGATTCATTCATTTTTTCCTAGTAATTTAAAAAAAATGTTAATACTGCACAAGAGTCTTCACTACTCCCAACTTAACTAACCGGAGCCAATGGAACTGTGGCATCTCCAATTGAGGAATTTTGTGAATCTGAAGGGTTTGGTAAGGGGAAGAGGAAGGTGGGGAGGTACCTAGCTACTCAGATATGATCCAAGCATCGATCTTACCTCGTGAAGGATGTAAAGAAGAGAACAAATTCATATTTCAGCCACAACATTAGAAAATAAATATCCTACTGATAGCAGCTAATTATGATAGGTAAGGTATAGTGAAAACACAATAATTAGTAACGGATAAGTGTTTCAGGCTAATAATTATTGCTTATAATAATTGTTACCCTTTGTGCTATGCACAAAATCTTGTCTTAAACACTAGTTTATCAATTAAAAAAATAAACAATAATTAGATTTTGCTGTAAGTAACTTCTTCTTCTTTCGTATGGTCAGAGGGAGCATCTAGGTCTGCGAGCAAGTCTAAAGGGCCTCAGGTGTCACCCTGTTGCTCTCATCAATCCTGCCAGGGAATTAATGGAGCGGGTTTGTTGATGACATGTTCGGTGGTCGACAGCACACCGCATCGACTTCATCTATCTATGCACAATGTGGGCACAAAAGCTATAGGAACACCTTATCCTATTGATGGCGGACCATAGCTTACGAGGCTATGACAGGCTGTCTCTCAGTGGGGTCTTGTCGATGGGCATTTCCCACGTTGGCCGGTTGCACTCAATTTTCCACCTGTCTTCTGGTGTGAGAGGTGATGGGAAGAGTCTCTCTGCTTCCATCCAGAAGAGTTTTCGGGACTTCAAGCGTCATGCTTAGCACTAAAGTACTTAATATAAATTAACCATTATTTTTCGAAAGTGATGGATGATAGTTTTATAAGAACATATGTTAATAATAGTTGTTATTTGTATGTACGCAGTACCGCGTTGAATAGGTATTTTCTGCGGGATTTCGTGAAAATGTGCGGGCCGGCAAATAAAGGAATACATTACGTATAATATAATATTGTATATTGTATTATACGATTGGAGATGTGTATTTTCCGTGGGAGCATTATAGCATATAAAGGACCTATTACATCTTTGTACGGGTAAGTGATAAGTAAAACCATTGTCCATGTGCAAAATAACATTATCAAAGGCCAGATTAGGCTCAGCGATAATTCAAATATATATCAAGAATTTCTTTTGTAATAAACCACCGAGATAAAACCCAGGCTTAAGGGGGAAAATAGAGGTCTGCGAGGCCTTAGAGATAATATTCACGCATTAGAGAACCAGAGGTCTTTAATACTATCAGCTAACGCAGTTATTCTCAAACTTATTTATCCCATTTTTTATCACAGTACCCAACAAAAGTCCCTACTGTTCCCAACCGTCTGGAGCTATTGGGATTATGTGGAGTGGGTATATAGTGAGACTGAAAGTAGTGCAAAGGGGAAGGAGATGGGGGAGAAGAAGGTAGAGAAGTACCTGGCCAATACGGCTAAAGCCATTTCAATCAACACTTTGATTCGGAATGGTAGTTTTTCACCAGAGCGACACTGAAAGTAACCACGGAGGCTGTCAAAAATAATTTAAAACGAGATTCATTTTTAACGCACCAGACTTTTAGGTCCGGGTTTAGTTTTCCCCATAGGATAAACTAAACCCTTTCTCACACTTTTCCATAAAACTAATCATCTAGTAAATCCACGCTATGCAAGTGTATTATATAAGTATAATTAATATAGAACATTACAAGACCAACATGTTAACCTACCAGACTATTAAATGGGAAAATAATTCACCGACTCCAGATATTTTCATATCAGAGGGTTCGGCTCGGTGGAACTCCTAATTTGACCGATAGATCCTACTGATCCCTCAATATAAATATTTAAAAAATCTTTGGTAATTCTACATGTATTTAAACTGACGGATTTATGCATTTGTATATACCAGTTCATTGACAAATCTAATATGCCTAAATTTTTATTTTTTATACTTTTACGCACCAGACTATTAGGTCTTGGTTTAGTTTTTCCTATGATATATGTATTTCACACACTTTTCCATAAAAATGATCATCTAGTAAATCCACGCTATGCAAGTGTATTATATAAGTATGATTAATACAAATAGTAACAATGTTAACTTACCAGACTATTAAATGGGAAAATAATTCACCGAAATAATAAAAATACTTTATTTATTTATGTTTTTATTTTTTAAATATACTTATATATATTTTTTGAAATTTTAAATTTTTTATTTTTTTTAATTAATTTAAAAAACAAAATAAAAAAAATGTTGCTTCCACAATGCCAAAAATGCACGACTGAGTACTAACCAACGGTTCCCTAACTTTATCGATCACTGAACCCTTAAATTTTTGTGAGTTAATTTTTTTGTTCTCCTTCCAAAATTAGTTTGAAAGAAAAACAATTCATAAATATAGCAGAAAATTTGTTAGTTTGTTTGTTATTAATATTATATGACATCCCAAAAAGGGGTACGTTTTGAGGCTGAAAGAATTGAGATATGTATTATAATCCTCACAAGGGCAGCGGAGAAAGCGTCGCAGGCAAAAAATATTGATCTGTTCAAGGAAAGTAATGTTCCAAAACGTTAACTGCCCGACTGTACTCTCTGTGGTCTAGAAGTGGGAACTTTAGATCACATATTTATCGATTATCTTTACCTGAACAAGCTTCCATCCTTCTCCAGAGTCTAAATACAATATTGCGAAATCTTCTTCTTCTAATATATAATGTTGACTGTCGCTTTGTGACTTTGCACAGACAAGCAATATTTAAAAAAGAAATCCAGTGTAGGTACACTTGTTGTCCCTTTCTTGCTAAAATTAAAAAGTGGACGAAAGCAAGACAGAATGATTTTTATCTGCGACGTTTACAAGGACGTCGGTAAGTGTATACGCACATATGCACCAATTCACATTATCCCAAGTCTGTGTTATTTGGGATAATCTGTTCAATTTAAGTTTCAACTTGATAAAGACAGTTTGGGTAGAGAAAACGCATAATTAGCGATAAGGATTGTACCTACCGACCAGTGCCAGTGGCGTGCTGTCCTCTATGTCCAAAAGTAGGCTGTGTGTAGTTTTTCAAATTCGTGATATAAATTTTATTGTGCATAGAACATTTGAAAATATCCATTATTATACACGAAGTGAATCTATTAGTTGACATTTATTTGACAAAAGCATGCTCATAAAGAGCATGTGTGTTCAATTGTTAGCTTTGAGCAAGCTCATTCATGAATATGCTAAAATTAAGCATGCTCATTTATGACCAAATGTGTACAGTTGATGAGCATGTGTATTAGTACCATTATCTATATATACAGTAGTGCATACCTTTCCATATCGAGATCACCTCCAAGTCAAACATTAGTTCTATTATCTCATTTCTTTTACACGAGTGAGGGAGAGGCAAGAAAATGATAACTTCTTTGCATCTCCATCACTCGTATTAAGATGACTTGTGCCATTACCATCGCCGTGCCGTTTCTGCAAGTCGTTACGGTATCTAATAATAAAAGCGCTCATTGGTTTCGAAAAATGTTAAAAGACAGTCAAAAAGACAGCAAAGAAATTAGTTGCCTCTGCACAACATGAGGCATTGAAAGAGCTGTATGACGATTTAGAAACACCTAATGGAGTGCAAAGAATATACAAAATCGTAGCACACAGGAAAGAAAGGGCCAAATCTATTAGAACACCCAAATACATAGAAGATACTGATGGTGAGTTGATCACAGACGAAATCAAAATATGTGATAGATGGAAAGATTATTATTCTACATTACTGAACGAAGAATTTCCAAGAACAACTCATGTGTCAGAGCAACCAGTGCTGGGGCCAGTTGAAGAAATCACTCCAACAGAAGTTAAAGTAGCCATATCACAAATGAAAAAGAGGAAAGCAGTGGGGCCAGACAATATTCCAGCCGAATTATGGAAAGAGTGTGGAGAAGTGGGACATAAATGGTTGTGCAACCTGTACAACAAAGTATTGACTGGAGAACCAATGCCAGTAAACTTAAGTAAGAGTTATCTCCTTCCATTTTACAAAAATAAGGGAGACTCTAGGAAGTGCGACAATTATAGAGGGATAAAGCTTATGTCTCAAACCATGAAAATTTATGAGAGGATTATAAACACACGAATCAGGAATATTATAAAAATACACGACGATCAATGCGGCTTTGTATCAGGGAAATCAACAATAGATGCTATTCAAACAGTCAGAATCATAGTAGAAAAATATCGAGATGCAAAAAAAGACTTACACATGGTATTTATAGACTTGGAAAAAGCATTTGACAGGGTTCCCCGAAGCCTGATGTGGGCGGCATTGAGATCTCATAACGTACCAGAAAGATATGTGCTCTCCATACAAGATATGTATACGAACGTAGAAACACAAGTAAGATGCACATCAGGGACATCACCAACATTTCCAATTAAAGTGGGGGTACACCAAGGATCTGTCCTCAGCCCACTGCTATTCATAATGGTAATGAATTATCTAACAATCCAAGAAATGAACAACAATATTCTCAAGACTATGCTTTTTGCAGATGATGTAGTACTGATAGCAGATAATCATTGTGACTTACAAAATAGCCTGGAAAGGTGGAGAAAAATCCTAGAGGATAATGGCCTAAAAATTAGCAGGAAAAAGACCGAATATTTGTACTTGCCATTTGAAAACACAAATGCTGTAACTCCTTCGATGCAACTGGATGGAGTAACATTAGCTAACTGTGACACATTTAAGAATCTCGACTCACTCATCCACAAAGATGGAGGATGTGCAGCAGATGTTAACCACAGAATAGGTGTGGGATGGAGTAAATTTAGATCCGTAACAGGAATCCTGTGTGACACAAAAATGCCTATAAAACTAAAAGGAAAGGTATACCAGACTATTGTTAGACCCGCGATAATGTATGGCTCCGAATGCTGGACCATGTACAACTCCTACACCAGGCAACTTGAATCAGCAGAAATGCGAATGCTTAGATGGTCGGCAGTAGTGTCACTAAAAGATAAAATTAAAAGTTCACGCATTCGTGGTAGCCTGGGTGTCACAGACATAAACAATAAGCTAGAGGAACGACAGTTGAGATGGTATGGTCACATAAAACGGAGACCACCAGACCACACAGTGAAGCAGGCAATGTCTATGGAGCTTCATCGACAGTCATCCAGAGGAAGACCAAAGAACTCCTGGATGACTCAATGCTCTAAAATTCTAAGTAGAAACGGCCTGGAAGAGAGCGATACCCAGAACCGAAGAAGCTACAACCTGAGAACGAGGAGAGCCGACCCCAACAGCCTACCTAGGCAATGAGTTGGGACAGTGCAAGGAAGAAGAAGAGGTTTCGAAAAATGTTAGTTATTTAAATTATGTAGTAGCGTTTACAAATTAATTTAATCTCAATAAAAAAATTTAAAAAACTTTTTCAAAATGTTTGAGGCTACAAGAAATCTAAAATTATTCACTATAATAATAAGTTACTTTCACGCTCACAACTTTAATCCACTGTTATATTGTTTAGATGTCGGGTTTATTCTCCTGCTATCTAACTTCTACTTGTGACCTCTGCAAATGTGTCCTCGCGTGTCACCGGGATTTGCCCGGTCAGCCTAATGGCCGCTTCGAGATAAAGCGGGGAATTGATCTTGCGGATAACGGCCACAGCTATCGGACAACTGTCTCGGCTGAAGTCCGACGTTCTTAGAACGCAGACTAAAAGCAGGGAGATACTAACCCTAATTACTGGCTATAAGGTAGGTACCCACGTAATTGCCAGAGAAAAGACTAAACTCTCGGAGGTCAATAAACGAGTATTAGTGCACATGCACATTGCATATGCGCTATTTAAATTTTAATTTATTTATCTCATCAAAAAAGATAACATAAATATATAGGGTTTCAAGGGGTAAAGTGCATTAACTTCGGGTGGTGATTCTACATTATGGTAGGAGTAAAAACGATTAACAACTTTTTCGGAATTTCAACTACTTTTCCCATACAAAAAGACGTACCTATTAAAAATTCTTAGTATAAGGTAAAAATTTATCCGATAAAGTTGCTGTGAGTCAGCCGGGCGCGTTGTGGTGACGTTGGTTTTGATAGGTGCGTATCGTAACAGCGGAAAATGCCTAATAGTACAGGCCGCACACGCCGGACTAATTTTATCTTTTTACCAATAAAGTATCCCTAAAAGTTCGAATTTCGAAAATAGTTATTTATCTTTTTTACTTACACTAATCATGTAGAATCGCCTCCCGAAGTTAATGCACTTTACCCCCGGGCACTCTGTATAATATGCCTGACTCACTAGGCGAACATGTATTAAGGTAGAATTTTTAGTTAATTATTAATTTTAGTTAGTTAATTATATTTATTGCCTCATTTATAAGGAGGTGTACCAATTTTATCGAATTCAACCAGTCAATATCCATAAATATGCTGACATGTAGAATTATAGAACGTTATGAGAGAGATTTACTTACGTTCGTCAAGTTGCTCTCTGGTAGGAGCGCGGGCAAGATAAGCCTATATAGTGATACCATTACTTAAAAAACTGATATACCATCCGTATGAGATGTATGATTGCAATGTTATCCTAAGCACATTAAAATAAAAATTGACATATATATATATACATATTTTTTTTTATTTTTATTTTTAATTTACAAAAAAAAAATTACATTACAAGTGATTATATTATGCAAAGACATACAATTATTCATTATTATTCTACTACTCCGTAAGTTGAGCTCTAAAAGCTCAATGAAAAAATAATGTTCTAATTAAATATGTTAACAATAATCAAAGACTTATGGAATAAATACAAAAATTATTTAACAAAGGTATACAATTTTAGAAAAAAATGTTATTGAAAAACAATACCAATATATTTTTAACTTTTAGGTCCGGGTTTAGTTTTCCCCATATGAAAAACTAAACCCTTTCACACACTTTTCCATAAAAATGATTATCTAGTAAATCCACGCTATGCAAGTGTATTATATAAGTATAATTTACAAAACAATACAAGAACAACATGATAACCTACCAGATTATTAAATGGGAACATAATTCACCGACTCCAGATATTTTTATATCAGAGGGTTTGGCTCGGTGGAATTCCTAATTTGACCGATAAATCCTACTGATCCCTCAATATAAATATTTAAAAAATCTTTCGTAATGCTACATGTATTTAAAATGACTGATTTTTGCATTTTTATATACAAATTCTTTGACAAATCCAATATGCCTAAATTTTTAATGAGAGAGCTAGGTACAATGCCAGTAGCCGAAATAACAAATGATAATATTTTTATAGTCTGAGAATGCCAAATTCTTTTAATTTTATTTTCCTAAATCTGTATACTTATCTTATTTTTTCTTATATATTTTTATCATTGATAGTACAGATTAAGTAAACGTAAACTAAGGTTAAATTAAGGGTACAATATATCATTATCCAATTTCAGACACTTAATTTGCTTTTTGAATTGTTCATATTTCTAAGTTTCGGGTATACTAATTTTGTTTTTGGACAATAATATATTGTACCATCTCACAGTTATTTATCTATATATAGTTATTATAGTTGTTATCTAAGACATTATCTAGATGGCATTTAGTTTGGGTTGAATTTGGCAATTACTCATAAAAATCGCAGCCAGTAAAAATATGCGTTAAAAAAATTAAGTTTATGTTGGTAGTTCTAACGTAAACAGTTAAATATGACCGAAAAGGATAGTGTCGAATTAGCTAAGTTTAGAGCAAAGCCCCACCTTCAAGGCTGAGGTCCTGGGTTCAATTCCTAGATGCTACCGAATCTTTTTAACATTTTTCATTTGAGAGTCGTTAATATTTTGTTTAATGATTATTTATTTTTTTTACCATTTTCCTTTGTGTTGTAAATTTATATTCTTCTCTGTATTGTATTGGTGCATAACCGCATAATAGGTAACAAAAAATATATTATGCTAATGCACTGATCTTGTACATATGAAATAAATAATATGTAATGTTCTCTTCTACGTAGGAGTGGCGTAGTATCTATGTAGCCCCGGTTACTGCCAACATAACGTACAACAAACTCAACATAACGGTGTAGCGTTGTCTATTATACCTTACCTATATTACTATATACCTATGTGGGTATCGGGATTATACTGTTAGCGTATAAAATACTCAAGTCTAGAGCAGGACTTGGCAACGAATGGCGCGCGAGCCAACTAACAAATACATTAAATGGAAACACCACAGAACTCATTTTTAAATAGTAATGCGGCGTTGGGCCAATGTTCAACCTTTACCGTCTATAAGTGATCATACGGCATGAGCGGACTGTAATATGTTGCGCTGTTATGTATAATTTGACTTACCAATACAAGGCACCCACCATTCACTGGATTTAACACCGGGAAGGTTTTGTTAATATTTGGATATAGGTCAGGGAAAGAAAATTGTGATATTTTTGTTTTTGTTTGCGCGATAGTCGCGGCGTAATTCAACTCAACTCGGAAAGCGGTAGAAGGATTGCTCCTTGCGGCAGCGAATTCTAAACTCAACTGATTGATGTAAAGGCAGAAGGCACAATCGGTAGTTGACAACATACAACAAGGCAACAATAATTAGCGCGAGCAAATAGTATCCATAATTGGCCAATTAAGTTAAACAAACTAGAAGTTATTCAAAACAAAATTACGCGATGTGTTGAAAAATCCCTCAGGGTCTATGCCATCTTTGGGGATGTTGTGTGGAAGGTCCTTTTAGGGAAAGGGTTCTGGAAAGGAAAACGGTAGGAGCGGTGGCTAGGAATCTGGGTGTTAATGTATCCAGAAGTGATGGATCTATGAACTGCGGTGCAAGGCGATGTGCAGAGACAGTCTGGTTGGAGTGGTCTAGGTTAGATCTCTCTACCAGCCTGTACTGATCCGGTCCACCACGCAGTGGGTGATCAACCTAGATCAACCTCACATCCATGAACCCGGGCACCTCTGCTAAGTCACCAAACTTAGCGAAACACTTAGGGTGACCTATGGCAGAAGTGTTGGTTATCCAATAAATGGTTCCCGAGGCAGAGGTACCCATGCCCGTTCCCCAAATTGGATTTAAAAAAAATGCAAACATTATGAAAAAAGAGAAAAATTGGATTCCAATAAAAAAGAGACAATGTGTTAATTTTTATATATAAACCAAATTACTTTTAAAGATACATTTGCTTTTAATAAAAAAAATCAAAAAAGTTTTAAAACTAGGAATATAAATAGATTTAGATTTTCACGTGCATAAAACAAAGTCACAGAACTGTTTATTGTATAATGTATAAAGGGCTAAAAATGTATGTTGGACTGTGGATGACTTATACTTCTAAAAACCAAACTATTTACAAAAGAAGTATTTTACGATCCCTGCTCCAGAGTGTGGAGTTAGAATACCAACGGAATATGGCTGTTGGCGTATGGCGTGTGGGGTATGGAGGAGCAAAGTATGCACTATATGCAGCCCGGTCCATAATACATTCTTGTTATCATGTAAATGTGGGCACACCGCTTCCCCAGCCAGTCCTGCTTTATTTAACCATTTACCATTCTATGATTCTCACATCACATGGAAGTACGGAGATTATCATACGCGTACTGCAAAATATGTGTGAACCAGATAATATATGATTCAATTTGAACAGCAGTCTGATCAAATATCTATTACGTGATGCAGTTGGATGTAGATTGTTCGCGGAAATTGAAATGCTGAGATAAACTTGCATTATTGCATAATATAGTGTCGCATAACCTTCATTTTCAGTTATTTCAATTGTTAAAATATTTGTTAAAACGATTAAATCGGGAAACAAATGAACAGTCTTTGTCTCTGACAATCGTTTTTATTAATAAAGAATTAAACACAATTAGCCGAAAATTTTAAAATTTGGCGCGAAAATTAATTCTTTAATTTTTATATTTTATACCTACCTAGTTCCTTTGCACTGCGCGATCGTCATGTACCTTGATACCGCTGCACCTACTTACCTCGCCACGCCGAATTATTATTTTTTCAACCTTCTCGAAAGGTCTCGCGAGAAATTTCCAGCGGGAGTACGGTTTAGCCTACCTTTTAAGTACCTGCCAGGTCGTGCTATTTAAAGTGGCTCCAGCAATCCAGGTCAGTCTTATAGTCGCGGGCAGTCTTTTAGTCAACAACTCGCATACACACGGCGACGAACAGCCGGTCGAGCGTCAACCATCATGTCTGCAGTTCGCGTGCCGGAATAATCTTACTACGATTGTAAATATTCTACATTTCATCACAATCATCATCGAGTGTTATTATTCCGAGCAGCATGCCCGGAGATATCTCTACACACCGATGTCTCCGCTATATCAGGAGGCCCAAAATACATCCTCCAAAACGCTAATAAGTGAAGAGGCAATAGGAATTTACAACACCTTTTGATTAAAAAATATTTTTTCTGCTTAGTTAAGTGTTTTGGCCTCAAATCCTCACAATTTATGTTTATAAAGAAAAATTCCGCGCAGTTGTTCCTCTTAATATATTTTTGGGAAGCTAAAATTTTGATGACGGCCTGCGTAAGGGGGGTCCGATCTCATTGACCCACACTTGGGCACATTACTTGAGTTCTTTATTGCAGTCATCTCTAAATGCATAAAATTAATGTTCCTCAAATCCAATGAAAAGAGTTCATTTTGGGGTAAAAACGTGAAAACACACACCAAAAAAATATTTTTATAATTATAAAACGAATCAATATCAATTTTAATTTCAATAATTTTATTTTCAATATCAAATAATAATATTATAGTTATACAAATTTTGAGAACCAAAAGACAATATATTTTCTATCGAAGAAAATTTGCAAAACCACTCAATTTTTAAATGATTTTTTTTGTAATTCTGATAGTAGAAGAGTATATTATTATTTTATTATTTAAAGGGGGTTTGACATGATTATTGTACTTCTTCTTCTTCTCGTGCCCTGTCCGTTCAACGGACGTTGGCTATGCGGACTTTGTTTACTGCGGCCGGAACAGCTCTACAGTAATCACTGAACTCATTGAACTGTTTGTCACATTAATTGAGGATTTTTCGACCGCAATGTTTGCTAGGCACATGCCCGTGTTATGAGACGCAAGATCTCGTACTTCTCCGGATGTCTCATCACGTGTCCTAGATATTGAAGTTTTCGGTTGTTTATTGTTTTAATAACTTATTTTTCTTTATTCATCCGAAACATAACATCTTCATTCGTAACTCTGTCCATCCAGCTTATTTGTTACATGATTATTGTACACGAGCGGTTAAATTTTGAATGTTGAACTTTGTATCGTTATCGTCAGGGCAAACATACAATAACTTGGAACTACAAAACTGAATTCATAAATAAAGTTGAGGGATGGGGGCGTGCCATTACCCGATGTTTTAAATTAATAGCTTTCAAAATCTATCAAAAAAAGATGGTTCGATCCAGTGAATCAAATACTTGAGTCGGGTCTTGTCTAGAGTCAGAATCAGAAACGTATGTAAGTATGCGTCGATATATGAAAGTGAATGAAGCAAGGGCCAATGAGTAGGTGTCAAACCGGACATATCTATCCTCTCCGCCTACCCCTGGGGAAACAGCGAGATGGTTAGTGTAGTGTATCTAAAAGCTTCCGGCTTGTAGACATAGATGGCAGTGCTAAGAGCTGTCCTTAGATTCCGCTAGATGGCAGGTAGGTTAGTACCTGTGGGAACGAAGAGAGGGTCAAACAGCTCTGAGAGAGCGTTCACTGGAACAATCGATTAGATTCCATTTAGCCAGCTTATAGTTAGGTCGATCAACGAGATCTACAATGTAAACCGCGAAGTGTATAATAAACGCAGATAATAAAAAAGTATCTATTATTCCTAAAAGTAATCTCCATCCAAAGTATTGGAGAATCTGTATTAGTGTCTGTAGTAAATAACAGAACGCTACAGTTAGTTTGTTAGTTTTTTAGCAATGTTTTAAATAGAATCCCTTGATATTATTTTATCCGAGGAAGGACATAGATAAATCCGGCTCACATAGCTTAATCATTACTACTTTCGTCCTCAATATTGTTGGTAGTCCGCCAAAATGTGGTTATTCATGAGCGTGATTAATGTAGGTTTTGTTGTGCTGTAAACCCCAGTTAATTAAATAACTGCGGACTGTTTTCCTTGTAGTTCCTGTCCGTGACCCTCCATAATAGTGGAATGTATAATGACCAACTTGAGGAGAGGGTAAAGCTCGGACAAGTCGGACTCGAATGGTGGAATATGGTTTAGCAAATTAACTACATCGACGGCTTCGTGTGATAGAGGAATAGACTTATCACCAAGGAAGTTGTTTATTTATTTATATTTCATGCCCTGTTGGGCTTTTACATGTTTTTTTTTTTTAATTAACAAAGTACATCTAAATCATAAATTACATTCAAAAGCAAAAGTTTGATAAAAATAAAATTATAAAACTGAATCTAAAACAAAATCCAAAACAAAATCCAAAACAAAATCATAAACAAAATCAAAGTCAAAATCAAAAGCAAAATCAACAACATAATCAAAAACAAAATCAAATACGAGTTTGATAAAAGCAGGATACCCTACCATGCAAGGTTGTGGTGAACCTACCCCTGGCCTTACTAACTTCTATGGGTCTCGGGACCTCCTGTAATGTACCTGTGGGGCTACCCGGCACCCGTTGTCATGATCCGTAGTCGTCTACCCTTGGTTTTCCTATTCTTTCCCTTTAACACTAGCTGTCGGGATCTACTGGCTACGCTACCCTTATCTTTTGGCCTTCGATCGATATACCCTTGTATCTAGCTACACCTAACTTTTCCTTAAACCCCTGCGATTTTCTCACAGTAAATAAGATTTAAGATTTTTTGCACATTATTCCTATATACTACGTTGTGTAATTTGTTGTTTCAGTATTTACATTTGTATGTGTAAATTAATACACATACACATGTAGAGGAAATAATGTAGTGTGTGGTAACCTCAGATTCTTTAGAGGAAAGTGTGAAAGACTCCCGTTTGATAAACTAATCCCGTTTTTAGATTGTTTTGTTTTTTTTTTCAAACCTATCCGTATTACCCGCCTTCTCTCAACTTGGGTAAGTATGTCATTGACGCTAATTCTACAGTAAATTGTCACCCGGTTTATAAAATTCAAAGTCGTAGTTTTCTTACCCGATTTTTTCCTGTCTATAGGTTTACATTGGGTTATTTTTACATTACGTGTACAGTGTGTATTATGACATACATGTCGGGATCCTTGCGAAGCTCTCAATGTCGTCGTACTGCACCTAAATGGTCAAGTTATTATTGTTATTAGTATACACTACATGTACTGGGGAAGAGGAAGGTGAGGAGGGGTGATAGGAGGATCTGGGGAATGTTGTTTCCTGAATAAGTCGGCTCCTCCTCTAACCAAATAGATACTGGTGACCAACATTCCAGACAAAGACTCAATCATTACGTTTGCTAGGATGGTCCGTAAGTCCTGATTTTGTTCTCTTGCATGAACTTCATTGCTACGAAAGGGTCCCTTCACGCCAGATGAAAGAGCGCAGAGTCCTCATGTTACTTCCAGTATTATCCCGACTTCCTTTCCTCCAGATTTGATTTTAACTCGACTGATTCTAGAAGGGGTATGTCCATTTCTTCCCTTATCATGACTCTACTCGCGTTGAGTGCGTACGGAGCCGTTTGAGATGATCCTTTCGTCTCCTTCGTAGGATAATCATTGGCTTGCGTTCCTCGCCTCTGAGAGCTGACATAACTTCTACCTCGTAAAACTATGTTTGCTTTCAGGTCGACATCGATGACAAATACGCAAATGGTCGATTGTTTGAATGCCGCGCCAGCGTGTCAAGTCAATACAAACTACACCTTCCTCCTCACGTGCAATTCGTATCTTTGACACCGTCGAAGGAATCAAAATCACTCCTCAAAAAAAACAGTTGTGGGCTGTTTAATTCAGAAAATGTTTGCGTACCTCACCGAGGAAGTGTAATTTCGCAGGGCAAATATGGATTGGTGGACTGTCTGATCTTGTTGTTTGCAGTGGTTTTTTTTATTGAAGGTACTGACCCCTCGTGTAAGGAATTAGGTAAGGTTACCCATCTGTTCAGAAAGGTATGAAATGGGAAAAAGGGTTGAATTGCGTAATCTGAAGGTTGAAGACTATCTGTCTTATGATTGTGGGTCCAATGGAATCCTTTAAGATTGAAATTTAAATCTCTATAATATTAATAGCGTAATCGATTGAGGGTAAGTATATGTATGTTGGAATCATAATACTAAACCGAAGTTGAATACATTATGCTGGTTCGTTAACCTCTGGCGGAATGTGATACCCGAGAAATGTTTATATAAGGCCCATTTAATTGTTTGTTTATAAAACATTTGGTTTGGCCTACTGCCCTAGATCGGAGGATTCTGATTTCAAGGTGAGGTACCTCTAATATATTCATGTTGGATCTCGATAGTGATAATATCAATAATAAGATGATTTACAGAGCGCCGTTTTAGGGAAACTCGTATATATTTGCATTGTATTTATTGAGGTGAAGGTCACAGGTGACGAAATGACGTTAGTGCTAGGTATTTGAGATGACCTAGTTCTGGCTGTTAAGTACCGTTGATAGGTAAAATCTATGGTTAGGTATTTCAAAATGACCTACTTCCTGTATAGGTACTTGGATGGATAACCTATATTCTCAGTTAGGCATTTTCGTTTTATTGAAAGGTGAAGGTCACAGGTGACGAAATGACGTTAGTGCTAGGTATATTTGAGATGACCTAGTTCTGGCTGATAAGTACCGTTGATAGGTAAATTCTATGGTTAGGTATTTCAAAATGACCTACTTCCTGTATAGGTACTTGGATGGATAACCTATATTCTCAGTTAGGCATTTTCATTTTATTGGAAGGTGAAGGTCATAATTGACGAAATGATTTTAGTACTAGGTATATTTGGGATGACCTAGTGCCGGATGGTAAGTACCGTTGATAGGTGAAATCTATGGTTAGGTATTTCAGAATGACCTACTTCCTGTATAGGTATTTTGGTGGATGACCTATATTCTCAGTTAGGTATTTTTGTTGACCCAATTTCTAGTTAGGTACTTTGTGATGCGGCTGAACATACATCACGCTAACCTGTGGAAAACGATCTATAAAATGTTACATTTTGTTAGTGTCAATCATGCTATTTCGCAAAAAAAATCGTAGACACGTACAACTGCTGCAAAGCTCTCCGGGGTCTGGAAAATGTATAATATTGAGCACTTACCGAGATCTCTCCAAATTACCAATTTTCCACTGGGAATACAACAGCTTGGCAATATTTCACTGTGTTTATCTTACCTTAAAATTACAAAATTTGTGAATTTAATTTCTCAATATTTCTCCCTGATCTAAGTAAAATATAACTAAATCTAAGTGACTATCTCCTTTGATTACATTGTACTTAATGTTCAAATTCTAAAGTTTTCTAAATTGTGCAATATCTCTTTCCGTACTTTTTTATGACATTATTTAAAGTTATCTAACGTGAAGGATTTATTTAATTTTCGAACAAAAAATGGAGTCCGTTTTCCTCTCAAGTCCGTTGTAGTATATTTATTTAAATTTATTTAATTCGTGACCTTAATTCTCATTCCTTTATTTTTATATCACCTTGTGTTATAATAATGCACGATGTTTACTGTTGATTTATTTTAATTATTTGAGATTTTTCTCTTTTCAATCACATTTAAATAATAACCGCGAATAATTTTTAATTTTCACATAAATTTATCAAATTAGATAATTATTATTTTTCCGAACGCCTTCCTATTTCACAATAATAACCGAACTCTGTCTATCAATACTTTGATTATTATTTTATTTAAACTTTAAAATAAACTTTTTCTACACTTAGATGTACACACACTTTAATTTAAGCACTCGGATTTATTTTAAACTTTATTTTTAGGCACTGTTAAATATTTATAAAACTAATCACTTTTGTTATTTAATTTTTAATTTTTATATATTTTATAAACTTCACTGAAGTGTTGATCATTTTGGGCCACGATAATCAATTTGTTTACACTCACAACACCCTTTATTTTTATTTATCACCATTTTTATAACTAAATTAATAAGGTAATTATTTCCACTAAAACTTTTCCGTTTAAATGCAAGTCACTTTAATTGTTAACACTAATAATTATTATTTAATTCATCTCTTTTACTTTCACTTGATAAGAATAAAACCAAATTCTAAAGAAAACTCTAAGTGTTGAAAATTATTTTGAACGAATTTATAACAACACTCTTCAATTATGTAACTGGACTTAGAACTTTTGATCTGTAAATTTCACTTTGAAAGTTAGCCGTACGTATGTCGCGTTATTGTAGATAATCCTTCCGTTGTCGAATCAACCCCATTCTGAGCTCGTCATCAGCATTTATACCTCCCTCAATTCCAGAACATCTTAACTCCACTTGTCCTGGCATAAAATAATGATTCCTATCAACTCGTAATTTTTTGAAATGGACACATTATTATCGACTGTCTTGACTTAAGTCATTTTGTTTCGTGAAGAAATATTTTTTAGTTGCAACCCCCCTAAGCTATCTTACTCACACGGGAGTTCGTGTCCGGACTGGTAAATATAATCAACTATTCGCCCAACCTTTCTGAGAATACAGATCAAGTGGATATTTTATTTATACATATAAAATTTATTTTGTAAACGAATATGTCCATGATCGCGGACACAATGCGAGCCTGTCGCTGGGTGCAAATACGCTATTTTCCCGTTGATTGAGTACATCTCTCTTCACTTTCAAATTTTTTGATCCAAATTTTAACCGAAATACCTCCAAACTCTTTCAACTTTATAATCGATCATTTAGTTGCACATTTTTCCTTCGTTTTTCGCTGAATTTTACTACAAAAATGGCTTTCGCCATGCCCATCTATGTATGTATTAAATTTCTTTCTGAAACCGGTAGAATACCTATATTCGTCATTATGTGCATTCTATTCACCCTCGAATCGTGCTAATTTCGATGTGATTTAATTTTTTGGCACCATTTTCTGATTTTAAAAAGGGTTTCCGTTCTATAAAACATTTTTCCCTCTTTCCAAAGTGATTTGCCATGTATTCAAACGCTTTCCAATAATTTAAGGGGAACTTAATTTTGTCAAAGCATTTTTTCTTTTCCATTTCTTGCACCTCCTCTACAATCGTATCACCAATTCGACCCCGTTTAAATGTCATCTTTAATTGTTTTATTCAAAGTACGTAAGTATTTTGTTTCACTCACTCTGGGAAAAGCATTTAATCTCCATTAAATATCTATGTTTATCATTCGATTTGTTTATATCCCAAGACTCCGCTGTCTCTATTTACGTTACGTATTATTTTAATGTGTTTCCTCTGTTTAGATTATCTCATAAGACCAATGTATTTTTTTACGACCTCTAAAGCTATAAAAGGGTCCTTAATTGCTAGAAATCATGTTCAAATTTTGATGTGTTTATGTTTTGAATTCGTCGGCGGCCGATAACCTTTCATATCCGAGTTTCTCCCTTGTTAAATCACATATGTCTATACTCTGGTTTTTCCTTTAAATTTCATGGTTCTGTACGTCCAACCATTTCCTTCTATTTTCCAACAAAATTGGCTGTCGGTTTTCAATAATATTATAACCCTCGCATTAAGATTAAAGCTGTTTTCAGTGTTTTAAGCTATCCGCCATCTGTCGATAAAGTACGAATTTTCCTTGATTTTCTTTTCGATTTGCCGTTCCTCTCGACTCACTATACCATATCAATTCTCATAATTGTATATTTCCCGTTTTCTGATTTATACAAATCTTAGTTCGGAATTCTCGTTCTGT
The DNA here is from genome assembly GCA_951813805.1 of Limnephilus auricula. NCBI lineage: Eukaryota > Metazoa > Arthropoda > Insecta > Trichoptera > Limnephilidae > Limnephilus > Limnephilus auricula. The sequence goes on along the minus strand of OX638397.1, from coordinate 17,196,851 downwards.
CTCGCCTTTTAAGTCAATTTTCATCAATGTTCGTAAGTTTTTTAACACCTCAATCATTGTGTGTAACTTTTCCTTTATCGTACTGACGCATTTTATACATCTGATTTTCATAATCATTTTACGTGAACTTTTTAGTCATCTCGGAGGCAGTTTCTTCCCGTACTTCAATGGTTAGTTATCCCTCTACTGCACTCGTATTGTAAACATTTGCTAGGGTCATCGTTCCGAATGCACTGATCGTGGGACTTTGTTTATTTCTCCGGGCATGAACCTTTATTCGATTTTAATAAATATCAAGGTTGGATCCATTAGTTTCTTGAATTATGTTTCAAGTCCAAAGTCCAAAGTGGTCTTTCATATATTGTCACGCCTCCTGTTTCTGATTGGATAAATACCTTCCTGTGAGACCCCTCCCTTAAAATTTTAAACATCACGTTTTTATTTATCGACATCTTTCGATGGAAGGAGAAATCACCATAATTTTGTTGTTTTACAGATCTCTCTAATAGTTTGTTGATTTATCGCAGGTGTCGCTATAGTGTCCGATTTGAACTTCGTTTGGGTGGGAAAAAAAAATTGTATGAGCTTTTCCGATGAAGAAAATGCTTTTTTTTTCTCTTTCGAAAGTAATGTTGAAGTCGTCACAAGGTAGAGAAACAACAGAATGGGATGAGTACAATTCGTAGATTGAGTCAAGAAGTTATATTGAATAATGAGAAAATTTCTATTTTATTAAGCTAGACGTTTAAAACGTGAAATATTTTTTGATTAATCTCAACCTCAATATTATATTAGTTTTTAATTGAAATGTTCCGTATCATTTTGAACGAAAATTGTAATTTAATGTGGAAGTAAGAACATCCTTTAATATAGGAAATTAAGTGTCTGTTGGTTGAATTTTGGTTCATTAGGTACTCGTATTTAGTCGTGTTGTGCCACCACCTTCTTCATAAACCAACGTTTCGACATCATCACAATGTTCGCCATCAACCTAACCTACATGATATAAGTATAATGTACTTTATTATTAACTAGCTGGTACCCGGCAAGCGTTGCAATGCCACTTAAATAAAGAAATTGTTTCTCCCTGCGTGACCTTTCCCATTCGTCCCATTTTCCCTTCCGCCTCCTCTTTCGCGTTCTCCCTCCCGCGAATCACCACTACTACATTCACCTCCACTATTCCATTCCCGGATTCCCTCCCCCTCCCGCCTTTTTTCCCTGCCGCTTAACTCCATAAAATACACCCATTTTTCCAACAACTCGCGTGTGCCATATTGCAATTTTTTTTTGCAAAATCTATATTTCCAGAACTCACCAATATAGAAATATTGCTATATGGAAACCTTCGCGGGAATGTCCACAACAACTCACCATTTTTTATAGCAATCGCATGAATAGTATAGGAAATATCTCTAAATATATCAAACGCGCGAACTGTCAAACGTATGAAGTAAAAATAGTCGTTAGGTTTTCAGACACTATCCAATTTTCTGTGCAGTTTTCTTAATTTTTCTTTCCGTAAGAACCTTTAAAAAAGTCCAAAAAAAAATGAATGAAATAGGTAAAGTCGTTCTGAAGTTACAGCTTGACTAAGAGAAAAAGGGATTCATTATTATATGTACTTTATAATTAATGGGAATAGGCCTTCAAATGCCTTAATTTTGGCAACGTCAGTACATTAAACCGTATGGCGCTGCCTAAGCAAAACAGTGCGTAATTCCCAAAAATTTTTGCGAGAAAATACTTTAAAATGGTAAATAATTTCCTTATCTTAAGGGGGGGGGGTATCAAAACTCGGCTTGACTGCAGTTAGGTATTTTTGGTACTTGTACGGCCCGCTAGCGAACTACAATTTTAGCCGTCTATGGGGCAGACTCGGGTAAGATTGACACCAAATTGGTAAACCATTTAGCATTTTGATAAAGTACGAAATAAAAAATACACTTGCTCTATAAAATTTAAATTTGTTTACTAGATAATGGATACAGCTAGACAGACAAAAAATCATATTAGCAATGGAATGGATAGATAGAAACAACTTTTACGCCCTGAACCTTTTTTGACGTCTCCGTTTTTTACTCAATGAGACTTTGAATCTAATGGTGTTTTGACGTAGATTGTATGGTTTGTAAAATGGTAATAACTGTATTTATAATATTACCGGAAAATAATGGGTGTGAATAAAGGGAGATCATAAAATAAAGTTGGAAGTACGTGCAATAGAAATGACAAAGGGTGGTCTTGTTTTTGAAAGTTTATTTCGACAAATTTTTTCGTACTCAAGAAAGAATATATTTCAAAATATTAGATCAGATAAACAAAAAGTAGAATGACGCACATAAACGAAAAATCACAAAATTTAATACAAATTGATATAAAATCAACTAAATGTAAACTTGGTATGCAAATATTCAGCATAATATCCTACAAAAATTGCCAAGACTTGTGGATTTTAGAATGATATTAATTTTATCTTTAGTACTTGTGTTAAACAGTGTTAGTCGTACGGAATTGTTAAACCTCTCAACAATAATAGTAGAATATTTTTTTTATTTTTATATATAACTTCGCACAGGAGGCCCGGAGAAAAATTGTCTTTAAGAGACCCATATTGAATGAAGGAGGAAACACAGAGGCCGGCAAATCGTTTCACAGCTGAGCTGTTGAACTCAAGAACGAGTGGTAGAAGCGACCCGTTCTCATGTGAGAAATTTCGTCCGTGTATATATGTTAGGCGCGCGTTTGGCGTGTTTCCCGACTTTGCACCGGTGCTGAAGGGATCAATGACGCTAGTTCCTCTCTGAAGCATCTTCCATGTCTGAAATAACGGTAGAACAAGGATTCCATCGCGGTAGACGACCCTGAATAATTCTTGAAGCACGTGTGCTCCTGAGGCTGTTCCTTCTTATTGGCAGCTCGTGTACAAATTACCTAAAATTTATTTGACTCTCTCGACTCATCGCCTTGCCCCGCTGTGGGAGAGATGGATTCATACGTCCGCCACTCCTTTTTTATATGAATACCTTACAAACGTCCCACCTGCTCCCGTCTGGAGTCAGTGAGACTATGGCATCCGAAATTGGGGTATGTTATGTGGCTAAAGGTGAATGGGGATGAGAAGGAAATATTGTAATTATTTCTACAAATCTCATGACGTCAGAGCTCACCACTATATGCATATAGAATCCTTCGCGGGCGTGTGCACAACAAATCACCTATTGTTTCAGCGCAATCGAATGAATGGTATAGGAAATTTTTTATAACGCCAGAGCTCAGCACTACATATAGAAACCATTAAAGGTATGTGCACAACAAATCATTAAAGTTTCTTTGCAATCGGAGTAATGCTTTAGGTACCGTATAAGGAATTACGAAGGTGTGCATTTAACAACTTACAAAAGTTTCATCACAATCGGATAAATAGTACAGGAAATAAATTCATAACGCTAGAGCTCACTTGCACTATAATATATATAGAAACCTTCAAGGGCATGTACACGTACACGAAAAATCCGCCAAAGTTTCATCGCACTCAGATGAATGCTTTAGGTACCGAATAAGGGACAAACAAAGAAACATTAATTTTTTTATGTATTTTTTAACAAATTTCATGACGCCAGAGCTCACTATTATTTATAGAAACATTGGCGGGTGTGCACATAACAACTCACCAGAGTTTCATCACAATCGGATAAATGGTATAGGAAATAATTTCATAACGCTAGACAGGAAATAGTTTCATACACGACAAATCGCTATCGGATAAATGCTTTAGGTTCCGCACGAGGAACAAACAAAGAAACATTCATTTTTATACGATAAAATAATTAATTATTTAATTTCTACTTTGCTTGTATAACACCCATTTCCCCATTAATTGCTTGACGGAACTGCAATGCGAGCGCGCGACCTCTCCCCTCAAATGTCCACTCATTACTGAATAAATTTCCAAAATATTACCGTAAAACCTGAGCCTTAATCTTAAATTCAGTTATTTTTAAAATAATTAAATCAGTAATTACGTTTACCTTTCTGCATACCTGAATGGTTCTTGTTAACATGTTATAGAACATCCTACACACATATAACTTTAAAATAGATATACTTGTAGTATATTTCTTGTATACATGTGGGATCAGCTTTATATTGGTTAGTCAACAAGCTTTCAAAATGTCCCAAGGCGAGCATATGCCTTTAAGTTCGCTATTGCTTGGAGAGTAACTTGGTTTTACGTTTGAAGGTATGCATGAAGTATGTCCTGTAATAACGGTACAATAGGTAGGTATGCAAAGTAGCAGCTTCATGGGTTGTTTGCTAAAATATATTTAATCCATGTAATATGTGCCTACTCAAGTTATGCGTCAAGTTATACTCGTTGATATTTCATCGCCCAAACAAATGGCAATCTTAATAGATTTCGGTCGAATCGAATAAGGAACTGGTTTCTCTTAAATACCAGTATAATAAGGAAGTTGAGTGAAAAATAATTTGACTTATAAAAAATATTTTTGTGTAGATGACTTGCAAATTTAAATACTAGTATTTTTTTTTTTAAAGTTCGTTTTCATAAATAAATTAGTTCTCCAAGTTTGAATTGTATTAAGCCCGCGAAACGCCCGGTAGAAGGCGGGAGAGTGTGTGACATCATCTGGTCTCCGTTTGTGTGAAATATAAGGGTAAATATTTACAAAACCGGGACACGCTTATTACCGACTAAAAAAATAAATTTAAAATGTTGTATTACTTAGATATTAACTAGTACTAATCAATTCAGTTACCGGAATTTCGAAAAAAGTGCACTTTAATGGTTATTCTTTAAATTTAAAAACACGAAATGTCATTTTTCACCGACAGCTACGTTAGGAACTATTGCAAATTCCGGTGAAAAATGACATTTCGTGTTTTTAAATTTTAAAAATAACCATTAAAATGCACTTTTTTCGAAAATCCGGTAACTGAATTCATTAGTACTAGTTAATATCTAAGTACTACAACTCTTAAAATATTTTTTTTTTAGTCCGTATTAAGCGTGTCCTGGTTTCGTAAATATTTAACCTTATTTTTCACACAAACGGGGACCAGTTGACATCACACACTCTCCCGTTTCTAATCGGACGTTTTCGCGGGCTTGATAGAATTCAAACTTGTAGAAATAATTTAATTATGAAAACGAACTTTAAAAAAAAATACTGGTATTTAAGTTTGCATGTAAACATTGATAAAAAATAAATAAAAGGACTCAACTTCTTTATTAAAATTATTACTCAAATTACTTATAAAGCGATTTGTTTTCATTTAATTCAAATGAATCCATAAAAAAAACAGATTATGGAAGAATATACATTTCATTTTTCATAATTGCTTTTTATCCCAAAGCAGTCAAAATATTTATAAAACGTTATCGTAATTTTGGAGGTTTGTTGTTGATTTGACCATGATTATTACACCGTCATTAAAAAAATATATTTATAGATTAAAATAAATATAAGTATATATAAAGTTAGTATGGCGTCTCGACTGAAGATGTCGATATTCTTACGCCAGTCGCAAAGAACCGGTTCCTTTGCTGACACTGGAACTGTCGACATTATTACTCTATATTTATAAGAGATAAAAAAAAAAAAATTGTAAAAAGCCTCAAAATATTTAGAATTTTTGATTAACCGGTTTCTTTTATCGTAATTGCCCTAGCGACCCATCACCCCCAGGATGCGATTTTTTTACTTAAAATTCTCTAGCTAGTACCCCAATTTTTTTTCTCTTTGAGGAACCGGTTAAAGTAACTGGATGAGGTACCGGCTCCAAATCGTTCTCCAGTTAACGAAACCCCAGTGACAACCCATTTCAGGTATCAATCATCTCTAGTTTTGACTTGACGCTATTTTATACTTTTTTAAATAACAATATATATTTTTTATTCTAATTATTTACATTTACACATACTGCAACTTACACATTATCATTCCGACAGTTTGTTGATCCACGTGGACGTATTTTGAAGCCATAATATTTTTCAGTTGAGTTCCATACTTAAAAACAATTAAATTTAAATTTTGTTGCCTAGCGCTGGCACCTACCCGCAAAAGCAGAAGCATTTGAATTTTAATTAAACAATTAAAATTTGAATAAAACTCATAAAACATATGCTCTTGTTTTAAACCCACAGAACCAATCAAGGGATTGGTTTATTTATGGAACCAATCTTTTCGCCGTCGATACAAAAATAAGTCAAATGTCAGAAAAAAAAATTTAATGGAAAAGTATCTAGATTTCTGATCATTGTTACATCGTATATACACGGCGGCGTATGTCAATAAGGATAAAGGACAAATCAGTAATTAAAGAACAGTCGTATAAGGACAGTATTAATATAATACCTACAGATTATTGTAATTAATTTGTTATTTCTCAAGATGGTCTCACCATGCATAATCCAATTCGCATCCAATTCGTCTCTCCTTCAGATGATATAAAATGCGTTGCCTGTATCAACGACGTTTCATATTTTGTTTCATTCCACGGGATTGGTTTATTTATGCATTCCACTTTTGGCCCTGACCACGAATTTTCTATTTAACAATTTATTTAATACCCGGCAGTTTTAAAGCGAAGTTATATAGTAAATAAAAGATTAGATTATTAAATGGTAATAATTTATTTATTAAACCTGAAATATTTAAGTCAAATCAAGTTTAACGAAGAATACGACGTGACCGAAGAAGATGTACCCAAAAGGCGATATACAGAACGAAGATGACAATGGATGTGGATGTTTTGATTCTCAGGGAGAGATCTGGTTTAAGTTTGCAGCAGCTTCAACTCCAGTGCGAAGGGGTAGAGGAAGACCGCCTGGTTCCAGGAGCAGGAAGTTTCCCGCGGTGATGGTGGGCAGAAGGAGAAGGTCACGCTCCAGGAGCCGAAGACGTCGCGGTGGAAGGACACGTCGCCGTTAGCCTCCCTGAAGTCGATAAATCATTAAACTATGACCATGCATTCAAAATCCCCGATTGAAAAAACTTTCAGTTTAGAATAATTTTCTCGAATATTCTCCTGTTTGTTAATGTTTTTCAGCGAAAATGTTCTTTAGTTATTATTACCTCCTAACTAACTTCAAAAAATTTCTTATTTTTTGATGACTTTTCTAAATTTGACTTTTTTATTCGTACAGCTTTGTGTTTTAATTATTTGTACTTTTTTGTAAAATTATATTTTAATACATGGGATTTATGAATAATATCTTATTATTATTATAAACATAATAATACTTTGTTTATTATAATTATGTATTCCCACAAAGTGTTTGCTACATGTGAAAATTTAGTATTATTATATGACAAAGTGCAATGGAGCAAGTGGAACTTTGTCTACTTCTGAAGCTGGTTTGTTTCCTCCCTCGTCTCATACAGAACGTGAGTTTTCAGTCCCGGAACATTGTTGACAGGATGGCTTGGTTGGGCTCGACAGAGAAATGTCCATGTTTGTCATTTTTAAAATATTTGAAATAATATTAATTTTACTTCAATGTACAATCGAAGTAGTCAAAAAAATTAAGTCACAGTGCAGGGATAAAGTGGCTTTATCGTAACTAAAATATGTATGATTCCGATTAAAGTTCAATGTTAAATAATTTTACTTTAGAAAATGACTTTATTGACGAACACATAGTCCATTAACAATACAGTAATAACACGAAAAATACAAATAGAGATGACAGTGAAAGGAGAGTACAAATAACTGATGAGCAGGGACAATATATAATATAAAAGTACAAGTATAAGATATCTACTAGCCAAAGCATGAAGAAGGATATAATAGGAGTTTTAAAATTGTACTTTTAGGCTCAGACCAAAAAAATCAATGCTTTGACTTGTGTTGACAAGTCTCGACATTCTGGACAAAGGAGAATGGTATCTGTATTAGTAGAATGTGGATTGAGGAACAGCAATTCACTATTTCGGAGTCTACGGGTAGGGATGTGGAACTGGATGAGTCGTAATAAAGCAGAAGTGTCGGTAACACCGTTGATAATTTTGAACATGCTAATTAGATCAAAGTTCTTTCGATGTTTTTCTAAAGAAGAAATGTTTAAGGTTTGTACAATTTCAACGAACGAGTACTCGCCATTTTCAAGTCCTAATCTCCAAGAAATTCCTCGTAGGAACCGATTACAAAATGGATAGCATAGAAAGGACACCAGATGACACTAGCGTATTCAAGGTGAGGACGAACCAGCAAACAGTAAAAGCGTTTTAAGTGTACTTATATGTTTAAAGTCAGAGGAAATTATATGAATGAATCAGAGTAGTTTAAGCGATTTGTTAACGATGTTTTTTTAATGTGATCACGAAAAGAAAGTTTGCAGTCTAGAGTGACCCCGAGGTCCTTGCGTTATATAATAAATTATTGGAATTTTCAATATAAATGATTATATTCATGGCACGATCAATCGAATTCAATTATTGACCCGGAGAAAAGCATGTATGAAACGTTTTATAAAGTTGAGTGAAGTAAGGAGTGAGTAACGACGAGAGTTGTATGATAGTCCATCCTCTCCGCATGTCCCTGCCGCGAAACGGCGTAATGGTTAATTTATCCGTTATAAATACGATATTTTGTTAATTACCTTCCTAAATAATCATTTTGAATTTTTCTATCAAAGTTGAAATAGTGAAAGTAACTAACTCTCGTTACAGCATTGTTCTCCGTATCAGCAGAATACTCGACAACAAATAATAAAACGAAATAATAAACACATTTATCGCTTTGACTCTCCATAAACTGATCCCGGATGGTCTAAAGGCAAAATAAAACAGTTCCGATTTACTACGTATGGAATCGCGATACAGTTTTCTATTTGTAAAATATTCTTTACCAGGAGAACAAAGTGTTGTCGGATAAACAATGAACCGGATATGTATATGTCGCGTCAGAGGTGGCTGCAACGAAAAATTTTCCCGGAAAATAAACTCGACTACAAATATACTAATCATAATATTTAGTACCTGGATAGTACTGTCGGATTTATTGAGATTGGTACCTAAAATTGTTTGGTACGAACAACTTATAGCATTTTAGGAGGTGTGGGTTATCATTCTACTATCAATATGCATTGACAGTTGTACAATGCCCGTGAATATGCATTCGGCGCACAAAAAACAAATCAACATTATTTTCGAACCAAGATTTTTTTGATTCAGTAAAAAATGCAAAATTAACAAGTATTTTATGACCAATTACATACGACCTAATAAAAAATAAATAAAATAAAAAACAATAGAATCCCGTCAAATAAACTAACATAATTATCATTTTAATATATATTTCTATCCATTTATTCCATTTCCAATTCATTTTACAATAATATCATTTTAATATATGTATGTAATATCATGTATATTTCTATCAATTTATTCCATTTCCAATTCATGTTACTGTAATATCATTTTAATATATGTATGTAATATATGTTTAATAACCTCTCCTGTAATTTGTAAGATCAAACTCTTTAGAGAATTAATTCACACTTCCAATCAACTGCCTTTTATTGTATTGAACCTAAAATGTAATTAACCTTCAAATTCAAATAACCATGTTTGTATACAATTTATGTAACTCTAAGTCTGTCTCGACACAGGTTTACCCTAGTGAGACAGGCATTGAAAAAAATAACATATAATTATAATATATGTATAGACTAAATAATAAAAAAAAAAATAATAAAAAAAAAATCTATTTGTTTGTGGCAGATTTTCGAGTCCGTCACTGTGTCCATCCCGATGTTCACATATACGTTAGCGCCTATAAACAAGGCGGTTTATTGAAAATGTACATTCCGATAAACGTATAAAATGGCTGTTTGGTCGCTGCTGAAGCACAATAGCTGACATTTTTGGCTTTAAACTGATAAGGGACTATCCACTTGCTGCCCTCCGACCTATGACAATGGGATTGAGGCGGTGCAGGCTATAATATTCTCTATTGACTCGCAGGACGAATAACGGTTCGCAACGAGTAGAATATGTATGTTTGATATCAAAAATTAAATTGATTGTAAAATGCATTGGCAACCGGAATATTTATCTATAATATAAACATTAATGTTTCTTTGTTTGTTTGTTTGTGTGTTCGTACCTTATGCGCGGCTATAACGTTCATCCGATTGCGATGAAACTTTGGGAATATGATATGCGCATACCCGGGATGGTTATAGGATAGTGAACTCTGGCGTTATGAAATTATTTGCTATACTATTCATACGATTGCGATTAAAATTTCATCCTATTGCTATTAAATTTTTTTGAATTGTTGTGAACATGCCCGTGAATACTTCTATATATATACTGGTGAGCTCTTGCATTATGAGATTAAATGTAATAAAAAAAATATATGTCACGCGAGTTGTTGAAATTGGTGTATTTTATGGAGTTAGGAGGCAGGGAAAGAAGGCTGGGGGAGGGAATTCGAAAGGGTCGGTTGGGGAATTAAGGAAGGGCTTCGCGGAAGGGGCGACGCGGGAGAGGGGAAGTCGAAGAAGATGGAAGCGGAATGCGAGAGGGGGGGTCGCATGAAAGGGGGGAGAGAGAGAGGGGAAGGGAAGGGGACGGAATGGAAGGGCAGCGTTTCTTCCACCAACTTGTCCATCATCGGGGCAGATGTTGTCTAAAAAAGAAGGAAGCTCAATATGGCATAATACCTCTAAACCAAAAATTAATCACTACTATATTAAGTTTTCATTAAGAGGAAACCAGCGGAGTTTTGTCCATGTAAACATATTACCAAATTCCTTTCTGGATTTTGACACTAGTACAAATATTTTTAATTATAATATAGATATCGACCACCATCGCGTCGGTAGATTTTGCTATTTATATTAGTTACTAACTAATACCTGGCATCAGTTGCAAATCCACTTAAATAAATAAATTATTTCTCCCTGCGTGTCCTTTCCCATTTCCATACCCGCTCCCCTTCCGCCTACTCTTCCCATTCCGCATCCGCTTCCCCCTCGCGTTCCCCTTTCACCCTCCGACCCCCTCCTTAGAACCCCCTCCTTAATTCCTCTCCGCCCCTCCGGGATTTCCTTCCTCCTCCCGCTTTTTTTTGCTTGCCGCTAAACTCATAAATACTAATATACTAATACTAATACTAAATACAAACCTTCGCGGGCATGCTCACATCATATCCCCAAAGTTTCATCGCACTCGGATGAACAAAAGAACAAACATTGATTTTTTTATATAGGATTTCTTATAGGGGTTAGGAACCTACAAAAAATCGTTAAAATTGCCCGGTTTAAATACCATAAACAAACGATGAATGTACATTTTTTTTTTACTAAATTTATTTAAAAAAAAATTACTCACGAATTGGTTAAAAATGTTTTTATTTTCCCAAAGATACAGGCACTTTTAGTTTTTTTTAGACTGTGATCATGGCTATTTTCAGAGTCCCGGAAAAAAAAGAATTTTGTACTCGAAAAACTTGTCTTTTTGCCGATTTTCACGATATTTATAAAAGTGGCCGTATCTCGAAAATTAACGACTTTTTAAAAAGTCATTTTCCAACATTCTGATCCGTCAGCCATCCAAAGGATAATGTTGACTTTTGGGACATCTGTTTATCGTCATAATATTATTCTACGACGCAAAAACGTCCGAGATATAATATGTTTATACCATGTCAGACTTGTATTAAATATATTCAAAATGGAAGACAGCAACGAACTAAAATTAATCTAATAATCAACTCTGGGGAATGGTGTAATATTTCTTCTGGACGATTCGGGACTAGGAACGAAATATAATATGCTAACTTATAGTCGTAGGTTCAAGGGTTCATTTAGATGATAATTTACTTTCTGTAAGAGTTACCTGACTATTTAATTATTCATTCCGTGGTCCAGAATTTCCAGGAAATTTTTTTGTTAGTACAATTTCTTAAATACATTTAGTCCATAAGCTTTATTTATGGTTACTGGTTGCTTTTAGGCACTTGATTGAAACTGAGATTGGTTTTACTGTTAATACTAGGTCGGTAAGGAAGTTCATTTTTCATATGTAAAATATCTACAAATTTTGAAATTCAAATGTTCATATATAACACGTCTAAAGAAACTCTTTTGGATTTGTTTTGGCCCTCCGTACTGTCAACCAAATAATATCAAAGTTTTGAGAAATCTCAATCACCAAAAAAATCTAAACGAAACATTGCTACCCTATCCAAAACACACTTTAAAATAAATAAGATACTTTCAGTGTCGCCCCGATGAAACATCACCATTATTTTATATTTTTATATTTTATTGTTTCTCTTTTTATATACTGTAATGCCCGCTGTTTTTATTTTTTATTTATTTATTTATTTAATTTCTACGGTAACATATATCATAAAAAATAGTTACATGACACAACTAGAACCAGAGGAAAATATTAGCAATCATTTTAAATAAAGAATAACAAATTAACTTTGGCATTTGATTGTGAAATGACATCAGATATATGAGCAAGAGATACAAATATATACAAATTCTAAAGTATAAATAAGGTAAACTTAGATTAAATTAATATTGATCGAAAATATAAGATAGCATAGCCCTCTTGTATCTACTTTCCGTGCAGTTAAATTTATCCGCTACATCTGCTTATCTATTACTAACTGCATGCAACCTAGGTACAAGTGAGTTTTTGGAATACTCAGTCCTGGTGTTGTTGCATTTAAACAGGACTTTAGAACGAGTTGCTCTCGTAGGTATATGAAATTCAATGAGGTTAGTTAAATCGGGACTGTCTATAACTACCATTTACAATTTTGAACATAAACATTTTATATTAAGTATTAGTATATTAAGAATAAATAAATAAATAAAATAAAGATTAGAAGAGTTGCTTGAAATCGATTTAACCACGGTTGGTGACTAAATCTGATTAGCCAGATACTTCTCTACCTTCTTCACCTCCATCTCCTCCTTCTCTCCGTTACCTTCATCACATCATACCCCATCATACTATGCATATTAAAAATGTATGTTCCTTTTAAAAAATGTTCACAAATTACTTGTTAACAGATCTGATAGTGAAGTATGTTGAAAATAAATAGGGAAATCTTATTCCACGAAATTTCCGCAGGAAATAAAAGTCTCGCTGTCAATCATAAAGATGAAGTAAATTCCTATGGGATATTCCGCGACTTGATTCGGTCCTTGCCTCTGATAATATTATATTATAGAGTAAACCCAAATGTTATGCCCCAGGAAATAAGTTCTTTTGACAATCTCTTCTCGCTGTGATTTGTGCTGAAATAATATCATGTATAAAATGCTCAAGCTTAATGGAAAATGAAAAGGGTTTTCTATTTATGTAGATATTATGAGGGTTCATACATAAATAGAGTGACTTAAATGTAATTACTGAAATATATACATACACTGATTTTCAGGAAAAGATTGCTATTGAATAAATAAATTGGTAATAAAAAAATTAAATAAAATACTTATCGGAGTCTGTAATCTGTAAATAAATCTTAAAATATGTATAAACTCAACACTGCTATGTACCCTTAACATATTGCATATTTTTTCTAGTTGTAGTGTTTTTGTGTATGTATATATGATAAGAGCGCAACAATTATAATTTAAATAATAGATTTACAGGAACGGGTTTAGTTTTTCCCATAGGAAAAACTAAACCCTTTCATACACTTTTCCATATAAATGATCATCTAGTAAATCCACGTTATGCAAGTGTATTATATAAGTATAATTAATACAAAACAATACAAGAACAACACGTTAATCTACCAAGCTATTAAATGGGAATATAATTCACCGTCTCCAGATATTTTCATATCAGAGGGTTCGGCTCTGTGGAGTTCCTAATTTGACCGATAAATCCTACTGATCCCTCAATATAAATATTTAAAAAATCTTTCGTAATTCTACATGTATTTAAAATGACTGATTTTTGCATTTTTATATACAAATTCTTTGACAAATCTAATATGCCTTGTGGTGAACCTACCCCTGGCCTTACTAACTTCTATGGGTCTCGGGACCTCCTGTAATGTACCTGTGGGGCTACCCGGCACCCGTTGTACTGATCCGTAGTCGTCTATCCTTGGTTTTTCTATTCTTTCCCTTTAACATTAGCTGTCGGGATCTACTGGCTACGCTACCCTTATCTTTTGGCCTTCGATCAATATACCCTTGCATCTAGCTACACCTAACTTTTCCTTAAACCCCTGCGATTTTCTCACAGTAAATAAGATTTAAGATTTTATTGCACATTATTCCTATTTACCCCGTTGTGTGATTTTTTGATTCGGTAATTACATTTGCATGTGTAAATTAATACACATACACATGTAGAGGAAATAATGTAGTGTGTGGTAACCTCAGATTCTTTTGGAGTAAAGTGTGAAAGAATCTCGTTTGATAAACTGACCCCGTTTTTTTAGATTGTTTTATTTTATTTTCAAACCTATACTCGTATTACCCGCCTTTTCTCAACTTGAACGGAGTGTCATTGACGCTAATCCTACAGTGAATTGTCAGCCGGTTTATAAAATTCAAAGTCGTAGTTTTCTTACCCGATTTCTTCCTGTCTATAGGTTTACATTGTATTATATTAACATGACATGGACAGTGTGAATTATGACATGCATGCCAGGATCCTTGCGAAGCTCTCATTGTCGTCGTACTGCACCTAAATGGTCAAGTTATAATTGTTATTAGTAAACACTACATGTACTGGGGAAGAGGAAGGGGAAGGATGGATGATAGGAGGATATGGGGAATGTTGTTTCCTGAATAAGTCGGCTCCTCCTCTAACCAAATAGATACTGGTGACCAACATTCCGGACAAAGACTCAATCATTACGTTTGCTAGGATGGTCCTTAAGTCCTGATTTTGTTCTCTTGCATGAACTTCATTGCTACGAAAGGGTCCCTTCACGCCAGATGAAAGCGCGCAGAGTCCTCATGTCACTTCCAGTATTATCCCGACTTCCTATCCTCCAGATTTGATTTTAACTCGACTGATTCTAGAAGGGGTATGTCCATTTCTTCCCTTATCATGACTCTACTCGCGTTGAGTGCGTACGGAGCCGTTTGAGATGATCCTTTCGTCTCCTACGAGGATAATCATTGGCTTGCGTTCCTCGCCTCCAAGAGCTGACATAACTTCTACCTTGTAAAAACTATGTTTGCTTTCAGGTCGACACTACTGGTAGTATGCAATAGTGCTACAGACTTATTCTCACGGAATACCACGCCGACGTCCCCTCCACATAACTTCGCAAAACTTGGGATACCTTCGGTCGAAACGCCTCCGTCAGCGAATCATACCCTACCATTCCAAGTGGCATTTTCTTTTTATTCTGTCTTTCATGCCTTTTCACTCTGCATGACCCCGCGAAAGGGATTAACTTCCAGTACCCCGCGTGAATGCCAAGTTTACGTTGACATCCCCTATCGCATGATAGCGTAAGAAAAAAAGCCCTCTTTGTCTCATATCTTGTGGGGATATAATTTCAGTGAACGCTATTGCATTCCCCAATCGTGAAGTCTATATTTCGCAGGTCAAGCGGGATTTTGGAAGGGTCTGATTGAGAAAACATTACCGAAATAATGTTGATTTCATATTTTGTAAGGAAGCCTGAAAGAAATTTGACATGATAATATTGTTGTTAGTAAACAATTATAATGTTTAAATTCAATTCTCCAAATTTCATTTTTGAACCAACATCCAGTATGGTATGGATGCTTCCGTCACTCCACTTTGGCTCGGCATACCTCAGAAAAAAACCTTCTAATTTGGATGACTGTACGGCTACGATTTATGGCCGGGATCCTTTTTTATACGCATTCGTCTCGTCCTTTCTAGCACGCAAAAAATATAAGTTCGTTGAACCCACATTGATAATAGATTTAATTTGGGACAAATCTCGTAATTACACATTGAGAATAATATTTAAAACACAATTATATCCTGGAACATAACTTCTTTTATCATTGGTTTTGTAGATTGGCAGATCCTCTCAGGTATCGGGACCATGTACGACCTGTAATTTAATTAAAATGTTTCTTTCACTCACCTGAACGAAGCCTGATTACGTACATGTGGGGAAAATAATAAAAGTAAAAAACCTTCCTGTCACTATGGTTCGGTAATTTAGTTCCTAGAAGTAGTAACACCCATGACCCTATGTCACACTTTTATTTGAGTTTAAGAAAATACGTAGGTTATTAATTATTATTTGTTAACAATATTTTCGAAGATGACATTTATACGTAGGTATTTGCTGATATTATTTTGAATATTTGTATTATCTTGATTATATGATATATTGAAGAAACTACAAGCGCGTAGGTATTGTTTATTATCGTTGAACAATTTCAAATTGGGGGATTCAAAACAAGCAATAGTTTATTTTATATTATTATTATGCTCGCGGAAGATCGAAGGTGACATTTGTATGTAGGTTATTTATTTTGATGTTGTTTTGATATTATTATTTTGTGTGTACAAGTTTGAAAATGATATTTGTACGTTATTATTGACTAGACTAATTTTATATTTCAAATCAAAATTCACGCGATGCACTCCCTTCTATTTTTAAAACACAAAGTTAGGTTATTATTAACTCACAGAAGCTAAGTATTTCATTCACTTTGGTTATTATTTTGGTTTTGATAATTCAAATTAATTTTATTATTTAATTAATTCACCCGCGGCGCACTGTCATTCACTGCAGCTAATTTTCAATAGAGTATTTTAACAAGCCGAATAATTAATTTATGTACACGAACTATTGCTTCTCACGAAGTCACAACCTTAAAAATTCTTTAATATTACGATGGATATTTTCTCCCAACATTAACAAACACTTGTCACTGTTTATCACGACTTTTTTAATTCTTCGGTGGATTATGTCTTATCACTCGTTTTTATAATATTTGATCAATTGTTTTGTTAAGTACGAACGATCTTATCACTGCTAGCACTCCCTAGACCCCTTACGACTCGACTGCCACATGGTATTCAGCCCTTCGAATATCTTCTTAAAAAAACGCCAGGTGTGGATTCAGGACGTACATCTCGTCTTTCGTTAGGGCGTTTTATAATTGAGAGTTCAGACTATTTCAACTTTCATTGATATGTTATTTTTCATGACTCTCTCTCTCCAAAATTAAATATGTCCGTTTTAATTATTTCATTATCTGGCCGCCGATAAGTGTAACTCACCCTTTTGATGCAATTTTGCTTTAAACTTTTTCTAGAATTCTGCAATCGGTCTTTCCTTAATAATCGGTAAATTTCCTCGGCTAATTGTGACTTTACATCTGAAATAATTATCACTCTCGCACTCTCCCATTTATTTTTGTTTAAAATTTGCGGCAGGTAAAATTGAATTCAGTAGTATTCCGGCTTAATTCTCATGGTAGCATGAAATTGCTTCTGTCATTTACTTGATTCACCACATTCCTTGCAGATGTTTACAACTATTTTTTATCCTTCGTCCCTTTTCATGATCAGATATAATATTCGTAAAACTTTGTCTGGTAATAACTAATATCACCTTATTAATTCAGAATTCATTTTCTTAATGCGTTCCAAATAGCTCTATGGTCTAGTACGTACCTGTTTGGCTTCATTTTTTTGTGTATCCAAAAGTAAAAATCTTATTTACTTTTAATCTGAGTGTTTTGTTTACCTTTCGAAAAATCTCGATCTATAGCACTAATTCATAGATTGTATACGTCGTTAATTTTAATTGGTTTTATCAATACTCCGTCTGTATTCTGTAGTGGTAATTTGGGCTTAATTACCCCATTTATTCCTCAAAACCATGTAAGTTTTTTTTGTTACTAAACAAACTCTCTTCGACACGCTCTAGGATTTTAAATTTATGGACGGTCTGAAGTGTCGGCTTACATTCAATATTGATAAATTTTAAACGTGGTATCGATTTGAAAACTTCGAGCCCTTCATTATGTCATCACCTTTATTTACCTCAGCCCTTCTCAGATTGTGATTTTTCTGTCCTTTTCAATAGCGGTCGCTAGTGTAGTCGATTTGAAATTTCGTTTAGGTGGGAAAAATTTGTATGAGCTCTTCCGATAAAGAAGATGCTTTTTTTTTTCTTTCGATCGTAGTGTTGAAGCCATCACAGCCTAAAATTTTAATAAGAGAGCTAGGTATAATGCCAGTAGCCGAAATAACAAAAGGTAATATTTTTATAGTCTGAGAATGCCAAATTCTTTTAATTTCATTTCCTAAATCTGTATACTTTCTTATTTTTTCAGAAACAGATTTTTTAATATTTATTAATTATATAATAATTTATATTATTTTATTTTAAATAATCTTATGTTATAAATCACTTAGTGATTTTTTAAGACCGATTTCAAAATTTGTGCTAGAATGCTTTAATACATTAATGTATTTAAGTGTAGCCGCCTACGTGGTTAAGTGGGCAGAATACTTTTCTGTATCTCGAAGTTGTGCGAATTATTAAATAATATTGCATCCTCATCTCCAGTGGAGAAATCATCTGTACCTTTTCTTCCGCAAGTCTTCTAACATCATCCATCTTCAAATTTACGTTTCGTGAAGCTACAAAACCTTTAATTGATGCCCTATTTTTCTCAGAGTAAACCTCTGGATGACATTGTGGCACATTGTGACATAGTTGTATACACATCTATTTTCAGCTTTAGCAGTTTCATTGCACGATATATTATTGTTACATAACCACTCCTTCATAGACACTTATGTTGACATCGAAGTCGGTGCTGGATTAAGTAACTTATTATGATAAGACATGTTATCCACCACTAGCACAGATTTCGGCTCCAAGTCATGGATTGGTTTCGTGCGATGCCACTTCGCATACCTAATTGTTAAAATTGATAATCACCAGAATTGAAAAATAATTTTGTTAGAAATGAAAATCCAGAGATGTCATAAATATGAGAACGACATTCGTTATACGATTTAAATAAAATAGAACTTCGCAAACTTCCTATAGTTTTGATTAAAAAAATGACCGATTCGAGGAGATTGGAACACCTGCACTGCATCCAGCCGATGGCGTGCCTCGCACGGACATTCACACACTTACCCATGGTTTTAATACACTGCCTCCGTAAAAGTATTAATAAAGTAATTATGTGAAATAAATGGTGATAGCACTCTAACTGGATGTGTAAAATTTTATAAATATTATTGTGGTTCAAAATGGTGCCCATTGTTAGGTAGAACATACACGCACGATTTTTAATACGTTAACACGTTAAAAGCCAATAATTTTAAGACATAAGATTATATTACACGACAATTTAATATTAATTCCTTTTTCCTATATCAAGGATATCATAATATTATTACTTTTATTTCAAAACTGTGATCTTTCACCAGAGGGTGATCATTAACATCGACATCTTTGGAACGCGGTAAGAATATACAATATAACGCTTGGCCTTTTCAAATTTTGTTAATTATCACATCTAAATATTATCGGATTTTGAACATGGGACCTCTACTCTGAAGGAACTATGTACTTAGAAACTCACACGTGATACAGTCAGCGTTTCAGTTACTACTCATAATCTACAGAGTTTAAAAGTTGGTTTGATTAACTTAATCAATGTTAATATAATGAACATAGCCAATAAAACTCAAAGGAGGTTATTCAGCTAGTTTATTTTAACTAAGAATGATGTCAGAAGCCGTTTACAAATCACAAGACGTCTACTGCATCTCTGTAAACATTTCAAAGCTCCACGTTGGTGAACTTCTATAAATATTCAATGGCATTCGTTTCAGGTATTCAAAGTATCAAATGCAGGAATCGAGAAGGCTTTTAAAAATATAAGGAAGAAGTGTACTCCAGAAACTCTGCGCGAATTCTGTACAGTACAGTGGTATGGTTCATCAAACACTTTGCGAGGGCACCCGGTAAAACCATAGCACACAAAATAGCTGCGACTAAAGAATGGATACTAAAACTATGACAAAAAAGGTTTTACTGAAATATTTTATCTGTTTAGTTGTCACATTTCTTTTCAGTTTTACATTAGCATATTTATTTCACGTTTTTGAACTGATACGTTGATTACATTACAGGACTTTGAGGCATTTAATGTGAAGCAGGAACCTAAAAAACTTATGCCGTTCTGCGGAAAGCAGCAACTAAAAAAACCAAAAAAAATCTCTTATTCGTTCCTTCGAAAATCATGCAAGAAGTCCCCAACTGGAGTAATGCACTTACAATTTTAAAACTAAATCCATTACACTCAAAATGTGAGTTGTGAAATTTACTTTTTTTTTAAATTACAAATTCTCACATTTAAAGTTTAAAACGATTGTACGCCATAAACACTATTTTTTTCAGAGTCAGATAAATATTATATACAGAAGAAATGTTTTAAATTTAAAATTCAATTGGGTGTCGTGTAAATGGTAAAATCAGTAATTAACTGATTGAAAAAAAAAACAATAAAATAAATAAATTTGTTTTAGACCACTTTAATTTTAATTACACTCTACCGGTTTCGGAAGAACCCTTCCTTCGTCAGGAGAATATTAAAACTAACCTATAATACAAAATATTGATAGATATATACCAAACATTTAGGTGCTGGAGTGGGAGGTCAAAGGGGGAGGGGGGTAGTCGCGGGAAATCCAGCAATAACAGAGCGGTTTATTGGAAATTTATATATTTTATTGTAAATTATGGCGAGCCACAAAGTTAATGCTTATTACGAAAATCTGAAAAAAAACGTTTATTTCCTGCCGTATAGTGAAAATTTTGAATCAATACTCTTTTCAAATAAATTATTTCTTTAATTAAGCAATTGCAACTTATTTTAGCATTAATAAAAAAAGACCTTTTAAATAATTTTTTTTTTCTCTGTTGCAAGTTGTATGTTGAGGTAGACTTGATTAATTCTGCAAATTGACGCTTAAATAAGCTTATAACAATTAAAATGAAGCTTTTTTGTACTGCGCTATTTTGTCAACGCGGTTTGGCCATTTTGCAGGTTTCCAGAACACTGGGACGGTTCATCACTTTAAAAGCTGTACTGACTCTAAATGTGTGGACTCGCCGGAAACTTGGCTCGCGATTTTTCGCCTTTAGATTGATTTGGATCTTTGAAGTTTAAAAACGGGTCGATAAAAGGTGTTTGAGAAAAAATAAAACGTTTACACAAAATAAATATATCATAAAATTTTGCTTGCAGGAAATTTTGTATATTTTGTTTTCAAATATGACTTGATTAATAGTAAACAATAAAAGCAAAAAATTAGATAACTTGGAAGCACTTCAAATAAAAAATCCCTAAATAATAACGCTAGTATATTGAATAACCAAATTAATTTATCGATTAGTCCCATTCTAGATATATTTCCAATAAACCAGTCTGTTATTGCCGGAATTCCCGCAATTGCCCCTTCCGCTTTGTTAACCTCCCATTTAAACACCTACATTTTTTGTATATATATCTGACAATATTTTGTATCATAGGTTAGTTTTAATATTCTCCTGACGAAGGAAGGGTTCTCCGAAGCCGACAGAGTTCAATTAAAATTTAAAGTGCTCTAAAACAAATTTATATATTTTTATTGTAAATTATTGCAAGCCACAAAGTTAATGCTTATTACTATTACGAATAACTAATTATTCTCACCATAAGAAAAGGATCATCAAAAAGGAAAGCCATATCTTCAAGGGTCTAAAAATCAGCTTTATTTGTTCAATTCTATAAATCAACGAGTTCTATAATTCATCTCAATACATATCAAATGTTTCCTAGAAATTGTAGGATATCTACTTCATCGGTCTTATCACTAATCGCCGTTAAATCAGTACAAATGAACGTTAATAATATGGACGTATTTACTTTACCTAATCGGTCGATACCTACAACCAATGGGTTTAATTTAATTGTCGGCCATTATCGAATCAATGCGAAGTAGAAAGACTTTAAATTTAGTGTAATGAAGAAAATGCGGCTACCAAATTAACTATCTCACTTATCGCCAGTTTTTCAATTTAAAGTAAAACAATTTATTTAGTGATCGAAGAAAGCAAAATTTATTATACAAATGAAAAAAGTTCTTTGTTTAAAACCACTTTATTTTATTTATACTCGTCGACCGGTTTCGATTGATTTCAACCTTTGCCGAAGGTGAATTTCAAATGAATTCACATTCTACGCTTTCGTAGATGGCGCGCGTATAGTATTTTTTACTTATAAACGCTTTTTACAAGTTATGCTTTGAAATATTATGAAAAAAGTATTGTTTGCGGAAGTACACACGCAATATTAATATTAATAAAACGTTTTGTCAATTAGAAAAGTCTAATCTTTCAAGAAAGGCTAAAAAATACAATATTTCATCGGTGATTCAATCCAAAATTGTATTTGCATGACTTTCTTGAAAGATTAGAGTTTTTTAATTGACAAAACTATTTTTTAATATTTATATTTCTTTTGTACTTCCGCGAACAATAAAATTTTCTTAATATTTCAAAGCATAACTTGTAAAAAGCGTTTATAAGTAAAAAATACTATACGCGCGCCATCTACGAAAGCGTAGAATATGAATTATTTTGACATTCACCATACGTTTAATAAAAAAAAAATTTTTTGAAAGAAATACATAGAAATAAAATAGAAATATGCCTTAATCATTTAAAAGCATTAGAAATGTCAACATCTAATTTAAATAAATTGTAAATTTTAAGCAAACAGTTAGAAATAACCGACAGTCCAATATTAATGTTGTTCCCCTTCTCCTTATGTAACCCCCACTCTTCCTCTGCCCCTCTACCCACCCTCTTCCTACTCCTGTACTAACCAGTCCCTGATATCCAATCCTAAAAAAAACACACTGGAATGTGCCGGAATCTGCAAACTTTTCCACCGTAAAATTAAAAGAAAAAAACTACAATAAATCACCAAATTGTAAGCCAGTCCTGCAAAATCTGGATCCCGTAAAATAATGCAATGTAAAAAATGAAAATATCACGTATCTATAAAATAGATTTATTTGCTCATGTAGAGATTCGACTAAAATTAATACTAAATAGATTCCTGCTAAAACAAAGACAAACCTACTAAACTATTTTTTAGACAAACACAAAAAATAGTTTAGCAGACTTGAATGAAAAAAAAAGCAAACATATTTTACAAAAGACCACCAGACTATTCCAGCAATCATCTATTCCCTGATATTATCAATCAGTGGTTTAATTTCGTTTGCCATTATTTATCCCCTACCGAATCAAATCATTCTCTGAATGGATGCGGATCAAAACTTTGACATCCGCTGCCCTTAGCGATCCTTGCGGAACTTTCTAAGATTCCAAATTTAAAAGGGGCGCTCAAAAAAAACATTTGGAACCGGATGTTGCTGGTCGTTAGGAAGAAAGCAGGAGGAAGGGAAAATACTGAAAACCCCGCCGGAAGTGCCCAAGCTCCTTTATAATGATCACCGAATTTATTGCAACCAACAATATAATATATGAGGCAGTTTGTAAATCTCACCAAACAAAGAAATTATCTTATACAAACCTAGTAACACTATGCACAGGCTTCTTGGTAATAGAACGTAGATTGTTCGCCACGAATCCAGATCAAGTTTCCATTTTTATTTTTTTTTTATTCCAGAAAAAAAGAAAATAACATTTTCACTTACTTAACTAGAATTTGCATTAAAATTACATTATATTACAGAAGATTAAATTACACTATATTATGATACAATATATTATCATACAATATTATTCACTTTCACTATATTGTTTTTTGTGAATAAAAATGAATAATTTTTTTTTAAATTTACACACACTTTTTTCGTTTTTAATATCATCTGGAAGGCAATTATATAAATTGCCCCCCTCATAACTGATGGATTGCTTACGGTAGTTAGTATGAATAGTGTTTAAATGTATGTTATCGGGTAAAATGTTTGTGTACTTGGGACGTTTTAATGAATTCTGTGTTTGTATGTATGAGTTTATTATTTATTTTGTATATAAGGAGACATATATTGTATTCGTATAGTTTTCTTAATGTTAACAGTTTGGTTTCCAAATACAGTTTTTTTTGTGGATGTTTTGGATTCGTAGTGAAATAGTTTTTTGATTAGTTTATTTTGAATTATCTGTAATTCATTAATGTATGTTTCATACGCATTTCCCCAGATTTCAACTAAGTAATTTAAATGTGAGTGTACAAGACTATAATATAAACTTTTTTTAAATTTAATCGGTAATAGATAAGATAATCGGCTAAAAACGTTAATTAAGGGTGTGATTTTATTTTTAACATCTTGTATATGGTTTTTAAAAGTTAGATGCTAATGTCTTAATGTCTTAAAGTAAAATTTTGTGTTTAATATGTATGTTTTTATTTAACGCCCAAGGGGTTTTAACTACATTGTCCACTTGTTACATTTTGTTAGTAATAAATTTATTTTGGCACATTATGTTGGTAGTAAAAAATACACACAAGTCATAAAAATACAACTGAAAATTACAGCGATTAGATAGGTTTACAAAAATACAAGATCTGTTTAGGAAAAGTGCTGAAATAAATATTTTACATGATCCGCACAATTCGCCAAGTTGATATCAAATATGTCAATATCACCTTTGTATTGATTTCCCATACTGCGAAATCGTTGTATCGGAGAGTGGGCAATGTAGTTACCCTTATGAATGCTGCAGTATAATAGTGGATTTTGTCTTGTTATTATCGACTTATAGACAATTTCCCTAAATAGCACAAGTTTTTGCCGTTATAGTACGTCTTCAATTTGGGAGGAGGAAATGGGTAACGCCACCCCGGGAACCATTTATTGGATAACCAAAACACCTGCTATGGGTCGCCCCAAGTGGTTTGCTACGTTTGTTTGCGATGCAGAGGTGCCCGGATTTAGTGGGTGAGTTTTGCCCATGTCTTAGTGTAGGACGCGTTTGTCCATCGTTTGCGTGGTGGGCCGGATCGGGAAAGACAGGTTGAGGAAGACTTTTTGACCTTTACAGCCGAACTCTCTCGATCCCTTGCACCACAATGGAAGGGTTGTATCTGAGCTTCCTGTGTGGAGGTAATGCTAAAAAAGTTATACCTTGGCTGAGTTGAGTACAAAAAACACTTAAAGAAATATGTATTTTGGTATGCACCCAGAGAATGCTAGGGATTTTGACTAAGAAGATACTTAGAACGTTAATTAGCTAAGTTTATATTCCTCAACGAACACGTTTTTGAAAATACAGAATAAAATTAAAAAGGAAAATATTCCAACAATTTTATATGAAAACTTACGAAGACAATAGTTGGAAACTAAAACACTTGAAAAGCTGTAAAAAAACTGGGACAAAACTTCGCGAAAGTGACTTTGTGCAAAAATAAGTTGACATACTAGACCATTTTTCATTGAATTTTATTACAAACTGTTCGTAAAAATGTTTTAACGACAGGAATCGGGGTAGTACTAAAAGTTTTGCTGTGAAATAAATCGTCAATCTTGCTGTTAAAATTCCAAACCAAAGGGGACTATAAATATATTGATTGTCCAGTTGATTTGTTAGATATCTGCAAATATTAATAAATAAATAATAAGTTTTAAGATGATGAGGAAAGCAATAAAGCAATAAGCAACAAAGACTATAAATCAAATATTATTTTTACGTGTTATTATAATAATATTATAATTATAATTATAATTAATAATAATTATAACACCAGAATGCATCACCAAGTTAATGCTAATCTCTTCGTAACCGATAATTCATCATCATTTATTTGCACATGTTTTATTTCCAATTATAGAGATTTATTCTTTCTTCTTATTGATTTATTATTCTTTCAACTTGTAAAATTTTCATGTTTATTTTCTGACTATTTTCCTGTTTTTATCTTTTTAATGTTCTAATTATTACCTTTTTTCTGTTTATTTTCTGACTATTTTCCTGTACACCTTTTATCTTTTTTAATGTTCTAATTATTACAGGTCTCAGAACAGACAACGTCTAGTGAGGCGGGTAACTTACTTGTTATAAAAATTATATTACCTCAATAAACGCCCGGGTTGCCGGCAATGAAATTGAATTGAATTTAATGTATTTTTGTATCTAGTTTAACAGGATGTTTTGTTCATGTCAACTGAATTATTCCAATTCATTGGGATTATAAATTCATGATATAAGTCGTTTGTCCACATTTATAAAGTTCGACTTTTTAAATGATTCCACATGGTCCACGTTGACGATAACATCAATTTTTAGATAATTTCAATACAAGTTTTTTTGCATTATAATTGATTTGGTGGTGCTTATGAGTAATCTGAATATTGTACCAGATATTCTGCGTATTCAACTTAAATTCCAATAATTGAGTTGAGTATGCAGAATAGTACAGATAGATATACTTTTACATATTCTGCATACTCAACACAAATTTCAATAATTGAGTTTAGCATACAGATAATATTGTACCAGATATACTTTTACATAATCTGAATACTCAACTCACATTTAATAATTGAGTTTAGTATAAGGAATTTCAATAATTGAGTTTAGTAAACAGAAAATATTGTACCAGATAGATATACTTTTACATAATCTACATACTCAACTCAAATTTATTAATTGAGTTTAGTATAAGGATAATATTCTACCAGATAGTAGTATAAGGATAATACTGTACCAGATAGATATACTTTTACATATTTAGCATACTCAACTCAAATTTCGATAATTGAGTTTAATATAAGGATAATATTGTACCAGATAGATATACTTTTACATAATCTGCGCACTCAACTAAAATTTAATAATTGAGTTTAGTATAAGGATAATATTGTACATAGATAGATATACTTTTACATATTCCGCATACTCAACTCAAATTTAATA
The DNA here is from genome assembly GCA_951813805.1 of Limnephilus auricula. Taxonomy (NCBI): domain Eukaryota; kingdom Metazoa; phylum Arthropoda; class Insecta; order Trichoptera; family Limnephilidae; genus Limnephilus; species Limnephilus auricula. The sequence goes on along the minus strand of OX638397.1, from coordinate 17,169,923 downwards.
ATTGAGTTTAGTATACAGATAATATTGTATTAGATATACTTTTACATAATCTGCACACTCAACTAAAATTTAATAATTGAGTTTAGTATACAGATAATATTGTATTAGATATACTTTTACATAATCTGCATACTCAACTCAAATTTAATAATTGAGTTTTGTATAAGGATAATATTGTGCCAGATAGATATAATTTTACATATTCTGCATACTTAATTCGAATTTCAATAATTGAGTTAAGTACGCAGATAATATTGTAACATATAGATATACTTTTACATAATCTGCATACTCAACTCAAATTTAATAATTGAGTTTAGTATAAGGATAATATTGTACCAGATAGTAGTATAAGGATAATATTGTACCAGATAGATATACTTTTACATAATCTGCGTACTCAACTCAAATTTAATAATTGAGTTTAGTATAAGGATAATATTGTACCAGATGGATATACTTTTACAAAATCTTCATATTCAACTCAAATTTAATAATTGAGTTTAGTATACAGATAATATTGTATTAGATATACTTTTACATAATCTGCATACTCAACTCAAATTTCATTTATTAAGTTGATTATGCAGATAATATTGTACCAGATAGATATACTTTTACACATTCTGCAAACTTAACTCAAATTTCAATAATTGAGTTTAGTATGCAGATAATATTGTATTAGATTGATATACTTTTATATAATCTGCATACTCAACTCAAATTTAATAATTGAGTTTAGTATACATATAATATTGTATCAGATAGATATACTTTTACATAATCTGCATACTCAACTCAAATGTCAAAACTTGAGTTTATTAAAAGGATAATATTGTACCAGATAGATATACTTTTACATATTCTACATACTTAACTCAAATTTCAATCATTGAGTTTAGTATATAGATAATATTGTACCAGATAGATATACTTTTACATATTCTGCATACTTAACTCAAATTTCAATCATTGAGTTTAGTATAAGGATAATATTGTACCAGATAGATATACTTTTACATAATCTGTATACTCAACTCAAATTTAATAATTGAGTTTAGTGTAAACTAAATTATTAAATTTGAGATAATATTGTACCACAAAGATATACTTTTACATATTCAGCTCAAATTTCAATAATTGAGTAGAGTATGCAGATAATACTGTAACAGATAGATATACTTTTACATAATCTGCATACCGAACTCAAATTTTTCGGAGATGTCTGACAAATCAACTGATCGATTGATATGGATGCAAGTAGTACAAGTTGAAGATAAACAGGTATATTGGGTATGTATCAGATAGAAGTGAATAAGCAATATTATATAAAGTAACCTGAAATTGTGAATCTACGTTTAATAGATTATCACATTTCAGCATAAAATGAATATGTATATTTAAAAGAAAAAATTGTGTTACAAATTTTATACAGTATTAACTGCTTTAGAACCTACAATATGAAATTAAAGCATTTTTTACGAGAATAAGACATGTTCAAAGGCTTGTTATATTTTTTTGGGCTATAAAAAAACAGAAAAGGCTTTCATGTAGGTACACGATTATGTTAAGGGGTTGTAAGATGTGGGTATAAAAGAAACAACACATTACGCAGAGTTTTAATAATTTTTAAAAAAATTACGCACCAGACTTTTAGGTCCGGGTTTAGTTTTCCTCATAGGAAAAACTAAACCCTTTCACACACAAGATGTTTGTTGGGTATTTTTTTTTGCATGCAAACACTTGTGGTCTATTTTTTTTTTTCACCAGATTTACAGGAACGGGTTTAGTTTTTCCCATAGGAAAAACTAAACTCTTTCATAATCTTTTCCATATAAATTATCATCTAGTAAATCCGCGTTATGCAAGTGTATTATATAAGTATAATTAATACAAAACAATACAAGAACAACACGTTAATCTACCAGACTATTAAATGGGAAAATAATTCACCGACTCCAGATATTTTCATATCAGACGGTTCGGCTCGGTGGAATTCCTAATTTGACCGATAAATCCTACTGATCCCTCAATAAAAATATTTAAAAAATCTTTCGTAATCCTACATGTATTTAAAATGACTGATTTTTGCATATATATATACAAATTCTTTGTCAAATCTAATACGCCTAAATTTTTAATGAGAGAGTTAGGTACAATGCCAATAGTCGAAATAACAAACGGTAATATAATAATATAATATTTTAATTTAGATTTCTTATACCATAATTAAGAAATAATTCTATATTATAATTAATAACCTCTAGGCATCACTGGTTAAAGTAAGTCATCACTGGTTAAAATAAATAAGTATCAAGGCCTTTGTAACGTTAGGTTAAAGGAGTAACGTGCTAGGGAAATAAAGGACTCGGCCTGGGAAGAAGGAACTGGGACTGGTTTACAATAATGTTATACTCAAAATTAATAACCTTAGGCATCACTGGTTAAAGCAAGTCAGATGAGTCTCATAGTTTTGAGAACATCAAGTACGCAAGTACAGATGCCTTATTATATTGCTACAGTTTTACATTATTTGCTTCAGATACAAATAGTTTCAATACCAAATAATTCAAATTCATGTATTAGCTAGCAATCGCAGGTCATGCGAGTATTTTTTTTTAATGACATATTTTTTTATGCGAAAAAAGGGTTATGTAGTAAAAGCAGTAATTTGGTTGTTTTCATAATAATTTATTTAATTTAGAGTGTGGTGAATTCCGATAATTTCTATTTTTTGATGATTTTCCATATATTATGCTTATAAATAACGTTAATTTTTAATTTCCTAATTTTCCTATAATTCCCCCTTTGAAATATTAATTATCTAAAAAATAATTTTATTAGAGTTTTTGACAACTTTTAACTGTTCCATTTGAGTAAGTCAATTGACGGATAAATATTGCATTAAATGAAAATGAGAACATTTTGACTTTTGGATATAAAATAAGTTTGGCCTCAATAAACTTTCAGTATTGATTATCTCAAAAGTAGTATTTTTAATGCATTTTATGTGTTGAATTGACCAATCTCCCCAGTAAATTAATATGGCTTCTCACGCCACCCGCAGTAAGAGTAGTTTGCGAGAAATCTCAGCGTTTATTTTCAATAAATCGTTTTCGTTTCCTTCGGCGAAGTTAACGGCGCGCGGCTTCCACGCTGTCCCGTGCTTCTGGCTTCGAGTCGAGTCACGGCCTCCCTACCAGGCAAGAGCTGTCAGTGAACTAAGGCGGCCGAGCCAAGTTAGAGTTTTGATTAAATACTTTAGAAATTAGTCGTTAAGAATTCATTTGTCAAAAAACGGTAAGCCGTGACAAAGTTCGGGGGAAGTTTCTCCCTTATTAGTTTATGCGCTCCGGATCGCGAGTCCCGGAATTGTCATTTGTTATGAAAGATACCAGTTTGACAGATAAGAATTTAATTTCAAATTGGAATGACAGTTCGGGTATTGATTCGTTTGAATTTTTTTGAAATCTGCTTTTCGGCAATAGGTAGGTAAATGAAAACATTTTGTTAATAAACCACAATAAACAAATTAGAAAAATTCGTTACATGCTAATATTTTCATAACGTTTTTGGAGGACAAGAAAAATCATAAAAAAAATTTAAAACAAGAAACACATTTTTTAAAATTTATTATCGTAAACTAAAATAACGATGTTACTCAAAAAGGGGGATAAAATTTCCATCTCTGAGTGAGCAGTATTTTAGAGCCGTTTTATCTGTTTATCAGAAATCCTTTGGACCTAAAGTTCTTAGTAGCGGCAAATAAACATTTTTCAGTTGAGATTTTCTAAAACCTATAATTCGATAACTGATAATTTAGTTATTTATTTATTGACGCGCCCTATTGGGATTTTACATATCATTACATTTTACAAATTTCATTTCAAACAACTGCATAACATAAATAAAAAAGATTACAAATTACATAAATAAAACATAAACACAATATAGTATGTAAGAATACATGTAATGCTAAAAGCAGTTCGTAGGCCAACCTATGTATTCTTTCTAACACAGAATTCACAGCGAAGTTATTGTTGTACAATAAAATATTCCGTCTGGTATATTTTTGAGGTATATGTATAGATACCAAATTTATAGCGTCAGGGCAGTCCAACCTTGAATGAACAATTTTATATAATAAAAAGAGATCAAATATTTTTCGCCTTTCTGATAATTTCGATAAATTAAGTTTACTGCGTACATTGAAATAATTGAATTCAATAATAGGAATACCCATTTTGAAATTAGTAATATAATAATAATAAAAACAAAAATAAAAAAAGGTAATGGTCGCAACTGGAATCAAACACAGGACTCTGTCTAACCGGGACAACGCCTCAATTAACTCGGCCATTTACGTCATTTTCGTCGATTTCATATTTAAAATTCAAAATTAACATTATTATCTTCAACTATTTTTTTTCGTATTTTTGGCTGCTATCTTTTTACATGATTATAAAGTTCTAACAAATTTATTTGCAACCTGGATGGTGTCTCGGATAAACATATCCAATTTTATTTATTTGGGACACCGACTTCTATTCAATTTATTGGATTATCTTTTTAAATAACCTTTGAAGGTTATCCTAAGAAGGTCACCAATCAATGCAATATATCATTGAATTGATATTGCGACCATTACATTTTTTTATTTTGTTTGTGTCTTGTTCACCTTCATGTCTTGTTTAAATTTTTTAGTGTTATCTTCTTCTTCTATAATATATTACAACACAGGCTTCTCCTAGTTAGGTTAAAAACTGAATTGTAAACAATAACACCTACCATGCAAGAAAAAAATAAATAAACAAAAATCACAAAAAATTTAAAATGCTTATTTGAGATCGTATTCAAATTGAAATCTGTCGATATGCAAATTAATACAACAAAATTTCAGATCGAAAGAAGATAAAAAGTGGAATTCACAGAAAATCAAACCCTGAACTTACCATCGATATGTAACCACTTGACATCCCTAACAATGAGTGTTAAATGATGCTGCTCGTCCTGTCCAACTGGAGAATAAATTACAAGAGCTTTGCTTAAATTACAGTTAACGTCTTGGAACTTTCAACTCTAATATTATGTCTAGTTCCATAAAGCAACTTCAAGCTTCTTGCAAATTATGAAAGCTGCGGAATTACCATAAATATTAAACAAAAACGTCGTTAAAATTTTTGATTTAAAAAAAAAAAATTTGGTAGAATCAAATATTTTAACACTACACTAAAAAGATGTCATAACCACTGGAGCGACAGAGCAATTAAAATATTTTTTCTCGGATTACTAAAGGAAAATTTTCCGCCCACATTAAAAAAATCATACCTCCGAATTTGAATATGAAGACATACAAACTGATTATAGTTCTATGTAGCTAATGAATTTCTTCATCTTTTGTTTATTATGACATATTTGTAGGATTTATTAAAAACATATAATTAAATCTTTAACCTTAAAACATTTTCAATAATCCGGAGAATATTTATTTTGTTATATTTTGATTGTACAATATATTATATCGTCATTTTCAACAAAGCAATCCGAGGTTTTGTAAATAGTGCCATAATGTGGCAAAAAGCGCTCGAGTGGTTAAAATAAATATGTTTTTTGTATTTTTACCAATTGCAGATATCAAAGTTCGACTAATTTTATATTTTTTGACTACTGAAGAGAAACCACTAAATTGTGGTCCACCTTCATTATATGGGTTAGATCTTTTTAAAGATTTAATTTCACATTTTGAATTTCAATATTGGACTTTGCTGCCATATTTTTCTCATCAAAAGTGCGGTCATTGAATATTTTTGCTTGTTTATCTCGTACCATTTTTTTAATCAAGCATTTAAAATTGCCTGCCTTCCTTCCAACACTGCTTATCTTCTAATATGCAATTTTATATCAGCAACAGAGAGGTAGATATTTTTAGGATCGCTCTGGTGAAAAACCAGCAACAAGAAAAGAAACGTTGCTTGAAATGCCCTTAGCCGGGATTGATGACCAGATCTGAGTATCCAAAATTTTCCACCCTTTCTGTTCCCTGTCTCCTTTCCTTCCACAGACCCTTCAGCCTCCCAACATACCTAAATTGGAAATGCCATAGTCTTACTGGCACCGTTCAGTTGAGAGTAGTTGAAACTATTGCACGGTATTCACATAAAAATATGATATACTCTTACGAGTATCATCGCTCTGGTTATGACTGGAATTGGGAATAGAAACTGCTTCACGACGCTCTTGGTTCTTGATGGCATTGTTCTGCTTTCGTCCAATGTTTTGAGCCAAGATTTAATCAGTAAGGTTGAATCTACACTATACGTGCAATCAGTCGCCATGCGGCCAGTTATCATCTAACTTTTGCTCTGTCATAATATCAAGTTACGACAGTTCGATGCATCCAAAGTGTAAAGTAAAAACCGCTTTGTTATACGTAATACTCTGACGAGTGTTAAATGCCGACGAGGGTTATAACCATCATAACATACTTTTCCTTATCCACCGAGTTTGCCGTAAAATAGTCCATGGTTATTTAATTTGTGACGTCCGCCGTGAACAACTACTGAAGTTTAAAGCTATATTTAACTATCGCCTTTGTATGAATCAAGCACGGCCATTCAGTTCATAGGTATTAAAAAAAGTGCCTGTAGAAAAACACTAATGGTAGAATCAGACTGGGTCGACGTACGTGCCATTCGCTACGCCTAACAATATCTGGACTGCTTAGCAACCATACATTTTCTATGAAAATTATAGTTGCAGAATCACACTTACCACCCGTCGCGATGCGTATGGCCAGTGTGATTCTAAATTATACTGGGTCGACGTACACGATACACGCAATACCACGCTCCGTCGAGCCATGTGTCAAGGTGACAGATGGTCTGAAGTTATTTGTAGTGTTACCATTTTCGAAAATAGAAACCGCCAAAACAGGCATACGCTATGGTTTTTTTTAATTTTTGGGTTTAAACTTTTTTTTAATCATGTATTATGTATGTATTAATGTTTTAATCCTGTTAATGTTTCAATTAAAATAAAATTGAAATAAATCAACAGCAGATAATTTCAATAGAATTTCGTTTTATTTTTGGGGAAGATTTATTATAAAGGTACTTGTGGGGAAATTGTACGGAATTTCTTAATTTTAAATTTAGAATATTAGCATTGACAACCAATGTCAGTCTTTTGACATTTATTTTTTAGGTTTTGTTTATATGATTCACTTCCCAACGGACGTATTCGTTGCATTGCCATGTTTTTTGATTCGGAAAGTGAATTTGAGGATGACTTGCTAGGAGTATTATTTTTAAATGAGTATATTCATAAAAGGAAAAATAAAAATGTAAGAAGAAGAACTTGGATCCATCAAATAAATAAAAACAGACAAATTTTTGGAGAGTTCCATACACTGGTAAAATAACTTCTAGAATCTGACGACGGAAGATTTTTTATGTACTTCCGCATGACTAAAATTAAATTTAACGAACTTCATGGAATTATCGAATGTGATATAAAAAAAAACAAAATACACGTCTCCGTCAATCAATCGGTACCAGAGAAAGACTGGCAGTTTGTTTAAGTTAGAATTTATTCTCATTCTTTATATGGGTATAATATTGAAAATAATAATAATTTATTAACGCCCTAATAGACTTTTAAATGCAATTTTACATTTAAGTGTAATGATTTACATGGAAGTATAATAACAGTACAACAAGTATGAAAAGATACATATAGTAGTGATACACCTGTATCTATGATCGGTACTGATTTTAAATAAAAAAAATCTGAAGTAGCAAATACAAAGTATAACAGATAAAAGTAAGTTAACAGAAATGTCTATTTTATTTATTATTCTTCAGTTAGCGCACCTCGTAGTGTTTGCTAATAATTATTATTTAACAAATTTAATAATTAGTTAACTGGCTTTTTTTCTGTTATACTTTGTATTTTCGATTCCTGATACTCCTGAAAGAGCTCTGGCTGATATGATGGGCATGATGAGAAATTCTCAGGAGATTTGAAAACAGAAGTAAGAACAGGACGAAACAATTTTCTTTATGAGCATTTGCCAATCGGTAAAAAAACTGGCAATTACGGCAGTTAAGAATAAAATCAAATCTTTTTTCGGCGGTGAATGGGGGGTAAAGTAGCTGGAGGAGGAGCATCAGCATGGCAATCGATATGAACACAAAAAAATAATAAAATTTAAAAAAATAATTGAACTAAATCCAAACAGTAAAAGTAAAAAACAGATAAATTTATTCTATTTCGATATTATAAGTGGTCATATTGAATGCCATTCTGATGCTCCTCCTCCATCTGCTTCATCTCGGCCTCGGTCACCGCCGAAAATAGCATCGATTTTATTTTTAACTGATCTAATTTGGGCAGTTTTTTTACCGATTGGCAAATGCTCATGAAAAAATAATCAGTTTCATCCAGTTCCTGCTTCTTTTTTCTTAAGTTATATCAGTCAAAGTTCTTTCAGAAGAATCAGTATGCGCCTTCCTTTTGTTCGCCCCACTCTACGTGGGTGCAACGGTGCAGTTGCTTCCAGGGCTTTCAGGAGATATGTCTGATAAATGTTCGATAAACATGGCGTCAAGTTTGCCTGTAGTAGGACGTCCTTTTAGAGGGTTTAAAATAGGGCTTTAAAAATGACATCTATTCTTCAAATCGCCAAGGCACCATTATTTTCCCCGCTTGGCCACTTTTCTTAAGGCGCCTTTTCATTGCATTATTATAGCAATTCGGTAACTTGCTCCAGTCGTCTTTACACTGGTCAACTGAAATGATAATTATTTTTATATTACTTGCAGATTTTTGACTAAGGGAAATTCATTTCGGTCTCTAGGATTCAGCTATCGCATAGGATTTTCTACTGTATACAATATAGTCCAAGAAGTTTGTGAAGCTATTTGGAAACATCTTGGACCTAAAGTAATGCCCCAGCCAACAACAGAAATGTGGAAAAAAATAGCGAAAGACTTTAATAACTTATGGAATTTTCCCAATTGCATTGGTGCTCTAGATGGCAAACACATCAATATAAAGTGTCCAATAAATGGTGGTTCAGATTTCTGGAATTATAAAGGTCAAAATTCAACAGTATTGATGGCTTTGGTAGATGCTCATTATAAATTTATAACGATAGACGTTGGCTCCTATGGAAGAAATAGTGATGGAGGAATTTTTGAAAAATCTTCACTTGGAAAATTAATAGACCAAAATATGTTAATCATACCACCAGATCAACCACTAATAACAGGATCGGAACCGTTACCATATGTTATAGTAGGTGATGAAGCATTTCCACTGAAGTCTTGTTTACTTAGACCTTAAAACAAAACCGCCTTGTTAAATAATGAGCCAAATAAAATTTTCAACTACCGACTGTCTCGAGCCAGAAGGATTGTTGAAAATGCATTTGGCATATTACGAGCAAGGTGGCGGGTATTTCAGGGTCCAATGCAAGTACAACCGGCAATGGTGGACAAAATAGTACTGGCAGCATGCTGCCTTCATAACTATTTGGGCGCCGCATTAGAGTTAAGCAATGATGAAAATGTACCTGCAGAACCGCAACGTGCACTAATTCCATTGGATGGACTGAGAAGAAATCACACTCAACATGCCCACCACGTTAAATTCGACAATGTAACAGTAATTTTAATAAATAAATAATATTTACAAAATAACACCAACTTTGCTTTGAACAGTACCTCTACCTACTTTAAAAACTCTGCAATCAGTCAAAACTGTTATATAACCTGTAGTATAAACTCTAGTTGCGAGGTTCATGATTATGTTTGGTTATGGTTCATTTCATTATTATTACATGTACCTATTGCTATAAGAGAAGTAGATATACCAACCTGGATCTAAATATGATTACATTCGTTGCGTGTAAAATAAATAATTCAATTAAAAATGTGTTATACCGGTCTTGCCAAGTATGACTGCGATCTCTTCCCAAGCCACACTACGTGCAATGGAATTTCTGTATTCGCCGGATTTAATGTTGTATATTACTTTGTACCGTCGGACGGTATCAATTAGCTTTTCGTCTCCCATTTTTTTAAGTGAGCGGTAAATGTAATTGGTGCCACTGTCAGAATAATATGTGAAAATAACCATAGATATACCGAATGTAACCTTAGATGCATAGATAATACAACTCGCAGATGTCAAATCCACCTGCCACCTGCCCCACGCCGATCTGGCCGCCCCAGACGTCGCGATGGGAACGTGGGTTCGTACGTCGACGTGGTTGCTAAGCAGTCCAGATATTGTTAGGCGTAGCGATGCCCACGTACGTCGACCCAGTCTGATTCTACCATAAATATATGAGTGGAAATCCTAGTGCCAAAATCAAGTGTAAAGCCCAAAGAATTAACAATCTGGCAAGATCACCAGCCGTAAGTACCAAAGAGATACTCTGCTGTTGGTATGTGGGTAGAATTTAATTCGTTGGGAACCACAGGTCGTTGTGCAGAGAGAACTAAAGAAGAAGTGGCGCCACTAACACCTCACCTCATAGAAACATTGTTCAAAATACTTATAGCAACAAAATCAGATTAGTAAATATGTACTTTACAATCGATACTTCACATTTTCCTTCTTCTTCCCATTCAATTTTTTTCATCCAAACAAAATTCTCCAATATTTATTCTTGTAGGCGCCAATGGGCGAAACCAGCCTAATTCTTGTGTGGTATTCTGTAAAAAAGATATATATTTACATTTTTTACGACAACTTCTTTACGACGACCAAGTGACATGGTACAATAATTGTTTAATGTATCGTTTGATTTTGTAAAGAAAACAAGTAATAATTTACTTTAATGGTTTATTTAATACTGTATGAAACATTTAACAACGCTTAGATCATAAAGTACCGTATAAGATATTAAAAAGTGTTGACAGTGTAAACATCGTTTATTATACCTCTACGATTCTAGAAGAAAAAGAACATTACATTAAACAGGTTCAACTCTAAATTCTGGGATATTTACTAAAATAGAATATTACTAGCATATCATAATTGTCTATGGATTGTCCTCTGAATGTAAAGATTCATTCATACTATGACTGAATAATAAAAGCAGATATTATGGTTAAAAGTTTATTTAAAAAATATTTTTAATGAGGTTGATAACTACGGAATTCAAGTATCTTTGATAAATGCCTAAATGATTATATAAATGAAATTAACATAATTATCTTTGTTTAAACATGATTTTTAATGAAGAAATCTTTAGTTTTTGTCTCCCCTCTATTTTATAAATCTGAATTCGATATCATTCATCCACATAATTTTGAAAATTGCCCATTTAAATAAAATTAGTACATAAATTCACCTTCCATCTCTTCATAATTTAAAATGAAGGTCTAGAATACCCCTGATGATTGAACACCTGAAAAATAAAAAAAAACCCTTTGGTTCTAAATCGTGTCCGTAATTTTTATTTTAAAAGTGGCATAAACAAAGATATGTATTATCATTGCAGAAGAAGATAATTTCAATAATTCTAAACAAAATATAAAAAAAACCACCAGAAATATCCTGGGTTCGTTTTCCACTCGTTACCGTAAAATTTTTATCATTTTATTTTCTTTCTTGTTTTTTTTTTCGCATTCCATTTAGTAGTATATTCTTCTTCAATATATAGTACATTAATGAGTATAACCTCCAAAACTTAATAAAATAAGTTATTCCAATATGATGCCATAAAGTATTTTTACAATTTAGCGAAGAAGTGATAAAATAAATGATTTTCTAATATTTTAATTAATGAAGATAATATTAGCGAAAGTCAATCGAAAATCAGAAACAGAAAAATCAGAAAAAGATATGGATACATCTGGGACCAAATTGCAATCCGGGCCAAAGGTTCCAGATGTATCCATATCTTTTTCTGATTTTTCTGTTTCGGATTTTCGATTGACTTTCGGTAATATTATCTTCATTAATTAAAATATTATAATTTGAGGTTTATCTCATTAAGCTAAAAAGTTAAAAATAAAAATAAATGATTATCTATTTAATTTATAAAATTTACATTCCTTACGACAACTTTCTGTAATAAATACAAAACACAGGTTTATTATTACCATTACACATTCACTAAATAACACCAAAACCTCACTTGATAAATTATTTACATAAATACAAATAGAAACTAATGTAATTAATATAAAGTCTAACATATTGAGCGTTCTCCATCATTTCGGGAGAAAATTGATCATCAATTAACTCAGATAAACGTTAAATAAATCAATTAGGTAATTTTGATAGTACATTAGTTATTATACTAAATCAACTATCTTATTGTAGGTACAATCGAAAAGGAATACTTAATACAGAAATTGATTTGCAATACTATTATTTATTTATTATTACAACTATATTATATTTATACAGGATAATGTTTATTATTTTAAAAGCTACATGTCTTATATAAATTTTCATAAACGCGTAACTAATTGTAATATCTAATTTTAGATATTTAATAAAATAAAATGAAATAGGGTAGATGATTGAAAGCGATACGTTTGCTATTTTCTACGTCATTTATCATTTGACACAAAAATGATTATTGCCTTTGAATTCTACTTAGATAAATCAATTTACCGCCTTTCAGCAATCTTTACATGTAATATTTCGAATGAATCTTAATATATGAAATTTTGTTGAATCTTGTTTTTAAATGCTAACCTTTGGCATAACGACTTAACCCACAACTCTGCACGAAAAAAAAAATCCCATTTTTTTATTTTTTCCTAGTTTTACAGGCATATTCTTGCCATAAATCTGCAGGTTACCTTTCTCAGGTACGTCTACTATAAATAAGTTAATATTAGACTTTTAAAATTTAAAAAATAATTATGTGAAACATTTGTCATCCTACTTAATTATGCTTTTATACAATGCGTAAGCATTAGATCAACAACATATGTTCAAAAGGTGAAGACTACGTACCAATATTAAAACCGAACATCTACTATAGTTACATGATTCAAGTTTCAGGGTATTTTTTATTATTAAATATTTTGATTTTAAAAGTTAACACTACCTGTACTTGCGATTATAATATGTAAAACTAAAATAAACACCACTGTACGGAGAAAATGCCTTCTTCTTCATCTACGTTATACTTTCTTTAGCGGATAAACAGCCTTAAGGTGAGATCGATGTTAAGGAGATCTTCAAAGTCTACAAAATCCTTGCTTAATGGTAACTAAACGTCTAATTAATTAGTATATTTTAGACCTCAAATTTTCACATTTTGGAAAAGACCAATTTTTAGGTAATTTTAGGATTTTTACGCGTCTAACGCGATATTCGCAAATTTGACGTGAATAACGCGAAATTCGCAGTTTTTGGTCTTTGTCCATGGTTTAATGAGTTTAAGTATTCAAATAAAACAAAATTACTTTGTGTAAACCACTAAATCAATCACCATTAAACCAATTGTTTCTTTGTCAGGATAATAACATGAATATTATTATTTTTATTATTCATGTTATTATCCTGACGAAGAAACCATTGGTTTTGAAAAATGTAGATGTTATAACATTGATTACATAAAATAATTTGCTTAATTTTAATAAAATGATGCCACAAAAAGAATTTGCTAAGATTGAAGAAATAAAGTTAGAATATTCATAAATATGATGTCGAAAATGCCACGTCAGTATTGCCATTAATTTTGTGATTTTGTAAAAACAAAGAAATCAAAAAGGCGCTTCGTTACTTTTTAGCTTAAATATACCAAAACTTTACACAACGAAATTTTTGTTGCAAAATACCACAATTATTGTTTAAAAATAACACCACTATACCCAAAAATACTAGGTCCTTAGTATTTAGTGGTGAGATGAACCAAAACCTTCACCTTCATAATACTAACGAGTTGTTACTGTTCCTACATAGTTTTATCGACTGTTCAACACATCTTTATCGCAAAACATGGAGCACACAATCATGTCGTATGATTTTATTTTAGCTAAAGTAAAGCTATCAGAGCTCAAGACAAAAGTGGAATTCGGATTGTTGTCTTGACATACATAGAAATATTTGACAAAATACATGACAAACAAAGTAACGAGCTTAAAAATATTCGACAATTTAGAATACATTAAATATATCCCATTTTCAAATACCAGCTTTCTGCATCCTTTAATTTAAGATCGCAAGAATCACTCATCTTACAGTCTAATTTTCATTTCCAAACAATGAAAGGAGTCGGTCTCTTGGAACAAATATTTAATGTGTCCACTATTTTTGTTTGTAATTTAAATCATTCACCATTTTTCAGATATTTAAATAACAAATCTGACATCTTTTCATAGTATATTTAGGCGAAACAGCCGTTTACAACGTCAAAAATGCTCCGTCACCTACCAGTATCCTGATAAGTATCTCTATTTCATCTTCTTCCTGTGTTGACTGGGTAGGGTTCAAAGATAGCCTGAGATACGTCAGCATTTTAGTCATCGTAAGGTTCACTAATACGGTTAACCATGCATTCACAGACTATCAGACTCCGGCAAGAATTGCTGCTGGGCCACTGAAGACAGGGCCATGTCAATGGGTTTGGTGTCATCGTACAAGGCAGGGGCTTCGCAAAGGATCACGAAGGTTCCTACTATGGATGCTATGGTGAAGATCCAGAGAAAGAGACGATCCAACACCATTGCTACAAAGCCCCAGTCCTGGTCTTCCTGTTGAACAGAAATAAAATGCCACGTATTAACAAAATGAAAGCCTAAAATAGATTTTTTTCTATTGAGCTATCTACCCTCTAAACGAAAACATGTTCTGGAAATCGAAATAGTTAATTTTTTTTGATTACACGTTGTACACTGTACATTAAGGTGGGTCATTTTAAAAAAAGTGTTATTTTCAAATTCTAAGAGCGATAAAAGGGTGCCAAATGGGTTCAAAACGACGTGTAAAATTTTTTTAAATTTTCTGATACGATCTTCTTCCTCCGGATTCACTTCAAAATTTTGAAAAATTTAAATTTTAGGGGTTATTTCTAGTGTGTATAAAAGTTACTATGAATCTTTTTAACCATATTTTTTGTAATCTTCCATAGCTAATGTAGTATATATTTACGAAATCATTTACAAAAAGTCTCGGTTTTGATTATTGGAGGCGTGAGGTGAGGGCGGGGGGAGTACCGATTGCACTAATATCGGAGAAAAAATGGAGGAATTCCGCCGCAAAAGTAAAGTGCTGTTTGATATTTCGTCTTACAAATTCAATGATTTCAGTAAATGTGACTGTCCTAGAGATCAAAAAATACCTCTAAATGAATAGAGTTTCATTACTGACCAACGTTTTATACGAAAAATGATAATATGAAACGTGGATATCGCTTCAACAAAACAAATGAATACTGCGTTGAAAGGGAAACTTTTGAAGCAAAAATCCTTGTGCCCGTCTAAAAAGAAAAGCATAGGTAAGCCAACTACCTCTCTACTCGATATTTCCACGTCTTTTGCATCAAATGAATCCGATTGTAAAGATGTTTTCAAACCTAATGTTGTACCTCAAACGCTTCAGAAGCAGGCTGCGGTCAATATTGATCATTACACACTGTCTAAAACTTGTGATAGATATGGAGTGTTGGATAAGGCAGTGGCATCCATTGCCTAATCAGGTCTGTATGACATCAAGTCTAATATTCCAGTTATTGACGAGAGTAAACTTTGCAGAGAAGGAAAGAAAACAAGAGGAAATATTAAGGGCACAACTCATAGTTTTATAAAAATCCTTAATATATTTTGATGGCCGGAAAGATAAAACATTAATTATCAGGAAAGGGAGGGGACGCAATACAGAGAATGACGCATTGAAGAGCATATTTCATTGATAAAAGACCCAGACTCAATATATTTAGGTTTTATTGCACCAAACTCTGGCACTTCGAAAGTTACAAACCATTGCAATGGATAATTTGCTTGCTTCACATGAACGAGTTACCATTTCGGCATTTGTTCGCACATCTTGAAGATAAGACATATGGACCTCAAACATATAGGCACAATAGGACTAGCTTTGGAAAACTGTGAAAAAAAGCCTATGGTTCATTTTCAGACAATTGACGGAGAGTTGCATGAATTATTTACTAAAGACGTGGATACAGATCAGTTATATTTGTTTAAAATGGTATCTGCAGTTATAGTGGGGGAATTACCTAAAGATTTATGCCACAAATCTCCTGGAAAAATGTCTCATGCTAAATAGCTTACCAGTGCTAACCGAATTCTTCGTCTTTATGTTTCAACGGAAGCTCCTTCAGAGAATCTTTTTATTTTATAAACGTACGTTGTTAAAGTTTATGCTCCGGCGCTTGGTTCAGCATCAAAACTCATCCCATCTGTAAAGATGGAGCACGTCACCTGTGGTAGTTAATCTCAGCGCCTAGATACTTATCAGCTGAACTAAAAACTATAATTGATTCAGTTATAGAAAGAAACAGATACTTCGCACACCCCGAAAATTTATTGCCTGCAATGTTGACAGACCCTCACAAGCATATCCAAGAATTAGCTGCCCGTCGTGTTCTAAAAGCACGCAGTAAGAAACTAAGTAAAACAGGGCTGTTCCAACTTCCAAACATAAACCTCGATGCATCATATTATTTGGAAGAAAATTGTAACCGAACCCCCAATACTGAAGAATATATCGGATGAAGATCTTCAATTATTTGTAGCTCAAGGGGGAGAAGGTAGATTGCCTCTTCTGCGACTGCCATGTCATACTCAAGCAGTTGAAAGAGGTGTAACGACTGTTATTGAAGCCTTGACTACTTTATGTACGATGTATGCAAGAGAAAGTCTTATTAAGGTGAAGATTGAGTCTCGCAAAATAATGCCGAAATTTGAGAGTAAGAAGGATTTTGCCGGTATTTGAATTCACTACCTTGAGATAGTTTGAATTATATTCAT
The DNA here is from genome assembly GCA_951813805.1 of Limnephilus auricula. NCBI lineage: Eukaryota > Metazoa > Arthropoda > Insecta > Trichoptera > Limnephilidae > Limnephilus > Limnephilus auricula. The sequence goes on along the minus strand of OX638397.1, from coordinate 17,152,959 downwards.
ATATGTTTTTAATAAATAATTCGAAAAATTCCCTCTATTTTGCGTTTTATTGAAAAATAAATAATTTTTACTTGTTTATCTAATATTTTTTAAATATTTAACAAGGGTGAGTTTTTCTCTAATATGTGAAATTTCAAAGTCAATCCGGAGGAAGAAGATGATATCCAAATATTATCAAAAAAATTACGCGCTTTTTCATCTTCATTTAACACCCTTTTATTACTATTAGACAAATCAAAACAAGAAAAAAAAATTCCCCATACATTCGTGACCCACCTTACTGTACATATAAGGGAGTACAATGTAATATGAAGGTACTATCCTTTTTTGATTTTCATCAATATTTTTGTATAAAATGCTCGACCTTCACACCCTGTCAGCCAGTCGTAATTCGTATTATTATATTTTAGGGATTTTTTTTACTAATCGTTTTCCGGAGGATAACCAATGCATACTAACCATATTATATACTAACACATTCGTCTATATCTTATTATATTGGGACAATAAAAATGATTGATTTTACAAAGATTCTAATTAGTCACTTAATTCCTAAAAGATTTAAATTTTTTTTTTTTTTTAGAGAAACCTTACAAGAGTCCCAACTGCTCCCTTCTGGAGCCAGTGAGACTATGGCATCCCCAATTGGAGTATGTTGTGAGGCTGAAGGTATGTGGGGAAGGGAAGGAGATGGGGAAGAGGAAGGTGGGAAAGTACCTGGCTATTCAGATCTAGTCACTAAACACGGCTAGAGCCATTATTAAGCAACGTTTCAATTCTGAATGGTGGTCTTACACCAGGGCGATACTGAGAGTATCTTCCACTCTGGAACGTGCCGCAAATATAGTATATATTATTTTTATTAATTAATTGTGAAATAACACAAATTAATCAAATAAAATTTATTTGCGCACGCCGGGTTCGAACCCGCAACCTTCCGATTGGGAGTCAAGTGTCTTACCACTCGACCACGGACGGTCGTCAATGTGCCCTCTATCTGGTATAATACTCAGACTACTCATAAACACAACCAAATCGATTAAAATGCAGAAAAGCTTTTAGTAAAATAAACAAAATAATGATATTTTCTGGGTTACTATTAGGAAATTTGAAAATGTCATACTAATATACCGAACTGTTATGGACAAATTTTCTTATTTTTTAAAAAATATATATTTAAGAAAGAAAGTATAAGAGATAGCTTTGTGAATTTTTTTAATCAATTATATTGGTTGGATACGTTTTTAGATTTTCACGGCCAAGAGCATTTTCGTTGTTTGTTTTTGGGGTGTTATGCCGTGTTGCGCTACCTCCTTCTTTAGCCAACGTTTCGGACAGCGTTGCAGTGTCCATCATCAGGGCACTGGAAACTTCGGCTAAAGAAGGAGATAGCGCAACACGGCATAACACCCCAAAAATAAACAACGAAAATTAGATAGGTTGTTGATATTTCTCTACCGTAAAAAAATTTGCAATTTTCGACTTCTTTCCTTCAAACATGTCTCTTTATAAATAAATAGAGTAGTCCTCTTAACCATCCTGTCTAACAGTTGATTGAATTTGCATTTAAATATAACCATAACATTTTGATTGCTTTTGATTGTTATTGATTATTCACTTAAAACTGTCCATCGAAAAAAGTTTTTGTAGACATTTTTCTTTGTGAAAACGCTCCTCAATTTGAAAAATGATTAAAGATTTGACTACGTGTTATTTTTTACATCCACAGGAATAATATTGTTCCAACTCACAGCATTAAACTCATCCTGCCTCTGCATGTGGTGTTGGATGAACATGACGTTGTGTATGGCCTTCTCCAGCTCAAAGGGGTACTTCTTTCTTGGCGCCACGTCGCTGAGGGACTCGTCCAGTCCGGACATGACGCTTGGCAGGCCGTTGTAGCCGCCCAAACCTCCTAAGGCACCCACCAGGCCGCTGAACCTGTTTCAAGAAGATAAAACAAATTAAAGATTGGTAAGCCTAAATACTTGTGAAATCCAAAATAAAAACGTTATGGTAAAAGACTTCTAAACCTAATCCAAAAATGAGATAGTGGTGCCATTTTGTGGTGAAATACTTGAAACTTTAAGTTGAATATAATATTATGGTCCCGCTTTAATTAAGTTGAAATTGAGATGGTGGTGCCATCTTGTGTTGAAGTCCGTATAGATTTTGGTTAAATATGAGATGATAGTGCCATATTAAGGTAAAATTTTGGCAGCTTTAAGTTGAATATGATATGGTGGTGCGCTTTAAGTTGAAATTGAGATGGTGGTACCATCTTGTGGTGTAATCCTTATAGCTTCAGGTTGAATATAGCTATTTTTCTACAAGCAAACTTTAACAAAATTGTAATTTAAAAACAAAAATATATTCTCGAAAGAAGAAGCTATGTCGGTATGTTTTTAATTTTGTAATTCTTTATGAGAATTGAGTTAGCATCACTTTTTCCTTAAATAATATTTTACGATAAATTATACATTTTTTACAATGAATGTTTACGTTAATACGAAACGCATTGAAAATTTAAAAACATACCGACATAGCGTTCACATTCTAAAAGGCAATATAAAAAAAATATTCATTTTGTGGGATTTTCGATGTAGATAAGTGTTTTTTCCCGGGCGTCCTTTTTGTGTGGGCCGAAAAGGGAAGACTATCATCTTAAATGATGTTACAAAATCCAAGTTTATGAAAAAAGATAAATATTCAAAAGCATTGTGACTGTTCTAGAGGTAGAAATGCATTTCATGTTTTGCATTGCCCGCATTATAAATGAATAATTATTGCGCTGGATAATGTTGCTGATGTCGGCGACAAATTATTGTGTGCTTTATCGCTGCACGGACAACGAGATACAATAATAATACGGGTATGATTCTAGATTGCGCCTCAGTCACACATCATAATATTAAAGTTGTCTCGACCCGGCCGCACATAAATCAGACATTTGAAATATCATTTCGCACATCGGACTTTACCACACTGTCGAACTTGACAGTAACGAATCGCTCGAGTTCAGCAAACGTAGCAGCGATATGTATCAATTACTAGGATCATCAAACACGGAGGCGACTAATACGCAGAACCACAAATCACTCACCGATTAGTAGCGGTGGTCGTGTGGAGTCCATTGCAACCACCTGGCATATGGTGTCTGATGGAATCAGGACTTGATGCACCAGAGTTGGATTGCGCCTGCGCTGCTGCCAAAGCTGCATTAAATTTGCTTTTATTCTTTGCACTCCTTCCTGGTATCTTATCAGCAGCTAAATCCTTCAACAAATCTTTAGGAACTCTCATCAAAAGAAGTTTAGGGAGTCTTTTTATGAAGAATTTCCGCACCCAAGGTGCCATTTTATGGGTGCTAGGCTTCCTGTAATGCACGTTCAGGATTATAATAGTTATCACAACGCTTAATCCGACGAGCAGCATAGTGAAAAGGAGGTATTTTCCGAGAAGCGGTAGAGCCAGGGATGTGGAAGGTATGATTTCTGATATCAGCAGGAAGAACATGGTCTGTGAGAGGAGAATGGAGATGCTGAGTGCTATCTTTTCCCCGGAATCAGCGGGGAGGTAGAACACGAGGACTGAGAGGTAAGAAATCCCCACGCAAGGAACGATGAGGTTGACGGTGTAGAACAGAGTTTTACGGCGCAGCGTGATGTTGAAGAATATGTCTGAAACAAAAATAAAACGTAAAATTATGATTTCGAATTCGCAATAGACAAAATAAAATGTAATTTGTACTCTCTTTTGTATCTATCTATAAATAAATAAATAAAAATTCCTAAGGAAAGACAAGTATTTTAGGAAAAAGTGTCACCTCCCTATAAATTGATCTCTTTATAAAACAGTTCCACGCTTAAGAGCGATTGACCAGCGGCTAAGAATAAAAGTTTTAAAATGCTTGGAACTGTACAGGGAGGTTCCGATGAGAAAGATCGGTTATTCCTATTTAAAATTTAATATCGATTTATTTCATTAAAAACTTGTTTTAATATATACCTATATAATTGCTTACTTATATATATACCTATACAAGTAAGCAATAAAAATGCTCAAAACGCATAAATTATTAAATATCGTGTACTTCGTCTATTTTTTTTTGATCATAAGTATTTATAGAGGATAGATACATAACTGAGGTACTTTCGTCACAAAATACGTTCTCGGATTAATTTTTAATGATTTTAATTTAACTTTGGAGGCGGGATTGGGTACCGCCGCCCCGGGAACCATTTATTGGATAACCAACACCTCTGCCATAGGTCACCCCCAAGTGGTTAGCTACGTTTGGTGACTTAGCAGGGGTGCCCGGGTTCATGGGGTTCATTGTCTAGGTCTTGGCGGCGGATGATCTAGACACATTGAACCCCAGATTCCTACCCAACCCTCATACCTTTTTCCTTCCCAGAACTTCCTCTCCTTCCTTTCCTTAAAAATACCCTCCACACAGCATCCCCAAAGGTGACATAGGCCCTGAGGGAAATTATTTTCCTCAGGGCCTCCTGTGTGGACCTAATGTAAAAAAAAAAAAAATTAAAATAAAAATTCTGAAAATGTGTTTACTAGATTATGTATTGATTTATTTTGTTGAATAATACAATATATCGTTTAAAAATTGAACAAATCTCCCAAGGACCAACGGTATAACCTTAGTATATTAAAAAATAAACTTAGTTTTTGAAAATTTAAAAATGCGTTTACAAGATAAACTAACAATCTTTCAAAATCAATTTATGTTTTTTTTGTAAAAAAGAGTCAATACTTCTAGAATTTGATTTAAAAAGGGCTAATTTCCGGTATTCTCTGATAATACCCTCTCAATAAACGTGCTTTAATGCTGTTTTGAGCATACATGTGAATATTATGATTTATAATAACTTTATCTCGATTTTCCTCGGCCTTATTGGAATGGTTGATATAATTAATATTTATTTATTTATTAAAAAAATAATGAACTCACTAGGGCAGCGTTTTCCAAAAGGTGTTCCGCGGAACCCTGGGGTTCCGTAGAAGCATCACAAGGGTTCCGCGCTCCGTCCAGATTTAACGTAGGGTATAATTTAACAAACAAAACAATGCGCACGGAAGCTCGATCGAGCGCGCTTGACTGCCTTCCCTTCCTCCGCCGCCACCCAACACAGTACTTACAGCAACAGAGTACGAGACTTTGATAGATATCAAATGTTCTTCTTCCTTACAAAAGTTTAATTCAGAAAAAACTAATCTGGATTAATTTTGGATTGGACTTAAAAACGAATATCAGTCGTCGAGAAGGCTATCACAGTTTTGTTACCGTTTGTGACCACTTATCGGTGTGAAACTGGTTTTTCGGCTTACGCTTACACAAAAAACAAATACAGAAACAGACTGGATGCAGCTCCAGATCTTCGTATTCAGCTGTCTGACATAAAGCCTGATTTCAATGCTATTTTAACAAAAAATGTAAAAAATATCACTTTTCACATTAAAGTAAGTTTTACACAAAACTTTTGATCTTTCTTTTCAAGGTAAACATGAAAGTATTATAACTACATCTTTTTCTTATAAAAATAGGGTTCCGCCTAGAAAAGTATGATCGATAAGGGTTCCGGGGCGAAAAAAAATTGGGAAACGCTGCACTAGGGTATTCCTGTTTAAAGAGGCGGAGCTTCATAACAATGGAATTCAAAAAAATATACATAAACTTGAAAATATATATAATCATAAAAATAAACCTACAAAAGAAGCACTGAATACAGTTGTACAAACTTTAATTACAGTTGGGCAGTAGGTACGATTATAGTTGGCAACAATATCTACTACTGTTAACCAAATATGTACAAGGTACCTGTACCTTATCAGATAAACAGATATATTCATAGTGTGACCATACTTACAGTGATAAGAGAGATAGTATAAATAATAAATTATTAATAAAAATAAATAAAAATAAAGTTAGAAGGCAAATAATAACAGGTAAGTAATAGTAAGTAAATAAATATAAGTAGATAATATGTATTATTAATGTTACCTACCAATGAGGATGCTCCCATAATAAGGCTTAAAAGGTGGTAGGTGAGAATGGCAAGCACAACCCACGATACTCAAATTATCCTCCTGTTACTTCATGGGGATACGGATAAAAGTCCTGGGTCGATCAATCATTTTTCACGAACTAGGTCGATCCCGACCCATTGAAGAAGTGATCGGGAATTTTAAAACGTGAAATTTTTTTTCCATAAATATATAATGTAATAAAATTTATATATTTGATATGTTGTGAGGCTAAATGTAGTGGGGAAGGAAAGGAGATGAATCAGACAAGAACAGATCTATTCACCAAACATGGCTAAATATTATATTTTTTATTTTTTATTAATAAATTGAGAAATAATACTAATTAATAAGTATTCGTGGCCGAGGATCGCAAACACTCGACCTTTGGGATAAATAGTATTTACCATTACTAATTGTTTTTTTTTTAATCATCGCTTAGTCAGTGTAATTATCCTAATGTCGATAAAGCTAAGATAGGCACGAAACAATAATACATTACTTAAATAATTAAGAGAACGAACTTGCTCCGCAATCGAAAAGCGAATTATGAAAATCTCCGCACAGTAATATGAGAAAACGTACGAACATTGTATGCAGGGAGATAAGACGTGAGAAGCTGGAAGTTATTGGTGTGCCGGGCACGTACACCTCCTTGTATTAAGATAAGAAATGTGTTAATGAAGCGAAAAGGTCCTCCGTGAGTCCTCCGACAAACTACTTATTTTCGATATCCATTCAGATCAGGCCTGGCATACTGCGGCCCGTAGAATATTTTTGTGCGGCCCTCGAGATATATAATAATAATTTATTGTGTCTGAAAATGTATTTTTTTAACAGTGACTCCACACAGGAGGCCATGATAAAAAAAATCCCCCGGCCAATGCCATCTGATGACTGGTGATGGAAAGCAGGATTATTCTTACAGAACTCGCTACCATCAATAAAATAACCCTGCTCTGGGTACCAGGACATAAAGGTATTGAGGGCAACGAGCGGGATGACGAACTAGCAAGGAAAGGGGCGAAAACACCACTTGTGAGATCCGAGCTGGGCGCCGTACGAGTACCAACTTGCCACACAAAATTACATATCGGTAGGTGGGTCAAATCCCAGCACTGTAAATAATGGGAGAGGGCACCCGGAATGAGACAATCCAAAGTTCTCATAAAAGGACCACACCTTAGACGAATCAGGAAACTACTCAATATGGACAGAAACTCGCTGAGGTAACTGGTAGGACTCCTAACGGGACACTGCCATCTCAGGAGACACGGAAATATTGGGAGTGGAAAACACAAATATATGCAGAAAATGTGAAGAGGATGAAGGGACTCCAATTCACCTATGGTGCCAATGTCCTGCCCTGGTGGGAATTAGGCACAGATACCGGGGGAGACATACAGTAGAACCAGAAGACATAGCCACACATGTGGCTGAGTGGGCATCGCGTTTGGGTCCCACCCGGGCGTCGTGAGTTCTCGGCTGGCTAACTTCTCCATCCCGATTCAAGCAACATCTTCCGCTTACTGTGATGGTAGTAGGAGATTTTCAAATATTGTCAGGTTATTCGTAACCCGGGAATGTTTGTCTTTCTTTTTAAAAAAAAAATTAAAAATATCCAATGACAACCCTGGTGAACATTATTAAAGGGACTAGGTTGTTATTAAAGGATTGAGATAAAATGGGAGATAGGACAATGGGCCTATGATCTAAGTACTCACGGGAACTGCTTGTAAACCGTCTCCGCCTTAAAAAAAGCCATCTTTGGGGATGCTGTTTGAAGGGACCTTTTTAGGGAAAGGAAGGAGAGAAAGTGATGGGGAGGAAAAAATATGAATGATTGGTAGAAATCTGGGGGTCGTTGTATCCAGGAGCGAGTTGTATCGTGTTGTATCTCGTTGTATCCCGTTGTATCCAGGAGACGTCCTCACTTCCACTGCGGTGCATGGCAATGGGTCGAGAGGGTCCGGCTGGAGAGATCGAAAGGTCTCCTTCAATCAGTCTCTTTCATCCAGCCCGCTACGCAATAGGTGGCAAACGTAGCCGCAGCCAAGGCCTAGACATTCTTCACCCCATAAACCTGGGTACCCCGGGCAAATCACCAAACGTAGCGAATCACTTGGGGTGACCTATAGCAGGGGTGTTGATAATCCAATAAACGGTTCCTGACCCACCTGCCAAATTGAAATTATACTTACTGATTGTCATTTAGTTCACATCATCCAAATATTCATCGATTTGAAGTTATTCGCAACCCGGGAATGTTTGTTTTTCTTTTTAAAAAAATTTGAAAAAACCAAAAAACCTTGGAAAGTACCTTTGCGAATGATAAACATTGAAAATCTATGGATTTGTCTTTGGACTCAGATTTTTTTTTTGGGAAAGTTAAGGATTTACAACCTTGGACCAGATCGAGGACTTTGGCGCGTACTAGTTAGGTTACTTTGGATTATTGTTTAGATTATGTTAGGTTAACCAATGTTTTTTTCAATATTCCGTTTTTTACTTTTCTCTTTTGTTATGGAAACCCCCAATTATTATGCGTCTATGTTGCGTGTGTTACAGAAAATTTATTTTTTATGTTTAGATCCCCTTTCATGACAATAAAAAATGCATAACATCTAAAAATAGTATTTAGTTGGAATAATAACTTGTAATGTGACGCTTCAGCCCAAAAATTTTCCATGCCTGATCCAGATAATCCAGGCCCTTTCATTACATGCGTCCTCCGAGCACCAATTACTATGGAGAACGACTCGTGATATTGTTCAATTGGGCAGTGTACGTAAAGCAGGACGATGTCACCAGACGCGATATATACCCCATCCCGCAGTTGGCCGATCTGATAACTTTTACCACAAAAGATAATGCGGTGGGAATGAAAACTATTTGATTTGTATGTATTTACCCTAATAAAGGAACAAAACAAAAATGTTATTCGAGGGAATTTTCGATATTGAACAAGATTTCATAGACGAAATGTGATATGTTCCAAAAGACATCCAAATAAAAGAATTTCTCTAAATTTCTGAAATTGAGGCAACGTTTATTTTCAAAACAGCATTATAGCACGTTTTTTAAGAGGGAGGGAGTCCTTTTTTAAATCAAATTCTAGACTTATTGACTCTTTTTTACCAAAAAACATTAATTGATTTTGAAAGATTGTTATGTTATCTGGTAAATGCATTTTTCAAATTTTGAAGTAAACACATTTTTCAGAATTTTAATTTTAGTTCAATTAAAATCATTATAAAATGAGAACGTGTTTTGTTTTATTCTTTCTCATCGGAACCTCCCTGTACAGCAGCTGGGCAGCAGCTTTTAACTAAGTAAACATAACACCGTTTTCCCGAGGCAGAAAGGTCGGACCTCCAAACAACTAGGTCTTGGCACACACTCTTTGCCTCTTTAACTTTCATACGTAGTCTCATATATACTCTTCTATAATTCGGGCTCTTGACATTGTATCTGATTCACTTGATCGTGTCATGTCTTGCTCGGGTGTCCCTGACTTCTTCTGCCATTCACATTTGTGTCATATATTTTCCTTACCCTCCTTTCTTTGTTCATTCGCTCTACATGCCCAAACCTTAGTTTATTTATGAATGTATTTAAATTCATTTTGCTTCGTCATTTCTTGGGACACCCATTTGGTTTTTTTACCTTCCCAGAACTTTCTCTCCTTGCTTTTCTAAAAAGAACCTGCACACATCATCCTTAAAGATGAAATAGGCCTTGAAGACAATTTTTTCCTCAGGGCCTCCTGTGTATAGCCAATGTAAAATAAAAATAAAAATGAAAAACCTCACCTTATCAAAATTGAAATTAAAATTAGTCAAAATTAATAGTTTATTGAATATGAACAATTTTACGCATTACGCGTAAATATATCACTTTACTTATCTACGTACCACACGGAGAAAAATGTTATTCGAAAAAACGATCATTTTAATAGAAAAACGGTTAAAAACGGGACTGAAGTTCTTACGAACAAATTAACAGGGTTTATTGGCGTGAACATGTAAGAATAATTTATTGGTATACGTAATTTCGTACGTACATTTTTCTCCGTGCAACAACGGAAATTGATATGTTTAACGTTGTTTTCCACGAACATGTCAAATTGATAAATAAATGCACCATTGAAAAAATTCAAGCGCTTGTAAAAGTTCGTTTTTCACTGTAACTTGCCGATAGTTTGTACGGGAAAGTTTTAACTGGGCAGAAGTTTGTCGTATTGCCAATGACGATTTTATATTATGTACCCTCCAACCTGGTGTGTTTACAGTGAAATAAGTTTTCCAACGATAAAGAAATACGGGTTTAGTGAATTGAACTTATACAGTGTTATTTGTCATATTTGTTCATGTGATTGCGTTCATAATGATTACTTTTCTAAGGCAATTAAAAAAAAAAAAAAAAAATTTGACGAGTTAAAGTATTTCACCAAAAAATGTAGACATAATATGTCTCTACGCCACCTAGTGGGAGATTTAGCACTTACGTCGGCGGCATGTATCTTTTCTCGGGAGGTTTTTTTCAATATGGATGAGTGTTTCAGGCTAATAACTATTGCTTATAATAATTAAAATTAAGTTGGTTGTTTGCGAGGTGAAAAAATATAATAAACAGTAATTGTTTAATGAAACACTAGTATATATTGAAATATTTGGCGGGTAAGATATACGCTGATGTAGCTCAGTGGTTAGAGCAGTTGATCGGAAATCAGAAGGACACGGCTTCGATTCCCGTCGGCGGCATGTATCTTTTCTCGGGAATGTGGATGAGTGTTTCAGGTTAACAATTATTGCTTATAATAATTAAAGTATACCTATCCAATAACAAAGCCTTCAATTTGGGAGACGGGTATGGGCACCTCCACCCCGGAAACCTTTTATTGGATAACCAACACCCCTGCCATAGGTCACCCAAAGTGGTTCACCGTTCAGCCACAGGGGTGTTCATTGACTGAGGTTTTATCTAGGTCTTAGAGGTGGATGCTTCTGCACACTTACTGCGTGATAGGCCAGATCGGGAGATACTGGTTAATGTAGACATTTTTACCTCTCCAGCCGCACTCTCTCGACCCATCGTCCAGCGCCGCAATGGGAGGAATGGATTCCCACGTTCATCACTCGTGGACACATTGACCCTCAGATTCCTAGCCACCCCTCATACCTTTATCCATCATATAATGTAAAAAAAAAAACCCCTCAGGGCCTCGACAGTATTTTTTCAGAGGGGAAATCTAAATAAATGCAATTTTATAAAACTAAAAAACTTTTTTGCAAAAGTGATAAAATACGATTTCAAATTTTATAATTTGAAATAAACATAAAATTTTTGAAATATAAAAATGTTGCATTTTGCATAATAATCTATAAAAAAGTTTTAAAAAATGGCTTACCTTACGTTTTTTCTAATAAAAATTACGGAGAGTAAAATAAAATAAAAACACATACATATTTTATTAGACGTTATTGTCCTTTCTCTTTTTTATCGTTTATGTAAAAATAATACATAAAAAATTCTCAAATTTTCATTTTTTTTTTCAAATTGCAGTCAGAAACTTTAAATTCATAAAAGTGTACATTTTATTTATTTTGCTGTTAGTTTAGAGATTTGAATATAAAGCATGATATGTTTTCTTTCTAACACTGTTTAGATCACATTTTTATCCATGAAAGTAAGGGAGACACATCGATTTCTTTGAGACCCATATGAGTTTTTCCTTAAAACGAACAAAAAGACCAGACGGTAACGACACATAACTCCCCTAGCCTCTGATACCTATGAGTAACAATCAGTTCTAACTATGAAAATCAAAATTTCGTTGGACGTGATTAATTTTAGCATTACGCAGAAAATAAATTTTACATCACTCATCCATGCACCGGCAATCGAAATTATAATATTGAACATTTTTTTACATTGAATAAATACAAGATGTCATAAATAAATACCGCCTGCCACAGCACGGCCACATGCCCAGTCAGGTGGTTGCAAAAGTCAAAATATCAAACGAGTGTGGATGGTGGGTACTGACCAGGGTAGGGCTCCTGACAGCAAGGGTAGTATTTCTCGTGCCTCTCCGCAGGTACCCCGAGGATGTCCCACTCCACCGAAGGGTAGTACTCCCTCAGCTCGATTCCCACCTCGACCTTGTTATCCCCGACTTTCTGGTTGATGTGCTTCAGGTCGATCTAAGGAATGAATAAAATATTAGAAATATTGAACTCCTTTTTCACGAGATTTACAATATATATATTAGAAATAGTACAAATTGTAATTGCATAACTGGACTACTTCCGTAACAATCTTTTCTATTTGCTAAGCGATAAGTAGAATATGTCCACTGACTCAGCATAATTATTTTCCTCCAATAGTATTCTAGGCAATGAGGAATACATAATATAATAGTTAGTTCCATAATTTCTGCACTTCAATGTATCCTGACTTCCAGAATAACGTAGTTGAATCAGAAGTCTTATCAATGCAAGCATTTCTAGACCATGAAATTTAATGCATCATTTAGAATTTTATATAGAAGTACCAATAATCATTCCGTCCAAAAATTTAATCACATCCAATATTCATGTCATTTAAAAGAGTTTTGTAGTTCAACAAAATTGCTGGAATACCCATTATAAAACTTGGAAAACGTACAAAATTATTTTGTATTGCATATTGTAATGTGACTTCCAGACGGGAGAATGGCATTCAAGTTGTATCTAACAAAGGCGACATTTGACAGTTTAATGCACTGAACACTCTGGATATTTTTAGTTATAAAACCCAACAATTGTGAGCCCTTGTTAGAGTTTTCCGTATTTAGTTAACATATTTGATTGAAAAGTGATGCTCTGAAAGTCTTTAATGTGGGTTGGTGTCTCGAGTTTGTTTGAACTTCTTTATATGGAAATAACCCACTACATAAAATTAATAGGTTTTTCCATGATTCTTTGCTAACAAACTAATTTATAATTTTTTTGGAGTGATATAAATTATTTTGAAACTCTTTTATGAGATCAAAATTTCACTAACATTTTTTACTTTAAATAATGTGAGGAATCACTGGTTAAAGTAAGCCAACTGAATAATTTATAATAAATATCTATGGTCAACTTGGCGTCACTTTTACAAACGGTTTTCAACTGTCATTACATTTTCAAACAAGTATTTATGTCATTACTTCTTCGAAAACACCTTTGAATTGGTTTTTTTCATGTAGGGTGTCTATTCAGGTTTGTAGAGAAATAAAAAAAATTATCATTTTCTTACGAATATATTTTATTTACATTTTTTTGTCGAATGGGAAATATTTACACATTTTTTTGTTAAAAATAGCTATTCTGAGAAAACTTGTAACGATATTATCATGAAATATATATGAATAATAAGGTACATTATCTGGCAAACAGAAAACAATCACAAAAAGAAACAATTCCTTTGTTTTTATACGATATTTGAGCAAAAGCCGGGAAGATAATTTCGCGCGATTTTTTCCAAATACACCTGGCCTTCGAGAGGTTAACATACTGTAATGTAATATAAGCTTTGTATTTTTGAAACTGATAGTTCGTTGTGGAATTCCATTAAAATACAATAATAAAACAAATTTAAAACTTTTTCGACTTTTAATTTATTGACCGTAACCGGTTTAAGCTTGTCAAAGCCATCTTCAGACTGGTAAAAAATATTCCATTCATGGATATTAATTATTAGCACCTAAAATTAGGTGCTAATGATTCACATTACTTGTAAGGTATTTCCCAAACAATACTAAAGTATGTAAGCTACCAACCCGATGTAATTAGCCTACTGGGAATAACAAAAAAAAATAAATTAGAAAGTTGGACACTCAAGACCACTTAACAACAAATGTAATAAAATCCATAATCGAATAAAATCCCTGTAGAGCACCCCCCCTCCCCCTCCTTTCCCCCCTCAACAATATGTTTTGTATAAAATCCCTAGGTTAAGAATATTTTTTACCAGTCTGAAGATGGCTTTGACAAGCTGAAACCGGTTACGGTCAATAAATTAAAACTGGAAAAAGTTTTAAATTTGTTTTTTTATACTATTGTAATATAAGCTGTTTGATTATTATGTTAAGTGACTTAAAACTACAAGAACTCGTAGTTCTGTATTGTAAGTAATAAGTTATAATGAAAAAATCGAAATTTATAAATGTTAGAAAAGTTTTATTTTGATGGTGATTATACCCTTGCGTCCAATCATGTAAAAGGATCATACAAACTTACATTAAAATGTTGTTATTCAATTACTAATGGTTTAATATGATACCACTCGAATGATTTTATAAATGTAATAATAAAACTATTGTAGAATGATTTCATACGAAGCAAGCTAACGGCAGAAGTGGAGTTCTGATAAAGTTAAAATCCGATGAAGCAAGGAACGAAAGAGAATATGACTTAGGGCGATGTTCAATTTTATGTTCTATATTGATCCTCTGGGGGTGCATTTTGTAAGACTCTGTAATTTATTATAAATATGACCGTATTATGGAATAGAAGTTCTGAAAATAATTCTTAATATACCTACCGAATCGGTTAAGACAGGGATGCTTGCATGGTCGGGACATGTAGAGCGGTTGTGGCAGATAAAAATTAATGGAATAGGATGGCTGCGATTCTCCACTAACGAGCAAGAGTTACTCGTCACGCGCCATCTACGAATGAAAACTTAATCGTCGTTTCGACGGAGCTTGTTGAATGTTTCATTTTTACGTATTGTTCAGTGTCGAAGGGTTGAAGATATGATTATATTGGCAGCCCTGTGAAGATTGTCTATGTTTTTGACGTTTCTCGCGCGAATTTAAAATTACGAATTTCTTTGAAATGGTTGGCGGGTATATTACTCAAAAAACAAAAACAGTTGTAACCACTGCGAAAAATGAATTTAATGCTGCTTACACTTGTAAAATGACATTACAACAGATTATTAAGGAAGTTAATTTTTATGTAAAAACTATCTGCTTCAATTTGCTCTACATTACGTATTGCAACCAATATCACCGGTAAATCAGCCATTTAATATGGAACTTTAAAACATAACTTTGTATAAATATAATGGTATTAATATTGTGAGTATACGCACATAACTACTTTTTATTTTATATTTTCTTTTATTAATTATTTTAGGCTTATTTTATATTGAATCATCGTATAGTATTTTGGTAATTTGCACTCAATTTTATTAAATATAAATATGGTGTTTTCTTATAGTTACTGCAAATGCGTTTATTTTGTTATTCTTAATTACTGTAAATAATTTGAAAATTTTCGTGTAACAGCCCACAAGCGTGGTAATAATGCTTCTCCCCCGAAGAGCATGAAACGATCTTAGGTTAGGATGTGATGTACTAGATTTTAACAGAACAACGAGTGATCCGCACCACTCGTTGTTCGAGTGGAATGACTTTTGACGTTTGGCGTCTAAATGTACCTTAGAAAAAACTCGGGAATAACAAAGTCGACCAATGAACGTACTTACGACGGCGATTACGAGCGCCCTAGAGTGGAGAATCGCAGCCCCGGGAGACTGCAGGAAGAGCGAAAACGATAAAATATGTATACACTACTATTAGGGTTACTAATTATTAGTTGAATATAATAACCACTCGAGTGATTTCAGAATATCATATTTATAAGTTTAATAAAAAAAATCTTTAAATTTGAAACTCATTTTAATTCATAAAAATCATCTACCCAAATTTAATTGGCAATATATTGAGTGGTTATATGAGTTGAAGTATATGATTATGAACGACGAAAAAAACGTATGTCAAAACGGGTTTGAGTGACATTTTTTTTGCCAACCCCGGGCAAAAACCTGGTGAAGTAAATATTTAAAAAAATATATATCATAAAATAAGTTGGTAAAGTATTCAATATAGACACTAAAGATATTCCGGATGATCTAAGGATAGTAATTCTATGTTCATTCAAAATCTTAGTTATTTGGACTGGGATGCGAACGGTTCTAAATCTCAACTAAACAATACAAGATTAATAAAAAGAAGTAGAGACAATTTTTAAAATCAAGATTTTTGTGCTCATAAATTGTAATCGATTGTTAATAAAAGAGTAAAGTCATTGTTCTACCGGTATATTAATGGAAGATGCTCCGAGGAACTGGCATCATTGATCCCCTCGGCACCGGTGCATAGTCGGGAAACATGCGAAAAGTGCGCCCAACATATGTAATCGGTTGACGTTTGTCACATGAGAACGAATCGTTCTACGACTCGTTCTTGGGTTCAAAAGCTCGGCTATGGAACGATTTGCTGGCCTCTGTGTTTCCTCCCTCCTACAACATGGGTCTCTTTAAGATCCAAAAAGACCTCAAAACGGCCTCCACACAACATTTTCGCAGATGCCTCCTATGTGGAGTTGATGTAAAAAAAAAAGAAAAATGAAATGAGAGTTGTTTTAAAATAATTTTCATCACGCTGAAAAAATTATAAATTAATTTTGTGTGTTAGCATGTAATCGTGAAAAAGTGTAGTAATTTTTCGCAGTGGGTTATTTATTTATTTATTTATTCACGCCCTAATGGGCCTTTACATGAACATTTTATATATAGGTTACAGTAATTAAGTATAAAAATGCAGTTGTAACAATTGTAAGAAAGAAACACATTTTTAACAAAATTTAGTGCAAATTAGCTAAATAATAAAAAAAGTAAATGGTGAATACTTGGAGCAGGTGGATAAGTTTGTGTATTTGGGAAGTATGTTTACGAGAGATGGGAAGGCTGATAAGGATGTTGAAAGAATGGTGAATGGATGAATGCAGGTAACTCCATTAATGGTGGACTGAATGCCGTTGGCGCCAACAAAAGACTGTCCAAAGAAGCGAAGCTAGCAGTCCACAATGAAGTGCTGGTACCTACCCTGATGTATGGTAGTGCAGCATGGACCTGGCAGAGAAAGTATGACAGTAGACTGAATGCTGTAAATATGAGATTTCTGAGGCATATATGTGGTAAAACCATGTATGATCGTGTGAGAAATGTGGATATCCGCAAAGAATGCAAGGCTGATGTAAGCGTAATAAGTTAGATTAAGAAAGAGACCCTCAGATGGTTTGGGCATGTAGAGCGAATAAACGAAAAAGGAGTGTAAGGAGGATATATAAGGAGGGTATATACACGCAAAACTGAATGGAAGAAAAAGGTGTGGACGCCCGTGGAAGACATGGCACGATCGAGTGAACCAGATACTTAAGTCGAACCATGTCAGGAGTTGGAATAATAGAAGAGCATGTATGAGAAGATGTATGAATGGAGCAAGGAGTGTGTGCCAAGATAGAGTTGTTTGGCTGTCCGTCCTCTCTGCAAACCCCTGCGGAGAAATGGCGTGATGTTAGTTCTAAAACGTTGATTTATTTAAAATAAGCATGAAATAATAAGTAGAAGAAAGTATAAATAAAATTTTATTCACCAGATTTACAGGAACGGGTTTAATTTTTCCCATAGGAAAAACTAAACCCTTTCATACACTTTTCCATATAAATGATCATCTAGTAAATCCACGTTATGCAAGTGTATTATATAAGTATAATTAATACAAAACAATACAAGAACAACACGTTAATCTACCAAACTATTAAATGGGAATATAATTCACCGTCTCCAGATATTTTCATATCAGAGGGTTCGGCTCTGTGGTATTCCTAATTTGACCGATAAATCCTACTGATCCCTCAATATAAATATTTAAAAAATCTTTCGTAATTCTACATGTATTTAAAATGACTGATTTTTGCATTTTTATATACAAATTCTTTGACAAATCTAATATGCCTAAATTTTTAAGTAAGTTTGTTATTTGCTGCATTATTATTATTGGCTTTTGTGTAAAGAAGTTTAGTATGCCTGGCACGCCTCATTGGAACAATGACTCAGGACTATCAATTTTATTATTTAAATGAATATGTAGAAATATATACATATGTACTAGTAAGTAGGTAACGAAGCGAAGAAGAGGATTATAGTATAATGAAAGGAGTTGCTCCTGATACATGTATTAATGTATGGTCGTACGCGATCGTACGACGTAGGTAGGTTCGAACTTTTCGTTCTCAGTTTTTTTTTCTTTTTCCTTTTTATTACACTCAACTCTTATTTCACCCTCATGGCTTATAAAATGAAACTTTACGACATAATATAAACTGCGAAATGGCGGAGGTCACGTATACTTTGCACCAAAACTTTGGAGATTCAACTTAAAGTACGATTATAATAAGTGAAAGAAATTTAATGTTTTTAAAATGAAGAGCTATTCTTAAAATTTTCTATTTTTTTAAATTTAATAGCCTACTGTAAATGAGAAGCATTTTCACAGTTTACAACATCTACAATTTTTTTCTTGTGATAGTTTTTTTTACATTTTTTTGGGGTTAATATAACTTTATGAAAACCTTTAAATGCACATTTAACTGTTTAGATATGATTCAAGATTCAAAGCAACTTTAAAGTGATATAGCAAAAATGGCACGCAACAAACTATCCAATTATTATTATTAATATGATGAATAATAAGAAAACTCAATACATTTGTGAAAAGCCATATTTATTTAAAGGAGTGGAAACTTGAGAGTAAAAAAAAAATATATATATTTATATATAATTCTACCGTTTTCTTTATTAGTGTTATCAATAAAGTTGTTAAAACTGCTTCTGTTGGTTTTGTTTTTCAATGTACCTATCTATCTCAAAAGAGAATTTATACGCAAAAAAATACAATACCTATCGTTGATACAAAAAATTTATAAGTAATACCTAGGAAAACATTTTGAAGGGGTATTGACACCCTCCGTGGTCGAGGTGTAAGGCTTTCGACCAGTAATCCGAAGGTCGAGGGTTAAAATCCCGGCCAACGCAAATAAAATTTATTTGATTAACTTGTGTTATTTCACAATCAATTATTTAAAAATAAAGTGTAATATATTTGTGGAAAATTCCGGGTTGGCAGATACTCTGGTGGATCACAATTCAGAATTGAAACGTCGCTTTAAATGGCTTGGGCCGTGTTTGGTGACCAGCTCTGAACAGTCAGGTACTTCCACACTTCCTCTCCCCGTCTCCTTTCCCTCCCAGACCTTCATCCTCACAACATATCCAATTGGGGATGCCGTAGTATCACTGGCTCCAGACGGAAGCAATTAGGATTCTTGTGCAGTATTCACATAAACAAACACAATAAGGTTATTTGGCGTATAGCTGGGAGCCTACTCAAATATATTGAAATACGATAATAATATCTCTTTTGTATTATATAACTACGTAGTTATTTCTCTTTTAGAAAGATAAGATAGGTAGACATTTCACTCTGAGAAAAAACATAATTTTTGAGTACCCATAATGCCGGTAAATACAATATTTTTGAAAATCGGTTTTAGCCTATCTGGAGACACGTTTTTGAACTACACAGCGAATAAGAAAAAATAAAACTTTTTTTGTTCTTTTTTTCGACAACGCTCCCCAAATACTAGCGATAATTTTTTGGTAAAGCGTTAAAATTTCAAAAATTGAATCGAGCAATTAAGTAATCATAAAAAAAAGAATGCCTAACGAAGCTCTGCAACCCCGAAATAAATACGTTTTTCTATATGTGATTACGTTATTATGCGGTCCTGAGGGGCCAAATGTCATCCGACATTCAATATGTTAATACTCATTTTTCCGCACACCGTTCTCGGCAATCCAAAGGCAAAAATTTCCATCAAGAGTAAAGCTTTTTAATTCAAAATGCACACACATAAACCCATTGCTTTCATTTTGAATAAATTGTTTGTGGTTGGGCATTAACACAGCTACACTTACATACATACATCTATACAAACCAATACACATACCTGAACTGCTGTAGTTGTAGCTAGTATTGTCACATTTCCTTCCTACCTTTCCCTATAAACCTGTCACTTTTTCCCATTACCCACAATCAGTCAATAATCGAACCTCTTCCTGAAAACATCTCTGCATTTAATTTTCGCATCCGCATCCGCTCTTTAGCTACTCACCGCTCTAAGAAATATTACCGCAACATAGTGCAAAGTTAAAACCGGCCAAATACATATAGAAGAAAGTACTACAAGTCCCGCAGTGAGTAATTCTCTCCTTTTCCTTATGTGCTTACTTCTACTTGTGCAGTGGTTAAAATATACACATTTCAAGGTCATTCGAAAATACAAAACAACACAAGACACGCATCAGTTTGTTTTGCATGAACACAAATTGCATATTTTTTAAACAAATTAATAAATTGAAATAAATTTCAATATCAGTTTATCTTGACTTTGGAATTAAAATAATGCATTAAGTCCTGATGCTGTTTTTCTCTACATATTCCGATTTCAAAAGCGCGATTCGCTATTGACGACAATCTAAAAACCACAATGAAAATCTTATTATTTTAATAATTATATAACTATTCGAGCGAAGGTTTTATTATTTTATAAAAAAATTATCTCGTTGGATTCAATGTTTCAAAGACCCAATCATGTTTGATTACGTCTAAAAGGGATCGAAATGACAACCTAGACTCCTTCAACGGTAGCATTCTTCCGAATGGGCCTCCGTTGATATGCTCGATGTAACTCTAAGTGACCAGCTCAGATACGGAGGCTCCATCGAAGCCAGAGTTAAGTTAGCCTCTCAGAAACTGGGTGTACTGTACAGTCGATACTTAAATAATACACAACTGCAAACTCTGTACAAATCGCAATTGTGCCCCACCATTTTGGCAGCCACTTCTGGTCTGGAGCCCCAAAGTACCTCAAAAACACCCTCGATTTGGTGCAGAAACGGGGGGTCCGTTTGATAGATTCCCTTGTCTTAAAAAACGAATTGCAATCTTTAGAATACAGGAGTCGGGTGGGAATGCTATCCTTGTTCTACCGGTATTTCAATGGAAGATCCTCCGAGGAACTAGCGTCATTGATCCCCTCGGCACCGGTGCATAGTCGGGAAACACGCCAAACGCGCCCCCAGCATATGTACACGTTTGACATTTGTGACACGTTTGACGTTCTTGTTGTTCCGGCTGTGGAACGATTTTCCAGCTTCTGTGTTTCCTCCTTCCTACAACATGGATCTCTTCAAGACCCAATTTAAATGATCATAATTATCCTACGAGAAGATGCAGAGATTTTAGGCTTCCCAAAACTAAGCTTTCGTGCACTCAAAATAGCGTGTTTTATAAAGGACAAAAACTGTATAATAACCTACCGAATGCCGTTAAGGAAGCCTCAAATTTTTTTTCGTAGGATGTTAAAAACAATCTTTGATTAGATTACAAATATTATACTGTATTTCTTAAATTGTAGTTAACTGTATTTCTTAAATTTATCTCTTAAATTGTATTTTTTAATTTGTATTTCTTAAACTGTATTTATTAAATTGTATTATCGTATTTTCTTACTAGATGTATGAAAAAAATGTGCATACATCTAAATAAACATAACAAAAAAAAACAAAAAAAAAAATGTCACTCCATTTTCTCCTCAAAAGGACCCTTCACCCAGCATCTTCAAATATGACATAGGCCCTGAGGAAAATTATTTTCCTCAGGGCCTATGTCATACGGATATATCCGTATTTTTTTCTAATTTTTCTGTTTCGGATTTTCGATTGACTTTCGCTAATATTATCTTCATTAATTAAAACTTTATTTTTCATTTGAATGCCACGTATTTGCACTGCCCGTGAGTGCACTAATGCGTAGATATGCGGAGATAGTTGGATTAATGCACTCTTAATGTTGAGAGGTGGAAGGAGTTCGGGAACAACCTGACTTTACAGATCCCAATCAAGTTTCTAAGCATAGAAATGAAAATTTAAAGCAAGGCTTTTATTCTGAATTGCGGTCCCTTTGTTAATTACTTGGAAATTTGTTTGCACGTTGTCGAGCTACCTACGCATTATTTTGTTTTAGTACGTGCCTTTACACACGGAGGATTAACGATAAAATTTATATTGTTTGCTGCCTAATATCTGAAAACCACTTCTCATTTACCAAAGGCATTAATTGTCGTTTTTTCATGGAAATAATAAACACCAAAGTTTTATTAATGATCCATTCGATCAAATCAAATTCTTATATTTTTATCATTGAAGAAGAAGATAACAATAATAATATATTTTTTTTAAATATGAAAATGAACAAGACACAGAAAAATAATAAAAGATAATGGTCGCAACTGGGACTCGAACCCAGAACCTTACGTCTTACCGGGACATACACCTCTACCAATTGGGCCACTGCGATCTGTTATGAGACTGTCGTAATTGTCAACTTCATATTTCAAATTTCAGAATTAACAATATTATCTTCGACTAATGTTTTTTTTTCCATATTATTGGCAGCTACCTTTATTATAGGAAAAGATTACATTTTATTACATTATATTTATATTTACATTGATGGGAATAACCTTCAAAAGTTAAAAAGAGAGTTTTTCTTATATAAAAAAAAAAATAATCTTATATTTTTGTTTTCGTTTTTAAACTTAAAAATAAACACTCAATGAGATGGAGGACTTGAAGCTAGCCCAGGAATTGAACTCACGACGCCTGGGTTGAACCCATTCGTTCTGCCAATTCAACCACCGACCGGTCATTTAATTAATTCATTAATTAAGAAGTAGGTAAATGGCACAATCAAGAAAACCAAATACTTTAGTCGGGCAATGTCAATTGTGAGAGTAACAAAAGGATTCATATAAGAGATGATTTATGAATGTGGATAAAGCTATGATTGTGTGCCCGAACCAAGTGATGGTTGGTTTTTAGTTAACATATTCATTCGTCTTATACCACATTATTTTAACACATTGCGGTACAGGTTTCAGATGTTCCCTTTTTTGAAACACAAAATTTTCCATTGATATTTCGTACAAATAGCAGACAGGAACTCTTTAATACTTGTAATTGCTATCCATTGACAAATAAATTAAATTATGTAACAGATATATACGTTCTAATGAACAAAAACGAGATAAGTTTGGACAGAAACAATCACTCTAAAACTTGTAAAGATAATCTCCGGTAAACAAGCGACGTAAAACCGAAAGCAAAATGGCCAAATTGTTTTCGCAGGATCACAAAACCACGCCCCACGAGCGTTTAAATTGAAACAAACTTTAGCCCTCCCAAATGAACTTCCTGAAATCTTAACTTCCAGCAACCTTCGGAGTAAGCAGCCGAAGGAATAAAGGAGTAGAATCGGTCCTAATTAGGAATACGAAGGCGACGGGTCTTAGGCAAAGTTCTGTCCTTTGTTAGGGCGAACTTTTATTTGCCAGCGTTTGGAAAAGTCGGAAAGGAAACGCTTTAGATATATGTACTAAAAAAGTTAAGCGTTTTGTTAAGATATTTAAAAAATACTTGAATGGAATTATTGGTTTCAACAAGGTTAAATAAATACCGACATAAAATATCTTCGTCAAACATAATATTGATATAGTTATAGATGTTCGAGGGGTGGGGCTCTTGACCAGCAATTCGGAGGTCGCGGGTTCAAATCCCGTCGGTCGCAAGTAAATTTCTTTTTTTTTTTGACAAAAGTTTTTTGTATATACATATATACATAATAATATAAAATATGAGAGGGTAACAAAAAAAAATTGTTTTTTTTCACAACTTTTTAATTTAAAATAAAATAAAACATATTTAAGGCACGTTCCAGAGTGGAAGATACTATATGTATCCCTTAGGTGTAAGACCAACATTCATTATTGAAACGTTGCTTTAAATGGTTTTAGCCGTGTTTGGTGACCAGATCCGAATAGCGAGATATTTCTCTAGCTTCATCTTCCCCATAACCCTCCCTTACTCACCATCTCTAGCTTTACAACATACCCCAATCTGACTCCAGACTGTTGGGAGCAGTTGGGACTCTTGTGCGGTATTCACATAAAAAAGGCAGTTTTACCATACCCTTTTAGGGTATCTATAGGTCGTTCATTAAAATTATATTTCAACACAATTAAATACTTATCCTTTACAGAAACGTTACTTAAGTTTTCAAGTTTCGTAATTGGTAGGTAAAAAAAATAACTTGTTTCTTTCTTAGGAAGGTTCTTTTAATCAAAAAATTAAATACTGTATTTTAAAAATCCGTAGTCAAATGCTAAAATGGCGTATCATTCCAATGCGTTATTTATAGAAATAAGTTTAACGCGAAAGCGATTTGAGTTAGTTTGATTTAATTCCCAATAGCCATAACACCCCATAAATAAATTTTCAAACGTACATTTTCTAACACAGTTTTAAATAAAATTATTCTCGATATTATTTAAATATGTATCCACTGACATTTTATCTCTTAAAATAATTTAAACCTTTACACAAGGTTTTTTTATTAATTTTGATATTTTAGTTCGATGCTTTTATCTTTTAAGAATGTTAATTTTTGTAAAAACTACTTTGGCAAGGTTCGGATTATCGTCTAACATTCCTTCGAAATTGTATTTAAAATACATTTATTTTATTTTTTATAGATAATACCTTACAACAGTCCCAACTGCTCCCGTCTGGAGCCAGTGAGACTATGGCATTCCCGATCGGGGTATGTTGTGAGGCTGAAGGTAAGTGGGGAAGGGAAGGAGAGGGGAAACGGGAAGGTGGGGAAGTACCTGGCCATTCAGATCTAGTAACTAAACATGGCTAAAGCCATTTCAAGCAACGTTTCAATTATGAATGGTGGTCTTATACCAGGGCGATACTGAGAATATCTTCCACCCTGGAACGTGCCGCAAATATGGTATGTATTATTTTTAATTAATTAATTGTGAACTAACAAAAATTAATCAAATAAAATTTATTTTCGCACGCCGGGTTCGAATCCGCGATCTTTGGATTGGGACTCCAAAGCCTTACCCCTGGACTACGCCGGCCGTCAACTATACAATATATAAATGAAAAATGTTTATAACGGGGGGTGAAGTGCACAATCTACGGGGGGTGATTCTAAATAACGGTACAAGTAAAAAAGACAAATAACTTTTTTCGAAATTCTAATGTTTTAAGTTGGTTTTCAGGTAAGAAATCGAATTGTTTGTATGGAAAAAATTATATTTAACTATGTAAAAATATTTTTGTGTGGGAAAAAATAAGTTGGAATTGCGATAACGTTTGTGCACTTTACCTCCGGACATCCTGTATAAACATGGTATCCTACTTCTCATAACTGACGTTTTGTAATATTTCGTACATACGAGTATGTTGTTCGGTAGAAATTTCCGCAAATTATTTCAATAATTTTAAAAGCACAAAGGAAGCATTCACACTTTCCCTCGAAGACTTGATAGAGTAGTGTTCCCAAGTAAGTAAATTTTGAACAAATATCCTATGGTATGTGGTGCACGAGGTTTACGAGCGATTGCAAGCCTTTAAAGTTTTGACCAATCGACCATTGCACGTAGCCCCGAATGCCCCAAGATCACCGAACTTCGCCTCGGAGGATACCAACCCTTATTCCCAGCGTCCTAAAGCTCACTTCATGTTATTACGCCGTTATATCGCGTAATTGAATGAGTCTTGAAACTTGTTAAGCTAAAATGGTTTCAGCACGTTCGAATTTTAATGGATACCGCGTCGATTCCGTGTCTAGAATTTAAATTGAAAGCTTTCGACTATTCTACGGGATTCAGGAATAATTGGAGATCACAGGCTCAACTGGCTATAGAGCTGGTACCGCGAGCTTCGTCTCGAGCTGCGGAATTATATTAATTCTGTGAATGGACCGTTCTGCATAATTTAGAATCAATCCGGGCGATATTGAAACGGATATTTATTGAAAATAAAAACAGAACGGTTTCCTACTCGAGCAGAGCGAGTTACGTAATGTATGTAGGCATTCGAGGTATACAAATGTTTGTATTACTGGGAATCGCTTCAACTTGCTTGTGCGATTCGTGTTAGGAAGATAAACAATATTATTATCTATCATCGGGGTAATATAAAATAACTACTCTCTAATCTTATAGGTCTCCGTGTTTACAGCTTTGGATGAGAGGAAGATTGAAATAATCGAGATATAGTTAGAATTATCATAAATAATCAAACAGTTATCTGATTGTACGAAGCATTAATAACTCTCTATTGGTGAGTTGTGGAAATTTGATCACGCAATAATCATTTTCATTTTGATCTATGACTAAAGCTTAGGTAGATCAACTTATAAGTCAAATTCATTAATCTTGTTTTGTATTTCTGGTCACATTAAATGGCATTCAATATTGTTGGCATGATATGTTTCTTCATATTTTAAAATCGATGGTCGGAGGAAGGCAGAGAGGCTCTTTTGATGCCAGGTTTAGGTCAATTAAGCCCCGGGTAGGTACTTCACCTCTAAAATTGCTATAAACGATGAAATATAAAAAAAATGATAATTTTGAATGGTTGTATCTCGAAAACTATTAAGTCCACAGAAACTGTTTTTTTTCATAGCAAATTTGGTCTACTTAAAACCAAATTCAAGTAGTTTTTTTTTAGAAATATTAGTACTTCTTCTTCTTGGATTTTTGACAAAGGTCCGGAGGTCTGCGGTGGTCAAAATCTCTTTTCTTTCATTAGCCCTCCACCATGTACAATATACCAAACAATCTTAACTTACCCTTT
This sequence comes from Limnephilus auricula, assembly GCA_951813805.1. Classification (NCBI taxonomy): domain Eukaryota; kingdom Metazoa; phylum Arthropoda; class Insecta; order Trichoptera; family Limnephilidae; genus Limnephilus; species Limnephilus auricula. Next base: position 17,126,262 of record OX638397.1, on the reverse strand, counting down.
TGATGCTAGGTAAGATGTTTAAATTTACTGTAGGTACTAAAGTTTTTTTTTTAAATTTTATAGCATAAAAAAATTTCATTTTATTTAATTTAAATTAATTTTAAATTTAAGTACCGTTATGGTAGGCAGTTCTTAGTTCTCCTCGTTAGGGGGGCCTGTGCCGAGGCGGTCAAGTTTTTTTGATTATAGTTTATTTGTCTTATATGTTGTTATTAGTTTATTAGTTTCATATTGTAGGTACGCAATTTTGTTTGTTCCAGATTATAACTGTAGCCTTAGATGGAGTAAAATTTTTTGAGAGGGATTCAAAGATTTTATATTTTAAATCAGAATAATTTGGGAAAGTATCTGAGCACTCATTTCTTATTCTCGTTAATTACGCTTCCATGCAAGCATTAATTAACGCTTTTAAGATCTATCTGGTGCCAATTTATAAAAATTAAATTATAAACACTTACACTTCATGGGGAGAAAACAAAGGCTTAATAACTGTACACTTTTTTCTTTTAACTACCAGGGTATGCATGGCGCATGGTCGATCGATGAAGATCGTATCTACAGCATCGGAAACTTCTCATCGTTTCCTAGCAGGACTGCACATTGCCAACGAATAAACAACATGTATTAAATGAATAAACACACTTCGTAGATCTTACTTTAATATCACTGTTTATTTGGGGCTTATTTATTTATTTATTTTTTAAATTGGATTCATTTAAAGCAAAATAACAGTAATAATATTACATAATAATGGGTTATATTTAAAATGAGTACAAGTGTTATTACTTATTACGTTGTGTTAGGTAGATACTAGTTCCTAGCTAGGAAGATTGCCTGTTCTAAGGAACCAAATGTTTGTGAAGTGCCAAATGCAATTTTTTATTTTTTCTTCTATTAATATATACTAGTTTTTACTAAATGTGCCATTCTTAGGTATCCATGTATATTTTATGTGACATTATATAATAGTTTTTCGGACTCCTCCCTACCCAAGACAATCAACCATTTAGTTATAATTGAACCAATGTACTTAGAACATTTTGAAATTTTTAATATTTAAATATGGGGGGATTTTATTATGTAATTTCTGTCCCAGATAGTTGATATAAGAAGCCCTGACGAAGCTTGAGCTAAGCGAAACCCCGTTGGTTGTTAAATATTAATTCAAGTAAAAAGTGGTGTTTTATCATAATATATAATATATTATAATGTCACACCACAAAGTACTCGCTTCCTTCGATAAAAGAATAAAAAAATAGTTCCCAATGATCACCTAATCATATAAATAGTTTAGACGTCTACTATTGTTTGTACTTTAGCAATATTTAATCGTCCTCAGGAGCTTCACTGCCATATCTCAACACTCCATTATTAAAAAATAATAGTACGAAACCAATGTTAAATAAAATAGTCTAAAATATTAAAATTCACATTTTTATAATAAAAACTCTCTTTTTAACTTTTGAAGGTTATTCCCATCAATTTAATATATCATTGAAGAAGAAGATAACAATAATAATTAAATTTTTTTTAAATATGAAAATGAACAAGGCACAGAAAAAATAATAAAAGATAACACTTGTCCCAGTTGCGACCGTTATCTTTTTTTATTTTTCTGTGTCTTGTTCATTTGCATATTTTAAAAAATTTGATTATTATTGTGATCTTGTTCTTCAATGATAAAATATTAAAGGAGCCGGATGGTTAAAATAGTACTTATTAAAAAAAATCTTTTTCATATGACAATATTGAATAAATAAATGGTGGCATATCGACAAAGATAGACCGTTTTCAATTACCTCAAGGGTGTTTTTTCCCGATAAATAATTGGTTCATGTAGGCAAACACGTTTCAGCGGCTGATTAGGGGTTAAATATTTACACCACCAGCTCCGAGGGAGCACAATCTCTAAGACGGGGATTTGAATATTGAGGGTATTATCTCCCCCCCCCTTTTGTCTCCACATTGATGCTGAGGGGAGGGTTCTAATTAAACTAAAATAACTTAGGAGTAGTTAGGGGGTTGGGATGAATGTAATAGTTTATGAGCGAAGAATTACTTTAATTTCTACTGCGTGGCAGGCCAGATCGAAATAGACTGATTTAGGGAGACCTTGTGACTCTCGGAACATCGCACCGCAGTGGGAAGGATGGATTAATACGTATGTCACTCCTGGACACGTTGACCCCCAGATTCTTACCCACCCCTCATACTTTCCTTCCTAGAACTTCCTCTCCTTCCTTTCCTAAAAAGTCCCTCCACATAGCCCCCCCAAAGATGACATAGTCATGACACATCCTGCATGCAACTTATGTATAAAAAAACTAGATTTCCTTTGAACTCATATTTTTTTAAAGTAGGTTGGTACTTACATATCTGCTTACTTAATATGCTATGCAACATTAAAAATTCGAATAAGGAATTTTCTAATTTGTTAAAAGAAACGTCACTATCTTTATCAAAAAAAAATTCCAACTTTTTCAAGTAGGTAGGATGAAAAAACTGCGACTAAGAAATTCCAAACCAACATGACCTTTTAAAACCAACCTCACTTACCTTTGAAAAAAATTCTTTACTGATGAATTATATAAAACTAGCTGATACCCGGCAATGCATTGCAATGCCATCAATATAAAGACATTTTTCCTCTCTGCGTGTCCTTACCCATTCGTCCCGTTCCCTTCTGCTACCTCTTCCCCTTCCGCGACCCCTTCCCCTCCCGCGTACCACTTGCACCTTCCCCCTGCGATCTTTTCCGCCTTCCTCCCTCTCATACCCCCCTCCCCTGCCACCCCCCCCCCCCTCCCGCGAACCCCCCACCCCTCCTTAATTCATCTCCGCCCCTCCCGGATTCCCCTCTCCCTCACGACTCTTTTTCCTGCCGCTGAACTCTTTGACCTTTTTCAATTTTTTTAATGCAAATTTCATAAAGCCAGAGCTCGCGGTATGAAATATACTGTAAGACCTATTCTCATACCAACCAAATATACATCGTCGGATTATAAAAAACGGTCGGAACGACCACAAACAGCGGGACACGAGATTTTTATATATTAGATTAAAGTATATATTTTTGTAAAAAAAAAAACGGCCACCATCTTGAAAATAAACGAAACGCACAAATAAATTTACAGACAGGACGAAAAACGAAAACTGCCGATATAAACAGGTCTTCGCTACGCTCTGTCAATTATTATCTGTATAGACATGTAGACTAAAGAGCGATAGTTTTTTTAATAGGTTTTATTTTTATAAATTATGTAATTAATTTTTGAGATGTATTAACATTTTTATTAGCTATTTACTGCGAAAAACAACCGTACATAGTATAGTCGGTACCCATATGAAATTATCAACTATTTTTAGACAAGTAGTACGCCTTACGTTTTGATAATTATTTTACTTTTGCAAGATAAAGCTATTTAGATTTATCTTTGCTACGAATCGGTTTAAATTAAGAATATAAAAAAATATGTTTTGGATACATTGAAGTTTTTCCTACCTTTTCAACGAATGGAATTAAAATAAAATTATCATATCATATAATTGGTCCGGATTGCCAGAGGTCCTGGGTTCGAGTCCCGGATGTATCCGTAACTTTTTCTGATTTTTCTGTTTCTGATTTTCGACTTTCGCTAATACTATCTTCATTAATTAAAATATTATAAAATTATCAATTACGTTACAAAAAATATAAGCGCAAAGTACTAAATAACTTGTTTTTTCATTAGATAAATATGAAGTTTCATAAGAAAAATACCCTTTATGGCTAAGATTATTTTTGACTTTATTGTTTGACTAACTTTTTTCGGTCTTGTAAAATTTTTCAAAAAATAAATAAATACAACGTTGGTCCTACTTTTCTTGGGCAGATAATACCAAAAATACGCAGAGTTTTCAAGGGGTAAGAAGTCGAATATTTCTGGCGTCTATACACGGAGAAAAATGTTATTCGAAAAAACGATCATTTTAATAGTAAAAACGGTTAAAAACGTTGAGGGTATATGGCACATAATTAGCCTTAATAAATCAGTGCCGTCTATTATACCATTAACAATTTTATAAATGAAAGTCAAGTCGGAAATAAGTCTTCTATCTGAGAGTTTTAGTTGGTTTAATTCTTTCGTCAAATTCGTGTAATTTATTGATTCTAATGGTAGACCGAGTGTATAATTAATGAATTTTAAGAATTTATGCTGAATTTTTTCGAAGGAATCTGAGTGGATTTTGTAGTGAGGGGACCAGATAGAAGAATTATATTCGACTTGACTTCGAACTAGAGAGGAATATAAGATTTTTAATGTTGAAATATTTTGAAAGTCTTTTCCATTTCGGAAAATGAAGCCTAGCATTTTTAATCCCTTATCGGTGACTGTATTTATATGTGAAAGAAAGTTAAATTTAAAGTCGAAAATAATTCCAAGATCATTAATTTCACATGTGACATCATGAATATCACCTTTTTAAAAACAGGTGTTAGATAACAGATTCATAGATCGGGGAAGCAGCCAGAATTTAGTGATTGGTTAAATATTTGACACAGTGGCTTGGCTATTATTACAAATTATTCTTACATGTTCCCGTCAATAAACATTGAAACCATGTTAATTAGTTCGTAAGAGTTTAACTTCAGTCCCGTTTTTAACCGTTTTTACTATTAAAATGATCGTTTTTTCGAATAACATTTTACTCCGTGTATTAGTCTTAAGGTACCTAATAATGTTTCACAAAAACGCTCTGATAAAAATAGTTTGTTTATTTTATTACAAAATTGCAAAAAGGGGTTGAAGTCAAAGCGTCCGTTTCCCTGTGTTTGACTCATCCTCACAAAGTTCCTCCACAGGAATCCTGTCACGTTCGACACACCACGACTCGGGCCTCAACAGATTCTAACTTACGCGCACGTGCTCTGCGGGCATTACTAAGGCTCGGTTGATTTTCCATATTGAAAAATGGAAAAAAAAAACTTTTTCAATTTAAGATTTATGAATAAAGTTGGACGGTCAAGTGAAATGAAAACAGGGCAAACGTGACGCCAAGATACGCGTTTATCAATAATCACCCCAAGATCACACACGACACATCTCTCTTCAGTAATATTTCACTACTTAGTCCATTCGATTTTTGTTGATCGACTTATCTCTCTTAGACCACACTTTAACCACACTTTGACCACATTTTAACCACACTTTGACGATACCTTGACCACACCGTGACTACACTTTGACCACACTGTAACTTTTTTTTTTTTTTTATTTATTTTTGTATTTTTAAGTATTTTTGTAATATTTTTCATAATTTGTCGCAACAGCACGAGCAGTAGGTAAACATTACAATAATTAAAGAAATAACAATATGTGTTTGTTCATGTAATTAGTATTTTATTCATAAATATTTAGGTTTAAGATAGCTACTAGTAAAGCACTATTGTGTAAATACCCACTCGGTCTTAAAAATAAGTGTAGTTTTTAGTTGTAAGTCATTAGCTATAAATCTTTGTTATAAGCCATTTGTAATATACATATAAGTTAGATGTATACATGCGTTTGTAAAGCGCCCTTGAGGTGATTTTCTCAAGAAAATGGCGCTATAAAAATCATCCCAACATTATTATTATTATTACTGAATACAATCGACCTCTTATAATTAATTAACCACACAAAGATGATAGGGTAGAAAGCCGTAAAACATTGATTAAAGTGGATTATACAATAGTGTGTATCAATTATTTCAACTTTTGAATTCAGAAACGCCTTGGGTCTCAAAAGTTGCATCTTGAAAAGAAAATGATAACTGCATATAATTTTTTTTTTAAAATGATTATTAGCTCGCTAAAATGCATTAAAAATCAGAAAAACACCTAAAACATGTATTTTTAAATTAAAGTAATTAATATTTTTTTTCAAAATATTTACTGTTATCATTCAATTTTGAGCATCCATTATTTTTTATTCGTTGTATTTGTTAAAAAAAATTGGTGTAGTTATTGTTAAGTATCTTGATTTTATCTAGAAAATGTAGTATTTTCCCTTTTTATATTTTTAACAAACACAACGCATATGTTTAAAAATTATTTTTTTCGCTTATTTGGACTACAGTTGTGGAATAAAAATTAAGTTAGCTAAAAAATATTAAAAAATGGACCCTTCGTTTTATTTTTTCCCGAAATCTCGAAATTTAATTTTCTTCAAAACTTCTGGCCATTTTAGAGAGCTAACAGTGAACACCAATTTAAATTAATTTTTATGTTTTCGAATAGCTACAGATCATACGCAACTTTTGAGTACATATTGAAAAGGAAAATAGTAATAATAAAAGTACTCCAAGAATTGAATTTATTTCTACACTTGGTTTTTCTAGTTTTACATGATTTTCTAGTATGATTGTGCAGACATTGTCCAAACTAAAATATATAAATTTGATACTAATATTATAATATATTTATGCTTTTTTAGTTTTACATGCTTTTCTAGTATAATTGTGCAGACATTGTCCAAACTAAAATATATAAATTTGATACTAATATTATAATATATATATGCTTTTCTAGTTTGACATGCTTTTCTAGTATATTTGTGCAGACATTGTCCAAGCTAAAATATATAAATTTGATACAAATATTATAATATATTTATGCTTTTCTGGTTTTACATGATTTTCTAGTATGATTGTGCAGACATTTTCCAAACTAAAATATATAAATTTGATACTAATATTATAATATATTTATGCTTTTCTAGTTTTACATGATTTTCTAGTATAATTGTGCAGACATTGTCCAAGCTAAAATATATAAATTTGATACTAATATTATAATATATTTATGCTTCTCTGGTTTTACATGATTTTCTAGTATGATTGTGCAGACATTTTCCAAACTAAAATATATAAATTTGATACTAATATTATAATATATTTATGCTTTTCTAGTTTTACATGATTTTCTAGTATAATTGTGCAGACATTGTCCAAGCTAAAATATATAAATTTGATACTAATATTATAATATATTTATGCTTTTCTGGTTTTACATGATTTTCTAGTATGATTGTGCAGACATTGTCCAAACTAAAATATATAAATTTGATAATAATATTATATATATATTTGTGCTTTCCTGGTTATACATATTTTTGTAGCATGATTGTACAGACTTTGTCCAAACTAAAATATATAAATTTGATACTATCACTTGTAAATTGTGATTGGTGTGAAGTTTGCGCCTTTTTTGACGAAATTATTTATTTTAAATTCGATTTTAATTTGGTGCCAAAGTAAGATTCTTGAAGGGAATCCATTAGGGGTGATAGATTTTTTGATTTTATATATTTTCATTTTTAAGAAAAACTCTCTTTTTAACTTTTGAAGGTTATTCCCATCAATGTAATATATCATTGAAAAAGATTAAGTATATAGGTACAAACGTAAAAAAATATTTCTTTATTAAAATATATAATTGAAGAAGAAGATAACAATAATAATCTAAATTACAATATGAAAATGAACAAGACACAGAAAAATAATAAAAGATATTGGTCGCAACTGGGTCTCGAACCCATATCTCCCGTAAAATGCATTTAGACTTTTATAAAAAGGCAATAGGTCTCCGTATAAATAAAATCGGATATATTTATCCGAGACACTATCTTGGTAACAAATACGTTATTTGCACACTTGTTTCCAATGAAAAAGGTAGCTGCCGATAATATGAAAAAAAAACATTAGTCGAATATAATATTGTTAATTCTGAAATTTTAAATATGACTTTGACAACAGCTGAATTGGTAGGACGAGAGATCTGGGTTCGAGTCCCAGTTACGACCATTATCTTTTATTAGTTTTCTGTGTCTTGTTCATTTTCATATTTTAATTTAGATTATTATTGTTATCTTCTTCTTCAATTATATATTTTAAAAAATAAATATTTTTTTACGTGTGTACTTATATACTTAAATACAAAATATTTTCGATTCGACTTCTGTTTTTCCAGAACTAGCCTTTTTATCTCACATGCACCCCTTTTTTAGAATTTCAACAAAAAATGAAGGTGTCCTGGAAATTTTCGAGTCGAGAAAATTTGCTCGCCTGTAACACCGAATACTAAGAAAACACCGAAAACTCTGTTTCCATCAAATACCCAACATTATTTACTTTGTGTCCACTACCTACTACCTAATCAAATTCGGATTGATGAATTGAAATATAGCTGCCGTGAATTCGGAACCAAATAAAACATTCTATAAAATTAATATATCGTATATGAATTATTTATACGCAGAAATATATAAAAAAAATTGGAGGGTCGGAAGAAAATCTTCGGCGGGCCGTATGTTAGTGACAACAGGACTAAATTATGCATACTTTTTTCCACTATTCCTTACATTGACCTTGGAAAAGGACAACAATCGTCGTTTGGTTTTTATTGTATCATTTAGTTGTGATATTTCCATCTCATGATTGTTCTTTGATTTTATATATTTTAATTGTGAATTGTCACTGTGCTCACTTGTGTTTTTACGGTGTCATAAAATTGTAATAAATTGTTTTTTAAGAGAGAGGAATAATGAAGCAAATGTGACCAGCGGCTGTGACCCTCGGAAGCAGGCCAAAGAAGACACCAGGCTTGTTGGGGAGACAAAGTGGATGACGGGGTGGAATACAATAGACCCGTGGCTAGAATGCTAGAATGTCGAGCCACGCTGACACGTTCGTGTTGTACTCCGTTATGGAAAGTTACAATTCGTCTTGAGGAGCGTGTGGGTCTTGGATTCTTCAGGAAGTCTGCAAGCAACTGGAGAAAGCGCCTTCTTGTAAGTGGCATTTCTTGGAGCTGATGATCTTTTCCATTGGTAGGGTGGCTGTGGCCTACGAGAGCAATATTTGCGATCCCAACAATCCTGAGACATTGAAAGATCGGAAGAAGAAGGGAGTGCCCTAAATTAAAAGCACGAATAATCTAACAAGCGTGACCAGCAGCTGTGAACCCCGGGAGCAGGCTAAAGAAGAGACCAGCTTTGCTTCAAATCAGTTATTCATTATAAACACAATAACGGTAATAAACAAACCCGTAATCTCGAAGCATCAAATATTTTTGATAACTCCTGATCACCAAATGTAATCCTAATCAGTGGATAATCCAGTATATCACACTTCTGTGATGATACAAATATGAGGCGGATTGGATTCAATGCCCTGGCCTGGCTTGAGGTGGTTTTGGTTTATCACCGTGGTTTTGGCCTGCAGCTGCCGGGCACGTATAAAGTTTTTTTTATTCTGCTTTTCGGGTCATAAAGCGCAAATATATTGATGGATGCATTTCCTTCCATAGGGTGTGCGGATTTTATAAGAGTAAAGGATGTAGTTCTAAAAATAAAAAGAGTCACCAATCAAATGGATATTATTGTATACTCACTGAAGAGATAAATCGCTAAAATGGTATTGTGAAAGTTTTGTCATGTAAAATTTTTCTTACCTCGGATGAAATTGTTTTTGCAAGTTATATCGACATTTTTTACGCATTTATTGGGCACTAACTAATTATAAACTAATTCCAAGTCAAAAAAAAATAATTAACCACATTTACATTTCTATTTCAGCAATGTACATTTCAATTTTTTTTTAAAACAAGGGATATGCATCTTAGATTATAATGAATGTGACGCACAGGATGTAGGTACACATTTTTGACCCTCACAATAAATTTACTTGCCATATTAATAAAACATAAATTTAAGAATGTTTTATCGATTTACCTTGATAATAAAAAAAAAATATTATAACGATACAAAGGAAAATATATTATTATAATGACATTATATACTAAGGTGGGTCACGAATGTACGTGGAAAAAAAATCTGGTTTTGATCTGTCTAGAGATAAAAGGGTGTTAAATGAAGATAAAAAATCACGTAATTTTTTTTAATAATATTTGGATATCATCGGATTGACTTTGAAATTTCACATAATAGAGAAAAACCCACCCTTATTAAATCACAAAATAGAGAGGACTATTTAATTTATTTATTAAAAACTTATATAAATGTAATTCAAATTATCTCAAAGTAGTGAACGAATTTTAAAATTTTTGGAAAACATATTACAAAGCTTTGTAAAATACATTTGTCGAAAATCGCGCAATGAAAATAATAATATTTTTAGCATTGAATAACTGTAACACATCCTCTTTACAACTTTTATATTGCTTTCACAAGAGAGTCCGCCGGGTAAATAGTTTAATGAACTGAAAAATATCTTATGATTTACGAGGCCGACAAACCCCTTAAATTCCTTCGGTTTAGGGTTGCCAGATTTAAAAAAAAAATGATTTGATAACGGTTTCGGCTCTACTCTCGAGCCTTAGTGATTAATTGAAAAAAGGAGGAGTTTAAATTGGGAAACATAGGAGAGTAGTTTTTTTTTGTTGATGAGGTGCTGATAAATTGGTTTCTCCGTGAAATTGCGAATTTGTGAAAGGAAGCAAAAGGATTTTCAAAACGTTTTACGGGTGAGAAGGTTTGGGAAATTTTGCCTTCCATCTATCTCATCTCAAAATCTTACTTCAGTAGAACTTTATATAAAAAAGTCAATTTATTATATGGATCTTGATCGATTTAATTTGAAATGATGATTGCTTAAAATTTTTAACAATAAAAAGATGATATTAATTGTTTTTGTGTTTGATTCGTAGAAATCCAATAAATTTAATTTAAATTAAATTTAATAATTTTATTATTAAGTTCTGCAGGTTAAGCTTTAGTTTTTTATCATTGTAAGGGCCATTTTCAAACTGTGGTTAGCCCACTTTAGACACACCACAGAGACAACTTATTAATATGATTCGAAATTTCAACTTTGAAGGTACCCAAATAGATTTATTACCGGTTAAACCGATTTATTAACAAAATAATTTTGACGGGGTACTTGCAAAATCTGTTTTCCCCACATTAAAGATTAGTGTGTTCTTAACTGCTTATTAATGATGCGTCTGCTTTTGACTTATTAAATGTGATGTATTGTATAGGTTTTGTAAATATAATAATAAGTGGGGAATAAATATTTTTTCTTACTTTATTAATCAACGTTATGATATATTTGGAGTTAAGATATAAATGCCACTTGCTGTTCCATAATTTTTTTTCACACAATTACTACATTATAATATCTGGGGGTTAATAATGCTACTGTCAGTTTCTTGTAATTTGATTTAGGTTAACAGAAAGTGCTCTAAAAGGTCACGTATTTAAATACTAAGAAATCTATACTAGGGTACTACTCTAGGGTATAGCTTTTCTTAAGTAGAAGACAAAATATTGATTAAGTATTATTTACGCCAAGAAATTAAAAAAAAAACCAACCTTCATTGCTGAGCGATTCATAAATTTGACATAGGCACTTTTAGCCTAAAGCCCCAGATATTTTTTTTAAATTTTTTTATTTTTTATTTTTTTATTTATAAAAGAAAATCATAAGTCTTTAATATTACATAATTCTTTGGCTAATTACAATAAAAATAGTTTTTTTAACGAAATCTACCCAATTCAATAAAGAAAAACATTTCTCGTGTTTGAATTGGGGAGTAGTGCCATTACAAAGGTAATAATAATGTAATATATAATGCTATATCTAATTATAAACTGCCTAGTGAGGCAAAAACAATTTTCGAAGGAAGTTTTAAGGATTGATAAACGGTAAAAATTGTATTTGAGCCAACCCTGGAAATATATAGTCGCGTCGCGTCGTCTGCATAGTCTGGACTAAAATCAAATCGGAAACTGCAAATTGGATTTCTGACTTCGTGGGACGCGACACCTCCGGCGGCTGTCGACTTTGTGCTGAAACTGATAGCGATGGTTCAATAACTATTGAGAAAAGGAACAAAACAATAAATTGACGCTTGATTATTTGTCACCTCCCTAAACAAAATAATTTCACTTAACCACTGGAGCGATAGAGCAATTAAAATATTTTTCTCGGATTGCTAAAGGAAATTTTTACGCCCACATTAAAAAAATCATACCTTTGAATTTGAGTATGGAGAAATACAAACTGATTATAGTTCTATGTTGCCAATAAATTCCCCTATCTTTTGTCTATTATAACATATTTGTAGGATTTATAAAAAAATATATAATTAAATCTTTAACCTTAAAACATTTTAAAGAATCTAGAGAATATTTATTTTGTTATATTTTGAATGTATAATATGTATTATATAGTCGTTTTAATAATTTTTTTTTTAAAATTAGCCACATTTTGGCAACAAAGCAATCTGAGGTTTTGGATTAGTGCCATAATGTGGCAAAAAGCGCTCGAGTGGTTAACCTAACATAACCAAGAAGACGGCCCTCAAATTTCACGTAACAAAGACTTATAGAACTTCCATTCCTCTTAAATTGTCACTTTTTTTTCCCTGTTCAAACCTTGCCTTTTTTTACAATAACACCTCACAGGAAGCTTTGAGGAAAATCGTTTCCCTCAGGTTCTATGACATCTTTGAAGTTGCTGTGTGGAGGGTCTTTGTAAGGAAAGGAAGGAGAGGAATGTCTGGGAAGGAAAATGGTAGGTATCTAGGGATCAGTGTGTCCAGGAATGATGGAGGTATGCATCCATGCCTCCCGCTGCGGTGCAAGACGATGAGTCGAGAGCGGTCATCTGGAGGAATAAAAGGGTCTTCCCAAACTGGCCTCTCCCGAACCTGCCACGCAGCTGCAGCGTATTCGCCGGCAAGACCTGGAAGAACCCAGATACCTCTGCTAAGTCACCAAACGTAGGGAACCGCTTGGGGTGACCTATGCCAGGGGTTTTGGATATCCAATAAATGATTCCGGGGCGGCGGTATCCACATCCAACTCCCAATTTGTTTTATATCGATAAGGCAACGATAGGTGAATTCATAGAAAAAACTAAATAGTGATAATTGAAAAGTGAAGAAAAATAACAAATGAACATAACCTAACTAACCTTACCTAACCTAACCTATTATCTACCTTGCTCTCTGGTGTTCTGTTTTATCAGGACAACGAAAAGGGACACTGAAGATTTAAACCGATTATGGGCAAGGTATAATATTGATATTATTTCTAAAGCAGAAAATAAATTAAATTGGCCCAGTATAAGACAAGTACCCCCCTCTCTAATCCTTGCTACAAACTTACACTTCTCTAACCCCCTTTTGCCGTTTTTTTTTTAAATTATGTGAATACTGTACAAGAATCCCAACTGATCCCTGCCGCCTGGAGCCAGTGAGATCATGCACGGAGAAAAATGTTATTAATTAAAAAAATTATATTATAAAAACGATTAAAAACAGGACTGAAGTTCTTACGAACAAATTAACAGTGTTTGAATGTTTATTGGCGGGAAAATGTAAGAATAATTTGTTGGTTTACGTACGAAATTACGTATACCAACAAATTATTCTTACATGTTACCGCCAATAAACAATGAAACCCTGTTAATTTGTTCCTAAGAACTTCAGTCCCGTTTTTAACCGTTTTTACTATTAAAATGATCGTTTTTTGGAATAACATTTTTCTCCGTGTGGCTTCCCCAATTAGGATAACTTTTGAAGCTAAAGGTTAGTGGGGTGGGGTGGGGTGGAGACAAATAAGAGAAAGGTGGGGATGAACCTGCTATTCAGATCTAGTCAACAAAAACAGCTAGAGCCATTTAATTCAACGTTTGGATTTTGAACTGTGGTCTTAGGGCCATTCTGGAAGTATGTTCCTATCTGGAAAGTGCCGCAAATGTATGATATATAATTTTCAATTAATAAATTTGACACAAATTAATCACATGCAATTTAATTGCGCGAGCCAAAACCCTCAACAGTGACCCAAAAAAAAACTTCCCCCCCCACAAAATCATGACCACTCAATCCCCTTAGTTCCCTTACTTACCGCCATTGAGTAAGATTGAGTAGGTAGGTACTACGGCAAGAACCATTTCCTTTTATATCAAATTTACGTTGCATCCTTCTCTACTATACAAGCCTTCGTTGTTGATACTAGACAACAGGGGAAGTGTTGCATAAATAAACGAGGAAAAATCTAAGTGGTGGAAAGAAAATCCCGTTGGAAATAATTGAGCTAATAAAAAAATATAAAATGTGCTTGGAAATTAAATTACAGTTTAAGAGCTTTTTAATTGGGTGTAGACTGTACAGTGGACTGTAATCATAAAATTATGGGTTTTAAAAATGACACAACTATGGGAATATGTGAAAAGTGGACACTGGAAGAAAATCAGACACACCTTAATTTCCCTTTGTTTTGTTTCGAGGTTTAATCAGATGAAGGTGGTAAACAATCAGCTTCCTTTTACCGTCATTGGGAAAAAGGTGGGATTCGTCCTATATCCCTACTAACAATTGTATTCTTTATTCTACTATACAATACCGGCGTGTGCTCAGCGTCGTAATGGTCGAAAATTCCACAAATTACGTAATTACAATACAATAAATAAAAATAAAATAAAAACACTGTCAAAAAAAATTGTGAAGCATTCCATATTATCTGCATATTCCTTGAGAAAAAAAGAGTAACTGTTGTATGTCTTACGTCCTCTCCAGAGACATTCGTTATATGTAAGTACTGGGATCAGTATTCTCAGGTATTACCTACAGGATGTTTATTGAAAGACTAAGGTTTATTGACGTACCTATTTTATAATTATAGTTTGGAGGACCAACTTCCTTTCTATCTGAAAGCTATGTTTTGTCTCCGGAGCTCTAGAATTATAATGTCTCTGTCCATCTACCTTCGGTTACTTTCGGTACATTTTGCGAAAGAGACCATATGACCCGAAGAGCCCATAGACAACTAAAGTAATGTAAGAAATAACCGTAGTCTAATTATGATATATTACAGTTAGTTAGTTGATGTTTTTGATGAACGAAACTGAATTGGAGATTTCCAGTCATGTTAACACGTGAGCAGAGGAAGAAATAGAAATCTCCGGTGATAAAACACTGATAAAAAAATGCAATACCTGATCTCCATCGTAGGTCCAGGAGCCAAACTTGAGGAAGCAGGTCTGCTGATCGAATGGGAAGTACCTCACATCTATCTCGCACGAGGACTTGAAGATGGCTGGTGGGGTCCACATCACCTTCCCCGAGTGCTCGAGGACAGCCTTGGTCATCGTGGTCACCACGTATTCACCGTCGGCACTGGAAATAAAAATAACAGTTCTTGTAAAAATAATTCATTTAGACGGACTCTCTATACCAAATTCGCAGTGAGTGTTAATTGTCAGGGCAGATGTGACTGCAACACTATCCTGAACCTTGGCTAAAGAAGGAGGAATAATCAAAAAATTAATCTAGATAATACTTTTGACTGTGAAAATATCAACATATTAAAGAAAGGACATCGTTTGAGATATCCGACAGTGGATTTAATAATATTGACTGAGCTTAGCGAAGGACTAGTATAGCGGTTTGCTTTTTTTCTTTCTGTAAATTTGTTTGTTAAATTCAGTTCAAGTTAAAGATGGTGGTTGTTCTAAGGTTCAATAAATATATATTTTGTATATATAAAGTCAATCGAGAATATCCGACACAGAAAAATCAGAAAAAGATACGGACACATCTGGGATTCGAACCCAGGACCTCTGGCAATGCGGCCCAATGCGATACCCACTGCGCCAACGTATCCCTATCCGAATCGGTCATTTTTAACTGTATCATACTTCGACTGAGAACTACCAACATTATTTACATTTTCTTAACGCATATTTTTATTGGCTGCTATCTTTATGTATGATTGCAAGATTCAACTCGAACTAAATGCCCTCTAGATTCTAGATAGCGTCAGGATAAACTTTATCACTTTTTATTAATATGCGACATCTATTGACTTTTTCTACAAGTCTAGGATGAAATATTTTTATTTTTTCGATTATATTGTGATCGATCGTCGAATCGTCGTATTCATTAATTAAGTAGGTATGTATTTTAGTTCCATTCGGTCATTCGCTATTGTCGTTATTTTCCTCCTGATGTTATGTAGGTTAAGAATTGTAGGGTGAAATCAGATCCAGCTTAACTCAATTGCTTTCACGGACTGCATGCTGTAAAAGTGTTGTACAACATGAAGATGACATCAATTTTCCTCTGAGGTTATCGTGGTTGGGTTAAGTCAGGCCAGAGCAGTGAATGCAGTCCGCGATACAAGAGATTTAATTGCACAGTCCATAGTACTGCATAGAGTAGCTGTGTCGGCTAGTGGTAGCTAATGGGTATTTGTCTGAGAAGTCGCCACCGCGAGACAGCGCTGGCTGCGAGGCGGTTAGATTTAAATTAACGAGCTGAATGGGACAAGGGCTTGGAACGCCACAATAGCATTACGTTCCGTGTTCTTTATTAACAGTAAAGATTCTACAGATAACCTAAAGTGCTTTGTGTGTTTTTGTCTTTGAAGAGTTTCATTTGACATGTATATTTTTTACTTAATTTTTATTTTATGAAATAATTAAAAACACTTTGTTTTTACCACGATAATCTTTATTTAAAAAACAACATGTTTCGAGAAAGATGATCTCTTCATCAGGACATTAAATGTACTAAAAACTAAATTATCAAGTATCGAAAGATGTGGAAGTAGTGGGGGGAGAGAGGTGGAAAGGGGAGGGGCTTAGAAGATCAACAGGGGGAGGGAGGAGAAGTGGAAAAGGGAGGTGCTTAGAAGATTAAAGACAAAAATTACAATGGAAATATGTTTAAGATAGGGTTATTATTAATAATTAAATTTCATCATATTTAAATAGTTATTGCTATTTAGACATCTTAAATGTTCCTTAATTCTTCGTTTCAAAATTTCTGCAAGTTTTACCTACGTAAAAATGGTTGCAATCATTACAATTCTATTGGTAAACTCCGGTTTTTTTTCATTTTTTGTTCTTTGTCCTTGTTTTTAAAATATAATTTTTCGATTTATTATTTGTATAAAAAGCTGGCTGTATTGCATTAAGAATTTTTTTCATGATTAAATTGGAGGTTTGATGATTTACAAACAATATTTTTCTCCATTGTTTTTTAATATTATCACTAAGCAATGAAATTTTTTCTTATATTTTTTGTTCAATATGTAATTATTTATATTTAATTATTTATTTATAATTATTTCATTAATAAAATAGTTCCACAAAGTGAATTTGCAAAATTTAAAGAAGTAATTTTTATTTATTTGCGGAAGTTTTAAGATTGCTAGTATGTATCGAAACTGGTAGCAGATAAATAATTAACAAATGTATAAGTGAAAAAAAACTTTTCAAAAATAAAATGTCCAGAAATTAATGCATGGTTAATGCCCAATGTTTATTTAAAAAATTGCTGTTTGCAGTTTCATTCGAATTTTACTAAAAATATAAATTTGAATGGTTTGGGACAACTATTAATAACTAACTAATTAACCAAACATCACGTCTTTACACTATTGGGTTAGCAGAGAAGACTGAAAGTCGTTCATTCATATATCGTCTTATACTCACCTTTCTATTATTGTGACTCTACGTGGCCCGACTCACGTATTATATTCACTTGATGTTGTGTGTTCCTCGGGCAACCTCGACTTCTTCTACCATTCACATTAAACTCTCATGATACTTAACCACCCAAGCGTTGTTTTCTTAAGATTAATTCAAATCCAAATTAAAGTTTAGTATAAAAATGTCGCGCAGCCGTTCCTCTTAACATGTAAGCGATCAATGTTAAGAGGGTATTACCAGAGAATACCGGAAATTAGTTATTTTTAAATCAAATTCTAGACGTATTGACTCTTTTTACAACAAACATAAATTTATTTTGAAAGATGGTTATTTTATTTGGTACACGCAGTTTTAAATTTTTGAAAAATTAAGTTTTTTTTTATATATTAAAGTTATACCGTTGGTCGTTCGCAGATTTGTTCAATTTTCAAACGATAGATTCTATTAAACAACACGTATTTCAAATCATATAACCATAGGAGGACTGAGGATAAAATATTTCACTTTGTATTCTTAATTTATTTAATATTGTATTTTAATTTTAATTTGTATCGTTATTAAATAAAAAATACAACAAAACAAATCAATACATAATTTAGTAAACCCAGTTTTCATAAATTTAATTTTAGTTAAATTAAAATCATTAAAAATAAATCTGAGAACCTGTTTTATGACAAAAATATCTCGGTTTTTATATTTATTTAAGGTCTTACAAACTCGAATATTTCATTTTTTTTTACACATTATTAAAAAATCATAAATACTTATGATCAAAAAATACTTACAATAATCGTGCGTTTTGAGCATTTGTATTGCTTACCTGAATGTAGGTATATATTAAAGCAAGTTTTGAATGAAATAGATTAATATTAAATTTTTCATAAAAAAAAATAGATACGGGGAATAATCGATCTTTTTCATTGGAACCTCCCTGAACAGTTGCAAGCATTTTTAAAATTTTAATCTCAGCCGCTGATCAATCGCTCTTAACTACGGATTTCCCCAAATATATTTCTAAATATTGTACAAGTAAAGTTATTTAAGTAGTATAATTTAAGAAGAAGGCGAAGCTCCGCAATAGAATCGGGTTGATCCAACAAGATTGATTTGACAACTTGCCTTGAACAACTTTGTTAACTATAAATTTGATGGATTCAATAAGACATTATTTGTAATGTCAGTTACAACACCCGAGCACTCTCATCTGTTGACACTAATTGTAACAATATAATGTACGCAAATGATGTTTATTCTAAATTTTATTACGACCGTCCATGGTCTAGTGGTAAGACACTTGACTCCCATTCGGAAGGTCGCGGATTCGAACCCGCTGTGCGCAAATAAATTTTATTTGATTAATGTTAATCTTTGAATGATTATAGATATTTATATATTTATAATAATGGTACACGGTGTATTATAAAGTTGGTTTATTGGAACTACGAGTATTTACAGTATATTGAGTCTAAACTGCTAGCGGGGAACAGAGAGCGTTACTGATCAGTTACAAAGCTTATATAGACACTCTGTCTCTCTTCATCTTCCGTCTCTGTCAACTACTACGGAAGTCAAGGTGAATCCTTGGGAGGGAGCAGTTGGGACTCTTGTGAGGTTTCTCCATATAAAAACAAAAAATCGTATAACAGACGAACGAAGCAAATATTGAATAAATTTTAAGGAAATTTAAAATTTTAGTTTACTTGCAGTTTTGTATAAAAATTACTAGTACTGCTGTTAATAGTGAACTTCTAGTCCAAAAATTAAGTTTTTAATTTTCTATTTTAAATTAAAACCAACATTTTATCTAAAATTATAAGATTTGGGATAAGACCTATCGTCGTTTAATTGACACGACGCGACGATTTCATATTTGAAAAATGATATTTACTGATACATTATGCACGGTACAGACGCGAAGTTCACATCAAAATATACTTTATAATTTTATAATACAATAGCGCTCGCCATACAATCCCATACAAATCTGCCAGTTGTAAAAAGATGATGTGTTACAAGCACGGTTCGAGTCTTCGCTATTTATTATTATTCTCCGTAACCCCTAGCGGCGCGATATCAGAACAGTTATGCGATCCCCCCGCTGTAAACAGGAGAGGCGGTAATTTTGAATACACGGAGCGCCATGCTCAAGCCGCTGTCAGCCGTCAAGTGTCAGCCGTCAGCCGTCATATCCAGTACAAAAAATGATATTCCCTCGGCCGTTCCCGAATTCAACTGACCCCCTCTCCTGCCGTAGGAAGAAATCTTTTATAACGTAGTGTGTCGGTAGAAAAGATTTAACACAATATCTTTTGATGTGTGAGCTTCACGTTTGTCCCCCGCCAATAAACCAGTAGTGTGCTGACGCAAATTTTTTGCCGTGCGTCAGCTGATTCTTTTTTTTCTAATAACTAGCATGTTCTTTGCAAAATTATGTTGTTGTAAATTGTACGTTTAATAAAAAGTTTTCCATTTTTTAAATTAAAATGTAAAAACCTCACCTAGTAATCACGTTAAAATTTATTAATTAGATTAAAAATGTATGCATTCTTAAGACTCCCCGGCTTTTTATAATAAATATATTTGGATTCCATTATAGTTGAAGTCCGACAGTTGGTTCCCGGCATACTTATATACAATATGCGGCCGGTTTAGCGAAAATACGGTATACCTACTTAATTAAAACACAACTAAATGTCCCCGAAGGGGTGTGTAGAGAGGATGTATCGCCGAATACAAATTTAATATAAAACATATTTTCGTTTAAATGCATCAACGATAAAGTTATTTGTATAGACAACACAGATACTGTATACGATTATACCAGCATATAAGTGAATAAACTTGAATATTCCGTTATACCCACTTAAAAATATTTAGAGAATAATAATAACAAAATAATATATTTTAAATGAATACAAGTGTTATTTGTTATTACGTTGTTTTAGGTCGATATTAGTTCCTCGCTAGGCAGATTGCCTGTTCTAAGGAACCAAAGTGTGTAAAGTGCCAAATGCAATTTAAATTATTATTATTATTTTTAATTAATACCTATGTACTAAGTTTTTACTAAATGTGCCATTCATAGGTAACCATGTATCGTTTTAAGTCACATTATATAATAGTTTTTCAGACTCCTCCCTACCCAAGCCAATCCACCTTTTAGTTATTATTGAACCAATGCAGGACATTTAATTTCTGAACTTATTTTGTGGTGAACTTTGGCTTCTTATTAATTTTTTTGATTTGTCGATTCTTTTTTGCTTAAGTCAGGTCTACAATCTACAGCGACCAAATGTTTTCAATAAATGACAATCTAGTCTCCTTCAACGGTAGCATTCTATATATATCGTAAGAAAACTAAAACTTATCGTTTTCAATCGGCCACGGTTGTGGCCCTGACCCAATAATAATAATTGGATAATTTTTACAACGCCGTTTTTGTGAGAAATCACCTCACAATGTTTTATGTTTGTTCAAACATTTGGTTCAAGTTTTGTAATAATATTGTCACTGGGGACCCGGCTTAAGATTTACAAATCAACATTCAAAATATGCAGGTAATCAAAAATCTTTGTGTTTATCTAGTCTCCTTCAACGGTAGCATTCTATATATATATCTTGAGAAAACTAAAACTTATCGTTTTCAATCGGCCACGGTTGTGGCCCTGACCCAATGATAATAATTGGATAATTTTTACAGCGCCGTTTTTGTGAGAAATCACCTCACAATGTTTTATGTTTATTCAAACATTTGGTTCAAGTTTTGTAGTAATATTGTCACTGGGGACCCGGCTTAAGATTTACAAATCAACATTTAAAATATGCAGGTAATCAAAAATCTTTGTGTTACACAGATTTGGATAGGTATAGTAGCAAACAGTCGACTTAGTGCGAGCAGACTCTATGATTTGGCTGATTCTGGTACAGAATTCACTATCCCAGGGGCCCTATTATTAACAAAACCACCTCAAGCCAGGCCGGGATAATTAATCGAATCGGCTTCTTAACTTCTATGACATCCTACAATATTTTTTGTTTGTTTTTATTAGCAAGTCCCTACCTAGCGGGCCTGACGGAATCCCCGCCCTGGTATTGCAGAGGTGCGCTGCAGAAATAGCTCCAATTTTGATGAAGCTTTTTAAAATGTCCCTGAAGTCTGGCTCTGTACCCTCTGGTTGGAAAAAGCTGTTATCCATCCTATTCCAAAGAAGGGTGACCGCTCCAACCCGGTCAACTACCACCCGATAGCGATCACATCAGTTCTATCCAAGGTGATGGAACGTGTGATCAACGTCAAACTGCTCACATACCTCGAGAAGAACAAAATTATCAACGATCGTCAATACGGATTCCGGCGGAACTGCTCGTGCGGTGATCTTCTCGCGTATGTGACGCATGTTTGAGGGTGGTGCCTGGAACGTTTCGGTGAGACCCAAACGGTTGCACTGGACATTTCCAAGGCCTTTGACCGGGTTTGGCACCGAGGACTTCAACAAACTGCCTTCTTACGGAATTCCCGCATCGTCGTGTACGTGGATTGCCGACTTTTTGAGGGAGAGGTCGATTCAGACGGTTGCTGATGGTTTCATCTTTTCCTCGCACTTGATAAATGCTGGCGTCCCACAGGGATCGGTTCTGTCTTCGACATTGTTTTTATTGCACATCAATGACCTTTTGACATGTGCACCAATTCATTGCTACGCGGATGACAGTACAGTCCATGATAGCTTTTTGTTTGACGAGCCCTTAAAGAGTGCACAAATTCCAACGGCTCAGAGGGCTTTGACGCAAAGAATGGACGATTACCTAAAGTGTTTTCTTTTGGGGTAAGAATAATCTCGTCGAATTCAATGTTTCAAAGTTCAATGTTTCAAAGACCCAATCATGTCTGATTACGTCTAAAAGTGATCGAAATGACAATCTAGTCTCTTTCAACGGTAGCATTCTTCCGAACAGGTTCTCCATTGATATGATCGGTGTGACTGTAAGTGACCAGCTCAGGTACGTGGGCTCCACCGAGGCCAGAGTTAAGTTGGCCTCTCAAAAACTGGGCGTACTGTACAGGGCTCGCAGATACTTTAATAGTGCACAACTGCTAACCCTGTACAAATCACAAGTACGCCCCACGGTTGAATTTGGAAGCCATCTCTGGTCAGAAGCCCCAATGTACCTGAAAAAACCCCTTGACTCTGTGCAGAAACGGGCGGTTCACTTGATAGATTCTCCCGTCTTAATAAACGGATTGCAATATTTAGAGCACAGGCGTCGGGTGGGAATGCTATCATTGTTCAACCGGTATTTAAATGGAAGATGCTTTGAGGAACTAGCGTCATTGATCCCCTCGGCACCGGTGCATACTCGGGAAATACGCCAAACGCGCGCCCAACATATGTACATGGTTGACATTTGTCACATGAGAACGGGAAGCTTTTATGACTCGTTCGTGTATTCAGCAGCTCGGCTATGGAACAATTTGCCGGCCTCTGTGTTTCCTCCTTCCTACAACATGGGTCTCTTCAAGACCCACGTTCACCCCTTACTCTCCTCATAAATACTCTCCTCACAGCATCTTCAAAGATGACATAGGCCCTGAGGGAAATTATTTTCCTCAGGGCCTCCTGTGTAAAGTTAATGTAAAAAAAAAACCTACTTAATGTAACGTAAAAAAAATCTATATTAACTAATTATTAAAAAATGTTATGATGTTAAAAAACCCTAAATTTCTACATAGTATAATACTTTTTTGAGGATCTCATAAAAGTTAAGAGGCATATTTGATTCAGTGTACCAGCCTTGCTTTAGACGTTTTAGCCACATCGGCCAGAGATTAGTATCTCCCCCAGGCCGGTTAACGCAGAGTCCCGCTATCTCGACCATTCGAGCCTTTGTGCGAATTTGTGCCACATACAGCACTTTTTCCCGGCCAACATCACTGTCAGTTGGAACGGAATTGATGGTCGTTTTTAACGCAACGGATGGAACTGCCAAAAAGCGTTTTTTTATTAGAAACTTTATCATTTTTTGGACTTGCGACTCGCGAGTGTGAATTATAGTATTTTTGGTTACATGACGAAATTTATTACACAGGCGTGAATTTCACTTACCAATTAAACACGGGTAGAATTACACACGGACGAAATTATAACTGGAGAAATTACACCTACTTATAAAGTCAAAAACATTGTACTTTCATCTTCACAGCCCGTGAAATTGTAAATAACCAATTGGCTAAAATTGAAGCAAATACGAACTTGTAAGGTCGATTGATAAAAATCTCCATTGCTAAAGAGTCCCAAATTCTCCAGTCTTTAAATGTAAGAGTCCCTTTCTTATTTTTTTCATCGCTAATTGATATTAACATGGCATACGTCAATCAATCCAGGATGGTTTCTATTGCAAAAATGCCGTAGGGATCTCATTCACAATACGTTAGTGTTGTTATTTATACCTCCATAATTAAAAACGATGTCTAAAACGGTTTTTTAATAACCAAAAGTTTTTACGTACTTAACTTTCGATCGCGTCAATGGTCGCTTGAGTGAAATCCCGAAATCATGAACGTAGTTTGTGAATTAAAGTACGGGTTCACCATGTCAAAAGGTCTATGACATTATAAAACAATCTATATAATTTAATATGTATTATAATCTTGATATTTAATATTTTATATTTCTGTCTTTAAAATGTTTTTCTTTCTATGTTTTTCAGCTTACTATTAATTTTTATATTTGTATTTAGTTTTATTAATCCTTAAAATGTTTTGTTCGTTTTATTATTTATTACTATAGATTTTTTATCTGTTTCTATAAAATAGATTTTTTTAGTTTCTATATCTATTTTGTATGACTACCACAACACTGCTACAGCCTAGTATGGTAGTCAAAAAATGTAAAAAAAAAAAACTGCATTTAGTCATGGCACCCCTGCTGTGTCACCAAATCTAACGAACCACTTGGTGTGACCCGTGGCAGAGGTGTTGGTTATCCATGCCTGTTTCTTTAAAGTGTGAATTTTGTAACGTTTTCATGTTAATACTCCAACATAACAAATTTTCCAAAACAATAAATAAATAAAGGTTACTATGGTGATACTATTTAAAAATCTGTAAATAAATATAAAAATCAATTGCTTTTCGTTTGTCTCCCTAAAACTCGAGAACGGCTGGACCGATTTAGCTGATTTTGGTTTTGAAATGTTTGTCGTAGTCCAGGGTAGGTTTGAACGGTGAGAAAATATGGAAAAATTGCGAGGAAAACAGTAAAAACAACAGTTGCATTTTGCCATACAAACTGTTCTACCTACTTACTTGACAAACATTTGACGTTCGTCCCTTAGGGGAGAGGGGAACCCGGGAGGGTGGAGGGGAACTCTGGAGGGAGAAGGGAACTCGGGAAGGAAGTTCGCGGGACTGGGGAATGGGGAGAGTAGAGTGAGGAGAGAGAAAGTGGAGGAGGAGGAGTGAGAGCACGAGAGATGGTGAACGGGACGATTGGGAAAGGACGCGCAGGGAGAAACAATTTTTATATTAAATTTTCTTTATTAAATGTCATGGCAACGCATTCCGGGTACCAGCCAGTCATTAATAAATAAACCAGTTTCATACCTCATTCCATTAATAAGGATTGTTATCAAAAATGCACTAAAAACGTCCGGCCTCGCTCCATAACGCTCGTAACGTAGAGTCCAGTTTTTTAATTCATTTGGCGTTTTCTGTCTAGACTGCATCACGGCTTTTTCTTGTATTTTCATAAAAAAAGGTAAAAAGAAAAAACCAAAGAAAAGAACGGTGTCAGCAGTTTTCAATGTATTTTAAGATAAAATATTGAGTTGCATAAGTTTTTCACCGTCTTAAACCATTTTACAAGTTTTTAAAAAATGATTTTCTAAAATGGGAAGTCGTGTTTTACGCGACGCAGCCATGTGCTTGTAAAGCACGGTTCAGGCGACTCCTGCAGTAAAGTTAATCTGATTTACTCTTTTTGGGGTTGTCTGGAACGTTATCCGATGACCATATACATGAAATGCGGTTCAACGTCTACGAAAGTTGTCCGAGAAAAACGGGGAAAACTTACAAGACCGACTTTAACAGCGTTAAATTATGTCAGCATATTTTTCGAATGGTTTTATATAATATTTACATTTGAAAAAATACGGAAATTTTAGTAGGAAGATAAAAACGTTTATACAGAATTTAAAAAAAAAATCAAAAATAGAATAAAAATAATTGTTTGGGAAAATATGGTTTAAACGATATGTGGGTACTCTACTGATTTATATTAATAATAAATACATTAATATCATCCTTAATTTTTGTTACAAGTAGAGATAATGATATCCTCACTGGCTAAGATTTAATTTACGTATTCAATTTTATTTATTTGAATAATTTCAAGTAACTGAAAGAATAAAAAAATATTGTGCAGTTGTATGGTTTCTGTTTCATTCTATAAAATAAATTGGTGTCAGTATGTTTTCTATTTTTGATATCTCCATGTTTTGTTTCCAGCTTTATATTTGAGAGTAAAATGTTTTAATGTTGTTGTAATTTTTGATTGAGAATAAGAAACTTTTTTTTATCAACATGTTGTATTTGTGGTGGCTTGGTTGATATGTGACTGACCAAAAGATCTTGTGTTTCTAATTATCACTTGTCTGTACGTGAAAAAATATTCACAATAAACGACACAAACTCAAATTCAATCTCTTTTGAAAATTTCGCATTTGTACGCACAAGCGAAGTACAGTAGAATTATTTAAATTAGCTTTTGCTCACAACTTCGCCTGGATATATGATTAGTACCAGTGGCGGTTCGTGGTCTTTTTAACGGGGGGTTCAGAAATTCAAGAGAAGAATGATATATTGTCTAATCAAAATTTATTCTTGTCACACAAATTAAATAAAGTTAGTGGGGGGTACCTAAATAGGTACTATTGTTTTTAAATAACTTGATACTCCTCGACACAATTATTAAACAAGCAAAATGGTTTTAGAGGATTTAAATTGTTTAATGGTTTTTACAACACTCAATGTACGTAGCTAATTATTATTGTTTTTTTTTTCAATAAGAATAATTGCGTACAATTTAGAATATAATATAATTGATATTTTAAAACATAAAAAAAACAAGAAACACAAACAAAGGTGGCCACAAAATAAAATTAGCATTTTTTACTTACACTATAAATCCATTATACACGTATACAAAAAATAATAATATTTAATTTCCAAACTTTTTTCATAAGCATTAGTGTTATTTTTTGTATATAACACTGTATTCCGTCATTGTGTGAAAAAATTAGGACAGAATATTCGCGACAACCGATAAACGCAACCACTTTCAATTTGAAAGCCGAAACAATACTAGGAAAACTCAACACAAAATTGCATAGCTAGCGACGTTGTTTGCCGAAACTTTAGTAAATGTATTCGTAACTAAGGGATTAACGACTTATCTATAAAAAAAATACGAAAACAGAAGTCAAAATCGGTCCACTTACACCGGTACAATAGTAGATTTACAAATGCCATTAGTAAACGGTTGGAGAAATGCAGAAACAAGAAAATAAAAAATGTTCAAAAATGACTACAAAGTTAAATACTATAATATATAACATTTAACTTGCATCCGTCGCGCGTCGGTGCAAAAGTCGACCGTCAGCCGGTCATCCTGCGACAATCTCGGGCTTCGTTTCGGCGAGACTCGTCAAAGTTCGGAGGTCACGCGACATCTTGACTCGTGAGCAGCGCACCAAGCTGCGTAGTTTTGTCCATTCTACCGTCACAGCGATTTGTATCGGCTATGATTTTTCGCATGGACAAATGTGTGCGGATCGCAACGCGCACAAAATTGGAATAGATAGGTACCGTATTTTTCGGTGGCGCGAGTTTTAAAGACGGAATTTTAATGTCGAGCTATCTGTGATGCGTTTATATTACTATACAACAAGATTGTTTTATTTTATCATATTTTAATGGGGTTTCAACGCACAACCGAACTTTAGAGAAAACCGCCACTGATTAGTAGTAAGGCGCTCCGCTGACGAGGCAAGTGAAAACAAACTAAAACCGGCTGGTTTCTATGTCTTGATTGGTCAAAAAGCTTGTTTAACCATAGACGAAGAACAATCAGCTGACAGCTGGCAACTAGCAACGGCCGGCCACGGCAATCAGCAGTGCGAGTCGCGAGTCACCGCTTGCGTTACCATTTACAACGGGTTTTTGAGTGATTGTGTAGTGTGTGGGCCATCACATTGTCATACAAAGACAGTTGTCTGTTGACATTTTTCAGTTGCCTCAGTGAGCGGATCGCCTTAGAGTAATCTATTTTCTTTTCCTAGGTCCCATCTACGTTTATACCAAAATCCATAACCTATTTATTTAAAAAAGCTATAATTCTTGATTCGATTCAAAGTATTAGGAGAGTAGGTACTTTAAATAAATTCACTTATTTAAATATTTTCTAAAATAGAATTTTGATTTCACAATCATTGTTTTGCAAAATATCATTCTCAAATTTTGACATTTTCTATTAAATAAATAGCTAGCTTTATAAATAATAGCCTGTATGTTCTTCTGATGTATGAGCTACATTATTGTAAAGTTTCATTAAAATCCATTCAGTAAATTTTGCATGAAAAAGTAACAAACATACATATATCCATACAAACTTTCGCGTTTATAATATAGTAAGATAAGATAAGATAGATTCTAGTTTTTGTAGTGATTGGTGTAGGTACTGTATTATAGGACTACTGCTGGGATAAGGTAGGACTGTTAGTGTTCCAAACTAATTTGAACCACTATCGGTGTGCACGTTCAAACGAGCTCCCTTTAAAATGATTTTTCTGTATATAGCTCAATGATTTAATTATTATTACATATATAGCTATTTTAAACTCATAAGGGTAAGAAATAAGATTGTATAGGTCTTGTTAAAATCTCAGCGGTCGAGAGGTTAAGATACTGGGCTCCAGATAAAGAGTTCGTGGGTTCGAGGTTAACTGGCGCGTGGAAATAATCTTATTTTTCCTTGTGTTAAATCGCAAAAGAGGTATTCATTTTTTAAATATATTGTATCTATTTTCTTTTCCTAGGTCCCATCTACGTTTATTATACCGAAATTCTTAACCTATTTATTCAAAATATGTATAATTCTTGATTCGATTCAAAGTATTAGCGAGTACTTCAAATAAATTCACTAATTGAAATATTTTCCAAAATAGAATTTTGATTTAACAATCATTGTTTTGCAAAATGTCATTCTCAAATTTTGACGTTTTCTATTAAACAATCATTATTATTTTCAATATATTGAAAATAAATCAGCTAGCTTTATAAATTATAGCCTATATGTTATTCTGATGTATGGGCTATATTATTGTAAGGTTTCATTAAAATCCATTCATTAAATTTCGATTTAAAGAGTAACAAACATACATACATCCATACAAACTTTCGCGTTTATAATATTAGTAAGATCTGCGAAATCCTCCCGAATTGAAGATACTCTCAGTATCGCACTGGTGAAGGATCACCTTTTAAATTCGAAATGTTGCCTAAAATGGTTACCAGATGTTAATGACCAGGTGCCAACCCCCCCCCCACCCCTCTTTCTCATCTCCTTCGACTCTCCAACATATTCAGCTTCGCAACATACCCCAATTGGAGATGTCGTAGTCCCACCGCCTTCCGGGAGCAGTTAAATCCCTTGCGCGCTTCGATCAAGTATGTCCTTCTTTTGTCAATACTATAATACTTGCGCGTAATAAATATTTTGCGTATAATAAAAACGTTATAAAAATATCTGCGGATAAATCTGAAGTTTAATATATTTATCTTGATTAAAATATGAATATATTTATAATATGATGGTTTGTGAAACAAGTATTTAATGAAAATTTAATCGTTTTAAAACCTGCTTGTTTTTTTCAAATTAACAAAGGAAAATTATTAGGAATCTGAAATTTGGAAAACCGAAGAATTTATAAATGCCACAAAAGGAGATTGAAAAAGAAAAATAATTATAGACGGAATTATAAAATTCATATTCAAATAAAGCCGTACAGAAAAATGGAATGCCATTCAAAGGAATTTAAGAAATTAAATTGTTCATTACATCTTTGTTTTCGCATTGATTTAAGAGGAACGGCTGCGCGGCCGCTTTCATACAAAACGTAGTTTTGGATTTGAGGCCACTATACCCAACCAAAATGAAAAATAATTTTTGTAATAAAATGGTAGGTTAAAGAAATTTTGGTAATTAAAGAAATCAGTTTTTGTTCATTTTGGAAGCAACTTTGGAATTTTTTTGTGAATTATTTATAATTATTAAAAAAACATCTGCATAATCCTTGGTTCTAAAATAATAAAAAATAAAATATTTTATTTTAAATGTTAAAAATGCGTTTCTTTGGGTAGTAATTATAAAATATAAACGACATGTTTGTGTTCCAAGGTAAAAAGGTAATTTGTAATTTAAATTTACACCCATCAAAATTATTTCTAAATAAAAACAATATTTGACAATTTATATTTCATGCAAAAAGTATTTTTTTAATGTTTACATTTACTCTCAAATAATTGTCCAAGTTGCCTCTAAAATCATAAAATTTTACAAAATTTTAATAGCCTATATTTTAAAAATTAAAGTAAAAATAAATAAAGAAGCTCCTATCCGAGGTCGACATTTGACATACCTTTTGATTATTTTTTTATTGAGTATTTTGCTCTAAAATCCAAAACTACGTTTTTTATGAAACTTGCCGCGCACCCAATGGCCTTAAGCCAAATTAAAATAATCAAAAGTTTTAAATGTGTTTTTTCTTTATAAATCTTAATAGTACCTACTAATATATTAAACATAATATAAATATATTATAACAGTAAACGAATTACACCTTTTTTTACGTCAACCATCGTATGAAAAAGGCGGAGAGTCGTAAGTAAATAGCATTTTATTATAAAATTTTCAGAAAGAGCAAAAGAACAGAAATCATGTAACAAATATGCATGTGAAAGAGGACTTAAAAAGAAGAAAAAAAAGAAAAAAAGGTACTGATAATATTTTGAAAACAACTGACTTAATTTTTTTTAAATTCCAGTTATCACCGTTCACTTTCATTAATTGTATTAAACAAAGTAACATCGTCGAGAGGGGTAGATACTTTGAAGAATCGTACATACGTGAAAGATCACCAGTCAGAATCGAAAAGCTTATGGCTTTAGGCGTGTTTGGTGACCAAATCTACTTGTAAGCAGTGAGGTCCTTCCACATCTTCCTTTTCCCAATCTCCTACATTCACTATCGCAACACGCCTATAATGGGATTCCACAGCCAGACTTGCTCCAGAGGGTTGGGACTAGTTACGACTCTTCTCCAGTAAAAAAAGAAAGGTCGCAGATTCCAATCCCGGCGTGGGCAAGTAAATTTTATTTGGTTGATTTGGGGATTCCAAAGTCTCACTGGCTGTAAACCGTTGGGAGTCGGTACTCTTGTGCGGTATTGATTTAAAAACAAACAAATTTTTTTTTATCATTTATATTTGTTGCAATTAAAACTCTGCAGCCCATAAGGTTAGTTTATCTTTCTTATTAATTTAAACATTGTATTATATTACACTGTATTATATATACACTTATCATGTAAATGCCCATCAGGGCGTTGAACATTAATAAAACAAAATAAAGAAAAAATAAAACAAAAATATTCTCGAAAGTATTTTTATATAAACGCCTTATTTCTATTCTCAAATGTTATAACTAGCGCATTGTGATTATATTTACTACATTTTTAAATTTGTGCAGCTTTTACTACGTAAAGTAAATAATTATAAGTTACTAACGTTACTCGTTGTCACAGCTTTGAATTAATATCAATTTAACTTATAAGAAAGCAAGATCAAAAAAGAATTATTTTCTACATACTTTTCATTTGTGAGAAAACATGTCCAAAAAATATACTAAATCTTGGGCGGATCGGATAATGACTTAGTAATAAAATAATAATAAGAAAATTATCGACCTCTAAGCATATTGTATTTCTTAATTGTTCGCTGATGGGATTCCATTTAAGAGCGTAGGCCTCGAGAAGTTACACGTAATAAGAATAAGTTAATTAAAATTTCGCTACTGTTTCGTGTTAAAAAATAGAATTTCTTGTTTCCAGAACGTAATATGCCCCCTTTAGCAGATTGGAACCATTGGTTTAAAAATACTTATTTGGCCCCATTAGTTGAAAATATTACTTTTAACAGAAACAGCGTATAGATATTGGACCTAAACCATTTATGCTATGATTACTTTAATGGTGGGTACTTAAGATGGGTTGTTTCGCAGAATTTGAACAAGTCGTCAAAAATTTTGTGTTCATTTTAAGGTTCTGTGAAAGTCCTATTCAGGAGAAAGGTCTGCACGAGGTTTCGAAAAACCACCCCACACCCTTTACCCACTTCTGTATTAAATTTTGCACACGTGATATTAAAAATAAGAGAAAAATTACTGTTTACATCTGATTGTGAAAAAATAATATAAACAGACTTACTTTTAACAACACGACAAAATACACTATTCTATTGCAGCATTCATAAGTAAAACTACATTGCCAACTCCCGATATAACAATTTCACACTATAGGAAATCAATACTTAGGTGATGTTGACATTTTTAATACGAACTTGGCGAGTTTTGTGGATCATGTAAAATATTTATTCTAATCTAACCTAAATCTAACCTAATCTAATAGCTGTATTATTTAGTTTTTGTTCTTGTATTTTTTACTACCAAAAAAATGTTACATGTGTACTGTACCAACATGTAAAAGTCCTTTGGGAGTTAAATAAAAAAACGAGGAAAAATAAATACGGAACTAGTCACTTATGCAAAAAAAAAAAAATAATAATGACTAATAAATAGTGACCTGAAAAGATTTTCAATTATCGAGTGATAGTTTGGCCAAATTCACATTATTTTTGTGGATTTTTTTAGAAGAGCTATGTTATTTTTAACCACAACATTGGTATTTTGAAACAATAGTTATGTCACTTCTAATCAGTGAACCGATAGGTTTTTTTCTACTGGGATATAACCTATCTCGTGTATTTTGAGTCCAAGAATGGGGTGTGCAGCTTTGAGGAAGATGGCATTTGTAAAAAATAATGGCTCGAAAAGTGATTAATATTTAATGGCGCTGAGAAAAAAATTGCGGTTCCAAAGTTTACGATAATGTCTTCCCGGAAAATTGTATTATAATAATGATTTTACAGTTACCACATTGTGGGCTTTTTTATTTTGAGTTCTTTCAAATTTCACCTACAAGTTAAGAATAAAATTAAATTTGTAGTGACCCTTCCAAGGAGTTAATAGGATTGAAAAAATATTTTTGCAATTTTTGTAGCAGCCTGCTTGTAGAAGGTGCCTAGAAATTGTGGTTGTACCTAGTTCAATGCTTAAAAGCAATAATTGTGTTTTTATTTACTTCCCTAGCTCTCGGTGGCACAATTAATTAACACCTAGATATCTACTTATGATTTTGTGTACGGCTTAAATACTTAATTTTTTTTTGGTTTGTTTTATGCAAATACCTCATAAGAGTCCCAAATGCTCCCATCTGAAGCCAGTAAGACTATGGCGTCCCCAATTGGGGTATGTTGTGAGGTTGGAGGTAAGTGGGAGGGGGAGGAAATGCGAAAGAGAAAGGTGGTAATGTAACTGATTATTCAGATCTAGTCACCAAACCCGACTGAAGTCATTTCAAGCAAGTTTTTTAATTCTGAATGGTGATATTAAATGGTGAATGGCGAAGGTAAAAGGTATGTAAGGTGTGAAATGATTCTTCTTTTATCAAATACTTTTATTTCCCAATTTTCTTTCACATACACGTTGTTTTCAGGCTTTCCACCCTCTCTTAGACCCTTAGAGTTTTACCTCTATAAAGTCGAACATACGTGAATTTTCCCTCCTCGTGATCCAAGATGTTACTCATGTTCAAGCGAACTAATTGAAAAAATGTTATATCTTTGACCCCTAAACTTCCGTCCTCGTTTTTGTCGTGATTTACATCACCATTTCCTTCAAGGCTTTGTTCTGTATAACTAAGGGATGAAGAAAATTCTCCCACTCAAATCACAGAACTCTCTGAAAACCCTTTGTTTCCCCAATTTAAATACTACATTAGAGTATTTTTGATGCATTATTTTTATCAAATATATATGCATCTAATTTGTCTACGTTATTTACGACTTTGAACGCAAATCTACGTGACTAGTTATTACGTAAAGAGACTTCGTATCAACCGTTGTGTAAATTTTTTTGTTTATGATATTAAAGTCTAATTACATTTTGTTTGTGGTATCCCTGATTCTTTTGGATGGCGTTGCCGTTGATAATTGCATCTCAAACAGAATGTGTAGTTACTTTTAGTTATATAAATTTATTTAATGTGCTTTTAAATTCCCTCCTATACTGTGACTCAACCTCATCCTAATCTGTTTTTTTTTATTTTTAATTTAAACATGTTGATTGCTATCCTTTTTTTTTGTTAGTTAGTTAGTGTGCAAAATGTGCAATTATGAAGTCATTTGGTCTGCTCCCGTTCGCCTGTCCTAGATTGTGGGTTTACATACATATATATAATTTTGTTTTATTTGGTTAGTACATTTTATAGATCGAATAGAAAACGAAGGCGGATATACTTGTTTGCAATGGCTTGGCACCTACCTCCTGCGTAACATTCGACTGATCGAATTCGAACTAAACCTTTCCGATATCACTGAGCGCGAATTAATTGGCTGGTGCTAAATCTCTTCAATGATTTTTCCGAGTTCCAAATCAACCCTTCCATGCTCTCCAACGGATTAGAAAAGCCTTCCTCCGAGGTCAAACGTACCCAAGCCCTTACTCCTCCATAAATTACGACTACTGAAAGCGAACCGGTTTCGTTTTCCAAACAATCATATACTCACGAGGTTTGTGACAGCCGGGTTTCCTACGTCCTTCAGCCACATCCAAGAGAAAATGTAAAAACGTCTAGTGGCGACGGGATTACATTCTCCAATGAATAGTACATTTAAAAATATATATTTATACATAATTTTTTTTATAACCTGCAATGTCCATCTTTTCAAATGGCATTACGAGGCCGAAAATTCTCAGTATCAGGGGCTATCACCACCCGGATCCAAGTATCCCGATATATAATTAATAATATAAAAATAAATAACACTGTAAACATAAAACATATACTCCGCTCGTCTGTTTGGTTTTGGTTGATAATTTTTTTTGATAGAGTTTATCAACTCTATATTTTGCAATTACTAACAATCGCATACCCCCTCTTCTCTCTCTAATAGTTGTATAGAACATATTTATGACATTCTATAACATGGTCCTCAAACCATTTTAACCTCAATGTAATCATAACACTTTATTTTGTTGCTTTCTCTCATTCCCCTGAATTTGTCTATTTACTAACATAGTAAATATTTAATTTCCCACTTTAATTTCTTTGTTTATTTTTATTTAAATGAATTTTCATTTCGTACCCATGGCTAACAATCTCCATTATTTGCAATAGTTTTGTCTCCGATTGCTTGTTTGATATAATTCTTCCCTCCTCCGAGTGCAACCTCAGTAGTATTTTCCTACTATCCCGTGATTTTCCCAATGTTAAATGTAGATGTTGCTTGTAAAATAATTTTTCCTTTTTCACCTCCACTATTTGAAATAATTTTGTCTCCGATTGCTTGTTCGATATTAATCCCCTCCAAAATGACATTCCCCATCTAGATTGATAAGTACCTACATAATTTTAATGGTAACCTAGATGATCCTTAAATACTTTATCCCCTGACCTACTCAACGTCAAATAATTTAAAGAGTCTATTACTATACATTAGCTTCATAATGATCTCGACCTTGTATGTCATGGTATAATCCACCAAAACAAAATTATGAAATTAAAACCCATTGCTCTACTTGTGTGAAATTTAATAAAGTCTATATCTCTTATCTGATTGAGTGGTAATATTATAATAATATTTCATATTATTTTTTTTTTTTTTTTTTTTGATAACGTTCCTTAACCTTGGCTTTGAAGTTTAAATTAAATATCGTAGTCCATGAATGTCAATATTTATTTAAAGGAAGGTCGTTGTTACACGCAGAAGGTCGCTTGAATTGCCCTAGGGTATGTTAATAATAAACATAAACAAACTCAGAATGTTTATGCATTCCGATCTCTTGACCTACTAATATATCACAATGAATGGGTACTTTCCTTGGAACTCATTCAATGTCAAACGCGTGTTTAGATCTATATCAACCATCTGGATTAAAAATCTAATAAAAATGTGGAACGCTTCACGATTTTGCGTGTCATCCTTTGGTTCTGAAAAATGAACATATTATACATACAATTTTTCCAAATATAATATGTAAGTTATAATAAATAATAAATATATATATTTTTATTCAAAATATCATTTAACATACGTACATATAAAATAGCTTTCATTTTTTTTTTTAATGTTCTTTTCATTTGGTTATAATAATAATTGGAATTCGAATCCAACTCAATCAATTTAGGGATGATTTGATTTAATTTTTTTTTCTTTTGAATTGTTTATAATTATGCTTATATATATATTACATATATATTTATATATATATATTTTCAATATATAATTCTTTTTATACAAAACCATAAAGTACATAAATATCATATAGTCACCCGAGTTTTCAGCTACCTCCCATCTGTAAACTGGAAATGATTAATTATGAAAATAATTGACTTACCGAATTAAGACTCTTCCGTCGGGTGTACACGACAATCTTAATTAATTTTTCCTCTACCTAAAATGTATACATATCAAATATTTCAAGTGAGACCCTTTTTCCTTATTTTAATTAAATTTGGAATTTGCAAAATTTTTATTATTAACTCTTCAAAAATTGATGTTAATTATTTAAACAAACACACAATTTTAATTTTTAATTTATTTTAAAGATGATGATTATTACCAAAATTGATTTTAATTATTTAAACAAACACACAATTTTAAATTTTAATTTATTTTAAAGATGATGATTATCTCCAAAATTGATTTATACACTTTGATATTAAATGTTATCACTATATTTATTACTTGGTATTAAACTTTTTTTATTTTATTTCATTCATTTTAATTTTCACTAAACTCGATATAACAATTTCTCACTATTATATAACTATTATTGATTTTATTTTACTTTGTAACGTGAAATACTCTAAGTCACTTGGAACTTTGGATCTAAATTTTCTAAGTCCTCGAATATCAGAATTATTTTTAAATTCCAAACACTTATTTTACCACTTTAACGACGACGTGACGTAAGGTATATTATTGAGATCTCCCGACCGACAAACGACTACTGCCTGAATTTTCCCTATGTACCCGTATAAATACCACATTGAGATCTAGAAGAGCCTAAACGAATTTTCTTTGATATCAAATAATGTTTCTTATCAACTCGTATTTTGATATATATTTTTTTTCATTCTTGCTTCCAAGATCTTAGTACAGCCCATCATGATATGTGTCTCGCTCTTTCGTTCTATCAGTACCGAACTTACAATTTTCCATCAAATTGCCCAGATTCCTTTGTTCATCTGCACTTAGAAATTTATGTAAAATTACATAATTTTCTTGTTTTATTTTTAATAATTCGAGATAGGTCCATACTTTGCTTAACCCGTTTATGCCCCCTAAAACATCTACGCTTGTAAAACACGATTAATCTCATACCGAAATGTTTTCTATAAAATTTTCATGTATATTAGACATTGATTTTTCCGAATTTTAATGCCATTTCTATGAATAATTCCATTTGAAACCGTATTCACTCTATTTACGTTGTAAATTTGAACTTTATTTATAATGTCGTAATTTTCTATGAAATCCTGTCTCCAACCCATTGATATGTTATATTATCATATAAATAATTATCATCCAAGACTGTATTTATTCAATCACTTTAATTTGGGACTTTCACAAATAACCCTTCTCGTATCTTATTTTCTCTCTCGTTTTATCAATTATCTTATGCATTTATAGAATATCATTTTCCATGTCTATTTAAACACATGTTTTCAAGTAACTATACCTCTATATTTTGTATTGTCAGATAAATGTTTATGTCTTTCATTCAAATTTTCTACAAATTTCACCAATTCAACCCTCGAATTCCTATCAAACCGAAGACCCGCCCTTCGTTTGATCAGTTTTCTGTCCTCCTTGCTCATGTAAAGCGATTAAGTTTTTGTGTTGATGTTAAATTTTGTACGTACTTGGTGAGAACTCTGAACTAATCGCTTCCCCATTAAATTTAATATTTTTTGTATAATATAAACACTTCCATAAGGCCCATGTAAATTTTACGACAATATTCCAGCTAAATTGGTCTGTTATAATGTTGAAGTCATGTAACGAATATTCTTTGAGAAGAACAACACCCTCGTTGTATTCAATGTCAGCGGTCAACAACAATTCGCTATTCTACCCGTTATTCTGGACCATTTCACAGACCAAAATTACTGTTTTTTTTGTGTTTCATTCCATTTTTTTTTTGACAGATTTACATTTACTATGCAATTCTCAATTCAACAACTCTCTTCCCAAACTCATCTAAAGTTTCTTCTTTGATGTACGTCACTTTGTAATAATTTTCTGCTATTTGATGATATTTGTTAATCTTATGAACCTTTTTTGAAGTGCACGTAGTTAGATGAAAAGTCTACCGGTCTTCCCAAGCACTTTTAACTCCTTTTTTTGTAATTTTTTATAATAAAATGTGAAAATTTTCCTTCACCAAATCGTTGGTTCTTGATCGCTAAATTCTTTCGTGAGAAACAAACTATTAAACAATCAATGACCCCCTCGGACACGTGTGCTTTTCTCAACCATAAATCAAACGTATAATTGATAGGCGTAAAGTTCAATTCCTTTGTCTGACTTCCAACACGCCCACATCACCATTTCCATTGGCTTATTCGATTTTTTATCGTTTTATGACACAAAACAAGATCTGTCGTTGGTTGAGATCCCACTCTTAAATGATTTGGCGTATTGTCTCACTCCAATGCATGTCACCTCTCTCTCTCCTTCTATCCGTAAAACAGTTTCCGCTCTAATTTGCAGCTTATTCGAGAGATGTCGCCCTCGTGATGGTTTTCTGAACTAAGTGAAAATCTCCCAACTCATTTTTAATTATTGTCATATAAAATCATTAATTAATTTCTTTGTGGAAAAACCTATCTCATCACAGGTGTTCCAGAAGTAACGGGCGTATGAATCTGACTTTCCCACTGAGGTGTAAGGCAATGTTCTGAGAGAGTCCAAAGAGATCAAAAGGCCTCTCTCAACCAGTCCCTCAGATACTGCCGCTGCCAAGACCCGAACAAACCTCACCCCGTGAACCCGGACACCCCTGCTAATTCACCAAACGTAGCAAACCACGGGTGACCTGGGGCATAAGTGTTGGTTATCCAATAAATGGTTCCCGGAGCTGCGGTACCCATGCATATTATTTATTTGCAGGCTTGTGTTTTGTCCTCTACTCCACCTGTATTTTGAAAGATACTTTTCAAGAGTAAATTTATTTAGTCTACGTCTACAGTAGGGGAGAACTTCACAATTGATACAAAACTCATTTAAAATTAAACAGTCTAAAAATTAAAAGTTTTTTGTTTTTGTTATGTTTATTTAGATGTATGCACATTTTTTTCATACATCTAGTAAGAAAATACGACAATACAATTAAATAAATACAGTTTAAGAAATACAAATAAAAAAATACAATTTAAGAGATTAATTTAAGAAATACAGTTAACTACAATTTAAGAAATACAGTATAATATTTGTAATCTAATCAAAGATTGTTTTTAACATATATAGCACATGTCCTACGAAAAGCGCTAAGGTTTGAGGCTTCCTTAACGGCATTCGGTAGGTTATTATACAGTTTTTGTGTCGTAAAATATAAAATGAGAGTGAAATATAAAAAGTGCCGCATAATATAAAATTTTCATATTTATCAAGTGTTGGATATTTCATCAGTCTACCGCTTACAGCACTAGTTTCCAAACACAGTGTACAATATATAAAAAATTAAAAGTCTAAAACTGAATTTACAAAAACTGTCGCCTTCGAGTAAATTTTTTTATCCCTCGATATCGTGACAACGTTTTTCAACATTTAAGGCAAATTAAATTCGCTACCACAAAAGGTTTTACGGCCATCAAAGCGTCACAACTAACAAAAAAACTGGCGTTTCAACCAGCCATGCCACGCCAGCCGAAAGTCCGGGTGAAATAAAAGATAATTAATTTTGATGATGTTCGGTACGCGATTTACGAGGTTCTCTAAAGGGATTTTCATCCCCGCCACTAGAAACTAACTGCCTAGAGTACTGCTGTAACTGAAATGTTTTAGATGCAGCAAAAATATGAAATTCTTTAAATAAATTATAAAATTATTCACTAGATGGATCGCGTTCGAATCATGGGGGATATGACTAGACAGTTAAAAATATCTCCATTTTTGATGCGATGCGATCAATATATCTATCGCGCGAAACTTCTCGATACTTCGACGAGGCACCGTTCATGGGCGATTGCGTCTCCGAGACCTTTCGAGGAGGGGGAAAATACTTATGCATATTCCTGCGACGGCCGTACCAGGTAGTACATACCAGGCAAGGTGTAACCAGTAGGTATACAAGTAGGTAGCGCAGTACAAGTACTTGCCACCACGCTTGCTTTCAAATTAAGTTCTAAGTTTTTTTAATCCGTCTTTGGCCCCACACACAAGGCATTTCTTTGGAAATTTCGGAAAATAGTGTGATCTGACGAACAATCCATTAGAATCCGAGTCGTACTGTCAATACATATTGGAGAATCTACTACTTTTCAGGTGAAATTTTTGGTTTAAAAGGCTTATTTTTAGTTTTATTGAATTCCGACGTGCGATTTACAGATTTGAAATGTCTATTGAACATAATATTATTGTGAATTTGAATAAAATCAATAAAAAAAAATTTCGTTAGCTCTCTTTTGGTTTCCGATTTTTTTATGATTTGATTTAATTATGTAAATAAGTTAACTACCTAAGCTAAGTAGTTAAGCCCCGTTTTAACTCTAAAGTTTGCATGAATTTTGTCTATCTGTAAAGTTGTTTTATTATGGTTCAGTAGGGATTCTTTTTTAAAATGTGAAATCGTCGTGTTCATTTGAACTTTCTTATTTCCTCCATAAAGAAAGTTGTTGATGTTATTACATAAAATATACGGTTTATTATTTAGGTATTGTATTTAGGTACCAACTTATAAAATCTTTTGGTTTCAGAGGAAATTATTTGGTTTTGATTTATTAAGTAAGAAGCTATTAGAAGCATATAATAGTTTTTTGGACGCGAGATATCAGTAATAATGATTTTAAAACTAAATGATTTATATAGGTAAATAACATAGAAATTGCATTAATTTGCTAGATGAATCCATATATAAAAATTCAAGCATTCTTCATATGGTAGAGCATTTTTGCAATAGTAGTTTCCTAATAGTGAAAGTAACACATCGTCTATTGTTATATCCTCATAGCAAACAACCAAGGTACAAAGCTCCATAAGCCAGTGATAATAAAAACGATTGTTCTTCAAAATCATTTAATAACGTTTAGCAAAGGGATGCGAAGCGCTTTCCCCTTTTTAATTTGAACTGATTTACCAACATTAAATAATGATTCGGCAAACCAATCAAATTTAGCAAAGAACGGAGTGTTCTTATTGATTTTTTATATTTACTGCACGAGCGTCCCAACTATTCCCGTCTGCAGATAGTGAGCATGGCATCCACAATTGCGGTATATTGTTAGGTTGAAGGTAGTGGGGAAGGGAAAGAGATGGGGCAGAAGAAGGTGGGGAATTACCTGGTTATTCTGAATAGTGGTCTTACACCAGGTGATACTGAGAGTATCTTCCACTCTGGAACGTACCGCAAATATAACATATATTATTTTGGATTAATTAATTATTGTAAAAATTACACAAATTAATCAAATAAAATTTATTTGCGCATGCCAGGTTCGAATCGGCGTGGAAGTCGAATCGAACCCGTAGAAAAACATACATTAGACCCGATTGCCCTGGAGAACATGAAGGGAAACGAAGCAGACCAAGACACCGCATTTCTTTTAATCTACGTGACTGGTACGAGTGCAGTTCTGCAGAGTTGATCCGGCTGCAGTCTGCGGGGTGAAGATAAGCTCCAATAGCGAAATGCACCAGAATAACACGCTATAAACTTTTATAGTCTTGATTCCGGCGAATAATATTTTCTTTAATTCCTCATTGAACTAAGGAACTTTAAATGCATTTCTCCCCGAATTCTTCACTTATTTTCCACACAAAAAACTCCTGCTAAGCATCGGGTAGATAATATATGGTGATTACCGGTTTTTTAGATCGATCTTCTTAGTAATATAATAAACTGCTTTATGCTCATCAATTGAAAGATTTAAACTGATAAAGAAATCAGATGACAAGACGAGGTATTTAATTTGAATAAACGTTAAGAAGGCAGCTATTTTTTTCCCATTTCAACACCACGTAGTACATATAAAATAATCTCATCGTATCGTAAGTTCGAAAACCGACACAAAATGACTCGCAAGCCTTTCCACGACATTTGTGTTGTTGTTTTTTTTTATATGTGACACCTCACAAGAACGCCCCTCTCTGTATAATGTAAAGAGAGGGGAACTATATCGTTGTTAGGTGAGTTATAAGAGAGGCTGTAAGAAGGGATATATTGATAGTTGGCCTTAAAAAGACCCGGATTATGTAAAGGAGGAAAAACAGATACCGGTAGCACGTTCCACACTCGAGCTTTACTTATAAAAACGAGTCGTAGATACGACCCGTTCTCACAAAGCCAACCTCAACGTTGTGAACGGATGATTTTGCGTACATGTACTGGGTATTAATGTTGCTAGCTCTTTAGAGCAAGCTCCATTGAAATATCTGTAGAATAGGCTTTAAACATTCTTATATGGTTGAAAAAAATTAAACAATATCTAAAAGCGTATATTTCATATACATTTTACCCTGAAAACGGTTGGAATAATTCAATGTTTAATAATTAATATTTCAAATATTGTCTTTCTTACAAGTATATGTACTCAAATTTGTCGCAACTTCTAAAACCTTTTAAGAAAATTTTTGATGGTTGCGTTAAAAAAAGTTAACAAAAATTATAAAATTTAGGAAAAGCAAAACAAAGCCTAGTTTTGCGTAAGATTACATTTAAATATTAAAAGCTAGGTAACGTCGAGTGCCGTGAATTGGGTACGGGAAGGTTAAAAACAGATTTTTTTATCGTATAATATTTTTTATTTTTATTTTTTATATTTTAATTTATTTCACCTTATATAGACAACAATTTTAATCATTGTTTAACAATAGAATAACAAAATACAACAAAAATATAACAAAAAGGCATAACAAAAAGTTGAAAACATAATTTTTTTTCTGCATTGATTAAGAGAACTGACTCTTAAGCTTGGTGTAGAAGTTATGTAAGAATATTCAATTTTTTAGTCTATAAATAATGTAATATCTTAAGGACTAGATTATTTTGGTAATTTAATCATATATAATTTAGAAGCAAAAAAATATATTGTGCAAAATGATTCAATATTTACCGTGTTTATTACTGCTCAAAATATATATGTGATTCCAATAACCAACATCACTATTAGAACACAGTAGTCGATATACGTACTACGTAATACGGTCGTCAGTAGATGAGCCAGTGGCGCAGCACAGCATTTCCATCGGTAACGGGCCATTAAGCTTTTTACTGCATTCCATGGTGTTTTCACGACCGCCAGTGGCGTGCCCGCCGCCGCCCCTTCCAAATTGTTTTATACGATCAGTGGGGCAAATGAAGCCTCGGTGTCGGGCGTTACGCCACCAGGGAACGCTGGGATCAGTTACACATAGTTTTCAATGAAAATAAGATATTTTTTTAAATTTTCATTGTCAAGAAGTTAATGCTAGAAGTGGCGAAAGACTTTTCGATTTCTTCGTTTAAAATGTGTCAAAGGGTTATTTCGATGAATACATTAGATTATAAAAATAAGCACAAAAGTCCCAAGTGTTCAGAGCCCGTCGGAGTATTACTTCACCAATAGGGTGTTGTGAGGAAACGGAGCGAGTTAAAAGTACTTGTCTCTTCAAATCTGTCATCAGACACGGCTGAAGCTATTTTAAATAAAACGTTTCTTTTCTGAATTGTGTTCCTTCACCAGATTTCATCCCAGACCCAGGCTTCAGACAGACCAATAAAATAGATAATCTGACCAAGAAAGAATTTCGGTATTTCAAAATTTGTGATTAATTTCATCAGAAGTGAGGGAAAATAGGCTTATTAATAAAGCATTGAAAGAATATGGAGAAAAGAAAGAAAAACAAAGAACCAACCTAATCTTAGGTCAGTGGTTGAGTGGGCATAGCGTTTGGGTCCCACCCAGGCGTTCCGTGTTCGATTCCTCGGCTGGCTAAGTCCTCCATCACAACACAAGAAACACCTTCCGCTTAGTGTGGTGGTAGTAAGAGATTTTCAAATGTTGTTGGGTTATTCGTAACCCGGGAATGATTGTCTTTCTTTAAAAAAAGAAAAAAAGAAAAAAAATCTAACCCAATCTAATCTTTCGTCATTTCTGTTTTATCACTGTCCTGTTTTATGCGGTTACAAAATAAATCATCTCTAAATTTCTTAAATAAAATTTGAAAGCTTTCTAAGCTCTGCTGGGTGTGGCGTAATATAACGATATCCAGTCCAGAGTTTCCCGGCTCCGCTCCGGTCGGATGGTCTCCAATAATTCGAAGGCGGCTTTCCTCAATCGGAGATTTCCGCGGCGGGACTTATAGAATATCGAAGCCTTAATTAAATCACCGGAAAATACCCACTGCGCCACGTCAATCCGCTAAGTCGGATTAATCGGCGGGATAAGCATCGGACGGAGCCGCAGCCTTTTCATTTAAAAATGGGTACCGTAAACTGGGGCTGCTTTGCATTTTACGGGAGAACTTTGCATAAAGAAGGATTAATAATGACTCTTAGGCTGAACATTTTCTTTCGTCCTACGCACTGCGAGGAATTTCAGAGACACCCGGGTTCTCACAATACTTAACAATGCATCGGTTAGGAGTAGGCTTGAGAGAGGGTCGGTTATTTGGAGCCCACACCAGGTAAAGTATTCCCTCGTGTTAGAG
The DNA here is from genome assembly GCA_951813805.1 of Limnephilus auricula. Taxonomy (NCBI): domain Eukaryota; kingdom Metazoa; phylum Arthropoda; class Insecta; order Trichoptera; family Limnephilidae; genus Limnephilus; species Limnephilus auricula. Next base: position 17,081,469 of record OX638397.1, on the reverse strand, counting down.
AGGGTCCAGAAGAAATTTCTGAGTTTTTTCTACCTGAGGGAGTATTGATACTACTCATGGCTCTATTCTACCGATTTTGTCTTGGGAATGCTCGGGATGAACCATCTACAGGTCAGAAGGGATGTGCACATTGTATCACATTTCTTCAGACTGATCTATGGATGGTTCGAAAACTCGAAAATCATAGAGAACATTCATTTCTATGTTACCGATGGTTATCTCCGTCACCCAAAACAAGGTTTATTTTATCTTCCGGCTTGCGGGACTAATTTGCCACCGGTCATGCCAGTGGGGAGAGCTATTGTTAAATAGAATCACTTCGAATATTGATGTGTTTAACATCAAAGAAGCACAATTTAGAAGGCAAGCTTGTTAGAATATTTTTTTATACAATAGTTTTAAACATTTTAACACGTTTTGTTGTATCATCTTTTAGAAGAATAATTTATTTGTTCAAAACATAATATTGTTTTCTGATAAACAATATATAAATTTTCTAAAAACTGCATCAAAAACCGCAAATTATGCTGCGCTTGCGGTAAGATACCCTTAAAGAAAGTGGGGAAGTGAAGGAGATTAGTAGAAGGACGGTTAGTATGGATGTTCATCCCCAAACTAAGGTTTTAAATATCTTCTCCAAATTCTCTCTACGGAATGCTCTTTAATGCGGAATCCTGTCGAAAGAGAGTACTTATGTAATATGCGCTAATACACAAGAATAGTTATGTGATGTTTGGTCAACTCTAAATTTTCACCCAACCTAACGCGAGGCCACAAAAACAGACAATACACATAAACTCGTCAATTCAGTGACTACTTTACGAAGTGAATCGTAAGCGTAGTCCAGGGGCAAGCCTTTGGACTCCCATTCCGAAGGTCGCGGGTTCGAACCCGGCGTGCGCAAATACATTTTATTTGATTAATTTGTGTTATTTCACAATTAATTAATTAAAACAGCTGCTAGAATAAAACCTATGTATATAGATTAAAATAAATATATTCAATCGCTTGTATTTTAGATTTTGCAAAGCTGATAGAAGGCCATTCGATGGTTGTTTGTTAGTTGTGTAGGGTTTGGATTAGGAGCGAATTTATTTTGAAGACACTTATGGTTTTCCTTTAAATTTGTATCTTTAACTGTATCTTATTATTGTATATTTTATTAACGAATTGTAATTTTAAAATTTTGTAATGTTCTTAAAATGAATGAATAAAGAATAATAATAAAACCAATAACAGCCAAGATTTGCAGGAGATAATGTTTGCAGCCAGTTTAGCAGCCACATACATAAGCTAGTCGTACTGGCTACCCGCAGCCACGGCTTCTGGCGAAATCGCCATGTATGGACTGGCTGGGAGCCAGTGGATGCATGCGAAAAAGCTACAAAACCAGCTGCGAATGTAGCGATGGCTCCTCCAAAACTTGGCTGCCGCAGCCTTGTTCATTCCTGGTCTATGAAAATACAAAACTAATATAAAGTTACCCATCGTAGAAGTGCTTTACGTAATTTAAAAAAGTGTAATTAATTTATAAAACTACCAGTATCCTTTAAAGATATTATGCAAACCTCATTTTGTCGTCAAAATTTTTTTTTATTTTTTACTCAAACAAAGCCTTATAAAAACAATGTTGTTCATAAATTTACTCAAATTTAATACAACATAACCCCGGTTTACGGAATCGATGATTTAAAAAATAGCTGTTGATATTTACGTTTTCCTAACTAACTAACTAACTAACCATCACGCCGTTTCCCCGCAGGGGTAGGCAGAGAGTTTTATATATTTTACATATATTTTTTTTATATATTTTCATTTACGTTTTCCTTTATTATATATATGTTATTGATTGGTAAATTTCGTTTGGATGGAAGTCATGGTAGCGGTTCGTGGTTATTCTAAATTGATGTTCAATCAGTATTACTTAAAGAGAAGAAAAAAGTCTACATAAAACGCCGTCTAGTTAAAATTTTCTGTATTTTTGTTAGACTTGCATCTGAATCCTGGGTGGAGTTAATATAAAAATAAACAATATTAAAAGTCGATCGAAAATAACCTTGCTAAGTTTTTGGATATGGAGGAAATAATTAATTTAAAATTCCTTGATAAGTTATAAAATTAATATTAGGTCCTAACATATGAAATTGGCGTTTTGCTGTACTCGCAACTTTGATCTCAATTATCTTCTCTTTGGTTAGGAATTCCAAATTGAAATTTATACAGCTATTTACTCATGTATTTGTGTTTCGAAAATTATAATTCATTTGTTTTTTCCTTAATTGTTTTTTTTCTTTACGTCACTTACAAAATGGAAAACATGAAATATCGCTTTATTTACGAGTACGAGTTCCACCGTGGCACCAGTGCTGCCGAAACGGCTCGAAGGATTAATGATGTGTATGGCGACGGTGCCGCAAAAGAAAACACAGTGCGTTTTTGGTTCTAACGTTTTCGTTCTGGAATTTTCAACCTGCAGAACAAGCCCCGTGGACGGCAGGAGACCAAAGTTGATAATGAAGAATTGAAGGCTATTGTGGAAGAGGATCCATCGCAAACCACGTCTGAGTTAGCTGCAGGCTGCGGTGTTAGTGATAAAATGTTTTAATCCACTTGAAGCAAATTGGGAAGGTGAAAAAGCTTGAAAGGTGGGTACCTCACGAATTGAGTGAAGCAAATCTATAAACGCGCGTTGACTGCTGCGTTGCATTACTCAACCGGCACAATAATAAAGGGATTTTAAATCGAATCATTACCTGTGATGAAAAGTGGATCCTGTACGATAATCAGAATCGCTCATCGCAATGGCTGAACCCTGCCGAACCAGCCAAACCATGCCCCAAGCGAAAATTGACTCCAACAAAGTTACTTGTGAGCGTTTGGTGGACTAGTGCTGGTGTCGTTCACTACAGCTTTCTTAAATATGGCCAGACGGTTACGGCAGATGTCTATTGTCAGCAACTGCAAACCATGATGGAAAAGCTAGCTGCTAAACAACCCAGGCTGGTTAATCGATCTAGGCCACTGCTGCTTCATGATAACTCTAGACCACACACTGCACAACAGACGGCTACCAAATTAGAGGAGCTTCAGTTGGAATGTCTAAGACATCCACCGTACTCTCCGGACCTTGCCCCAACATATTACCATTTTTTTTTAAATTTGGATAACTTTTTGCAAGGGAAAAAATTCAACTCCGATGGGGCAGTCCAAACCGCCTTTCCCGTCCGATTGGTTTTTTTAGTAAAGGGATCGATGAACTACCTATGAGATGGCAAAAGTACATAGATAGCAAAGGTACATACTTTGATTAAATAAATATATTATATAAAAAAAATCGACTTTATGTTCCTTCCATACAAAACGCCAATTTCATATGTAAGGACCTAATATAAAGGAGAGTATTGAAAAAAAACCTTTGAATCAGCTATATTAATCAGCAACTGAATTAAAAACTTACAAATTTAATTAATTGTTAAAATTCTCTGATACATCTATTTATTAATAAATGTCATAAATGGTGTTACCTACTGACATCGAAATATATTATTTGTGCCTTTTTATTCAACCTAGTGATGACAGATGGGTAATAAATTTATTTAAATATATATATGACGCGCCCACGCGTTGCTGTGGCTAACGAAACAGAACGCCATCTACTGGATGGTTACCTAACCTAGATAACCAAGTGTTGTGTCTATAAATTAACCCACACCGCCATCTGTTAGAAACTTATGGAACTTACAAATAATTTCAAATAATTGTCCCACAAAAAACATTTCATTCACAATAATAACATTACACACATTAAACCAAATTTCATCAAAATAGGTTTAGTAGTTTCGGAATTTACTTCGGACGAACATTGTGACGCGAGATTTTTATATATAAAGAAGATATCTTTTAGCGACTTTTAGCCATACTTTTATTGTTGATTTGTACAAATATTTTTTTTTTTAGTTTTATGTCTTAGGGAAGGATGTTGTTGAATTTTGTTGCAGAGTAAGTGTAGTTTCTTTGTACAAATGTGGTTTTATAACCTGGAATGTTTTTTATGTCCTTTTTAATACCAAATTTTAAAGAACAACTTAGAATAGTGATTATTTCACTACCAAATATTGGATCGGGAACCACATAAATGACATTTCCACTCAGCCATGTCCAGTATGTTAAATGTGTTTGTATAGTTAAAGTAAATCCACTTACATGTCAAACAACAACTTTCTAATCGTTTATAAGCTTCGGAGTTTAGTTAGGTACTGTAGATCAGCGCTCCACAAACTATTTCTAGGGAACCGTTACGCGTTTAATGATATTCTGCGTAATGTACGAAATTTAATTTTTTTTAAAATTAGAACGACTAATTGGAAACTTATCATATCAGACAAGCGATTAAGTAGGTAACAAAATTATAATATTAACTTGTTGAAAGCTAGCATACAAAAAATATTTGACAGTTCTCACCTTTCTTACGAATTCAATATTTAAAACATTTATTTTGTGATATAATAGAAAAATTACATCAAAATAATGTAGATAAAACGAACTTCCTAATAATCACTCAAATCTATGCTTTCCACAATGGATTTATATAAAAAAACAATGAATAAATATAGACCTCGAATATGACAGCGTTCATATTATCAGCAGTTATCGCATCAGACAGCCATTTTGTGCACCGTCTTTGGTGCCCGGCGCGTCATTGGCAATTAATATGAATTGTTCGGAGTGGCTAAATGCTATCCAGTAATTCGTTTTGCCAAGATCAAGAATGGCCCAAGCGATTCTGATCTTATTCTTCATACAATTTCTTTATGCATAAGGGAAAAAATCGCTTCAAAAATCCGGACCCGCCGGGGGGACTGCGGCCTACTTCGACGGCGGCCTACAATAAAAGAAATATTTTTTTATTCGTAATGTCTATTTCTTTTTTTTTCAAATGCCTGACTTATGCTTAGATGATTTTATAAATAGATACTTTGATGAAACAAAGCGCTTTGTGTCACTAAACTACGTCCGATGGAAACACTTTAGCGGCCCGTTCATATAAAATTCTTTACATCGCCATCTTTTCACAGCGATGTAAATTGTTTAGTTCGATTTTCACTAAATGCTTCCAGCTTTACAAATCCTACAATTATAATATTCCGTGTTTTTCACGGGCGTGCGTTATATATACATATTTAAATAAAACGAACACTTAGTATTTAAGCACGAATATTTATTATTGTACCTAATCCCAAGTAAATATACAGACAGTTAATGATATTCAGATAAAATATAAAGATTCGAACCCGCGACCTTCGGAATGGTAGTCCAAAGACTTGCCCCTGGACTACGCCGGCCGCCATCTAAATCCTTCATATTGAAAATAAATAGAAAGCCAAATGATGTTTGGCCTTGACTTTCTTTTATTACAAGGCCAAACTTAGAAAATGTTTGAGAAGCGCCGCTTTGGATAGTTTCCTATCCTTTATCTCGGGGATACAGCACATATTGAGATCAAGCGACACATAACGTTAAAGTTCTGTAGGATATTACAGTGTTCCCGCTGTACGGAGTACGTTAGAGCCTGACATGTTTAATCATCAGTGGAAGCTTTGATAAATGAGTCAAACTGACAAGTCAGCTTATACGTGCAGCTCGCAGTAGCAAGTACTTCTCAAACTGCTAGACCGGTGGGCAACATGCTTAAAAGTGAATAACTTAAAAAAAATAAAATCATCATTATTAATAAAAGTCCTTGCGCTTTCACAATGATATAATCAATGATTGAATCAAATTTCTTTCATATTACTAAATTCAAATGTGACCATAAACATGTAGGCTCTTCTGGATGAGAACCTACCACGATTAATTTGCTTAAAAATTAATAATAACTAATAATTGATATAATTTTATATGTATTTTAATCATAGTTTTTAATTTTTTAAATTTTGATTTCTATTTTTTTTCAATTTTTAAAAAATATTATTCATTTTACTTTTAATTTTTATATTTGTATTTAGTTTTATTTATCCTTAAATACGTATTTCTTTTCGTCTTTCATATTTTATGTTTTATTATTTGTTTCTTAAAAAAATTCTCTTCAGTTCTTACATGAATTCATTTCATGTATCACTACCACAACACGGGCATTAGACTAGTATGGTAGTTGACAAAATGACAATGATAAATGATGATAAAAGTGTCTGCTAACAGGATAACTTTTACTGTAACTTTAACTGCAATTCGGTACTTTTAAAGAATGTCCTTTATATACGCTATATATTCAAATCTAAATGTAAATCACAAAATAAATTAAATGTACACCTCTACGAAACCAACGTTTTGGATTGCAATTTGAAAAAAAAAAATTATGAAACTTTGTGAACTTTTTAATTTTTTTAAACTTGAAACGGCCAAAAAGTGAGGTAACAGTAACGTTTATAATTCATTTGTCTAATGAAATATGTATTTTTTTTAATATTTTTTCATTTTCAGTAATTTTAGTTAGAAAAAACCCAAAGTGAGCCATTTTTCAAACATTTTTTAATGTTCATCCAAAATGTTTATATTTAAAAGATTACGTGGTTATTTCAAATGACAAAATTTGAAAGACTGTTTCATTACCTGTCGAAAAAAGTTTTTAGTTTTCGGATATGTTAACAAATAATCCATTTATTTGGATTTTATTGCAAAGCGGGAATATGTTTAGCCTCTGACAAAATACGCCACACTTTTGAAGGGTTTCCCCCCCATATATATTTTTTTAATATATCTGTCAATATTTTGTATTATAGGTTAGTTTTAATATTCTACTGATGAAGGAAGGGTTCTTTCGAAACCGGTAGGGTTTGTTTAAAATTAAAATGGTGTAAAAGAATTTTTTATATTTTTATTGTAAATTATGGTGAGCCTATAGCGAGCGAGAAAATTTGTTTAATTGTCAAATTTTACAACAAAGTTGTAAAATTTGACAATTAACAATTGTAAAACACAAATCTTTGTTCAAGAATTAATTATTTTAATAATGTGCCAACAGAAAAATGATTGAATTTAAAAAATTGAAGCACCGCAGCGCTTAAAAATTAGCTTTAACTCAAATATAGCTAACTGTCGTTTAATAGAAGTAATTTTCATACAACTGATAGTGTACTATTTAACTTTCAATAGAATTTATTTATAGATAATGTTAAGATTGTGCTTTTATCTTAATGTCGTTTCCTCATTCATTTTTAAAAATAACACTGCATAACTAAAAATTATAACCAAATAAATTTTATGAGCAAATTTTAGGTCCCACACCAAGCACGATATCCAGATTCTTTTTTGTAAGGTACATCGACAAACTACGTTACTTTATTTTACAAACCCATTCTATTGTTTTTCTCACAATACAATATGTAAACTTTTATATGAAACAAAAAAAGTTCTAAATTATGGTTTTTTTATTATTTTAGTATTTATATAACAGAATGTAAAATCAACATAAGTCGAGCAATGATCCGCCAGTTTCCAATAACCCAATTTTCTGTCTTAAATAAACACACATTATATCTTTTTCGTTCTTAATTGCACGTCCTCATACAATCACCACCAACTTTTTGGCAGTTGACACGCCAACTGTCAGTAAAGTTTTATTTTTTTATCTGCAGGTCTGGAAGCGTGTGGCAATATCCGAGCTGCTAAATCTATCGAGTAACTGAAAAAAACGCGGACTACGAAAAATTACCACAAAAAGTATAAACGTGCAAAACGGATTGTTTGCAATTTTACAAAGATAGATTGATTAGTGGAGAACAATTTCATGCACTGGCAACTCGATAAATATGCTTGGTCGAAGACTGGCAACGAAAAAACAAGTTTACATTTTAGTTATTTTTTAACAATTTTTATTAATTTTCTGACTTTTTTTAAACTTTTATTTTGTGTTGTTATAAAACGATAGGATTTATTCATGGTTTTATCTTCATATTTTTTTATTAATCATTTTATTGCCATTATTACAATCATACGTTCTATATAATTCATTATTATTATATATAACTATTACTTGCTAACGTGTATGTAGGTATACATGTACTTTATGGGGTGTGTGGGATGGCACTAAATTCCCCACATTCCGGAATAATTACATAATTAATTTTTTTATTCTAGGATAAAATTGTTTTGAAATTCCTGGATGAGCAAAATAATTATGTTTGTAAAGCATTTGGAAATTTATTTACGTGAATTTTAGGATTTTTTTGAGATCTCGTAGATAATGCAAAAAATAATTTTGTCAGATTTCTGTGTGAATTCATCACAAGTCCCAACTGACCGAAACCAGTGGGATATAGGAATGTAAAAAAAGAATTAATACAGTTGTCAAGGGTTTAAAACCCATCGTGAGTAAATAATTTTTTTTAAAATTTTAGATGTTTTAATAATTATTATAAAATAATACGCATTCTATCTGCAGCAAGCCGATTTGCAGATGGTAAAGCGATATTTTAGAGATAACCCATGTAAGTTCATTCGAGACCGTTTAGTATCAAAAGTGCATTCGCAGTCATTTGCACGAATGCATTTTATTAATCGATACGATTGCATGGTCTGGGGCAATTTTGCAGTGTGCACTTTAGGGGTTTGAACTTTGCAGCATTCAGAAGGGTGTTCCGATACTTACACGCGAGTACCGGATATGAGGCTGTATAAGGCTCTATATTCTCTATACGCTTTTTCTATAAGGCAGTGAAGTGCCTTGCTCTGTGACCAAAGTGAGGTTAGTATATAAAATTGACAGATTTCTTACAATTAAACTGAATGTACATAGGTTTGTAAGACAATTCAGCACAGGAACCTCTAGTGAGGAGGAACTAACTAACTACGAAAATAACGAATTATCTTTTATAATAATAATAATATGAATATAATATCCTGACGAAGAAACCATCGGTTTTGAAACGTCTAGACATTATAACACGTGATTATGGTGGTATAAACAAAGTAATTTGTTTCATTTAATTAAAATGATGCCACAAAGAAATTTTGCAAATATTGAAGTAAAAAAAAAAAACCTTTTTGTAAATGTTGTGTATTTTGTAATATGTTTCAATATGTCTTCAATTTTCGAATATCCCATAAAATGTGATCAATAAAAAAATCAATAAAAAAAACAAATCAGAAGTTTGTGGTTTTTTAAACAATTAATTTATTTTTATTTTAGTTTTTATTTAAATTCACATTTAGATTAAAATAACCAATAACAAATATACATTATATTTGGTTTAGTAACAATAACATTTTTAAAATAATTGAACACTCAGTTAAAAAATATCTATGTCAGGGAACAATTAATGTAATAACAGGATCATTTTCTGAGCGACATTACTAATAGTAGGTTAGTTTTACATCTCAGAGCAACAAAAGTTCAGTGCCTGCGCGCTCTTGTGAAGTTGACGGGAACATAAAACTCTTTTTATTGTATATTATCAGGAATGCAGATAATTACCGTTCAGGAAATTATATGCTGTTATCAACAAAGCGGCTCACCTTCTATCCAGGGTAATAATATCCAGCATACCGGATAGAAATGCTGATGGATATAACCGGGGTTAATACCCGAAGTCTCTAAGATATATAAATATGTCGGAAACTTCTTTATTCTTCCTCTACCATTAGAGAGTAAGTTAAATCCACTGGTCTCCATATTATTGAGCCGATTTCCAAAATGCTACGTGCTAAACAGTACAGCACACGAATCGCCACCGAGCTGCAAAAATGTCTGGAGTTGATTAGCACAAATCCAAGCATTCTTTAAGTTTTGCTGCGTGTTTTGTTTCTATGTGGACATGAAATGATATGTGCATGTCAAAGGCGATTGCCAAATCTCCCGAATTAACAGTATACCTAAGTTCACATCATAACATAACAATTTACTTTAGTTCACTTCATATATATTCTTTATTTTTTTCTTTTCACTACATTGTACCTCTACGTATCATTATGATTTTTAACTCTCGTTCTATATCTGTAAATCTTGTACAATGTATCTGTACTCTTTTCACTATAATGTATTACATTGCTTCTTTAGAATTTTATGATGTTTAACTTGCCTCAACTTACTACATTGTGTCTGTATAATATTATGACGACTATATAATATCTCAACACAGCTACTTACAACTACTATGTGTAGAATACAGCCACTATGTGTGGAAATACGGTGTTCTCCTTGAGAGTCTCAAGGGGGATACTGTGCTTTCACTTATGACGGCATAATAATACACGCGAACACCTCAGCACAGGTTCTCCTAGTGATGGGTTCACAAAACATAACTACGTTTGTTTTAACTTACATATAGTTGCCGATCATATTTCACTCTACTACGTACTATGTTTTATATTAAGAATATTTTTTGTTTTACTTGTTCCTTATGTCATTATATTTATAAACTGTATGTAAAAGTATATAAATAATTAAATTAATTATGAAAATTAAAAAAAATTTAAATTAAACTTACGAGATGAATACTCTGGTTTAGCATTTAATGGAAAGTTTCTCAAAAGTAAATCCTAATTTATTGGCGTGACTATTCGACGATAGAATTTACATCGCTATCGTTATAAACCTTTGCGGACTGCACGCCACTGCTATAAGGCTATATGGATAAATGTACTAAATCCAGTGTAGTGTTACAATAAAGACTGTGGATGGTTTTCGATTGCTTTTACTCCATAGCCAATATCATTGGTATTGTCGGAAGGATATATTAAAAACCCCTACGTGAAAATAGTCGATTTCGAGTGTTCTGCGGAAAAGCAGAGAGATAAAGGTTATTATTGTATTGTAAACACTGAATCTGGAAACTTCGGCTTGTAGCGCTGTTTTTGTTAATGATTTGAGTTTACTATATTGAATCAGTGGAGCTAAACCTTAAAATCATGAAATAATGTTTTTCATTATATATATATATTTTTTTTTTCATTCTATTATATCATCTGAAAAAATTAAATTTAATAACTTCTCTATTTTTTTCCGACCCGTGAGCAGAGTGTGAAGCATAGATTTTTTTCAAATTTACACCCTACCGTTAACATTTCTCCTTTTTTGTCTAATTTTTAATCCCTCCCTCTGCACCTCCTTTATCCCCCACCCCTCCTTCGCCCACCCCTATCGTCCTTTCCCATTCCTCTCGTGCGTTTCACTTCTTCCTTATCCGCCTTCCCCCTCTCCCACTCCCCCCTTTCCCACACCGCACCTCTCACGTTTTCCTTCTACCTTCCCCCCTCCCTCGTCCACGCTCCCGCAAATCCCCTCTCCTTCGTTCCCCTTCCTACATACTTACATTTTTCAAACAACTCGTGTGCAACTTGTTGTAAATTTTTTAAACAAATTCCATAACGCCAGAGCTTACTATTATATATAGAAACATTCACAGGAGTGCGCATAACAACTCACCAAAGTTTCATCCAATCGGATGAATGGTAAAAGAAATAATTTCATAACGCTAGAGCTCACCATTATATACGGAAACTTTGGTAGGCATGCGCACGACAAATCACCAACATTTCATAGCAATCGGATGGTTTAGGTACCGCATAAAGAATAAACAAAGACACAAACATTTTTATATATTAAGATTGGGCAGTTCTCCAGTGGTGCCTCACGGATTTAAGTGCTTAAGTGTTAGTAGGCAAGTCCAGGGATGTCATCTTACGAGGATTCCATTCATTGGATAACCAACACCTCTTCCATAAGTCGCCGCAAGGGGTTCCCAATACTTGGTGTATTTGTTCAGGTCTTGGTCGCAAATGCGTCTGTCCACAGTCAGATCTGAAGAGGCCATTTGAGGGAGACCTGGACATATTGACATTCAGATTCTTACCATTTTTCCTTCCCAGAACTTCCTAACGCAGTAAGATTTTAAGTTATAAGATATACATTAAAAAAGTTGATTGCTTAATACCGACTAACATTATTTAACACATATATTCAAAACGCGAAGTTTATCAGAAGGCTCGAAACACGAGGTTGGATTGAAATCTGAGAAGTATAAACTATTCGGAAGAATCTGAAGCAACAATAAAGGAAAATGATTTAGTTCTCAAAAATTGCGCGCTCATCGTAAATCTGCGATTCCTTGCGCATCCTCCTACTTGTGCCGGCATGCCGATTTATCCAACACCACAAGCTTTAAAGAATCATAGTTCCTACACTCATTTTAAAAGATCTAAAAAAAAACTGATGACTTTAACGCACTTCCATCGATGTTATTCCAGTGGATGAAAATCACAGAAACCATTCCAAGTTATAACCTAACGCAAATTTTTTTTAAATATTAAAATCACACAGTAAAGGACAAAACTTTCAGCGCTTCCAAGACTAATATATTCATACCGTATAATAAAAACTTCATTTTTTTATAAAATGAATGTTTAAACTAAAAATAATAATGGATTAAAAAATCCATTTGGATCTTCTTAAACATTGAAAAATGAGATTAAACATTGGGGATGGGATCATTTAATTGGAAGATTAAATATGAATCCCAGAAGCTTCTAAGATTGCCCTCTTTGTCGCATTTTCCGGTCCTCGAGGTATTAATTTCCCTCCTGTCACTCCGAACCCGGGTTTATGAGACGCTGGATAATTTATTATGCAATTAAAACATTTCCTCTTTTATTGTATGTTTAAATACCCCTGCCAGGCGACTGTGAATCCACCAATTATCGGATTTGTTCAAGTTCGCATTACTTATAGTAATAATTATAGCAGAGCAGCTACTTTGGCGCCAAGAAGCTTTATGACAGGGATGACGAAACTTTTTAAATGTCATTTATTTGTTTCTTTCATCTTCGCAAAATTACTTTGTGTCATCATTTTTAATTAAAAGAAACAAATAACTATATGTACACCACTATGTTATCACAATTATCAACATGTTTCGAGACTGATGGTGTCTTCAACAGGATAATAAGAACATGAATATTATTTACAATTTATTATAATAACTAGCTTTTGCCCGCGACTTCGTCTGCGCAGGATTAGTACTTCGAGTGGCCTATTTTCTTTTCCTAGGTCCAATCTATGAATATAACACAATTATTATTAACCTATTTATTTAAAATATCTATCATTCTTAATTCGATTCAAAGTATTAGGCGAGTACTTCAAATGTATTCACTAATTTAAATATTTTCTAAAATAGAGATTTGATTTAACTATCATTGTTTTGAAAAATATAATTCTCAAATTTTGACATTTTATATAAAACAGCAGATAATTATTATTTTTAAAATATGGAATATAGCTAACTCTATAAATTATAGCCTATATGTTGTCTGATGTCTGATGTAAGAGCTATATTATTGTAAAGTTTCATTAAAATCCATTCAGTAGTTTTTGCGTGAAAGAGTAACAAACATACATACATCCATTCAAACTTTCGCGTTTATAATATTAGTAAGATATCTCTTATTATTTATTCATGTTCTTAATATCCTGACGAAAAAACCATCGGTTTCAAAACATGTCGATAATTGTGATTATGTAGTGGTGTACACAAAGTTATTTGTTTTATTTGATTAGTTATTTATTTGTACTTAATTCTATTTAGAAATATTATCTTAAAAATAAGTATCCAAAAAGGTGGACTTTTTGGGAGGTGACATCATTCAACCAAATCAAATATATATTATCTGACTAAAAAACAGGTATTTAATCTGTTATTTTTTTTTAACATTCTCAACAATTGTTTTTTTTTTAATTTTATTTTATTTATTAAATAGGATTACATTCAACGTTTTCACAGCCTTCCTCTCTAGAGTTTCCTGTCCTAAGGAAGCCAGTAGTTCTTATATACATATTTTTTGATTTTCTAGTTGTCGTTATAATTGATTTCATAATATTTTAAAGTTGATTATCATACTCTTTATTATTTCTCTTAGCCATGTATTTACTTTAGTTTTAAAAATATTCATTTCTAAACCAAGACATTAGGTACATATCTAATGTTATACATATCTAATGTTGGTAATAATGATAGTACATCCAGTTTTGAAGACAAACATAACAATTGACACAGAATAGAAACAAAGAAAAATTATCTGCCCGATTATATTATATAAGAACATACACCCCCCATACACAAAAGCCCTGCTTATTTATGGAGGTACATCAAATATGTATATTATGTAATTAAATATATATATATACTTTATGTATCGTTTAAATAAAAATAAAAATAATACTTTTACATAAAAAAAATTTAAAAATTTAAAAAAGTAACAAAAGATAATAAAATACCTACACGATACCGCTTAATAGTCGATGAATGCTGAAAACCAGTGGAATCTTACTAATATTATAAACGTGAAAGTTTGTATGGATGTATGTGTGTTTGTTACTCTTTCAAACAAAATTTACTGAATGGATTTTAATGAAACTTTACAATAATATATCTCATACATCAGAATGACATATAGGCTATAATTTATAAAGCTTGCTATTTATTTTCAATATATTGAAAATAATAATTATTGTTTAATAGAAAATGTCAAAATTTGAGAATGACATTTTGCAAAACAATGATTGTTAAATCAAAATACACTTTAGAAAATATTTAAATTAGTGAATTTATTCGAAGTACTCGCCTAATACTTAGAATCGAATCAAGACTTATACATATTTTAAATAAATAGGTTAAGAATTTTGGTATAAACGTAGATGGGACCTAGGAAAAGAAAATAGATTACTCGAAGTACTAATCCTACGCAGACGAAGTTGCGGGCAGAAGCTAGTACTTTCAATAATTCATCGATCCCTTTGTGGAACTGAACGAAAAACGCATAAAATAAAATGTTAAAAGAAAAATAAAAAATAAAGGCGCCTTACTTTATTTGTGACAGTTTGAATATTTTAAAGCCATTTAGAATACGGTTTAGAATTCTTGTGAACTAAAAATAGAAAAAAAAACAATTATCATCAGAAGGACGTTGTTTGCGTTGCACAGTTTTGACTAACTACTCGAAGTTCTGAGATATAATATACAGAAAGTGGCTCGGTTCCCAGCGTTTGTGTGTCTAATCCTTCCCAAAGTTATGGTAATATTATTGTTTGTCTTGGTTTGGTTAATATTTGCTTGTTTTGTGGCTGGTAATTTATAGCGATGTACAATTAGCTCAACAGTATCTTCTTCCCGCGGTGAGATATCCTGTTTTAGCACTTTATTTCGTTTAGAAAAAAGTCTTGATGAGCTTGTATTATTTGAGTTGCTTCTTATTACTTCATACCGTCAGCATCTTATACATCGAGCATCTTTTAAACATGTTTTAGTATTACACGAATTATTTAAATTATTTAAGGTAAGTTTTGATTTCAAAGTTTTTAAGAAGAGGATAAGCTTTTTTAGACTTCGTTATTATAAAAATAGCCAATGTATATTAAATACTGGGTAAACCCCGTTTTACCTTTTATTGTATCGTACTTTGCTTTGATACGATGGTGTGATCGACCCGATCATTTTGACCCGATCACGAACCACCAATGATCGATCGCTTTTACAAAAAAGATTCATTCATTCGATGGAGGTGCTGTCAGCTTAGTCTCCATAGTGGGAGTTGCTAGCGACTAAACATGAAAAAAAAATTATGCCGGGCGCAGGGCGTCTCGAACTTCGTTCTCGCCGCATGGAAATAGATATCTATTACCTTAGATACCTAAAATCTAAAATGGGCTATCACTTTTTATTTAGCCGGAAACGGCTGTTTTATTAGCAGAATTTTAGCAGCCGGATAATCTGAAATATACTGTCATTGGTTTCAGACTAAATGAGAAATGACAGCCTTTTCACATTAAATCTATCTCTAATTATATATCATTAGAACGAGACTATAAACGCCCTTTAAAGAATTGTTCATCTATGTAAATATGATGCTTATTGAATTTCATGTTTAAAAATATCAAAGATCGGGAACTTTTGGACCCGATCCCCTCGCCAGTGAAACGCGATCAACTCGGGTCGTGTAAAATGATCGAACGACCCGGGGCTTGTCCGATTGATTCGTCTAGAAGCCATGGAGGATGAGTTTTACCGACTTACTTTTTTGGCGCATAGAAACTTAGAAAGGGTAGACTTGAGGCAACTAAATATTTTTGTTGAAAAAGGAGGGACAAATTTTGTGACGCCAAAGTTAAATGATAAGTTTTGACGCATTAGAAAATAGATTTACGATTTATAGTTGTACGGCTCAGCATCACTACCCGTATTTAGGTGTGAAATGGTACAATATATTATTGTCCAAAAACAAAATTAGTATATCCGAAACTTTGAAATGTGAACAATTTAAAAAAACAAATTAAGTCCCTGAAATTGGATAATGATATATTGTAACCTTAATTTACACTTAGTTTATGCTTATTTAAACTGTACTATTCAATGTAAAAAATATATATATTTTGTGTGTCTTTCAATGACATTTTTATGTTAAATAATGTTTGTATTTATCTCATAAGTCTTTGATTATTGTTTGCAAATTTAATTAGAACATTATTTTTTGCATGTAAATACTCCTCCCATAAACACGAGCTCCTAGAGCTCAACTTATGGAGTAGTAGGATAATAATGTATAATTGTATAACTTTGCATAATGTAATCACTTGTAATGTAAAATATTTTTTCTTATAAATAAATAAATTTAAAAAATAAATATCAGTCTCCGAAGTGATTGCTTTCTAGATAAACATAAATATAATATATTATGTAAATGTAAAAACTTATTCTAAATGATATGTTTACCATGACCCTTTTAAATGGGCCCTGAGAATTTAAAAACGATAATGTGTGAGGTTAACCGTTTAGGAACACCCTCATCATTGTTGTTTAATTAAGAACTTAAGCCATAATTTATTAATATTAATTATGAATTTACATGATAAATAAACCCACAAAATTAGAGCATAATTCCAGAAAGATAAATGGAATAAGATAAATGTAACCAGTTTGTTAATTTACAATTATTTTAAAACGGGGAAATTGGTACGTTTTGTGAAAATATTGGTCGATTACCTACCTACATGATACATGTGTTTTATTGGTCAATTCTTCAGGTACCTACCTACATGACACATGTGTTTTATAGGCCAATTCTTCAGGTACCTTACTAGTACCTACATGATATATGTATTGTGTTTTATTGGCCAAATTCTTCAGGTACTTACATGTGTTTTATTGGCCAATTCTTGAGGTACCTACCGATATGGTACATGTGTTTTATTGGCCAATTCTTCAGGTACCTACCTACATGATCATGTATTTTATTGGCCAATTCTTCAGGTACCTACCGGTATGGTACATGTGTTTTATTGGCCAATTCTTCTCTGGGTACTTACCTAGTACCTACACGACACATGTATTGTGTTTTATTGGCCAATTCTTCAGATACCTACCTACATGAGACATGTGTTTTATAGGCCAATTCTTTAGGTACCTAACTAGTACCTGCATGATATATGTATTGTGTTTTATTGGCCAAATTCTTCAGGTACCTACCGATATGGTACATGTGTGTTATTGGCCAATTCTTCTCTGGGTACTTACCTAGTACCTACACGACACATGTATTGTGTTTTATTGGCCAATTATTCAGATACCTACCTACATGAGACATGTGTTTTACAGGCCAATTCTTCAGGTACCTTACTAGTACCTACATGATATATGTATTGTGTTTTATTGGCCAAATTCTTCAGGTATTTACGGATATGATTCATGTGTTTTATTGGCCAATTCTTGATGTACCTACCGATATGGTACATGTGTTTTATTGGCCAATTTTTCTCTGGGTACTTATCTAGAACCTACACGAAACATGTATTGTGTTTTATTGCCAATTTTTCAGGTACCTACCTACATGATACATGATACATGTGTTTTACAGGCCAATTCTTCAGGTACCTAACTATAATAGTACCCACATGACACATGTATCGTGTTTTATTGGTCAATTCTTCAGGTACCTACCTACATGATCATGTATTTTATTGGCCAATTCTTCAGGTACCTACCGATATGATACATGTTTTTTTTAAGTTTAGTTCCCGAGAAGTGAAAAAACTGACACATTTTGTTTGGAAAAGGTGTTATTTTTAAAATAACAAATGTATTTTAAACATTATGTCAATTGCGAGTTAAATCTTGTTTTTGTCAGTTTTCGAACATTATCCAATAGGATTGGGTAATGCTAAGTTAAACAGACAAAATTAGTTTTACATCTTCTTCTAGCATTACCCGTAACATATATATATATATAATTTTGAAATACGAAACTTATGTATAAGTGAAAGCCTTCTGTACGTTTACATGGCGGAATATTTTTGCAGGAAGGAATAGAAAATAAAAGGGTCGGCCACAAAGTGTTGTCCCGAATGGAGTACGGTACGGTAAAGTCCCGTTATTAGATTCCGTGTGACATCACGTAGTACGCGACTTATTGCAAAACACTATATTGGGTAGCCAAGGAGACAGAATAATATGTATGAATTTTCTCTGCGTACTTTACAAAGTACTTCGGTAAAAGAAAAAGTGGACAGGAAATTTTGTAATAAATGTCAGAAACGTGTAGATGCTGAAGAATGGAAGTTGTTTTAATAAATTATTGAAAACGAAATTAATAGCAAACTATGAAAAAATAACAAACTCAAACATAACAAAATAACAAGTTCATATTTTCTTCGTCAGTACTACACTACTGTATTTTATGTCCGGGTTAAATCTTCCTTACAGGAAAATTTAATCCTTCCACACACTTTTCCACCAATGATCATCTAGTCAATCCATGCTATGCAATTGTACTATTTACGTATAATAAATACAAAACAATACAAGAACAACACGTCAACCCACCAGAGGCCTAATGGGAAAATAATTCACCGACTCCAGATATTTCAGAGGGTTCGGCTCGGTAGAACTCCTAACTGGACCGATAAAATCTTTCGTGATCATACATGCATTTCAAATGACTGATTTTTGCATTTTTATGTATAAATTCTTTGACAAATCTAATAAGCCTAAATTTTGAAAGAGAGCTAAGTAGCAGAAATAACAAATGGTAATATTTTTACAGTCTGAGAATGCCAAATTCTTTTAGTCTCATTTCCTAAATCTGTAGGTTTTCTCATTTTTTCGGAAATATTCATTCATTATTATTTAAAATTATTTCATTTCCAATAAGAATAAGTCGATTGTAAGGGAGATGAAATGATTTATACGAGACCTAGGTGAGCTGGGACAAATTTGGTCTTCTGTGATTAAACTGGTAAAGCTTTAAAATTTTGCTCGATGTGATTTTGCTCGCTTCGAGCTAGCTCACTTCGAACCTGCTTGTTCGATCTTGCTTGCTTTGATATTGCTCGTATCGATCTTGCTCGCATCGATCTTGCTCGTTTCGATCTTGCTCGCTTTGAAATGCTCGCTTCGAAACTGGTCCCTTCGAAACTGCTCGCTTTAAACCTGCTCTTGGGCGCTCCGAAGTTGTTTGCTTCGAGTTTGCTCACTTCGGTATTGCTCGCCTCAATCTTGCTCGCTTTGGTCTTGCTCACATGGATCTTGCTCGCTTCTAACTTTGAACCAAAGTCTAGAGTTTTGAGCTTATGGTCTTTTGGTCTTTACCTTTGTCAAGAAAGTCGTATAAGAATGATGTTAAAAATTTCATTCAAAGCCATTTAAGTGTAAATCACCTATTTGGTCACTTCTTAGTTATTATAGGTTCACTTCCACAAATTTTTAATTCTCCTGCTGAAAATATAAAGGAAAAAAATAAAAATCAAGCTGTCCGGTAGAAATTCTCTTACTGACAGCCCTGAATTTTAAAACAGCAGTTGATTTGATTTCATGCTTCTTTAGTTAGAGTCACATGAATTAAAAACATGTTTCACTATCACAATTAGTTAATATCAATTTGTTTATAAACTCCGTCTACAATATAATCTTACATCCAAAAATTAAGGTTTGTTCGTATTTTTTGCGCTGCCGATTGCGATGCGATGAAACTTTGGGGATTTGATTTGAGCAGGCCCGCGATGGTTATAAGACAGTGAGGTCAGGCGTTATGAAATTATTTCCTATAATATTCATCCGATTGCGATGAAAATTTGTTGAATTGTTGTGAACGTGTCCGCGAAGGTTTCTATATAGTGATATTTCTATATTGGTGAGCTCAGGCGTTATGAAATTTGCAAAAAAAAATCACTAGGTCACAAGCAAGTTTTTTGAAAAAATGGGTGTATTTTATGTAGTTTAGTGGCAGGGAAAAAGGCGTGAGGGGAAGGGTTTAGCAGGAGAGGGGGTCAAGGGAGGGAGATGGCGGGAAGGCGGAAGGGGAATGCGTGCGGGGTGAGGGGAGGAGAACGCGGGGAATGTGACGCGGGAAGGGAAGAGGAGGCAGAAGGGAAACGGGGATGAATGGGAAATAACATGCAGGGAGACACAATTTCTTTATTTATGTTGCATTGCAACGCATACCATGTATGCTAGTAACCAATATACACCAGTAGCAAATATTTTAAATAGCACCGAAAGAACTTAAAATAAAGCATTTTACATATTTTTGGAAAACTGTTATCACCTTACATTTTATTTCCTATAGAATGATTAAAAAAAAATTGTTATTATTTTGTAATCCTATTTTGTAAAAGTGCTTCATTCTGTAGAGATAGGTAGAGGTACCTGCTCTGTTAAATAAACAAAACAAAAAACTAAACTAGATATAGCAAAATGTGACAAAATGCTGCAAAATGTTTCAAAATGTAAGGAAAACGTTGCACGTCTGGTTTAAGCGGGATCTTTGGCGAGAAACATTGATAAATAATATATTAGTGGTAAAGGCGGTAACTCACTTATTATATAGCACGATGTCCGGCAGCCAGATGTGTTCAGAGGGGACATACAGCTCCTTCACGCCGCCGTACTCCGTCGGATCCCACTTAAACTTGTGGTCCTGCCATTCCTGCAACAGGCAAATACCGAACACTGTGTCATAAATTAGTAGAAAGACATAGTATGTATACTTAGAAATCTTGCATATTCCTTACACCTATAATACTTGTACATGTCAACTAAATATAAGATGCATCATGCATGCAATCCTACATCCACCTCCACTGGAGTTCAGTACATTTTTTTCCAACCCACTGCGAAAGCATAATTATATATTAATTACATATTACAAACGACTTAATTTAACTGACTTATCTTGTAGAAGAACCAAGAGTGATATGGTACTTTTATATAAATTAGTAAATGGCACAATTGACGCACCTGACTTAACTAAACTAATAACACTCAGAGTACCAAATCGTAACACGAGGCTTCCAGAGCTGTTCTTTGTTTATCCTTCGAAAACTAATTATTTCATTAACTCCCCAATCCAAAGACTACATAGGCTTGGAAATAAATTTAGTTCAGTTGATATTTTCGTTTATTCCTTATCAAAATTTGTTTCTGAAATTTCAAAAGTTCTATTTCCCGTTTACTAAACAATAATGTACCATAATTTGTATATTATTGTTTATTTTTCTATTATTTTTGTATTATGATTGTTGTAAAAGCTCTAAGGGCGTGAATAAATAAATAAATAAATAAATAAATTACACATGTTACTGAACTTGTAAAATTTAGTAGAGTATTTTATACTACCCTGAAGAAGCTACGATTGTAGCGATATACGGGAGGCATTAAGTATAAAGAAATTAAAAGTGATGTTTACTAAGTTATTGCTTAATTTTAAATTATAATGTCACATCTAGTAATCCTAAGTTGTAAAGCTCTAACGTACCTAAACCTACAGAGTTTTGTTTTTAATGTTACAACTTGGATAGGGTTCTAACTACGTCTTACCGTGGAAAGGACTTTGGCACCTATGAACATGTCATTAGGTGTCAAAGTCCTTACCATTGTAAAGTTAATTTAGAACCCTATTCAAATAAGGTGACGAACTGACAACCCAAAGTATGTATTTTTAAATGTAAGTTTCCATGTTAGTTGTTCATCTTACAGTTTTAAGTTAGTAGTTAGAAGTCTTAGTCGTAAGTCACTAGCTCTCAGCATTAGATGTAAGTCACTAGTTATAATTATAAATGTTAGTTGTAAGTCAGTCATATTAATTTTATTATGTACATATAAATAAGTTAATTGTTATTATTATTATTATTTTTTTTATAGTGAATACCTCACAAGAATCCCAACTGCACCCGTCTGGAGCCAGTGAGACTATGGCATACCCAATTGGGGTATGTTATGAGGCTGAAGGTAAGTGGGGAAAGGAAGGAAACGAGAAAGAGGAAGTTGGGGAAGTACCTGGCTATTCTAAACACGGTTAAAGCCATTTCAAGCAACGTTTTAATTCTGAATGGTGGTCCTACACCAGGGCGATACTAAGAGTATCTTCCACTCTGGGATGTGCCGCAAATATACTATATATTATTTTTAAATAATTAATTGTGAAATAACACAAATCAATTAAATAAAATTTATTTGCGCACGCCGGGTTCGAATCCGCGACCTTCAAAATGGGAGTGAAACGCCCTAACGCTGGACTACGCCTGCCGTCATTATCTATGTATAGTCAAGTAACTGATTCATACGATCAAATAATATTGTTGTTAATATGTGCCGAGAGAGACAGAGTTATTATAAAACATATAAAAAAGGGAGTATTAACCTTCTAGTTTTTTTTTGTCATGGAAAGTAATATTTAAAATATGAGAAAATATTAGAGTGAGGTTGTGTTTGTAATAAAAGTACCACGTGTTCCGGATGTTATTTGGATCCGGTCACGGATGTTAGAAAGAGAAGGGAAGTCGTTTTTCACGTATTTATCACGTCTTTGGATATTTTATTAGGACCTCGGTCCTTTTGCGATGCGTAAATATTTTTATTTCTAAGATCTTTTTTTACCATAGAAATAAATCAGAATTGAAGCGGGGCGGTTGGACGTGAAATTTTTGTACAGCATCAAAGATCCAATATATTATTAACAACTACTAACTACGATTAATTACACATTTGAATTTATTCGTTTTATTTTTGTAATACTCTTTTAAGTTAAAAACGCACAAGCATCTCAAATGTCCGGAGCCAGTGGAACTTTGGCATCCCCGATCGGGGTCTTGTGAGGCTAAATAGAGTAGGGAGAAGAAAGAGATGGGGAGCAGGAGAGTTGGAAAGTACAATTAAATAATATTCAACTTAACTTCTTTGGGTAGTACCTATTGTACTGGATGGATCAAAAAATAATTACATCTAATAATAATGTTGTTTTTGTAAGGAAGCTGAATCGCGAATCTACATAAATGGAATTGATAAACGCAGTATATTCGGGCATTGGCGGAGTAAAAATGATTGGGTTTTTTTTTTAATTTGTCTTCTCTTAAATGATTTGCGTTCACCTGGTTATTTGGATATGGTTACCAAACACGTCTGAAGCAATTTCACGCAACTCTTTCAATCTCCAACAATATTTGAAAAACTTCTACTACAATAATACGAAGCGGAAATGTTGCCTGCGCCGTGATGGAGAACGATCATTATTGTCGGCGTATGCTGGGAGTCAGCCGGCAGAAAATCTCCACGTCCAGACTTTGCAGGTGGAGATTTTGTAATGTATGGACTTGTATGAAGCAATGTCTACCTCTCAGCATACGTTGGTCCATACAAGTCCATACATTAAAAAATGTGCACCTGCACATTCTGCGCCGGCTGAATCTCAGCTTACGCTGACCCTAAGAATTTAGCCCATGCCGATGCGTCGGTGGTATTCCAACGCATTTGTCAATCAAGTCACTAACTGATCGAGAGATGATTGTTTTTTGTACAACTTTACAGTAATAATTTTGATGAATCTTTCAGGTACGTTATTTGTTATTAGCCTATAAATGCTATTTTTCACACGTGAAAGGCACCAAAAAGGCTTTGTTAAGAATTTTAAATGCGTGTTAATTCGGTCAGCAAATAAAAAAGCAATTTTCATAAAACAAGTAGACTTCCAAGTCGGTAAGTTGTAATGAAGTTAAAATTCCAGTCCATAATAGCTTTATTCGTTAAAATCACAAAAAATGGCCATCCGGCCAAATTACCAGAACCTTTTCGCGAAAACTTAATTAAGATATTCAAATTTGCGCGATTTTTACAAGGTGAAAATTTGCTAAAATGGATGAGAATTTTTGAATAAATGTCACAAAAATTCAAATTACTACGCCTCGGCGTCAATCCGGGTTCCACCTGTCTCATTCGTTCCCCTTTGCCGACGTGACATTTCACGTTGTAGACAGTCCGAGGTAATTTTACGTTAGCATCACTGTCACCCCTCATAACCACCCCTGTGACGTAGGTAAGGCGCCGGATGACGTCACTTGTACCTAAAGCGATAAGTGCGAAGTTGTGGCTTGTTTCTTTTCAAAACTGATAAATTAGCGTCAACGATTACATTTTACCACAAATTGTCTTCGAAATTCTCTATTTCGTCTCATGGAAGAATTGAAGATGGAGCACATAGAATTTAAAAATTAATAAAGTTTTAATCCAACTTGAGTGAAGGCCTTTTGTTATTTATATATTGACTCGCTAATAGGTACATAACAAAATTATTACAGTAATTTAAATTTATGGTTCTAATTATAGGTAAGGACAACATTCATCTTAACATTCTTTGTGTGACGATAAGTTACACTCTAGCAATAAAAAAATAAATTTCATGTACATAAAACAAGGATGATCAAAATCAAATATTAGAATATACGTATTACGTGCATACACATAAATATGTATATGCGTACAGGTGCACACTGTACGTATATATATGCACACATCTACAATATCTACATATACACACACATACGCAATAAATACAAAGTGGCTCTAAGTGAGGAGATCATCAGGTATATGCATAGACATATGAATATTCATATACGAGAAAATACGGGAGAGAGGTAAACACCAACTGTAGCGGGACGCAGAAGGATTAGTTGACTGTAACGATATGTGATTCGTTAATAATTCAATCTGACAGTATATAGGCATCTCGCATTTTAATATCACCATTTAGTTCTTAAAAGTAAAATCTGCTTTTGAATGAATAGACCTTTTTACATGGGAGCGCGAATTGTTCGACCGGTTTGAACAAACTTGCGTAATCCATATAAAGCGAAGAAAGGTTCGCTTGTTTCGAGAGTCGAATATTTTGTTACCGTATTTAGTTAAGACACTTTTAAAAATGTTTCATAATTTACTTACGTCAGTAAACAGCAACATGCACACGACGGGACCGGGATTTTCAGTTGGCAACGCTGCATGTTTCTCGGTGTGATAAAACTGATCATATTATATGATGTGAATAAGCTTAAAATAAAGACAAATAATGCCTACCTATGGAATGTAATACGACAATTGGGTTTATACTATTTTTCACTTATATTTTTACACGTTTTAATAGCACAAGTTACCATTTTTGCCGTGTTATTTCGTAAAATGTACCGATAAGAGCTCGACGCTAGTCCGCACAAGAATGATGACGTCACATTTTCTAGATTCACGCGAACCTATACGCCAGCCCGGCCGGTTCCATGGAACCCAGAATTAAGGAGGGGGAAATAATACGCTTTTATCACTTAGGGCAGGTCTATACATAGTATGTCTATGGGTATATGCAAGTAGGTATAAGTTCCTTCTGAAGGTAGTGATTGAATTATACAATTGAGTCATGCCGACATATGCATGCGACAGGCGACGTACGCATATATATGCACACATTTACATACACACACAAACATGCAATTAATACAAATTGGCTGAAAGTGAGGAAATCATCAGGTACATGCAAGTTCATTCTGAATGTAGTGATTGAATTCTAAAATACGAGTCTTAGGATCTTAAAGTCTTCACCATCGCAGTATTTATATTTATGTACTCCTGATGTGTAATTTTTTTAACAAACTCCACTAACTTTACTGCTTTGAATTGCAGTGTGGGGACTAATTCTTGCCAAAATGACTACGTATTTGTAGCCAATTGCACACCGGCCAATTGCTTTGTAGGCGTGGCGTGTCTTGCATTCACAAATTAATCACAAATACAGGGTAAAGTTTTCCCTTTCTTTATGTGAAATGGATAAACCGTTTTCAAAAACCAAATTTCTTTCTCGAATATATTGACAATTTCTTGGCCTATTTGGGGTTTTGAGATCGAGGGGTTTTATATATCAACTATAGCGACATCGGCTTTATTTTAAATCCGAAATCTGATAAAATCCACTAAAAGGAAGAAAAATTTTCTTCTTTCTGTGCACATGGACAAGCACACATCATATTTATATAAATTTATCTTTGCAGTGCTACTAGATATTTTCCCTTCGGAAATGTTATACACTGTGTCCAGAAATTAGTGGTACAAGCGGGAAAATTGTGAAGACTACCCATGAAAACTTTTTTTTCGTTTAAAGATTTCTATTTTTCTTTTTTCAAAATTTTTTTCGGCAACCAGCACCGAGAAAAATGTTATTCTAAAATACGATCATTTTATTCGTAAAAACGGTTAAAAACGGGACTGAAGTACTTACGAACAAATTAACAGTGTTTCAATGTTTATTGGCGGGAAAATGTAAGAATAATTTGTTGGTATACGTACGAAATATCGTATACCAACAAATTATTCTTACACGTTCCCGACAATAAACATTGAAACCCTGTTAATTTGTTCGTAAGAACTTCAGTCCCATTTTTAACCGTTTTTAAGAATAAAATGATCGTATTTTTAAATAACATTTTTCTTCGTGAAAGGATTAAAAAATTTTGGAGACGGGTTTCGGTTATAAAATACAATAAATAGCTGATGCTGCTCGTAGCAATCGTTATTTTAAATCTTGACCTAAAACATTCTAACTCAATTTGGGAGGCGGATATGGGTACCGCTACCCCTAGAACTATTTATTGACTCCCTTAAGTGGTTCGTTACATTTGGTGACTTAGTAGGGCTGCTAGAGTTTATTGTGTGAAGTTTTGTCTATGTCTTGGTGGTAGATGCTTTTGCTCACCGGATCGGGAGAAAATGGCTGAGGGAGATATTTGACCTCTCCAGCCATACTCTCTCGACCTATCGGCTTGCACCGCAGCGGGAGGGATAGATTCATACGTTCGTCGACCCCCAGATTCCTACTCACCTTTTGTTTACCTTTCGTTTCCCAGAATTTTCTCTCCCCACTTTCCTTGAAACCACAGGGATTCCTCATAAATGACATGGGCCTGAGGGATTGTTTTCCTCAGTGCCGAGTGTGGAGATAATGTAAAAAAAAATCTGACCTGATTTGCTCGAAAACTAAAACTCATAAAAAAAAATGAAACACTACAAAATCGACTTTAAATGTGATTTAGATGCACAAGTGTTACGCTTGTACCACTAGTTACCGGACACAATGTATAATAAAATATCTTCATACAACATACTGTTTTTAATAAACTTAGTTTCAAAGACTTCTGAACATAATAATCTTCGTACTGCATCTTCTATTTCATTCTCCGAGTTTCGTGTTCCTTGAACAACAGTCACACTTTTGTAGTCCTTTGTATTACCTATCCCTCATTATACAATACTGCCAAGGTATTTGAGTTTCTTGTGCTTCATAATTATAATGACTCTCCTTTCTTCAAGCACCGTAGCGCTGAGTGTTCTGTTTTGTGTCTTAGTAATAATAAAATTCTTATTTTGTGTCTTCAAAACCTCAGAAGATATTTTTTCGTTCATTAATTTCTATTTTTGTGAATATTGCACTAAACTACCTGCAGCCAATGGTCTATGACATCCGTAATCGGTGTATCTTAGCTGATGGAAATCGGTGAAGGGAATATGACAAAGGTAAAGATTGGGATGCATCCAGCTGTTCGGGTCTGGTCACTAAATACGGTTAAAACCATTTCCCTCTACATAGCTTACCCAAAAGATGGCAAAGGCCCTTTGAATTCTTTTTTCCATTGAAAAAGGTAGCTGCCAATAATTTGGAAAAAAAACATTAGTTGAAGATAATATTGTTAATT
Source organism: Limnephilus auricula (assembly GCA_951813805.1). Lineage (NCBI taxonomy): Eukaryota > Metazoa > Arthropoda > Insecta > Trichoptera > Limnephilidae > Limnephilus > Limnephilus auricula. Next base: position 17,053,427 of record OX638397.1, on the reverse strand, counting down.
CTGAAATTTGAAATATGTATTTGACAAATAAGTCTCATAATAGGGTGCAATGGCAAAATTTGTTAATGCGTATGCCCCGGTTAGACGTGAGGTTCTGGGTTCGAGTCCCAGTTGCAACCATTATCTTTTATGATTTTTCTGTGTCTTGTTCATTATCATATTTAAAAAAATAGAGTATTTTGTTATCCTCTTCTTCAATGATTGTTATTTTATCTGGTAATCGATTTTTTTAAAATTTTGAATAACTAAGTTATTTTTAATATTCGAGTACTAAGGTTATACCGTTGGTCGTTAGCAGATTTGTTCAATTGAGGTGTGTAAAAGCAAAGGCAGCAATCTCCATTTCAGCCAGATTGCTATGTTTGCTTTTGAAATGACATGGAGTTAGCTATTTTTGCTTTTTTAAATATACAGTGATGCTGTGTTGTTGAAGTTCGTACTAGAGGTATGGTTAGCCCTCCAACAGAAATAATTATTTTGCTTATATTTAATTGTGGGATATTATTTTTATCAAAAAATTCTTTATGTATTTGAAGGAGTGCAATTTTGTCATAAAATTTTGAAAGTGGGGGAACCGGGGAATCTTGAAAACATTTGTTGTTGGATAGTAATGGGGTTTTTTAAAATTATTTTTATTAATATTTTTTGGATTGTCTCAAGTGGAAGTAGTGTAGATTTAAATGCACCCCCCCAAGCCACGATTCCGTTTTTTAAAATGATTTTTATTAATATTTTTTGGATTGTCTCAAGTGGAAGTAGTGTAGATTTAAATGCACCCCCCAAGCCACGATTCCATATTGTAGTACAGAATGTGCAAGCGCAAAATAGATATCCTTTAGAATTTATGTTCTAATTTTATTTATTTACGAGTTTATATTACAAAATAATATTATTCGTAACAACAGTTGTATAAACTACCAAATATGAAAGAATTGTTACCGTAAACTTATAAAATGCGACACAAAAAAATTCTTCTTGACGTTTGTTTTTTTTTTTAAACCTGGCCCTCCAGAGGTTAGTGTTATAAATTATAAATATCCATAACCATGTTAAATCTTCTCGACTCCACTATCTTTTCCACTTTGAGAACCATTGCACTAACAATTCATTTCACACACCACTAACGCGATTTTACCAAACTGCCATACATACAGAACTTATCGATGTATTTAAAACGTTTCCTTCCTATATCAAAGCAAAAATAATGAGTTGTGATTTTAACTGATATGTTTCTGTATTATGTAAAATGATAAGTATTCATTTATTTTTCTGATAATATGTACTTCTGTATATTGTAAGTGAATTTTCGATGAGTTAATTATTGTGTTTATTAAAGCACTACGGAGTCCAAGACCCCAACGTTCAAAACACGGAATCTACTTATTGTAATAACCACTCGAGCGCTTTTTGCCACATTATTGCACTATTTCCAAAACCTCGAATTGCTTTGTTGCCAAAATGTGGCAAATTTTAAAATTTTTTTATTTTATTAAATCGACTATATTATATATTGTACATTCAAAATACAACAAAATCAATATTCTCTAGATTCTTTAAAATGTTTTAAGGTTAAAGATTTAATTATATATTTTTTTATAAATCCTACAAATATGTGAAAATAAAAAAAAGATAGGGGAATTCATTGGCTACATAGAACTATAATCAGTTTGTATGTCTCTATATTCAAATTCGTAGGTATGATTTTTTTAATGTGGGCGGAAAAATTTTCTTTAGCAATCCGAGAAAAAATATTTTAATTGTTCTGTCGCTTCAGTTGAAAGAATTACTAAAACGAATTCGTATTTGGGTCCGAAGGACATGGGTTAATTCTTTAATATCTACCCGGCGTGTAAAAATGATACGAACAAGAATTATGAAACAAAATAAATTTATGGATGTTGTTGTTCTGTTGTTTGTTTTAGGATGAAAACACTGACAGCCATTTTGTCCTTCTAAGACAATATCATAAAGTAGGTCTTAAGGGCGAGACAGCAGTAATATTTAAAAAAAAGCATGTAAAGCATTTATTTTTATTGTAAATTTGTAATGCGATTTGATCTGAGTATCTTTTGAAACTGTGTCTACTCAGTTGTTGAGCATTAATGTGTTTAACGATCAAACTATTTGGCGACAAGAATTTATTAGTAAAAGCGTCGCAATTTTTTAAAGTGTGGAGTGAAAAGGGGTGAATTCCCAGGGGCACAGTTAATGCCCATTTTGAGTATTAAAACCTGTCCAAAGACACAATGGCTTTAAAATATTATGCCCGCACCACGACCTTTAATGTGGGAATATTTCGTGAAACGAATTTACTTCACACAATAAAGACATTGTTATGTGGAGATTTTTCTTACAGGTTATAAAAGTGTCTGTGTCATTTCATTTTTTTTTGATTTGGCACCTAATAATATAATTATTTATTTAAACGCCATTAAGGCTTTTACAATAAAGTGAACATGGGTTTTAAAGTTTACAGTGGAAGAATAGAAATAGGAATAGAATAGAATACAAAAATCATCAAAAATAACATCAAGTACTTCGTAGTTTTATTAACAATTCAATGGATTCTAGGAATTGGCTATTGTGTAGAGAAGTTTGGTACCGAGTTTATTGTTACCTTCAAAATTATATTTGTTTGATATGGCACTGATAGTACTTAAGAGTTAAGCGCTCCGCCCACTGAGGCAACTGAAAACCAACTAAAACCGGCTGTTTCTCTGTCTTGATTGGTCAAAAAGCTTGGTTAACCATAGAAGAAGAACAATCAGCTGACAGTTGGCAACTATCAATGGCCGCCCAGGGCAACCAGTAGAGCAAGTCGCAAGTCACCGCTTGCGTTACCATTGACAACGGGGTTTTGTGTGATTGTGAAGTGTGCGGGCCATCACATTGTCATACAAAGACAGTTGGCAGTTGAGTTTTCAGTTGCCTGAGTGGGTGGAGGCACTTATGGCTCTGTTGAAGCAGGGCTGTCAGTTAGAGATTTATAAAATTTATTAATTTATAAATAATAAAAATTACATCAATTACAATAAAAAAAGTGAAATAAAAAAAGGTAAGCATTTATTAGCTAACACTTTTCTGTCTGAGAGTTTAGAAATCTGAAGTATGTAGTTTAGAATCTGCAGTAATACATAGATTAGGAGCCATGAAGAAGAATGGTATCATGCCTAACAATGATTGTTGTGATTGAGGGTTGTTATTATAGCCTTTGGATTATAATATATGAGTCTGTTACGTGTAAATAATCCCAGATCTTTCTGGGCGTAATACCTAAAAATATATAATTGTGAATCTATTTGCGCGAACAATAATATTTATGTATATCACAGAAGAATGGCTGTCTGTACAATTTCTATTGAAAAACAGAAACACTAACCTTATCTCTGGGCGTAATACCCAAAAATATATAATTGTGAATCTATTTGCGCGAACAATAATATTTATGTATATCACAGAAGAATGGCTGTCTGTACAATTTCTATTGAAAAACAGAAACACTAACCTTTGATTGTCGTTCTGTGCAAGTATAGGAGGCCTCTCTTTTTATTCCGAAATTGAGGTACAAAATATCATCACAATTCTTGATATTATTGATCCGCAAATGTTTCTAAGTCAACCTTTACACTTCGGAAATATAATTCACAATCCAAAAAGCATGTGTGCTCAAAATCCAGCAATGATGAAGAGAGTGTTTTTTTTCATAATAACAGTTTCCATGACGACAGTTTCCAAGAGAGAATTTCCACGACTACAATACATTATATTACTTTCAAACAACCATTTACGAAACATACAAATATTTTAATTATTTTTTCGAACAAACAAAACAAAACATATTATAATGCCTAACCATCCTTCTTATATTACAGCTGTGTTCAACTATATTCCGTGCAGTTGAACTCATCTGTGCATTTAAGAAAGATAATATTAACGTACATTCAATGATTTTGGAATTTTTGTTAAGTAGGTTTGGAATAGATGAAAATTAACAAGTATTTTGGGAAGTTTTACAAAAAACATCATTGACAGTGGGAAATTCGAACAACACTTTTTTTTCTGTAGAAAACACACGGTAAGGTGTTTTTACTTACATGTTCAAGCCACACGTTTGTTGTGAGAATCTGGTCCTTGAGATTCTGGAATAAAAGAAACAATGCAATTAGATATGATACGAATGAAATTGTTCATAGTTGAATCAAATGTATTATTATAGTTATGTCACATTAAACCAAACCTTGAATGCGTGTTATTCACTTATTTATTTAAGAAACAGGCAGTTTTTATAATACAAAGATATTTTTTTTATTTTACGACTTTATGTCCGGGTAAAATCCTCACAGGAAAAACTAAACCCTTCCACACACTTTTCCACAACTGATCATCTAGTCAATCCTTGCTATTCAATTGTACTATTTAAGTACAATAAATATAAAACAATACAAGAAGAACACGGCAACCCACCAGACACCAAATGGGAAAATAATTCACCGACTCCAGATATTTTCATATCAGAGGGTTCGGCTCGGTAGAACTCCTAACTGGATCGATAAATCCTACTGATCCGTCAATATAAATATTTAAAAAAAATCTTTCGTTACTGTATTTAAAATTATTGATTTTTGCATTTTTATGTACAAATTCATTGACACGTCTAATAAGCCTACATTTTGAATGAGAGAGCTAGGCATAATGCCAGTAGTCGACGTAATAGGAGTAGGAGGAGATATTCAAATGTTGTTGGGTTATTCGTAACCCGGGAATGTTTGTCTTTCTTTAAAAAAAAAAATAATATTACAAATATTGTAATATTGTTAAATATATATTATATAGCTTTGAATTATGTAGTTTGAAAGAAAGCAAAATATTAACATTTCTTTAACTATAATAAATAATATGGAAAAAAACAAATAACTCTATATTTTTTTATGACATTCACATTTACTCGGGAAATTAATTAAAAATTCAATTTGAATATCTCTTAACCAAAAATTTTGCTTATCATCTTTGGACGTTTGTCCATAATAATTATCATCAATAAACTCCATTGATTTAGAAATAAATAAAATACGTAGGTAGTTTTTGTTTTTGCTATTTTTTTATTCATTTGTAGATTTAATATTAGAGAAGCAATAGGGGTTGAAAATCAGCACAGCATAGAATTTTCACAATTTTGCCTAGTATCTGGACAGAATAGTGTATGACGTGTAATTAGTAGGTAAAATATACTCAAGAAATATTTCCGAAACTAAACTATAAAGCACATAATTTATATTCCATCAAATCAAAGGAATAGTAAAACGCCACTTTGTTGAGTTGTCCGTTCACCAAAGTGTGGCAGTATTATTCAAAATAAGCGGTATATGCACACCTAAGCTCCGAGGGTAAAGATAAAACACAATCAACAGTTTATGGGTACAGATAGACCCACCTACACAATAAAATTTAAAAGCTTTTCATTCAATTTTAATCTTAAATTATATGATATTGCGCATTTACTCATATATTTCCTATATTACGGTAATTAATATAGGAAATATAATACAATTAATTTTGACGACCGTCCGTGGTCGAGTGGTAAGACACTTGACTCACAATCGGAAGGTCGCGGGTTTGAACTAATTAATTTGATTAATTTGTGTTATTTCACAATTAATTAATAAAAATAATATATACTATATTTGCGGCACGTTCCAGAGTAAAATATACTCTCGGTATCGCCCTGGTGTAAGACCACCATTCAGAACTGAAACGTTGCTTGAAATGGCTTTAGCCACAAGCACACTTTAACAGCCATGTACTTTCCCACCTTCCTCTTTCCCATCTCCTTCCCTTCCCGACTTACCTTCAGCCTCACAACATACTCCAATTGGGGATGCCATAGTCTCACTCGCTCCAGAAGGGAGCAGTTGGGACTCTTGTGAAGTTTCTCTATAAAAAAAATTGACCCCGATTGCGTTAAAGCGAGTGTTACGACGGCTGTCCACATTCGACTGGTGCTCTTTTATACACAATTACACTAATAAACTCACTTGAACTTTGAACGTGTAATTCATTTTACCTCAAATTGTGGGGTAATCTTTAATAAAAGATTAGACGAAAGGATTTCAACCGCAACGAAATATCTATGACGTAATAATTATTTTTGCATGCACTTGGTCATTCCCGACCCACCACCGGTGTCAACGTATTGGGGGTGTTTTGAATTTGTATTTTTCAGGGTTGGTTTTTTAGTGAGAAAACCAAGAAATTGAAAAAAAGAATTCCATTTCGTCATTTACTGAAGTTTTGTTGAAAATCCCAGTATAATATTCCCATTCGCGGTATGCCTTTCCTGCTACCCGTCGCGCCGGCAAGCCAATTATTGCATTGCAGCAGTCAAAGCTTCGAAATATGTCATTGAACGTCGTTCCGGAGAGCTTTCATTATCCCCAACTGCCATTCTCATCTGCAGCCAGAGTCGGACTAACCATAAGGTAGAGTAGGCAGTGCCTATGGGTTCGTTCCTTTTAGAGGCTCCATAAGAACGGTTCAAAAATTATATAGGTAAACAAAAACATCTTATTTATTCTTTTTTCGAGCACTTTTATAGCGCCGTTTTCTAATAAACATTACCTTTATGGTGCTTATTTTTTATAACAACGGTATTTTTTTAAAGAAAATGTTATGATATTTTATTACCTTGTCTTATCAGAATTGCAAGTTGCTTATCAGCGAAAATCTTGCAAAAAATTGCAAAGCAGCTCCTACGCGCAAAACCTTTTTCTATCAATCAGTCCACCTCAGCGGTACCCAAACTACAGTCTGCAGGAAGTTTGCATAGTTCTTTAATTTTTTTATTAATTATTTTTATTCAAGTTTATTGGAATATCTTTTTAAAGTCAAAGTAGTGTTAATAATTGAAGAACAAGGTAATACAAATAACTTTAAATGGAGCGTGAAACAGAATAGGACACAAAAATTAAAATAAAAAGATAATGGTCGCAACTGGGAATCGAACCCTGGATTTCTGTTTTATCGACATGTGTATTCTTTTTATTTACTCCACGTAAGAGGTCCTTATGGAAATTATTTCCTAAAGAACCTATGTCAACTCTGAGGATGCCATGTCGGGGAAATATAAATGGCAGGTATAACGTTTCTACGTAGTACTCTCCAGAGATATTATGTTTTACTAGTACTGGTCAATATCTCAGTTCTTTCTGTATTGATTAAAAGGCATAAGTTCTTTGAGATCACAGTGACTGTTTATTCGTACTATACAAGTATTTTTTAAATGGATACGCGTCCTTGTAACAGGGAAGCTAGTTTTGGTATCGAGAGCTCTCGCAAAATAATGACTCTGCTTTCCGTCTTCGGCTATCTTCGGAACAAGTCAAAACCACAAAAGACACTATGTGACTCAAATATAACAACTCGAACAATGTTAGAACCGATCATAGACCGATTACGATACATTAAATGGAGTAATATAATAAGTATAGCACAAAGTCCTCTAGTGGTTCTCATTAGTTTTACAACTAAAGGGTTTTCACGTCAACAGAGAATAATCCGGCACTGCTTGTTGTCTCCATTCTCCCTGCAGTCGCCAAACAGGAACGGCTGTGGAACCTTCACATCTCGGCGATAAGGGAATAGCTTTGAAGGTTCCCATTGCCAACGGAAAACTAAGAACAAGGCTTCAATTATCCCGGTTTTAAGTCACCAAGCCAGCTCAAACCAGATGGTAACCTACATTTTGCGAATTTAACTTATATATTTTTTCAAATTAACTTCATATCATTTTCTTTTAAATGTAGTACTAAACAAATATATATATATATGAAGAATATGTGGCCGAATGTTTGGGATCCTCAGTAGTGATAATAATAATTGGATAATTTGTAGACCACTGTTTTTGTGAAAAATCACCTAAAGGGCGTTGTACAATTTATCATGACTTCTTAGGCTCACTAAAATAAACACACTTTATTAGAAAGCTTATGCACGTGGTGGACACTATTTTTAAAACACTGGACAATGCATGATTTTACATTTGCCGTAATGAAGTTAAAAAGTCGTGGTTTAAAAATACATAAATACGTTGAAATTGATTGAATTGGATAAATGTCAGAGCATTGTGCAGTCAGAACACTAACCGCTGGCAAAATCACTTTTAATAGAAAACATTCGAATGTATTGTTTTCAATATTGATTTATTCCGCAACGTTATCCTACATTCGTTGGAAAAATTTCGGTTGCATCTGTCACAAACAAAATAATCCAGACATCGCGGCATCGTTCCAACTTTACTATGAACTGACGCTGACTATATGGGGCCCCTCAATGATCAGCCCTGGCCCCGAGGGATGCTTCCGATATAAAAGAGAATTTCAGAAAAATTGAATTGTCTAAAATCAGAACATGTCCATCAACTATTTTTATTTATTAAAATATCAAATCAATAAAATAACCAATATATATATATATATATATATATATATATTTTTAAACTTAATTTATATTTTTCATGTGAATACCGCACAAGAGTCCCAATCGTTTCCGACCGTTTGTCTTAGAGAGACTTTGGCATCCCCAATAATTGAAATATGTAGGAAAAATGCGCTCGTCGTTAGATGTCGCACATTAAAAAAAATATATAAATCATTCTCTACCAAATCCTACCATCTACCGTCCCGGTAAGGCGAAAGGTTCTGGGTTGGACTTATCTTTTATTTTTACCGTTATCTTTTATTTTTCTTTGTCTTGTTCATTTTCATATTTTCAATTAGATTATTAGTGTAAAATTATGTATTACACTGATGGGAATAACCTTCAAAAGTTATAAATAGAGAGTTTTTCTCACAAAAATTAAAAATGCTCTCTCTTGCTTCTACAGTGTGATACAGCCCGTTCGCCTCGCCGTGTACAGCTTTTCGTAACGCATTCGCCAGCTTACCCCCCAAGTCATGCGTGCGTAAAGAAGTTTTACTTAAAAAATGTTAAATTAGTTAGGTAACGTTGATTGCCATCATTGGTAAGTTAGGAAGGATAAACAATGCGTTGCAAATTTTGTAAAATTTAATACCTTAAACTGAATTGGTTTTTTTCTTCTACTATAAGTCAATGTTAACTCAACAAAGTGGTAGGTATTCAACACCCGTTTGAAGTCATGAAATATGATGAAAAGATAGCTCATAACCTAACCTAACGTAACCAATTTTACCAAGAATAAAAAATAAAAAAAAACATTTTTAATTACAAAACAGGGATGAAGTGAAAGTTGTCCGGTTTCCTAATTTTATATATCTCATAAAGTAATATAGCTGACTGGGATTGCACCATCTCTTGGTCCCGTCAGATTAAACACTTTAAATAAAAATATAATAAATACAATACAGGGTGACCGGAGGTATTAACTTCGGGAGGTGATTCTAAATAATATTGTTAAGTAAAAAAGAAAAATAACTTTTTTCTACTTTTAAGATGATAGACTTCGCTTTTCGGCCCATACAAAAAGGATGCCTGAGAAAAAACACTTTACTTCATCGAAAATTGCACAAAATGAATATATTTTTCGAATTTTTGATGCGTTTCGTATTAACGTAAACATTCACTGTCAAACTTGTACGATTTATCAAAAAATATTATTTAAGGAAAAAGTGCTGCTAACTCAACTCTCATAAAGAATTATAAAATTATAAAAAGCTACCGACGTAGCTTCTTCTTTCTAAAAAATATATATTTTTTAAAATTTCAACTTCGTGAAAGTTTCGGTGTAGAAAAGTGTATTTTCCATAAACCCCTTTTCGAGCGATTTCTGTAGGTAAATTTGAGCGTTGTCTCATTCGCACATTTCGCATTCGCATGTATTGTAAGTGTGCGTGAGCTTATTGTGAGCGGGACAGAATGACAGACGCGGGCGTTCCGCGTGTGGTTCAAAGTCTAGCCTCTTAAGGGTATTTATTTGGTAAAAAGATAAAATTAGTCCGGCGTGTGCGGCCAGCACTATTATTTTTCGCTCTTACGATACGGGCCAATCTCAAAAATCCAACGTTGCCACTATGGCACCCGGCAGGCTCACAGCAAATTTATCGGGTAAGTTTGAACAATACACTAAGAATTTTTAATAGGTAGGCGTCTTTTTGGATGAGAAATAAAGTTGGAATTTCGGAAAAAGTTAATTATCAATATTTTTTACTCCTACCATCATGGAGAGTCACCTCCCGAAGTAAATGCATTTTACTCCCGGATACCCTGTATAGACTGCACGAGGTGGAACATCCTCCATATTCAATAATCAAATAATGTCGCTTGTCGTATTGAATGTTTCGATCGAATACTGAATAATTTGTGGGTAGGCATTATTGTGTTTTCAAGCGGCCGGTGCAGAATTCTGACGAGTTCAATTTCAGATAATATCAGAACCAATATATGGTCCATCGTGCGCTACACCGCAGGGCCGCTTTAATTACGTCACTGGCCGCATTATGATATCATTATGTTGTATGAAATATTGGGATTTAGTGAACTGATTATTTTGGAGGTTTGTGGATGCCTGTGGTTTTGTCTTGTTGCATTTAGTTATGATTTCGCATTAGAAATGATAATCATACAATTTTCGATAATATTTATGCTAACAACATGTGGTAAATAGTTACGTTTTGCTTATTGTCCAAAATTAATTTTATGAATATAGTTAGTAACTTTTGATGTAATTTTTCGTAAATGGATTAAGTACTATTTTGTTGATTTGTGTTATCAGAATGTGTTTTTCTATATTTTTTTTATTCGTTTCTAGATTAAAAGTTTAAAAAAATAATACAATAATTTATTTATTTATGTAAACGCCCATAGAACTTTAATTTATAAAATTCCAAAATAAATCCTAATTACCTCACAAAAAGCTTCACGATACATCGTCGCCCGAGTGGTTAATTGTTCAAACGACCATTAGCAAATTTGAAAGGAGGAGGTTTTCTTTCATTATTGTAATTAAAAATTATAAGAGGTGTTTAAGATAAGGCTATTTCCGTATAGGTAAAGGTCTCACTACATGACATAATTGACATTGACATTGGTCAATTATCAACCACAGGTGAGTTCGATTATGTACTTGAGTTAACCTATTTCTCTTGTAGATTTTGATGTACTTCTAAATGGATATTTCTTGTTTTCAATATGAAATCTACTCTTTGATTATGACACGACCCCGAGATATTATTATTATGTTCTGCCCTGGCACAGGAAGACCCTAGCTTGTATGAGACAGCGAACCTTGAGTTTCATCTCGGGTTCTGGCGCTGTAAAATTTTACAAAAGTTGTCTCATGATAGGTGGGTATTTGCTTCCCCAATACTTTCAGGTCACCCTGAACCTGAATATTATTCCTGCATCTTATTTTAGCACCCAAAAATCTAACTATATAACCAAATGCATAACAATATTTTTAATTTATGGGACGGAAGTTATTCGGATGTAAATTGTATTAAATAAACTTGTGAGTACAGTGAAATACGTATTTGATTTATATCTCAATCATCATCCCTACCAAAAACATGTAAATATAATCCCCATATACATATACATGCATGGGCTTAAGTATTCTTTAATAATGAAAATAATTCCTCCATCGTTGCATGAGCAACATTTTCCGCTTGTAATGACGATAGTAAAAGTGTTGTTAGGTTGTTTTTTGTCCGAAAATATATTCTTTAATAAAAAAAGTCAATAGATAGTAGTAATTTGATTAATAGATTGCACAATCCACCTGACACAATAGTGAGTCATTTCAATACTGACACATATGCCAATCAGGTGCATAGTTGTAAATACGTCAAACGCGAGCACAGCATGTCTCACAAAAGACAATACATTTGTCACATGGGGACGGGTCGTTTCTACGACTCGTTGTTGAGTTCAACAGCTCAGCTGTAGAACGATTTGCCGATCTGTGTATCCTCCTTCCTACAACACGGGTATCTTTAAGACCCGTGTTCACCCCTTCCTCTCCTCAAAAAGACCCTCCACATAGAATCTTCACAGATGACCCCTGAGGGAATTTATTTTACTGAGGTCTTTCTGTGTGGAGTGAATTTTAAAAAAAGTACTCTTTGCGGGTATATTTTTCAACAAACACTACCAAAGTCTACGTTAAAAATAAAGCATCCAAAAAACACGGAATGTGTCTGTGGAAATAATTTCTAAATATTTTTTAGTCAATGCTTACGTATTACAATTCCGGGAGTGAAAATATACCTACCTAAAAATACACCAGCTTTTTGTTCCGTGGAAATTATGATCCGATATTGCGTCATGTTTTGCCCAAGGGTCGAAAAATAAGGGTGATCGAAGGATGGTTTATGCATTTTAAAAGGTATTATTCAAACATAGATTATTGCCGTGATTTGAAGGAAAGGAATACATAAGTGGAGAAAACGTAAACAAATACATATGTAAGGTTTCATAAAAAATGTTAACGTTTTTGTTTATTTCTGCTCACGAATTTTTTGGTTTCTGCTATTCATACACAAACTAGATGCAGATAACAATTTTCATAATGGGGTATGTGGTAATGTTGGAAAATATCTGAAAATTCAGATCTAGAATAACTGAATTAATTTCGGGTAACGTTTCGGTAATGAATGGTGGTCATTCTCAACTGTTTTACCCCTTTTTGGGACGACATTTTCAGCATTCGGGAATTGAAACACCTCGCTTATAACATACAGAAAGATAGGTGATGTTATACATAAATGAAGTAGATAAGAGAAAACACATCGCTCATAACATACAGAAACGATCGCTGATGTTATACATTAATGAAGTATGCAAGATAAAACACCTCGCTTATAACATATAGAAACGATAGCTTATGTTATACATTAATGAAGTATGCAAGATAAAACACCTCGCTTATAACATATAGAAACGATAGCTTATGTTATACATTAATGAAGTATGCAAGAAAAAAACACCCTGCTTATAACATACAGAAACGATAGCCGATGTTAAACATAAATGAAGTATGCAAGATAAAACACCTCGCTTATAACAACAGAAACTATAGCTGATGTTATACAATAAGAAGTATGCAAGATAAAACACCTCGCTTAAAACATACAGAAACGATAGCTGATGTTATACATTAAGGAAGTATGCAAGATAAAACACCTCGCTTATAACATACAGAAACGATAGCTGATGTTATACATTAATGAAGTATGCAAGAAAAAACACCTCGCTTATAACATACAGAAACGATAGCTTACAGATAAAACGATAGCTTAAGATAGTTATACATTAAGGAAGTATGCAAGATAAAACAACTCGCTTATAACATACAGAAACGATAGCTGATGTTATACATTAATGAAGTATGCAAGATAAAACACTTCGCTTATAACAACAGAAACGATAGTTGATGTTATACATTAATGAAGTATGCAAGATAAAAAAACTCGCTTTTTACATACAGAAACGATAGCTGATGTTATACATTAATGTAATATGCAAGATAAAACACCTCGCTTATAACATACATAAACGATAGCCGATGTTATACATTAATGAAGTATGCAAGATAAAACACCTCGCTTATAACATACAGAAAGGATAGCTGATGTTATACATTAATGAAGTATGCAAGATAAAACACCTCGCTGGAAGCAAACAAAAAAGTTGGAATTTTTAAAATTTATCGTGTTACCAAATTACGCATCCTTCATAGATCTTCAATCACACTTTGAAAGATGCTTAAGGCTATCCGTTGCCCAGGCTAGCTGCTAGCTGCCAGCAGGGTGGACGTGTTGAATCCATATGACCCACATCAACCCTCTACCGTCAGGCCTGAAGGGACCGCTGACAGGCTTTGACAAGAGCCATAACGCATCACTTGTCGCGCGACAGGAGACGCGAGACGCCTGCTTCGCCCAGACTCGTGGGCTTTCTAGATATTATATTATATTCAACTTACTTAATATTATTATACGCACTCATACCGCGAAACGATATTATTCATGAAAAACTTAAATTAGTGTGCGAGCAAAAAAGCTACGATAGATTTGTCATTTGTTTGCGGTCTATAAAGCTATTAAATAATAATTATACATACCTTTATAATTATTATTTCTTCGCACTCAGTCAGCTATTCTATTGTTCGAAATAAATTTGATTGATTTTTAATTTACATTATGACAGCTGGAACATGTTTCAAATCAAAAAATATTTATTGTACAAACGAAAAAGCGCTTACTGTAGATATGTAGGTACCTGAAGCCTCTCAAATGCTACCTGCACACGTGCATTGCGACTCGAAAAAGTAAAATTACAATTATACTAGTCAATTCTTTATCCTGCAATTTTTATTGGAAATTAGAAAAACATTGTTTAAAAAACTTACTAGGTTTTTTCTTCGTTTATTATGAATAAAATAAACGATGTGATCGTGGAAAACGGTGTATATAATAACCCCTCCATGGTTGAATTTGTCAAAGACTGAAACAAAGAAATGTCTAATATAGTTTTGCAAAAAACTTGACATTGAGGTGTGCGTTATGGTTGGACCATCCTTTACATTATATATGAGGGTATTGGATTTGTTTTGCCAATGTTAAATGCCTGACATGATTAGTTATTTTTAATCACGCCTAGATTCATTTGTTAAGATTAAGAACTACTAAGAACTATTAAGAACTATTTGTTAAGATTAAGAAGCCATTTTCAAATATCCAATGTTGTACACGGGTAAATTAAAAGGAAATATAGAATTATTTGATTTTATATCATTGTGTATTTTAGGAGCAATGAACCAGAATTATTAAGATATTGTGTGGACATGAATATTAGGTACTTTAACTACGTAAAATTTAATATACCTTCTAAATAATAATTTTCGTTTCATTATAACCTAGAATCTTCAAAAGTATACACATTATATGTTCATATTATAAGCCTTAATAAAACAGTTAAATTTGCACATCCACGAGAATAATACTCGGCAGTGGGAGGCACAAGAAAAATTATAACTAAGAGGGAAAAATGCCTCAGGTTACATTTTTTTTTTGACTTGCTGCAAAAATAATTACCAGCCAAGCCCTGAGCGCCGCTAGTAACGGAAATAATTACAAGTTATGTTCGCTGTAGTTCCTTTACACTGAAAAATAATAATCATCTTGCCGTGGATACTAATATGCTTTTAATTCAATTACATTACAATGCCGAGCACACTTTTTTCTCACAAAAATATTGCAACTTGGTAATGCGTAAGAGTGCATTTAAAAAAAAAAAATTCCTGATAATATTCATGATTTTGAATAATTTTTTGTCCAATCTGGGATATAAGCTATACATTAGACAATATATATATGATAATGCAGCACTCCTTTCACAGCTAAATACTTTTTTCATATATTTTCATGGTTTAATTATTAAGAGGGTATTACCAGAGAATACCGGAAATTAGACATATTTAAATCAAATTCTAGACGAATTGACTCTTTTTTTATAAAAAACATAAATTGATTTCGAAAGATTGTTATTTTATCTGGGACACGCAGTTTTAAAATTTTGAAAAACTAAGTGTATTTTTAAGATACTTAGGTTATATCGTTGCTCGTTGGAAGATTTGTTCAATTTTCAAACAATAGATTCTATTAAACAACACAAATTTCAAATCATATAATCATACAACAAAATAAATAAATGCATAATCTAGTCAACACAGTTTTGAGAATTTTAAATTTAGTTAAATTATAATCATTTTGTGACAAAAATACCTCAGTTTTTCTATTTATTTAAGGTCTTTTAAACTAAAATATTAAAAAAATTTTTGCACACCCATTTTGTTTAGACATTATTGAAAAATTGTAAATACTTATGATCAAAAAATACTTACAAGAAGTACACGATATTTAATAATTTATCATCGTGCGTTTTTAGCATTTTTATTGCTTACTTGGAATGTAGGTATATATTAAAGCAAGTTTTGAATGAAATAAATTTTCAAAATTCAATACGGGGAATAAACGATCTTTCTCATTGGAATCTCCCTGTACACTGTACAGTTGCAAGCATTTTTATACTTTTATTCTCAGCCGCTGGTCAATCACTCTTAATAATAATGATTTTATGAATTTTATGAGTCCATGATATCATCTGATTCTATAAAATTCCGTGAATTGTTGTATGGAGCTTTGATTATTATTATAATATTTAAATTGGGTGTGAGTATGTTTACATATTGAATACATTAGAGTTTTTAACAAGAACTGTGATTATTTTCCAATAGAATGATAAAAAGTGCTTTTAAAAACCAATCAGATGTAATTTTAACGAAAGAAATGGTGAACAGTGACTTGCATAGATATTTTAAAGGTGTTGATATTTCAGTAATATTAGAAAAGTATGTAATACTATATTGTCTAATTATAGAGAACGAGAGATCAAGATCGATAATCAAAATGTATGCATTGGTAAAAAATAAGTTAATATCGCTATAAAATTGTTTCTCACTTTATTCTTAAATAAGATGTTTTGATGCTGCTTTTCAAGCATGGATACTGGATCTTTGATTCCTTCCCAATGGATTGAATATTATAAAACCAGAAGTACAAACATTAGCAGGAATAGTGTTTCAGCCCAGTGATAGAAAAAAATTGACAAATAAAGGAACATGTTTTTAAACGGATTCAGCTCCATGCCACATATTCAAAGTTATGGCCAAGTATTGCCTATTTTTTAATTTTTAATTTTTATTTATTTACATATATATATATATATATTTTACTACCCATGGGGGAGAATCTATTACTTTCCCAAGAATTCGATTTAACCGACAATAAATCAATTTACTCACTTTCAAATTGACATTTAAATCGCGAAAATGGACTTGTAAGCCGAAACAGCTCTCACAATAATAAAAACTATAACAGTTGCGGAACTTAAAAATAAACATGATTAAATTTAATTTAAATTAAATTCCAAAAAAATTAAATGGAGTTCTACGAATTAAACACAAAAACAATAAATAAAGTATTTCCTAGATAAGAGGATAAGTCTTTGAGACTGGCCAAGTAATTCACCCGAATTTGTAGGTCTTATGTAAAGATAGTTTAAGTAAATTGGATTGCACGACCAGGAGAAAGATGATAGTTATTCTAATGTGGTTTCAGGATGACAAGATCATGGAAAACTGCCAAAAAATTACAGATTCCATGCCGAAAACTGTGATTGCAGACAATAAAGTACATAAAATTATGTATATTCTATTAAATATTAAATTCTTATTAAATGTACGTAAGTTCAATTTGAATGCACCTTCACGAATTAAAATTGATTCATTGGATGGACGAAAGCATCACCCAGTGCATTATTCCTGTATAAACCAATTTATACAGGAATAATGCACTATGAAAAATAATCAATACCCGGTGTTGCTAAATAAGATTCAGTTTAACGTACTTGCGTGCTTCACATGCTCTTCCATCCTAGTCAAAGTGGATAGATGTAATTCAAACTGTAAACAAAATTGTTTCTAGGAACAGACTGTGTAATACTGTACTAATAACTCGACCACCACAAAACGGGCATATGGCTAGCACGGTGGTCGGAAAATCCTCAATTCATGTAACTAACAATTCAATAGATGAAGAAAACTTAAAGAAAATTAAATAATAATAATAATAACTTACCCTCCCTCTTAGACACCTCCCCCATCGCCCTCACCTAAGTTTCTGTTCTCTCTCTTCCTCTAATAATTTTCTTTTAAATACCATGTATATCTGTATTATGTTCAATATATTTTTATTCATCCCTGAGGAAGGTTCAGGCTGAACCAAAACCAGTTGGATAAAGAAACAATAAAGTGTTTATTATAATAATAATTACAATAACATGATGTCAAAAGTGGACTCAATTGCGAGCTGAATAAATATAAATGTCCATGAGAAAGTGTTTTGTGAAATGTCACGAGTAACTTTTCAAATGTTGTCTTGTTTCAAAAATATTAATTTCGGTTATGTGGCTGCCCTTCGTTACTCTGGTTCAATGAACTCTAGAACTTGGATTTGTTTTGAATTTACGTGTCTTTTCCAAAACTGGAAGTGTTTATTTGAAGAATTCCGTTATATTATATTTTTCACTGATAACAAAATGATGTAAATTGTCATTTCCAAAATTGTAGCTGATTTATCGATTCACATTATCCGTGATCTTTCGGTGACCGGACAACTCGAAATACGACTTCAATACCTCATTTGTAAAGTCTTTAAAGTGATTTAAAGAATACTTAAATTAGGTTAGGTTATGTGATATTTTTCATAACTTTTGATTAATTTTCAAAGGGCTGTTGAAATTGCATGATTATGAGTTGTTATGGAACCAGTTTTTTGCATGTCTGCGATTATTATATTAAAATTATAATATGTATATTTTTTTTGTGTAATTCTGCTTATTTCATAATAACATAGGGTGGAAATTTACAATTATTGTTTGTATTTTAGGTATAATATAAAAACGATAAAATTCAGATGTTGATTTCCCACAGATAATAATAATTTTTTTTTATAATAAAATTCTGTTTGTTTCCGTTAAATCGCACAATACTGTAGATACCACACATACATTTTACACGAAATACCTTACCAACAAATTGACTAGTAACTTAGCAGTGTATTCCATATCGCAACACATCCTAGTGCAGTCCTTACCGACACTTGGTGCGCGGTACACGACGCTGGCTCCTCGCCAAAAGCGCCGACTGTTTTGTCAGCAGATAGTGGCGACATCTGGTTAACACGGCAGTTAGAGCTCGATAAAGCGATTGGCAAAAATATCCATCGCTACTAGATATATTATTTTACCGAAAATAGCTTTCCATTGATTTTGAACGGTGTCACTGTAGTCGGAGATTCATTATGCTGTACTAATTTTGAAGTGTAAATGTGCTGATCACTGAAGAGACACAAAGATTTAGGTTTATTTTTAACTAGCTTCTGACCGCGACTTCGTCTGCGTAGGATTAGTACTTCGAGTAATCTATTTTTTTTCCTAGGTCCAATCTACGTTTATAACAAAATTCTTAACCTATTTATTTAAAATATTTATAATTCTTGATTCGATTCAAAGTATTAGGCGAGTACTTCAAATAAATTCACTAATTTAAATATTTTATAATATAGTTTTTATAACATTGTTTTGCAAAATATCATTCTTAAATTTTGACATTTTCTATTAAACAATAATTATCATTTTCAATATATTGAAAATAAAGAGTTAGTTATATAAATTGTAGCCTATATGTTATTCTGATGTATAAGCTATATTATTGTAAAGTTTCTTTTAAATCCATCCAGTAAATTTTGCGTGAAAGGGTAACAAACACACATACATCCATACAAACTTTCGCGTTTATAATATTAGTAAGAGTAAGATTTAGGATGCGGGTATGAAACCGCCGTCATTGGAACCATTTATTGGATAACTAATACCTCTGCCATAGGTTATCGCAAGCGGTTCGCCACGTTTGGTGACTTGCTCGGGTTCATGGGGAGAGGTTTGTCTAGGTCTTGACGGGGAATGCATCTACCCTCCTTCTGCGTGGGGGACTGGTTCGAGAGAAACTAGAAGTTGAGGGAGGCCTTTCGATCTGTTCTGGCCGGACTCCTTGCACTGCAGTTGAAGGGATCGATTCATACGTCCGAAGTTCCTGGACACACTGACACCCAGATTACTACCCACCCCTCATAACTTTTTCATTTCCAGAACACCCTCTCCTCTCTTTCCTTGAAGAGATCACCCACACAGCATCCCTTAAGATGACATAAGAATGTGTCCGAAGTGAACTCAATTTTTCGTAAATTTGTTTTTTTTTTTAATTGAACATAAAAAAATATATCATTTTCATTGGTCTGTATAGGGCCTGGAAGTCGAAAGGGCTTATATAATATGATCATTTGAAATCGGTGTAATTATGTCACGCATTTGGAGATTCTAGCTGACAGGCTAGCGAAATTGCTGACTTCTTAGGGGCGATTCCAGTTCTACTTAAGGATAAGTAAGTGTCCCTAACCTTAAAATTAACGACCTTTTTGCTGTCATCTGACAGAACACGAATCGCAGTTAACGACTGGAATCGCCCCTCTGCCTCTTTTGAATGACGATAAATTGAACAGGACAGTAAGTTGTTCAATGTATATTGATAAATAAGTAAAGGTTGCTTGTAGTTAAGAGTAAAACGTGAATATAAAATGCGTGTTTTATATTCTGTTCGTGTCCTTTCAAATTCTGGTACCTCAAGTAAACAGAAATATATTATTTCTAATATCGAACATAAAACGATTTAAGAAAGTAAGAAAATAAACTTTTCAAATTGTTCTCATAAAATACTTATCAAACGACTTTTTCCTTACTTGTGAATTTTTCTTTTATATTTCTATTATATTATAATACTTACGTATTTTACGATCAGTAAGAGAACCGTCCTGTTCCTTTGATGTATTAAACTTAGAGGATGCAGCAAAGACAAGAATGTACAATGTTCCCAAAACTAGTGCAAGCTAGGATTCCATGCACAATTCATCCGGCGACAATTCATCCGCCGACAGTTAATCCGCCGACAGTTCATCTACCAGACAGTTGATCTGGCGGAGAGTTCATCCGTCGGATAGTTGATACCTCTGGCAATTCATCCTTCGGACAATTCATTCCTTCAAATATTATTTAAGGGGATTATTCATTCAAGTGAGTATGCAAAGAGGATAGCGGAAGTAGATTGCAAATAGAATAGTAGATTAGAATAGACGCCTAAAGATATAGTTGAAATACTTATATCTTTAGGCGTGTTGAGGTGATATCGGCTGCACAAACATATTTACTAACAATAATTCCAAGTCCCGAAGGAGCATGCGGTGACGCTATACGGTCGAGTAATTAAATTTAACATACTTATGTTACCGCCACCCCGGGAACCATTTATTGGATAACCGACACCCCTGCCCTACACTGCCAAACGCAGGGTAAATAAGTGGTACTCTGTGTTTGGTGTCCGGGTTTATAGGGTAAGGTTTGTCTAGGTCTTGGCAGGGTATGCCTTTGCCCACCTAATGCGTGGCGGACCGGATCAGGAGAGATTGGTTGAGGGAAACCTTTTGATCTCTCCAACCTGACTCTCTCGACCCATCGCCTTGCACCGCAGTGGCAGGGATGTATTCATACATCCGCCACTCCTTTTTTTATGTGAATACCTCTCAAGAATCCCAACTTCTCCCGTCTGGAGCCAGTGAGACTATGGCATCCCCAATTGGGATATGTTAAGAGATTGAAGGTAAGTGGGGATGGGAAGGAAATGGGGAAGAGGAAAGTGGTAAAGTATCTGGCTATTTAGATCTAGTCAATAAACATACCGCGCGTGTAAGTTAGTGCAATGAGTGATGCGGCGCCCAAATTATATTAAAATTATATTAGATTCTTTTAAACAACACAAATTTCAAATCACATAATCATACAATAAAATAAATATGTAAATTGGCGATAAGCCGCCGCATGCTGCTACGCTCTTAATAGGCATATATTTTAAAAACTAAACTACAAATAAACTTGACTACCACACGAACCAACAGTTTCAGTCGAAAAAGGCGGAAAAATATGCATTTAAATTTATATAATCGTAAAAACTTTTATACACGTAATATTTCTTTAATTCTCCGTTTTGACGCGGACCCCATATTAAATCTTGTCTGATCTTGTCCATAGAAACCACATAGGAAATTTTTTTCGAAAATAACGAACCATAAACAAAAGAAAAATCGTTCTACTTTTTCGTTTTGTACAGAGAGCAGTGCTTGTCTTGATATGTGTTCTAATACATTTTATTATAAAAACAGCTTCAAAATTCTCAATTATTAATTTCTGAATGTCGTTGGAGAACGTCTTATTTAATATACCTAACCTAACCTAAACTAATCTAATAACCTAAACTAAGAACGAAAGTAATAAAGGAACACGCACGCAAGTTTAAGCAAGATTTTGAATGGTTTGTAGGGAAAGCAGGGTTTGTCTAACGGGTTTGTGTAATTATTTGAATACCTAGAACGAAAAAAAAAGATACGCACGCGTTTTAAGTAGTTTAGCGGCTACGCTAGGTTTATGATACAAAAAAGGGCCCCTTTATAGCGCCTGCTCACGGCAAGGCAAGAAAAACATCCCAGTTTTCAAGTACTTTAGCGGCAACGCTAGGTTTGTGTAACATGGTTTGTGATGCAAAAGAAAGTGCCCCCTATATAGCGCCTGCTCACGTCAAGGCTAGAAAAACATCCCAGTTTTCAAGTAGTTTAGCGGCTACGCTAGGTTTGTGTAACATGGTTTGTGATACAAGAGAAAGTGCCCCTTTATAGCGCCTGCTTGCGGCAAGGCAAGAAAAACATCCCAGTTTTCAAGTAGTTTAGCGGCTACGCTAGGTTTGTGTAACATGGTTTGTGATACAAGAGAAAGTGCCCCCTTTATAGCGCCTGCTCACGTCAAGGCAAGAAAAACATCCCAGTTTTCAAGTAGTTTGGCGGCTACGCTAGTTTTGTGCAACATGGTTTGTGATACAAAAGTGAATGTTTTATTTAAAAAATAATAATTACTAGAAAAAAAGCCTGTATTTTTACGTCATTTTATTTTCAAAACTTCGGTACTTAAATTAGTGTTTACCTAATACGCCCAGATTTCGTAATATCTTAAAAATCTTCTAGCCGGTCGTTATATATAAAAAAATATCAGGAATACCAACATACCAAAGTGACAGTGATTACAAATATGGGCAAAATTTCACAAGACGAAGCTAATTTTAATTTTACGTAATTGAAATTTAAAATGAAATATTTTCCACCCCCCCCCCCCCCCCCTCCCCCCCCTCCCCATGTAAATAGTTGGTTTTTAATGTAATTAAGGTGAATCAAGAGAGTTTATTTAAAAAAAAGTGTTTCCATCTATATCCAATAATTATTACTTAACCTAACCTAACACAACCTAACCTCACCTAATTAATAGTACATTGATTTTAATTCGTCCAAAATATACTTAATTATTTATTTATTCAGAAAATGAAAATTTGTATGGTGCAACCCAATCTTTAGTTAGTACCTTCCTCGAATATGTGTGATTTTTGCCATAGAGTAATCTTTTTTTTTTATATTTATCGATTGGTACCCTGGAAATTGTTCAGCATTGTTCTACGCAAAATAATGTAATACGAAATGTCAGCCGTAACGAGGAATTATGTACAGTTTTTTTTTTATTGAAATGTAAATTTAAATGCATATTTTTCCACCGGTCTCGACTGAAACCGATGTTTTTTGTAGTAACTAAGTTTAAAAGTAGTGTACTTTTCAAAATCTGTGCCTATTAAAAAAACGGCGGCTTATTGCAAAATTAATAAATAAATCAATAAATAATCTAGTCAACACAGTTTTCAAAATTTAAATTTAGACAAATTAAAATCATTATAAAATACATCTGAGAACATGTTTTGTGACAAAAATACCTCAGTTATTCAATTTATTTAAAAAAAAAAATGTCAGATTTTTTTAAACACTTATTTTGTTTAGACATTATTGAAAAATTATAAATTATTTTGATCAAAAATTAATTTTAAGAAGTAAGAATATAATTTTCATTCATTTACCATCTACCGTTTGATCATTTTATGCCAGATCGAGATATAAATTCTCGCGATTCATTAGCCGCCGAGACGCGGCCGTGCAAGGTTGTCTGTTCGCGCTGCTCATTTTGACATTTTGCAATAAATTTAAAACTAATACCGTTTAGCTTCATGGTTGTATAAACATCCGCGAGCAGCGCTGTTAACAAAAACGAAATAATGTATTGCTGGATATTACCTCGCTAATTTACCTATCATGACCTCAAAACTATAGTGCTAACCAAAAAATAATTGGAATTACTGAAAGAGAGAGTGAAATAAATTTATTATTATTTGATTTAATTGGTGACTCAACCTATTTATTTTAGGCCAAGCCAGCTTCATTCCATTTCTCCCCCATTCTCTTTTTATCTCAGTTTGAATTTACAACTTTCTTCTTTAAGGTCGAGAAAATTAACTGGAAATAGGCGAAGACGTGCCCGGATTGTTATCAGAGAAGTTTTCTGTTAAAACTGAACGAAGGTTATTTACTTGGTGCCCTTTCTTTGATAACAATGACTTTTATGGAGCTTTAAACATATTGCTCGATGGACCAACATCTACCTAGTTCACAGCTACATACACCAGTAGTACTCGTAGTGACAAACTTTTGGAATATTTATAAACATTTATTGATGTTATGACGACACAGTTGAGTTTTGTTAGATATTTTCGAGGCAACATTGTTTAAGAGCGATTGACCAGCGGCTGAGAATAAAAGTTTAAAAATGCTTGCAACTGTACAGGGAGGTTCCAATGAGAAAGGTCGATTATTCCTCGTATCAATTTAAAAAAAATAAGAATTTAATATCTTTTTATTTCATTCAAAAATTGCTTTAATATATACCTACATTTCAGTAAGCAATGAAAATGCTGAAAACGCACGATGATAAATTATTAAATATTGTGTACTTCTTGTTAGTATTTTTTTATCATAAGTATTTATGATTTTTCTATAATGTCCAAACAAAATAAGTTTTTAAAAAAATTTTGAAATATTTTAGTATGTAAGACCTTTAATAAATAGAAAAACTGACATATTTTTGTCACAAAACACGTTCTCGGAATTATTTTTTAATTATTTTGATTTAACTAAAATTAAAAAAATTAAGACTGTGTTGACTAGATTATGTATTGATTTATTTTTTTGTATGATTATATGATTTGAAACTTGTGTTGTTTAATAGAATCTATCGTTTAAAAATTGAACGAATCTGTTAACGACCAACGGTATAACCTTAATATCTTAGAAATACACTCAGTTTCTCAAAATTTTGCGTGTACCAGATAAAATAACAATCTTTCAAAATCAAGTTATGTTTTTTTGTGAAAAAGAGTCAATTCGTCTAGAATTTGATTTTAAAAGGACTAATTTCACGTATTATCTGGTAATACCCTCTTAACGAACCGCACAAACAAATAATAATAATGAAAAACTATTCTGCGAAAAAAATATTAGTAAAGTTTAAAATTAATTTTATCTTCCTTTTGCCGTTTATTTTATTATTATTTTTATTGCTGGACAAATAATCCATCAACAATAGAGTAATAACACGAAAAACACAAACTCAGATTACAGCACATGGAGCATGTTCCTGGATAGAAGGTAATCTAAGGATCGCCCAGATGTAAGACTAACATTCAGAATTGAAACTTTGCTGGACGTTTTCGTTGTTTGTTTTTGGGGTGTTATGCCGTGTTGCGCTACCTCCTTCTTTAGCCGACGTTTCGGACAGCGACAGACAGGCCTGAATAGCTACGTACTTCTCCACCTTCATATTCCCATCTCTTTCACCTCCTCGCTACATTCTACCTTACGATATATCGCTAATGGCTATGCGATTATCCCTGGCTCCAGATAGCAGTTTTTTTTATTATTTTCTTTTATATTAGCTCCGCACAGGGGCCTTTAGGAAAATAAATTGCCTCAGGGCGTTTGTCATCTAAGAGGATGCTGTGTATATATGGTCTTTTTAAGAAAAGGAAGGAGAGGAGTTTCTGGGAAGGAAAAGGGAATGAGAGGTGTGTTGGAAGGACGTTTGTGTGTTATTGATATAAAAAAACTTCTGTCGTAATTTTTTTAGCAGCTACAATAAATAAAAACATTTTTTCGGTAAAATCTTTCCTAATTTGACTGCCTTGAAAGAGGAGTACTAATTTCAATACAGCGCCCTTGAGGTGATTTCTCACAAAAACGGCGCTATACAAATTATCCAATTTTTTTATATCACCAGATTTACAGGAACGGGTTTAGTTTTTCCCATAGGAAAAACTAAACCCTTTCATACACTTTTCCATATAAATGATCATCTAGTAAATCCACGTTATGCAAGTGCATTATATAAGTATAATTAATACAAAACAATACAAAAACAACACGTTAATCTACCAAACTATTAAATGGGAATATAATTCACCGTCTCCAGATATTTTCATATCAGAGGGTTCGGCTCTGTGGAATTCCTAATTTGACCGATAAATCCTACTGATCCCTCAATATAAATATTTAAAAAATCTTTCGTAATTCTACATGTATTTAAAATGACTGATTTTTGCATTTTTATGTACAAATTCTTTGACAAATCTAATATGCCTAAATTTTTAATAAGAGAGCTAGGTATAATGCCAGTAGCCGAAATAACAAAAGGTAATATTTTTATAGTTATTATTATTATTATTATGGTACTTTTACGATTAAGATAAATTAAGATACTCCTATTATATAATATATCGACTGTGTTTTGGTAAAACCCTTTAACACACATTTTTGGTAATGTTACTTTTCGGCAGTTTCATGAAGAAATAGCCATTGAAGTTGATACAATAATTTTTGCAGATAGAGGCATTTTTAATACGAAAAAAAAATGTTGCGTAAATTTTATTTTTGGTTTTATTAGGAAATTACTTAACCTCAAATCTTATATACCTAATTATATACAGAATTGTAATATTTTACATCAACAATTTAAAAACAATAAATTTCAAGATTTTTTAATTAGTTTTACGAATATGTAAATATTATTTCTTTTAGTCTCTTGTAAAGTTTCCATTTTGTGGCTTCAAGGATTTTACCAAACCCCATTCGTATAAAAAAAAAGAAGAGAGATTTATAGGTGAGCACCACATTATTTGGATATAATGCAGTCTTTTAAAAAAACCATGTAATCATTACATTATGCAAATTATCGTGATTTATTTTTGGGGTGTTATGCCGTGTTGCGCTACCTACATCACACATGGGAAGATGTGTGATGCACAAGTGCTCACACAGCTCACACATCTGCCCCGATGATCGATTATGTAAAGTTTTCCGAAACGTTGGCTAAAGAAGGAGGTAGCGCAACATGGCATAATAACCCAAAAAAATAAATCACTAAAATACTCTTGGCCGTGAAGATCTAAAATCATATCCAACTTAACCTAATCTATGTAACATAACCCAACCTAATCTTATTTCTTCCTTTTATCATGTTCTGTTTTGTCATTTTTCTGTTTTATACGGTTGACATTCTTACCATAGCTAGAGACAGCGAGAATTTCATTAACTTAATGAAGACGATTTTTGTATTTTTTTTCTCTCAAATAAATAATTAATGCAATGAAAATGAACAGTAAAAACATTTTATTTAATGTGTTAAAACTGATGAAAATTTAAAAAATATAATTTTTCTTTTTTTAAAAGAAAGACAAACATTCCCGGGTTACGAATAACCCAACAACGGAAGATGTTGCTTGTGTTGTGATGGAGGACTTAGCCAGCCGAGGAATCGAACACGGAACGCCTGGGTGGGACCCAAACGCGATTCCCGCACAACCACTGACCGTTAAAAATAAATACTAATATCGTTTAATAATAATAAATAAAATTTATTATTATTAACCGATATTATATTCTATTTTTATTTTTAACTTTTTAACTTAAAGAGTTAAACCTCAAATTATAATATTTTAATTAATTTAATTAAAATATTTAAAAAAATACTAATATCGTTTTGGTGTGTTTTTTTTATTAATTATAATATCTTTGCGATGAACTCTTTTGGTCAAAAAACAGAACTCATTAAGAAGAATACTTAGAAGTTTAACTGGCGTCCGAGCATAGATCTCCATTAGCCGAGGAAACAAACGGCGCACAAAACGAATTTTTCATTAATTCAAAACAAAAGACTCACTTTTGTACATTTTCAAATTTAAAAGTGAGAATTCCTATTTTGTTTTTTCTCGTGAGAAAGAACAAAGTAATTAAAGAGGAAGTGTTAGATTAAGGAAGTGTTCGTTGGTTGATTCAAAATATGTAATATCAAATTGAAGATCAGTGCTATTTAGTTTCGGCCCGTTTAAGCTTTTAATCAAACTGTAATCAGCTGTCAAGCGTGGCGGTCACGTTCATAAACAATACGACAATTTAAGATAATAAAATTTTTAATTTTTCATAAAATATTCCATGAATGTGTAATTTTTAAGGACAATCTCTATTCAGATGCCGAGTTGAAAAAAAAATTAAACGAAGTTCCCCTGATAAAAAGAATCGCTAAGCAAGCTCCGGAAATTATAAAAAACACACCTAGTTCAGTTTTTTACCATAATATAGGTGCGAGAAAAATGCTAACTCAGATGTCGACAGATTTTCGATGTCGACAAGAGTCGCATACGCCAAATCAATATACTGTTTTTTTTTTCTAAATATAAGCGCGCACCCTCTATCGTTCTTGTTTACATATCTCCTTTTCAGCCTTATGATGTTAATTAAATATTATAAAAAAAAAAAAACACAGGGAAATTGATACGAACACGTACTTTATTAAACTTAACAAACTATTTTATGTAATTAGCATGATTTTCTATTGTA
This sequence comes from Limnephilus auricula, assembly GCA_951813805.1. Classification (NCBI taxonomy): domain Eukaryota; kingdom Metazoa; phylum Arthropoda; class Insecta; order Trichoptera; family Limnephilidae; genus Limnephilus; species Limnephilus auricula. The sequence continues at coordinate 17,024,919 of OX638397.1, read as the reverse complement.
AATATATGTACCTATGTATTTCAAATAAAAATAAAAATTACAAGATTTTTTGTGATTTTTTATCAAGACCGTCATTTTACTATCAGTTTTTTTTTGTACTTTTGCTAATAGTTTTTTTTGTACTTTTGCAATAAATTTTGTCACTAGGGTTAAAAGCATTTTGGGGTTGTAAAGATTTTTTTTTAAATACGTACGACTTATATATGCAAAAATAACAAAGGTTATTTTTTTTAAATGTTCTTAGTTGAAAATGTATCTCTTGATGATATCTCCGCGAGGCCTCCGTAGTCTCGACTACGAATCTGGAGGTCGCGGTTTCGAATTCCGGCTTTCGAACGTAAATCGAGTTAATTTATTTATTTAAAAATAACATACAGTATACTTGCCACACGTTCGAAAATGGATAGTACTTATAGTATCTGCCTCGTGAGACCACAATTCAGATTTAAAACTTTGCTTGAAATAAATTTAGCCGTGACCAGATCTGAAAAGACCCATAGATACTATATATTTTTTTATATTTGCCATCTCCTTCCTCTCCACACTACTTTCAGACGACACACATACCACAATTGCGGATTATATTTTATTATTTTTCTGTGTCTTGTTCATTTTTACATTTTAAAAAATTATATTATTATTTTTATTTTCTTCTTCAATGAAAGATTTTTTTTATATTAACTCCACACGAGAGGCCCTGAGAAAAATATTTCCCCTCAGGGCCTATGTCGTATCTGGGGATGCTGTGCGCAGAGTCTTTTAAAGGGGAGAAAGAAGATGCAGTTCTGGGAAGGATAAGGCTCGTCTGGGTGGGTAGAAATCTGTAGGCAAGTGCGTCAGTGATGCATGAATGCATCCCGTGAAGAGGTCAAACTTGGCGACATAAGTTTTTTTTCCCAAATCAGTAGAAATCACTCTTCTAGAATAATCTGTTCAGCACTTTGAAAAATTTTATTAATTTTTTGAGGTGTTTGTTCCGAAATTCCATCATTGTTTCCCATCTTCTTCAAGCTTACAATCCCAGGGCTGGAGCTCCCGCTGTAAAGTAAACTTTCTGTGAAATACCATAAATCACTTGTCACGAGGCGGTAATGAATTGGACAGAAGATGACTTGGCTCCTTTTCACAGGAAACTCTCTGCTTATTTTTCTAACTAGATTTAAGTTAAGTTCACATATAGAGTCCTTGAAGCTCCATAGTAAAAGCTCGTTAAAATTGAAATATATTGTTAGTAATAAAACGGAAAGATATTAAAGATAACATATTATGTATGATCAGCAGTTATTGTAACATACATAGTTTTTTCCATGAATGTATTGTCATTTGATATTATTTATGTTTTGATTTTATTTATTTGGTGAAACAATTAAAAGCAAGAACTTAAAATTGTTTCTAGTTTTTTTTCCGTCAACGCTCAATGGAAAATTGTAATTATAACCTAAGGAGATCAGTTTCTATCTATAGCAACGTAAACGATGTGTATACGAGCAAACGATTAGTAGTGAAAACCGAACAGATTTTGGTTGTTTTTGATGAATTTTTCAGGTCACATCATTCGACATTTAAATTGATAACATAGAAAAAAGTTGTTGAAAATCTTTTCAAAACAATTGATTGCTGCAAGACTTTTGGAAAACAACCTAGGTTTATGAGAAAATTGTAAACATTTTGTCGTAATGAAAATAAAATTTATGAAATACTACCTGATACCCGGTATGCGTTGCTTTGCCACTTAAATAAATAAATTGTTTCGGCCTTCGTGTCATTTCCCATTCGTCCCCGTTCCCCTACACCTCCTCTTTCTTTTCCCCTCCTGCGTCCCCTTCCCCTGCCGAGTTCCATTTTCTCGTTCTCGTTCCCCCTCCCCTCTCCCGCTCTCTCCTTTCTCGCGAACCCCCATCCCCCCCCCCTTCGCGCATTCCGCTTCCACCTTCCACCAAAAATATTGAAAAATTGACAGGCTTAAATTTTTTTAATTCTGTGTATATATACATATTTTTGTAAATAAGGAAGTGAAACCTTTTCCTAACCACAAAAGATCTTTAAAAACCACGAAATATTAATTTATGATAGGCATTACACGTGTTGTTTTAATAAATTGTGTAAACACAATGCATTATTTGTTTGTATGTGGTTGATGTTATGATACGTGTAAATATACTAGGCATCTTATGTTTGTATGTGGTTGTTGTAATATGTGTTTATACTAGGCATTAGATGTTTGTATCTGGTTGTTATTATAATATTTATACTAGGCATTAGGTATATGTTTGGGTGTTATTGTCATTATAATTTTATTCACATATTTTTATTTTTTAGTATATTTATAATTATAAGAAATGTTTTTAATATTATTAATGAATACAATATGCAAGGTTAAACAATATTATTTAACTACCTCATAAGCTATATATGTGTATATACCAGGCATTATAAGTTAATTTATTTGTTTAGTACCTAAGTTATTCTTAGTTGGTATTATGATTTGTGTATAAACATTATATGTTTGTATGCGGTTATTATAATAATATGTGTATATACTTACTACAGTAATGTACTAAATAATACTTTAACATAAATGTTTCAGAAGACAATTTACCTTTGTCTATGAATTTGTTCCTACGTGTAGGTATTGCATTATATATTAGCGTGCGTGTCGCTCGCTATAGAGAGAAAAGAAATGCCTTTCTTTTAAACGCCCGGGGTCTCAAAAGTTGCGTATGATCTCTAGCTATTCGAAAACGTAAAAATAAATTAAATTAGGGTTCACTATTAGCGCTCGCTAAAATTTCCGGAAGTTATGAAAAAATATCGATTTCTTGATTCGGAAAAAAATAAAACGAAGGGTCCATATTTTATATGTTGTAAAATTTTTTAATTAAAATCAAACTTCATTTTTATTCTATATCTGTGGTCCAAAAACACAAAAAATATTTTTTTGAAACATATGTGATGTGTTTGTAAAAAATATAAAAAGGTAAAATAACACTTTTTCTGGATAAAATCAAGATGCTAAACAATAACTACACCAAAACAGTAATTATTGTGAAAAAAAATATTAATTACCATAATTTAAAAATACACGTTTTATGTGTTTTTCCTGATTTTCAATGCATTTTATGGTTTTCAACCATTTAAAAAAATGTATATATATAAAGTGAAGCTCTCATTTTTTTTTGTAAAAACTTGGTTTTGAGACGCCAGGCTTTTCTGCATTCAAAAGTTGAAATAATTGACACACCCTGTTTTATATATATACAACTTTTATTAGAACTTAACAATAATTCAATAATTGTTCGATTCCTGAACATCATAAAAGAAAATAAAAAATAATCTTATTTTTGTGAGATGTTAAAATGTTTAATAAAAAATATAAAAATTTAGCAGCTCAAGAGCGCGTAATATAATTCACAATAAACGTTATTTGTCCCCGTTCGTCCAAAATCACAGGTTCAACAATGAAACTGCTGTATCGCGGAATACGCGGAAACGACCCTTCAAAATACTACCAATAAAACTCAATTTCGTAAAATTTGCGAAGGCAGAGTTGCATTTATGCGGTCGTGAAACGTTAAAATGCACGTATGGATGCTGCGTCATACTGTCACAATGGCTGAAATGGTTGGGTTACAAATTTGTAGAGGATACATTTTAAGAAATATCCTCACAAGCAAAACTCTGAAGAAAACTGCACTAAAAGTTTTACGCTTTTATCCTTGTTATACTCTCGGTAGTTAGGAGTCTAATAAAATTTTATAGAAAATTCCTATAAAACTTATAGTGAGCACAGATAAGGGATAAACCGATATAAGTGTGATGTAGAGAGAAAATATAAGTGTGATGTACGATGTATAGACAAAGACTGGCAATCTTTAGTTAAATATACTGAAGTATGAATTTTCGAATTGGACAATTATGTTTCATTCTTAATAGGCGTAAATTAATATTTGTTTTTACAATTAAACTTGTTTGTATTATAGAAGTAATCTTAAATTTCCTTCACGAAAAAGATCTGCTGTGTTGTGATAGATATACAAGTTAATATTAAATAATAATAATAGCTATAACCAAGTTTATCCCAATTTAGCTGATTTTCAAAGCACCAAGGTTCAATTCTCATAAATTTAAAATTTAATGCATACCCGTGAAAAATCACGGTATATAATTTTTTTTTCATAGTTATATACAATGATATTTTTATTAAACTGACAAAAATGTTTATTTATAACCAAGTTTTGCTGTGTAATTATTATTAAGTGAGACAGCTATTTCACCTTCTGAAGGCATTATTAAACTGCCAGTTTGATAATATCTTAATTTATATGCATTCCAAATGTAAACTGTAAAATGTCAAACTCGTCAAAATCTGTTTGATAATGCCTTCCGAAGGCGAAACAGCTGTCACGCGTAGTAATAATAACTTTTTTTATAAATAAACTGTTTTTATAAATAATTAGTATTAATGAAAATATAATTTTTTTTTAATGAAATTCTAAAAATCAAACACAAAGTACGGTATATTAAAATTAGAGGGTTTGTGCAGCCGAAACAATTTATGAATGAAATATTTGCATCAGAATCATCGTCTATCAAAAGAAGAAATTTATCTTTCGAATGTTATCTAATAGAAACATAAAAAAAAACTGATGATTGTAGAACATCCATAAAATATTTAATGGAAAGACATACATTGTTTATACCGTCAAAGAGGGTGGTGTTTCTGATTTATAAACTTGAGTTTTGTCACCGACTGACTTTCGGAATATTTTTAAGAAAATGTAAATGGCCCATTAATTTCTTTTTTTTAAAGGTATCGAAATATAAAGAAAATACCATTTTCGATACTAGATAAAACTAAGTATTAGATTTTTTTTGTTTATTAATTCGAACATTTTAATTTCACACAAGTTGGAAAAAAACAAAGATTAAGAAAAGAAATTATCTTGTGATTTTTGGTATGTAAACTTTATTAACTTTATGTGTATCTATAAAAAAAATTATCTTGTTATTTTTAGAATGTAAACATAAATTTTTATGTGCCAACAGAATAAACAAGTATGGTACTTTGTTTGACCTGTGATTTACAGTTCGCAGGAAAATAATTGATAAGTGGAAGTAATAACAAAATGTTTCCAAAATTTAACATGGAGTGTAAAGTAATCATTAACTTATGTAAATGGTTAACTTTTGCGCCATCCTTTATTATAAAACACATCACTCTTTGGAATTATTATGAAATTCACCCAATAACAGTGAATTAAAAAATAATATGTCAGTAATAATCTTACTTTTTCAAAAGAGAATCTCATGTGTCTGCCAAAATGCGACGTTACCAGCTCTTTCGCAACCCAACTAAAACATTTTTTTAGTAAGAATTTAAAACAGAGTTTGTGCAGTCTTTATTCAATAGGTAACAAAAACACCGTTTAACGCTTGGGAAGTGTTTTTTTTTTAATAGTAAGGCTGTTCGTCTTTGTTTAAACTAGGAACTCTTTTAACTGGGAACAAGGGTGTAGGATGGCCTGGAGATCAACCTCACTATTATTATTTTGCTCTAAAAACATCTAGATATGTAACTGCCAGCCCAGATCAGTATTAAAACACATACACTAGAGACATCTCTTGGATCACTCTATGTATATAATCGATGATCTCCTAGTACTAGAGCCATCTATGCCATGTAGCTCGAACTATCACAAAATCAAATAGAGTAATTTGAACCCGTCCTCCCATTCTTTGACCACTTGGGTTGAAACGACCCAGACAACTCGGTGAAATCGCTATTGGTCTTGGCAAATTCCGGATCCATTTCGGTAATTTATCGGCCGGGTAAATTACACCCCTGCATTGTTCAACCCTTTCACGGTACTTTGCCAGAGTGAGCCACTGTTATATATTGCGGCCAATTAATTATTCAGGTGGGGTACGGTTCTATTTAATTATGCTATTAAGATTCTTTTACGTTTTTACGTATTACAGTGTTAGCGAGAAGATCAACATCCTAAATCGTTGCTCAATGGATTATTTCAAACATACTAATTTCATGAAATATTCACCACGCTTTTTGTATGACATATATGTGTCATCTACATATATTAAGTAGGTACATTTAGCACAAAAAGTTATCTGCATTCTCCATCATGAGCTGCGAACAGAAAGTTTAAAAATAACAAAATAAGGCAAGACGCCATTTTCTTACAAAGTTTTCATTTAGTAAAATAAGTTTGTACCATAGATATCCAAATTAATAGACTTGTCCTAACGTGAAATCTGGGAATAATTTCGACGAGCGAAGGCAAACCACGTGACCATATTTTTTGCATCAGGAGGTTTCTAGAACTAACTACTAACTAACCATCATACCGTTTCCCCGCAGGGGTAGGCAGAGAGGATGGACCGCCAAACAACTCGGTCTTGGCACACACTCCTTGCTTCATTCACATGAACAAAAATGCAAAAATTCATGCGCCAACAAAAAGCTGCCCAAAGAAGCGAAGATAGCAGTCCACAATGGAGTGCTGGTACCTACCCTAATGTACGGTGGTGAAGCATGGAACTGGCAGAGGAAGGATGAAAGTAGACTGTATAAATGAGATCCCTGAGGCGTATGTTTGTTAAAACCATGTATGATCGTGTGAGAAATGTGGATATCCGCAAAGTGCAAGGCTGATATAAGCGTAATGAGTAAGATTAAGAAAGGGACCCTCGGATGGTTTGGGCATGTAGAGCGAATGAACGAAGAAAGGAGTGTAAGGAGGATATATAACGCAAAAGTAAATGGAAGAAGTAGTTGTGGAAGCTCGAGGAAGACAAGGCACGATCAAGTGAATCAGATACTTGTATCGGGCCATGTCAGGAGTCAGAATATTAGAAGGCCTCGAGAATGCTTTGATTAATCTACGATATCAGTCGTACATTGAACATTGAACAACGAAGAGCGCTCATTGAAATAACCACACCCTGCGCAGAAAAGTTAAGTTCGCTAAAGTAAGGCAACAGTTTCACAACAGCAAAATTTTCAGCGCATGATCGGAATGTTCCAAAAACAGTTAAATAGCCGAAAGGCATTCAAATCAAAGTGGGTAAATTAAAACATATTAAATTTATAAAAGTGTTTAACTAATTAGTGTTACCAAATATTAAGTTTTGGAAAAAAGACCAAACTTTTCTTCACCCGATTTAGAATTTGTAGTTAAGTTTATTACACCGCCAGCAATTTGCGCGCCGTTGTAAAAAGGACTAGTAATTCGTAAGCAGATTCTATTTTCGCGAACGAAATGGTGATATCACAATGCGAGTTGCCTGGATACTGTCAAATTTATTTATTAACCATTTAATAAAAGGGTCATGCCCCATATCACCCCAGCCCACCTGCTCTGCGCAAGTTGATTTGTTCCCCTCGCCCTTATGAGCAGCTCTGTCTCTTACTTACCCTGTGGTTTGTGTTCTAACAACAATTGTACCATAGCCTGCTCCGGTGAGACCGGTACACCAGGGGGCACGGATTTGTTAGTACTGGAACACGTGCTCTAATGATGGGAAGGAGGTTGGAGTTTAATCCAGTTTCAGCGCCCTTGAGGTGATTTTCCCACGAAAACGGCGCTATATAAATTATCCGAAAATTATTATTATTAATCGACCGGTATATACAGATATGGCAAGCTAATAACTCAATGTTGGAATATATCTAATATTTAAAAAATAATGTTTGTTTGTTCGTATGTTATGCGCGGCCATATCATTCATCCGATTGCGATATAACGTTGGGAACATGATGTGCGCATCCCCGGGATGGTTATAGAATAGTGAGCTATGGCGTTATAAAATTATTTCCTAAGGTGAAAGGGTTATGCGGGAGGGGAAGGGGAAGAGGAGGCGGAAGGGAAACGGGGAAGAATGGAGAAACAATGTATTTATTTAAGCGGCATTGAACGCATGCAGGGTATGAGCTATTATGAAATAAATGAATTGATTGAGCTTTAGTTTTCGTTTCTCGGTTTTTTCTTGCTTCCTGCTTCCATTTTCCTGTTTTCTACTGCTTCTTTTTTCCGATTATTGCAAGCTGGTTCCCATTTTATTTATCCCGTTTACTAGCTACGATTGCTTCTGACTTTAATAATAAACATTTCGTTTCGGTTTTAAACATAATTCCACACAGCCTGGCTTAGTTTTATAACATTAAAGTCAGGAAATATACAATCAAATCAAAATTACGGTCAACATTACCTACAAGAATCAATAATTCACTGAAATCCGCAAAAACGAACAATCATTTTGGCATGATTTATTCTGGAATCCTCATCTGAAATTCCGAAAGGCCGGGGATTACAATTGAAACGTTCCCACATATTTTTATGCCATATTGGCGGTCAATGGCGGGTCTGAATTCTATTCCTCATGCATCATTCATGAGTCGACTTCGGCTCCAAGGAGGGGAGCGAGGAAGGAGTCGAGATTTGCCGCTCGAGTGTGAAAGACGGTCGAAACGTTAAATGCCGACGAATCTATTGACCTTTCAACAGATATCTCATCATTAGTAAATCTATATTTATTTATTAATCATTACTTAGATCGAGAGGAGAGCTCTAAAATTGTTCAATGCGCTTACAATTCGCAGATTCTGCGGGATTTGTATTAAGAGGGTATTACCAGAGAATTCCAGAAACTAGTCCCTTTTAAATCAAATTCTAGACGTATCGACTCTTTTTCACAAAAAAACATAAATTGATTTTGAAAAATTGTTTTTCTATCTGGTAAATGCATTTTTAAAATTTTGAAAAACTAAGATTATTGTTATTCTGTTGGTCGTTCGCAGATTTGTTCAATTTTCAAACGACATATTCTACTATACAACACACATTTCTAATCATCAAATCATAGAACAAAATAAATCAATACATAATCTAGTACACACATTTTTTAGAATGTTAATTTTGGTTAAATTAAAATCATTAAAAAATACGTTTTGTGACGAAAATACCTTAGTTTTTCTATTTATTTATGGTCTTACAAACAAAAATATTTCATAATATTTTAATTAATGAAGATAATATTAGCGAAAGTCAATCGAAAATCTGAAACAGAAAAATCAGAAAAAGATACGGATACATCTGGGACTCGAACCCAGGTCCTCCGGCAATCCGGGCCGACGCGCTACGTTGGCGCAGTTGGTTAGCGCGTCGGCCCGGATTGCCGGAGGACCTGGGTTCGAGTCCCAGATGTACCCGTATCTTTTTCTGATTTTTCTGTTTCAGATTTTCGATTGACTTTCGCTAATATTATCTTCATTAATTAAAATATTATAATTTGAGGTTTAACTCTTTAAGTTAAAAAGTTAAAAATAAAAATAAAAATAAAAATATTTCAGTTTTTTTTACACACTTATTTTGTTCAGAGATTATTGAAAAATAATAAATACTTATGATCAAAAAGTACTTTCAAGAAGTACGCGATATTTAATAATTTATCATCGAGAGTTTTGAGCATGTTTATTGCTTACTTAAATGTTGGTATATATTAAAGCATGTTTTAAATTAAATAAATCGATATTAAATTTATAATTTAAAAATTTTGATACGCGGAATAATCGATCTTTCTCATTGGAACCTTCATGTACAGTTGCAAGCGTTTTTAAACTTTTATTCTCAGCCGCTGGTCAATCGCTCCATAAATTTAAATTAAACGAGCAGCGTGGTTACGTCCTACCACTGCGCCTGCAGTCCTGCAGAGGGTACAGTGGCGCGCTGGTGATTACCATACAGCTTTCAACCGAGGTGTCCCGTTATGCCCCGGTATCCCGCTTTCCTCATCGTCCCCTTTAGTATATGCAATCTTTCTAAATCTTCTTTTCTTCTTCTTCTTCTTCTTCCCCTTGTCCTATTCGGGTCGGGGACCCACTGCATCGATAAGGCTCCTCCATACGTCCCTGTCTTGCGCCGATTGATCGGCCTCCGTCCATGGCAGATCCATCCTCTCCTCGCACAGTTTTTTGATTTGCCTCGCCCAACTGTGCCTGGGGCGGCCTACTGGACGTCTACCCTCTGGAATGGCACTCAGTATTTTCTTCGGAATTCGGTCATCAGACATTCTTAGTACATGTCCAAGCCACCTCAGTTGCGATTTTTCTACGAAGAGTAGCAGCGGTTCAATGTTTAGATCATCTCGGATCGTAGAATTTCTTATATGATCCCATTTCGTAACCCCTGCCACTCCTCTCAGGTACCTCATTTCGGCAGCTTGGACTCTAGAGCGTGTAATAACGCTCCAGAGTCTTTCTAAATCTAAGAATATTATTAATTTTTCACTTTCTGTCAGAATCTCATCGCAGAATTGGACGGTCCGGCAATTCCGAGATTTTTGTAGGCATGATTTTTCCAAATCTCCTTATGCATCCAATAGTTTTTTTTTACAATAGCTTGCACAATACAATAACAGTAGGCCCTGGGGAAAAAATCCCTTCAACGTCATCTTTGGGGATGCTGTGTGGTTTAGAAAAGGAAACGAAAAGGAGTGACGGACGTAGGAATCCATCCCTCCCATTGCGGTGCAAGGCGATGTTCTGAGTCCGGCTGGAGAGGGACTCCCTCAACCATTCTTTCCCTATCCGGCGTGCCACGCAGCTTGTGGGCTGACGCATCCGCCCCCAAGACCCGGACTAACCACACCCCGTCATGCCGGACACCCCTGATAAGTCACCAAAAGTAGCGAACCACATGCGGGGTGACATATGACAGAGGTGTTGATTATCCAATAAATGATTATCGATGGCGGTACCCATACTCGCCTCCCAATTTGTATGGATTGAATAAAACTTATAATAATAGGAACATATAGTAAATTTGTTATTATTTATTAAATTATTTTTCTGATATGATCGCTCATATTTGAAATTGTAAACGTACTAACTTTATGACTTACTGAAATGAGTGGGATTGCATCAGCCTCGTCATAATAGTCACTGAATATTTAAAACTCATTTAAGTAAACAGCGAGTAGCACCCACAAAACGCTTAATTTATTTCGTTTAAATATTCAGATATTCATGTACTATGTTTGTATGAATGGCAAATCACATTTATTATTTCTGTGGTAGGGAAAACACAATGTAACACACTATCCGCTGGAGAATACTATCAACAAAAGCATCTGTCACAAAGATTAGAAATTCCAAAAAGATCCCTAAATTGGAATTTCCAATTCCGATGTGTCAAGTTGCCGAAAGGAAAAAAGCTCCAACGGGAAGAAGCTTTTATTTGGGTTTCAGTTGAAAACGTTTTCAACATCTCACGCTTTCCCAGAACTCTTTTTTCTCTTCGCTGGTCAAGAAGAGTCTGAGGAAATATGTTACGCTAACAGTAATTTGGCGGACGAAGGCTTGGTGAGCATTGTAAAAGCTTTCAAAATCGTTTCAAAGGATTTTTCGCTTTAGTAGTAACGTCAACAGGAAATCGAATCTCGAATCTCTTCATACGAATTTGAACTTCAACAAATCTGATTTTACTAATATTATAAAAGCGAAAGTTTTTATGGATGTATGTGTGTTTGTTACCCTTTCACGCAAAAACTACTGAATGGATTTTACTGAAACTTTACAATAATATAGCTCATACGTCAGAATAACATATAGGTTTTATAAAGCTAGCTATTTTTAATATATAATAAATAATAATTATTGTTTAATAGAAAATGTCAAAATTGAGAATGACATTTTGCAAAACAATCAAATTTAATTTAAATCAAATATCCATTGTAGAAAATTTGTAAATTTATTTGAAGTACACGCCTAATACTTAGAATCGAATCAAGGATTATAGATGGTTTAAATAAATAGGTTAAGAATTTTGGTAGAATAGATGGGACCTAGGAAATGAAAGAAAGCACAATTTAGCGCAGACGAAGTCGCGGGCAGAAGCTTGTATGCTTATAAATCTGTGCATTCACTCGCATTTGTTAGATATTCACTTACTGTATACTTTTCAAGTGGAAAGAGAAGTATAAATCATATCATTTAAATGAAATTTCGTTAAAAATAGCTGTTGTAAAGTTTAAGTGATGCTGCGAAAACAAGGCTCTGCGAATGTTCGAATGTTTTCACGAGTAGAATAATCAGGTTGTCAGGTTTTCGCTTGCTTTAACTTTTAACAAATTGGTTTTTGATAATGGTCGTAAAAGTCTGGTCACCCCAGCTTGCGGTAAAAAGGCGTTTGCCAAACAATTTTTACTCTCCTTTCTTCTCCCACAAGATGTATAGTTTCTTTTATCAATTTAGTCTCGTCATTTTCTCCCGTTCTTCTTCTTACCAGGGCCGGGGATAAAGTTAAGAAACTGATGCTAAGTGAACACTTTGCCTGCTGTTATAATCCAAATATTACTTAACATAGTTTTAGTTAAAGAAATATAATTTAAGGGAAATAATATACTATGTTATAACATATTCCACGTAGTAGGCAAGATTTTGGGCAGAGGGTATTTTTAAGGACTAAGATCCTTGATCCACCAACTTTTCACTCTTTTATTATTTAATATTTTTTTATAAGTTACAGTTTTTTGACATTTAACTACTATACTAGGCTAATGCCTATGTTGTGGTAGTTCTTATATGAAATAATTCATATAAGAACTAAATAATATCAATTTTTTAAAAGAAGCAAACACATTGTGACTTGACATTTTAAATAAATGAAAAGAAAATACTTTGTTTTAAGTCACTTTAATTAAGTGACTTAAAACAAAGTATTTTCTTTTCATTTATTTAAATAATATTAATTTATAGTAACAGATAATAAAACATAAGAATAGAAAAGAAAAAACTAATTTAAAGATAAATAAAACTAAATACAAATATTAAAATTATAAGTAAGCTGAAAAATTGATTAAAAAAATATATTTTAAAGAAGATAAAATAAAAATTAAAAATATCAGACATGAAGATTAGATAGAATAAGTGAAAAAACGTTAGTCGAAGATAATATTGTTAATTCTGAAATTTGAAATATTAAGTTGACGAATACGACAGTCTCATAATAGATCGCAATGGCTGAAGTGGTAGAGCGCCGTCCCGGTAAGACGTAAGATCTGGGTTCGAGTCCCAGTTGCGACCATTATTTTTCTATGTTTTTTTTTAATTTTCTTATTTTAATTTAGATTATTATTGTTGTCTTCTTAAATGAAATATTAAATTGATGGGTATATCACTCGAATGTTATGCCAATGAAATTAAACATTGTTTTCCATTTATTATAATAAAACATGACAACTAAATACGATTAATACAATATTTTACGAATATCCAAAATATTTCATTGCACACAATTTAATTTAATTCATTATGATATTCGGATCGTTTAGCACTTATCGCGATTTCAAACTAATTGCATTTGACCGCTGGTTCGTTTTATCGCCGGGTCGCAGGTATTGTGGATCATCGTAAATTATTATACTATTATAATTTCACATAATATTTCGGATTGACGTACACTGTTAATAAACAATAGGTAGGTAGAACCACATATTAATATATGAATTTCAAATTTAAACAAAATGGTAGTCAGTTTTTGTCTACCCACGTATTGGAAAATAACATTATCGCATGAATTTTGACGGCCGGCGTAGTCCATCGGCAGGGCGTTGGACTGCCATTCCGAAGGTCGCGGGTTCAAACCCGGCGTGCGCAAATAAGTTTTATTTAATTGATTGAAATGGCTTTATCCGTGTTTAGTGACTAGATCTGAATATCCAGGTACTTTTCCACCTTTCTCTTCCTCGTCTCTTTTCCATTCCCACTTACCTTCAGCCTCATATCATACCCCAATTGGGGATGCCATAGTCTCACTGGCTCCAGACGGGAGCAGTTGGGACTCATGTGAGGCATTCAATATAAAAATAAAAGAAAATTGTATAATGATAAGCAAATAATCGCACTGAAATGACCTCCATTGGATCGGGGTTTGGTTCCCGTGCGGTACGAATATTGGAAGACAAATGATTGAGCTAAAATGTAAACATTAGACGGCAAACGTTTTTTTTTTAAATATGAATATCGCAAAGAGTCCCTTCTGGAGCCAGTAAGACTATGGCATCCCCGATTGGGATATGTTGTGATGCTGAAGGTAGAGGAAGGAAATGGGAAAGAGAACGGTGGGAAAATACCTGGCTATTCAGATCTGGTCACCAAACTGCCGCCTCGCTTACCGTTGCTTGTCTTCTGATTGCTTTCTTTAAACCTTGTCATACTAACACTTGCATTATGTATTTCTTGTTAAGCACTTGCATACTGCTTACTAACAACGTATACAGGGATACTGGACTACCAACTATCTAGATTCGTTTAAACATAATTGTAACTTCGTTCAATCAAAAAAATTAGAAGGAGTTAAATTAAAATAAGCCTTGTAGGAGTAACCATCTGTTACTTATACCTGGGCGGTCAAATGGTGGATAACCTTCAATAGTCACCAAACACGGCTAAAGCCATTTCAAGCAATGTTTCAATTCTGAATGATGGTCTTACACGTGCCGCATAAAGATGCCACAAATACGTGCCGCAAATATAATATATATTATTTTGAATTAATTAATTGTGAAATAACACAAATTAATCAAATAAAATTTCGTTTTCGAACCAGCGACCTTCGGATTGGCAGTTGAGAGCCTTACCCTTCGACCAGAACATCTGTTAGTACCCAGTACAAATAAATAAATGTATATATAAATTTAACTTACTATTGATACAGAAAAGAGGATTGTTTTGAGTAGGGTAAGAAAGGAACAAATTCAAATGCGATCTTAAATTTAAGCAACCTATTTAGTTTTTAAAAAGGGTGTCAAATTTTTATCTCAAAAATTCAAATCGTCAGACGGAATTAATGTATTGATTTTTTCATAAAAACAAATTCACCTAACAAAAACAAACTGGTGACTCAAAACAACTCAGAAACTTGACACTTCAACACCTTCTTTGAAAAGTCATTAAATGATGATTGTTTTTTTAAATTGGATAAATAGGTAACAATAGGTTAGGTGAAATGCAATTTTTTTTTCATAACTTCTATGACTTTTCCAAGGGTCGTTGAAAAGCTACTTTGTTGTCGTGGAATCAAACAAAATAACAAAAAAAAAAATCTGAAAATTTGGAGAAAATTAAATGAAAAACTAATGAGCAAGCACTTCGACTTAATTCGTGCGAACCACTCGAAAGTTTACCTTAGTAACTTTGGTTACAATTGCGTTACAGACAATCAGCATTATTAGATCTCCCCTGGCTGTTACGTCTAGGTCTCTAGTATCCGCGATATATCTTGTATCCCCGACACATCGGTAATATGACAAGCACGATCCAGATGGATTCTTTAAGTAGGATCTTCTCTCTTTCCGGAACCTTTTTCGTACCTCGTCGTACTACACCTTATAACCTAGTTTTTAGATTACATAAATAAGGATGCAGCGCGATCTTGTTGACAACGTCTTAAAGGGGGGGGAGGGTAAGGTTTTTTTTTTCTGAATGTACAACATGTCGAGAGTATTTTGTCAAAATTCTAAGTTAATCGGACAAAACTAACGAACATACAGCGTTTCAAGCGACCAGCCCTTCGATTTTCGACCGGATTTTCGAGTATAAAAAACTTTTAATCGATTTTCTCGCAAACAAATTTTTGAAGTTCGTGATAACTCAAAATCTACTTGACCGATCCTTTTGAGATTTTGTACACTATTTCTACACATAAATCAACAGGTAGTCAGGAAGAGTTTTTTTCCAATTTTTTTCCTTTTTTTAATAACTAATTCACCGAATTTTTTTTAGCAAAAATCACGTTTTCACTTCAAAATGCTGCAAAAAAAAAAAATCTGTCTGATTACCTGAGAAAATATATCATCTTTTAAAGGCTTTTCAATTTTTTCGATTCGGATGATCACGCAACGAGCTGTGATGTTCACCGTATAACAACAATTTTTCGAGGCGCTTCTGGAGATTCGCTCTCACGGACTTATTTATTGATATTTTTAATTAAAATTTTTCAAAGATATTTCAGATATTATACTATGATATGCACATAAAATAAATAAACCAACATTATTCGTATCTCTTCAAAAAAAAAATGAAAGTATGCCCCTTTTCGCCTTTAAAACCATACCACTATAAAACTACGATATTCAATTACAGACATAGGTAATATTGGATTTATATATAAAAATCAAAAATAAAGCTGCCACGCGTCTTTATTAACTATGATATTGGGAGGCGGGAATGCCTACCTCCCCCCGGGAACCGTTTATTGGATAAACAACATTCCTACCGAAGGTCACTCCCAATTGTTCGGTAAGTTTGGTGACATTGGTTTTCCTGGATTCATAGGGTAAGGCTTGTTAAGATCTTGGTGGCGAAAACGTTTCCTCACCAACTGCTTGGCGGGCCAGATCGGGAGAAACTTAAACTATCGCCTTGCACCGCAGTGGGAGGCATGGATTCATACGTCGTATTCCAGATTCCTACCCAACCTTCATACCTTTTCCATCCCAGAACTTCCACTTCGTCCTTTCCCTTAAATTACCCTCCACACAGCATCCCCAAAGATGACATAGGCCCTGAGGGTTTTTATCCTAAGAAGATATTCTCTGTAGCACCATTGTAAAAGACCACCACTCAGAAATAAAACATCGCATAAAATAGCTTCAGTCGTGTTTGGTGACAAGATCTGAATGGCCAGGTATTTCTCCACTTTAATCTTACCCACCTCGTCCCCCTCTCTACTACATTCAGTCGCACAACATACATATCTTTAAATTAGTAAAACAGCCCTTGTGCACTCTTTAATTTCTAATCTTCTCCATGGTATATTAGTGTATAACCGTTTTACGGAGAACATAAAAAAATAATAAATAAATATCCTAATTAGGGATGCCATAGTCTCAAAGGCTTCGGATAAAGGAAGCAGAATATTTGATAGCATGACATCTGGAAGGAAACCCAACGCATTGGCAACTAAGCTACTAAGCGGCCAAAGTATTGCATATTATCCTACCCTATCTCCAAAATATGGAAGCCATGGTTCCAATATTTTCTGTCAATTAGCATTTTATTATACTCGTACTTGTCAAAACACTGAAAAATCCACCCTTCCAGAGTTGTATAATAAGCGTACATAAATTTGGTCCATTCGAAATGAAGTTACACATCTCTCATTATACCAGTACTTGTCAAAACACTAAAAAATCCACCCTTCCAGACATGTATAATAAGCGTACGTCACTTTGGTCCGTTCGAAATGAAGTTACACATCTCTCATTATACCAGTACTTGTCAAAACACTAAAAAACCCACCCTCCCAGACATGTATAATAAGCGTACCTCACTTTGGTCCATTCGAAATGAAGTTACACATTTCTCATTATACCAGTACTTGTCAAAACACTAAAAAATCCGCCCTTCCAGACATGTATAATAAGCGTACCTCACTTTGGCCCATTCGAAATGAAGTTACACATCTCTCATTATACTAGTACTCGTCAAAACACTAAAAAATCCACCCTTCCAGACATGTATAATAAGCGTACCTCACTTTGGCCCATTCGAAATGAAGTTACACATTGTCAAAACACTGAAAAATCCACCCTTCCAGACATGTATAATAAGTGTACCTCACTTTGGCCCATTCGAAATGAAGTTACACATCTCTCATTATACTAGTACTTGTCAAAACACTAAAAAATCCACCCTTCCAGACATGTATAATAAGCGTACCTCACTTTAATCCATTCGAAATGAAGTTACACATCTCTCATCCTTCTTGTGTCCTCCCCTCATCCAAATTCCGCTCCATAAACCCTAGTTTTTATCTGAAACTTTAGTCTAACGGCCGTGCCCCGAGCAGGCATGGCCGTGTTAAGGAACTAGTCGATTTGTTCTGTTCGACCAGTCGAATTGTGGTCGGTGCGGTGCGGCACGATGAATACTTTACGTGATGGAATACCGAGGACTCGGTGCTGGGGACTGGAAGATTAGGTGCAACCTTCTCTGATGAAGGTCGTGCGAAAACTGATTTTGGATCTTATGGGTGATTTTTTCTGTTTGGTCCAAGTTTAAGGTACCGTAGAAAGCGTTCAAGAAGTGGAAGAAGGTGGTTTGATATGTTAGCTCTAATATATGTTAAAAAAAAATAATAATCGTGCAAGAATTTAGAAAATTTTGATAGAACACAACTCATTTAAAATGAGCAAAAATCGCTCGACAAATATCTAAAGTAGCATATAAAGAAACATTTTGTTTTTTTTTTTCATACTTATAACACGTTAAATAATAGAACAAATTGTGTTTTTAATACTCTTCGGAGTATACTTTGCGTCTTTTATATCAAGAAAATCTTGTATAATAACCGCCTCAGCTCGGCAAATGTATTGATGTTATCTTTAAAAATAACATACATTTGAGTGATTGACCAGCTACTGAGAATAAAAGTTTAAAAATGCTTGCAACTGTAAGGGAGGTTCCAATGAGAAAGATCGATTATTCCCCGTATCAATTTTTAAAAAGTAAAAATTATTTCATTAAAAATTTGCTTTAATATATACCTACATTAAAGTAAACAATAAAAATGCTCGAAAAGCACGATGATAAATTATTGAATATCGAGTACTATGCTTGTAAGTATTTTTTGATCATAAGTTTTTCAAACTTTTTTTTTTTAAATTTAATATTTTTTTTATTATTTATTATTTTAGTATTTATGATTTTTCAATAATGTCTTTTCAATAAAATTGAAGTAATTTAGTTTTTGTCACAAAACACGTTCTCGGATTTATTTTTAAATGATTTTAATTAAAAAAATTAAAATATTCAAAACTGCGTTGACTAGATTATGTATTGTTTTTTTTTTTGTATGATTATATGGTTTGAAATTCGTGGTTTTTATCAGAATACGTCGTTTGAAAATTGAACAAATCTGTTAACGACTAACGGTATAACCTTAGTATCGTAAAAATACAATTAGTTTTTCAAAACTTTAAAACTGAGTGTACAAGATAAAATAACAATCTTTTAAAATCAATTTATGTTTTTTTGTAAAAAAAGAGTCAATAATAGAATTTGATTTAAAAAGGACCAATTTCCGGTATTCTCTGATAATACCCTCTTAAAGACTTAAATATGTTACAATTACAATGAAAATGTGTTATAAATCAGTAGAAATTCGGAATACGGGGACATACAGAGACGAAATGGATATCTTTTTTTATGATATTTAGAAAATGTGTTACTTTCATTATATAGTATTTTTAAAATAAACATTTGACTTTAATAAAAAAATTTAAAATCTTTGATTAAACTTCTTAATTTACAATGGTTGTGACAATGCCATGATAAAACACGATTTTTTTAAAATCCAGTTGTAAAGTGATTCAAATAATATTACTGTCTAATTATTTTAATTTTAACTTAATGAGTAAAACCTTAAATTGTGATATTTACTTAATGAAGACAATATTAGCGACTCCCAATCGAAAATTTGAAAAATCAGAAAAAGATACGGTCACATCTAGGAATCGAAATCACGACCTTAGCCTTGCCGGGGCGGTTCTCTACCACTGAGCCAATGGGACCTATTGTCTTCAATATTCTTATTGCTTCTTATTGTCTTCTTATTGCCTTTCATTCAACAAAGTTTTGTCTAGGCTTTGGATATAATTGGGCATTCATGACACATCAAGGCATTGTGATAAATAAACTTAATACATTAAATGAAAATAATTAATTATGTAACACTATTTTTATTACAAAAATTACCAACGTTTTTCAACACAAATTATCCTTCATCAGGATACAAAATATGCTGAAAATTAAGGCACATAAAAATAAACAAATAAATAAAAAATATAATATTAAGCGTTGAATAACACGTTATTACTGTAAAATAATTATTTATTTATTGATATAGGAAAATACTTTGTCTAGTGAAGCAAGTAAAAGAAAACCATTTAATTAAATAAAATTATAATAAACGCCCGGGTTGCCGGCACTGAAACTGAAAACTGATATATTAGCTAATTTACAAAATATTATTTGGTCATTTTTATGAGGCTTCTGAGTTGTTTGTTGGACATACAAACAAACAGATTATCATATTTTTATAAGAAAAACGCTCTTTTTAACTTTTGAAGGTTATTCCCATCAATGTAATATATCATTGAAGAAGAAGATAACAATAATAATCTTTTTTTTTTTAAATATGAAAATGAACAAGACAAAGAAAAATAATAAAAGATAACGGTCGCAACTTTTATAAAAAGTCAATAGGTGTTCCATAAAAATAAAATCGGATATATTTATCCGAGACACTATCTAGGTAACAAATACATTCTTTGATTACTTGTTTCCAATAAAAAAGGTAGCTGCCAATAATATGGAAAAAAAAAACATTAGTCGAAGATAATATTGTTAATTCTGAAATTTGAAATATGAAGTTGACAATTACGACAGTCTCATAATATATCGCAGTAGCCCAATTGGTAGAGGTGTATGTCCCGGTAAGACGTAAGGTTCTGGGTTCGAGTCCCGGTTGCGACCGTTATCTTTTATTATTTTTTTGTGTCTTGTTCATTTTCATATTTTAAAAAATTAGATTATTATTGTTATCTTCTTCTTCAATGATAAACAGATTATCTGCTAAGAAAATAACTAAATCGTAATAAAAATAAAAAAACAATTTTCATATGGTTTCACCCCTTTTGCCGCAGAAATATTATGTTCTGTAAACGATTCAACCCGATTGAAAATAATACAAGCAACGAATAAAGTGTATTTTTAAGATACAGTGACACCATCTTCAATACACACACTCAGAAGTTATTGGTGAGAGAAACACCACAGAACTGATCTTGGAAGCAATAAAAACTGTTCTTTATCGAGTTCATCTGACATTAATATCTATTTTTTTGGGGGCAACACATTCAAATTGTCTCGCACGAGACTTGGACGGAAATTTCCTTAGTAAAATTGCTGTATTTATTACCTATAATCGTCGTTTCCATTCGATGAAAAAGTAGAGATTTACGTCGGAATCGAGATATTTTGTTGAAGTTTGGCTGCGGATTTATAAAACCAATGCGAAGTAGACGATTATATCGGATGTTACGAGAATTTATAAAATCAAGAAAAAAAATTACAGCACCATTGTTTTTCATAAGACCCGTTTCACAATGATTCATAAATATATATATATATATACAGGAATAAGTACCTACCTAGAAATGCCAAGAAATTTTAATTAAATTTTATTGTTTTTTCAAATGTCATTGCATGGTCATTGCCCTGTTTACAGATTATGTTATGTCTCTAACATTTATATGATTATAAAAACAATTTAATTTCAATTGATAAACAAACTTTAATTTAAGTTTCTTTATACTCCAGAGCAACACAAGGTTTAATTTGTCATTAAAATACTAAAGACAACTAATTGTCTTATATATATTTTACAGTGAAACCAAAGCTGAGGTATTACGTAAAAAATCAAATGTAATGTTGGAAAGAATTTTTTATATGAATTCCACACAAGAGTCATAAGTCATAACTATAATATTTATAGTTATAACTATTATATTAATAGTCATAACTATAACTCTTCACAACCATTTGGAGCCAGTGAGACTATGGCATCACCATTTGTAGTATGTTATGAATCTGAAGGTAGTGGAGAGGGAATGGAAACGGGCAGAAGGAAGCAGGAGAATCCTTGACTGTTCAGATCTGGTCACATAACATGGCCAAAGAAATTTCAGCAATACGAAAGTCGAAGGTTCTGGGTTCGAGTCCCAGATGTGACCATATCTTTTTCACATATACTTTGTTCATAAAAATATGATTTGATAAATAATGATAATTGTCATAACATCAGATCTGATAACACATATTGCGATCACTGAATGCCGAATGTATAGTACGAATATTTTCAATATTCTTACAGAATAATCTTTTACATAAAAATTAATGTTTGTTTGTTTGTTCAAATTTTATGCGCTGCCATAACGTTCATCCGATTCCGATGAAACTTTGGGGATTTCATGTTTAATGATACAACATCATTGGATTCACTTTTTTATTTAAATGATATTTTTACATTTGATAATCAAGTTAATTATCAGGAACTATTCAGAAGGATAAATGTGTAGATAATAAAACACAACCAACCAAGGTGACGCGCACAACAGAACGGCGTTCCGATCGTTGTCTTTTGTTATATCAGCTGTCGCTAGGTTACTGATCCAGTGTTTTAAATTATAAATGTTTTTGGTTGTTCAGTGCAATCTACACACTTCCCCTCCAGTTGTTAAACGATATAAGGGCAAAATTGACCATGCTTTGTAGGGCACATTACACAAACATGTCGCTTAATATTTTGTGGCCCAACCATATATATGAAAATAATAAAAAATTCTAAATTAAAAACTCAAATAGTTGTAAAACATCTATACAGAACTATAAGTATGTTATCTTCCAATATCTATATGGTAAACAAAAGTAGTATTTTTTAACTTAAGTTTAAAAAATTATTTCTAGGAGAATGCTTCGACTAGATTTATTTATGTATCTATATTTTAAAAACAAATGTTTTCATCTACAAACATTTCGTTTGGAACAAGTGTTCAAAGTAACTGTGACTATGACACAATATTGTATATCTAATAATAACTGGATTCAATAAAACTTATATATTAGTATTTCTTAAAAATAAGGTACATGTTTATGAGACGCTATAAATTTTACAAAGCGTTTGATAATTATAATTTTTTTTTTTTTTTTTTTTATCTGTTTACTGGAGTGCGTTATTGATGAACTCAACATATTTATTGAGTTTTTTGTAATTACAGTAAATTAGACTGGGTAGTGTATCATCCAGAGTAGACATATTTGTTTTCATTAAAACTTATCGCTGTTATTTAAATAAATAAATATAATACATTTTATTATTTTTAAACATTCACACGTCTACGTAAACACTTGAAAAGAATTATTACATAATATAAATAAGAAATTTCAACGACATGTTCAATCAGATGTGAGTGCCATTATACATCTGAAGGATCATGGTTAAAATAACTAAAAGTAAACATTTTTTCACAGTATATGATTTAAAAACTTATTTTTTAGTTGAGATACAAAGTTTGTTTAGTAACATTAATATATTACCTCTGAAATTTTGTTAATTTTTTTTGTAATTTTTAATCAATTTAGTATGATTTACAGAAGATAATTATAATCGTAAAAAATAATAATGCCTTTTTATGTTTTAAACTGTCCCAATCTGTCTGGAAAATGAACTTTTCTACCAAATCTTGTGGTTCGGGTAATTTCGGGAAGTGGTTTAGGTACAATTGTAGAAATTGGAACATTTTTTTCTACAGGAACAAAAGCAGGCTTTAGACGGTCTATCGTGACGCGTTTTGGTTTTCCTTTTACGGTAATAACGAATGTTTTCTCATCACGTTCTTCAACTTTGTATGGACCTTCATATGGATTTTGGAGTGGTTTTCTTCCACCATCGGTTCTGAGAAACACATGTGTAGTAGTAGGTAGATCCTTATGAATGAAGAATTTTCCTGTACCATGGATACTGGCCGGAGTTGATTTGATATCTTCAAACTTTTTTTGGAGACGTCCGACGTATGTATCGGGTTCTTCTCGAGGAGTTGCTGTGAAGAAATCGCAAGGTAATTTTAGAGTTCTACCGTAAGTTAATTCAGCTGGTGAGCATTTTAGATCTTCACGCACTGTCGCTCTCAGGCCTAGTAAAACGAGTGGAAGGTTTTCAACCCAATTCTGGTCTCCACATGCCATAAGAGATGCTTTCAAAGTACGATGCCATCTTTCAATCATGCCGTTGGCTTGTGGATGATATGCTGTGGTTCTCAAGTGTTTAATTCCAAACTTTTCTGTGAGTTTTTTGAAGAGATGACTCTCAAATTGACGACCTTGATCGGTTACTATGCTGTCAGGGGTTCCGTGACGAGCAATCCAATGGGTTGTGAGTGCAGTGGCGACTGTTTCCGCTGTCATGTCTTTCAGGGGAATTGCTTCGGGCCATCGAGTAAATCTATCAATCATTGTTAGTATATACTGGTACTCATTGCACTTCTGAAGGGGTCCAACTAGATCGATATGTACATTGCGAAATCGATCCTCTGGTAATATATACGTTGCTAATGGCGCAACAGTGTGTCGAGAAACCTTAGCTTTTTGACAATGAATGCATTGTTTGACAAAGTTTTTTATGTCCTTTGCCATGTTAGACCAAACAAATCTTTGTTTAATTGTCTTTGTTGTTCCCGAGATGCCAGGGTGGCAAACATTATGTACACTTTCAATTACTTGATTTCGCATGCAAGCAGGTACAAACGGTCTGACGTGACCTGTTGATATGTCGCACCATACTGAAGTTTCAGTACCAGGCATCACCATTTGACGTAAGGCGAGGGCGGTGTCATCTTTTGCCTTCATAAATTCGTCATCTTGACACTGCGCTTTTCCCATCTGCCTATAGTCAATAGAAGTAGGACAATTAATCTCCTCTATTCGAGACAGTGCGTCAGCTACTGTGTTGAGTTGTCCTGAAATATGTCTAATGTCCGTTGAAAATTGTGCTATATAATCTAACTGTCTTTCCTGGCGTGGAGAGCTAGAGGCACGTTTCTTGTTAAAGGCGAAGGTGATTGGTTTATGATCCGTGTAAATTATGAAATTCCGTCCTTCAATGTGATTTCTAAAGTATTTTACCGCTTCATAAACACCAGTAAGTTCACGGTCAAAAGTACTATACTTTCGTTGCGCGGGTGTGAATTTTTTTGAAAAGAATCCTAGCGGTTCCCAAGCGTTTCTGTTGGACTGTTGTAGTGAGGCTCCCATAGCTACGTCACTGGCGTCTACCATTATAGCTATTTTTGCATTGGGATTTGGATGTGCAAGTAAAGCCACGGTCGCTAGGTTTTGTTTGCATTCCTCAAATGCTTCCGTCAGTTCTTGATTCCAAACCAATATTCTCTTGTCATTTTTCTTATAACCAGCAATGCAGTCGTATAATTTTGTTTGAGTGTTAATTGCATTGGGAAAGAATCTTCGGTAATAATTCAACATGCCTAAAAATCGTCACAATTCCTTTGCTGTTTTAGGTAATGGAAAATTTATGACGGCTTCAACTTTTTCTTTAATAGGTGACATTCCATTTTGGGTAATTGTGTGACCCAAGAAGTTGACTGTAGGTTCGCCAAAATGACATTTGTTTATGTTTATTACTAGGTCAAATTCAGCCAGGCGTTTAAGTAAAGAATCTAAATGTATTTTATGTTCTTCTTCATTTTCAGAAGCAATCAGAATGTCATCTATGTATACAAAGCAAAAATCCAAGTCTCTAGTTACCGCGTGCATGAAACGTTGGAAGCTTTGTGCTGCGTTAGATAAACCGAATTGCATGGATGTAAACTCAAATAATCCAAACGGTGTGATGATGGCTGTTTTTTGTACATCTTCTGGTTCAACTGGAATTTGATGATATGCTCTGGTCATATCTATGGTACTAAAGATTTTTGCATTTGAAAGTTTGTGTGCAAAATCTTGTAGTTGAGGTATCGGGTATTTGTCCGGGATTGTTTTAGCGTTCAATCGTCGATAATCGCCAACAGGACGCCACTCTCCGTTGCTTTTCTTCACCATATGTAGAGGGCTGGCCCAATTGCTTTTTGATGGCCTGCAAATCCCTTGTTCCATCAGATACTTAAATTCTTTTTTCGCTGCCTCTAATAGGGCTGGTGATAGTCTGCGGGCACGTTCCGTGACAGGTGGTCCTTTTGTTTCGATGCAGTGAGTCACAGAGTGTTTTTTTGTATCCGGTATTTTCATATTAGGCCTCATCAATGTAGGGTATTTGCTCAAGATGTCACGAAATTTCTGTGACAAGGAAATTGTAGAGATACCAGATGTAGGTCCTTTATACGTTGTTCCTTTGATCATTAATTTTGTTGACTGATCTGTGATTGTTGCCTTTCGTAGGTTTACCGTTAGGTTAAAATGGTGGATAAAATCTGCACCTAGAATTGGTCTTGATACGTCAGAAATAATGAAACGCCATTTCAACGCACGGCGTAGTCCAAAGTCGAGTTCGACTGTTCTCGTGCCATAAGTCTTGATGGGGTTTCCATTGGCTCCATACAATGTAGTTGGGCAGTTGTCGGAAGTGATATTATTTTTGTTATATGACGGTTTTCTAGGCATTACTGAAACGTCTGCGCCAGTGTCCACCAAGAATTTTTGTCGAGTTTGCAGATCGTATACGAAGAGACGACATGTATTACTCGGAATTTCACATGTCCCTACTGAGAGGTTCCGCTGTCGTTTTCCGAATTCTTCTTTTTAAAAGTACAAGGTTCGTAGCATTTGTATGCATGTTCTCCAAACCGTCTGTGGAAATAACAATATCCATCAGGATCTCTTCTAGGTGATCGACCGCGAGACCCAGACCTCGGTCTTCTAGCAGGATTCTCCTGAGATGAATTCTGATAGGAATTATTTCGACGAGGGCTCTGATTTTTCCGTCCTCGGAAGGTTGAAAAACGGTTATTTTTAGACATTTTCAATTGTGACACTTCGTGTGTTAGCTCAGAAATTTGTTTTTGTAGCTGAAGTAATATTGAATTTTCTATTTTCTCGGATCTTGATATGCTGGGTTTGTTATGTTGATCCATTGCACCACATTCTGTTGATGTATAAACATCTGTGATTTTGTCGGCAGCCAATGCCAGTTGGTTTGTGTTGTTATCGGGAAGAGCTGACAGGATTGCCTGGACATGTTGGGGTAGACGCTGTAGCCAGAGTGTACGTACTATTGCACTCTCTGCTAATGTGGGTCCAGCTAGCTCCATCATATACCGAAGAAGTCCGGAGGGCTTTCGATCTTCCAGTTGAATGCCCGTTAAAAGTCGTGCAAGTCTTTTTTCAGCAGAATCTTGTAGTCTGTCGATAAGTGCAGTTTTCAGTTTTAAATATTTGTCTGATTCAGGTGGCTTCGTGACAATATCACTAACACATTGTAAGGTTTGTGAATCGAGTGCTGCGATGATGATATTGTATTTTGTAAAGTCTTCTTTAATACGTGAGTTTGAAAATTGAGATTCGGCTTGAACGAACCATAGCGATATGTTTTCTTTCCAACATGGTGGTAATCTCACTGAGACATGGTGGATGTTTGATTCATTACTAGTTCCGCTTGATGATTCCATTGTAATTGAATCTGTAATTATCTTGTTGCTTGATGTTTGTAAACTTGATTCCGCTGTTTGCTTCGAGATGAGAATATTTTCTTCAGTTGTCATGGCATTATTTCAGATATTGACAATTCAACGCATATAAGGCGGTTACTTTAAAAAAATATTCATCAGCAAAAAATTCGAAAAAACATTAAATTAAACCATATTAAAATATACATATTTAAAATTATCGATAATTTATCAAACTGATTTGGGGTACCATCTATGCATTTTTCTATAAATCATAAGTCAGATACGTGTGATATTATCTGAGGCGCAAACCTTTTGAAAATCTACTAATTTTAGAACATTTTTATTAATGTTAAATTATTTCAAATTATTTTTTAATAATAGAATAATTTCTCAAAACAGATAATAATCATTGACATTTAATTCAAATTTTAAATTTTGAAATTAGGTTATGTAAAAATAATAGTCTTTTGTTTAAACATTTACGTGACTTTAAATGAATTCCTAATAGTCCGCTGTCTGTGGTGATGTTTTTTTCTCAGCCAAACGTCTCTCGTGAAGATAGATTCGCTGCGATTGGGTACTGCGTCATGAAGTCTCCTTGTTGTGAAGCTCCGCTGCGATTGGGTACTGCGTCATGAAGTCTCCGTGATATGAAGCTCTGCTGCGATTGGATACTGCGTCATGAAGTCTCCGTGATGTGAAGCTCCGCTGCTTTGGTAGTCTCTATATGGTGTCAGCAAAACTCGTTCACCTGTGCAGCCATGGTCTCCATGTGCGATGATGATCCCTAATTAAATCGCCATTTTCGATTTCTCTGGCCTCAGGATCCTATGCGTCGGTCGTTCTGACTGGTTTGTTGTGGTGCGGAAATTTAAAAAGAAATTTGCGTATAATTGTGTCTAATTGCGTGGAAGGTCGGGTGGTCACCATTTTAATGATACAACATCATTGGATTCACTTTTTTATTTAAATGATATTTTTACATTTGATAATCAAGTTAATTATCAGGAACTATTCAGAAGGATAAATGTGTAGATAATAAAACACAACCAACCAAGGTGACGCGCACAACCATAGAACGGCGTTCCGATCGTTGTCTTTTGTTATATCAGCTGTCGCTAGGTTACTGATCCAGTGTTTTAAATTATAAATGTTTTTGGTTGTTCAGTGCAATCTACACATGTTTGCAATGTGTGCATGTCCGCGATGGTTCCTGTATATATATATATATATAATAGTGAGTCTCTATATATAATTATGAAATTATTTCCTATACCATTCATCCGATTGCGATGAAAATTGTTGGGCACATGCCCGTGAAAGTTCTCATATATAATGGTGAGCTCTGGCGTTATGAAATTCGCGAAAAAATTTGAAATAATCACAAATATTTTAACATTGGGTGTATTTTATAGAGTTTAGCGGTGAAGAGGAATTGGGGGGGTTCGCGGAAGGGGGGTCGAGGAAGAGGGAAAGGCGGATAATGTAGAAGGGGAATGCGTAAGGGTTGGTGGGAGGTTCGCGTGAAGGAGCAGTGGGAGAGAGAAGGAGGAAGGCGGGGAAGGTAAAAATGGAACACGGGAGGGAAAGTAGACGCGGGAGGGGAAGAGGAAGCGGAAGGGGAAGGGGGACGAATGGGAAAGAACACGCATGGAGAAACAATTTCTTTAGTTAAGTGGCATTGCAACGCATATCGGATATTAGCTAGTACATAATAAATATTCAAATTTGAATTTAATAATTTCAACTCAGTTCTACGAAATATCAAGAATCATCGAATTTATTGGATCAGGAAAAATGGAACATATTTAAAAGTGAACTCCTACGTACTTTTAGAAGTGTATTTTAATGACAGTATCATATTAATATTGTAATTTAAAAATAGTGGGGCAAGGAATGACAATATTACGTGAGTCAGAAGCCTCTATAATATACCGAATACTTCTCGTCAAAAGTACGTTTATTTAAGTAAATCGAAACCAAAATTTCATCTGAAATCATAATACTTTAATAAGTACTTGAATACTTATATACTTAATAATAAATCTATTTTGTAACATTTCTTATTTTCCAATAAGTATTGATACAATTTGTATAAAAGCCGTCTCCATTTCAATGACAATTTTTTTATTAAACTTTCTTTGGGCTAGGTTATACCATAATATTAAAAAAAAAATCAAAATTTAATCTTTACTGAACCTTTAAAAGCCACCATCTTGAAACGAAACGGTAATTAGGAACGTAAACATGAATTAACAGACAGAAGTACTTAATGCAAAACGGTTGAGATAAAATAGAATTTCGCTACACACTACCAAGAGCAAAAGGAACGTAAACATAAACTTACAGACAGAAGTACTTAGAGCAAAACGGTTGAGTTAAAATAGAACTTTGTTACACACTACCAAGCGCAAAAGGAACGTAAACATAAACTTACCGACAGAAGTACTTAATGCAAAACGGTTGAGTTAAAATAGAACTTCGCTACACACTACCAAGAGCAAAAGGAACGTAAACATAAACTTACAGACAGAAGTACTTAATGCAAAACGGTTGAGTTAAAATAGAACTTCGCTACACACTACCAAGAGCAAAAGGAACGTAAACATAAACTTACAGACAGAAGTACTTAATGCAAAACGGTTGAGTTAAAATAGAACTTTGCTACACACTACCAAGAGCAAATGGAACGTAAACATAAACTTACAGACAGAAGTACTAAATGCAAAACGGTTGAGTTAAAATAGAACTTCGCTACACACTACCAAGAGCAAAAGGAACGTAAACATAAACTTACAGACAGAAGTACTTAATACAAAACGGTTGAGTTAAAATAGAACTTCGCTACACACTACCAAGAGCAAAAGGAACGTAAACATAAACTTACACACAGAAGTACTTAATGCAAAACGGATGAGTTAAAATAGAGCTTCGCTACACACTACCAAGAGCACATATGTACTATTACAGTTTTTCACATATGTACTATTACAGTTTTTCTTTCTTAAATATAAGCATTTCGAAGTATTGAATAAAACAAATAGATACCTAGTAAACTTTCTAATTAAATTCAGTCACAACATTTCAACGGAATTCCACGCTCCAACAAGTAAAACTGTTCAACAGAAATCGGAACATTGCAGAACGGGACAACTTCTGACATCTTGTAACTTTGCGTTTACACTCACGAACATTTGAACAATTCAATCAAACCCGCGGCAAGTGGACAACATCTCGAACTAACTACATTACCCAACTTGGATCCGAAAAGTCAGCAATTTAGTTCCCCGGTGCCTTTGAACGTCTCAGTTCGGCTTTGGCGCGCTTCGGACATTGTACCACACTACATGGCTAAACTACCCCCTTCAAAGAATATGTATTATTTGTAAGGTCATTTTGAAGATTGGAAAACAGAAGACAAAGAGTGGAAGGTTGGCGACCGTGTTCAACTTCTAAAACAACTAAACTATTAGCATTATGATACTATGATAGCAAAGTATACAATTTACATCTAACGCATGGGAACGGGTCGGATTTACGATTTATTCAAGATCTTGGTTTAGTTCATCCTCTCGGAATTGATGGATACCTTATGATATTACCCAAAACCTAAGAAAACTAGCCAGTCCAATTTATGGTGACTGGATAACTCAGAATAAATTCAACTCAACACCTCCTTTGAAAAGTCATTAAAAGTTATGAATTTTTTTTTTTTAAATTGGTTAAATAGGTTATGTTAGGTTAGGGTAAGGGCTATTTTTTTTTTCAACGACTTTTTAAAGAGTTGAGTTGACATGTAACCCTAATTTATTAGGCTTCGTAATAGTGAAAAGTTTTTAAAAACCACGTACTCAATTTGGGTATGATTACTGCCGCTCCGGGAACCATAATAAATGAATATAAACCTGAATAAACAACACCCCTGCCGTAGGTCACCCCAAGTGCTTTGCTACATTTGGTGACTTAGCAGGGGTTCCCGGGTTCACGGGGTTAGGTTTGTCTGGGTCTTGACGGTGAATACGTTTGTCCACCTACTGCTTGGATCGGGAGAGACTGGTTAAGGAAGACCTAATTTAGACCTCTCCAGCCGGACTCATTTGACCGATCCCCTTTCATCGCGGTGGGAAGGATGGATTCGTACATTCGTCACTCCTGACCCCCAGATTTCTACCCACTCCTCTTACCTTTCTCCTTCCCAGAACTTCAAATCCTTCCTTTCCCCTAAAATACTCTCCACACAGCATCTCCAAATATGACACAGGCCCTGAGGGATTTTTTTCCTCAGGGTTTCCTGTGTGGAGATAACGTAAATAAAAAACATCGTCATCATTTTACCATGAAGTCTTTATCTTGGAAAAGAAATGCAAACTGAAGACCCATTGACCAGCGGCTGAGAATTAAAGTTCCAAAATGCTTGCAACTGTACAGGGAGGTTCCGATAAGAAAGATCGATTATTCCCCGTATCAAATTTTTTAAACTAAAAATTTAATATTAATTTACTTCATTAAAAACTTGCTTTAATATATACCTACATTCAAGTAAGCAAATAAAAATGCTCAAAACGCATTATGATAAATTTTAAATATCGTGTTCTTCTTGTAAGTATTTTTTGATCTTAAGTATTATTATTTTTTAATAATATCTAAACAAAATAAGTATGTAAAAATTTCTGAAATTTTTTAGTTTGTAAGACCGTAAATAAATAGAAAAACTGAGGTATTTTCGTCACAAAACACGTTCTCGGATTTCCGGTATTGTCTGGTTATACCTTCTGAAGTATGTATTCTATTAGACGTATACATATTTGAGATACTTTTGTTGGAAATAGTAATATTTAGATGAAGCATTACATCAAGATAGCTGTTAAAGCCTTATTCATTGGATAATATATATTTTCGATTTACGATTTATTTATTTGTTAAGTACAAATTAACTATTCGGTACTCGAGCCTATGAATAATGGCTATATATATATTTAGAAAAAGTTAGCCAAGTTTTCTAGCTGTTGCGAGTATGTACTTGTTTATTCATACACTATATACTACAAAATAGCTATACCTTTGAGAATTATACCGAAGAAAAATAAATCACTAAAATTAAGAATTCTTATCATGCGAGTTGTGGAATCATTTCATTTAATTAAGTTATTTACTTCAATGCTTTATTTCAAAATAATTAATGATCATCAATCAATTGAATTTCTAAGAAAAAATGAAATATCTGCAGCACAAACAAACACAGAGGACGATGAAAAAAAAAGAAATATGACTTTCCTTCAGAAGAAAAAAGTCGTTGATGTACGCAGAAATTTTTTATTTTTTTTTTATAGTGAATACCTCACAAGAGTCCCAACTGCTCCCGTCTTGAGCCAGTGAGACTATGCATCCCCGATTTGGGTATAAGGTGAGGCTAAAGGTAAGTGGGAAAGGGAAGGCGACGACGAAGAGGAAGGTGAGAAAGTACCTGGCTATTCAGATCTAGTCCCTAAACACGGCTAAAGCCATTTCAAGCAACGTTTCAATTTTGAATGCTGGTCTTACACCAGGGCGATACTAAAAGTATCTTCCACTTCCTTCTACTTCCTCTTCTCAAACATACTATATATTATTTTAAATAATAATTGTGAAATAACACAAATCAATTAAATTAAATTTATTTGCGCACGCCGGATTCGAACCCGCGGCCTCCGGAATGACAGTCCAACGTCCTACCGCTGGAGTAAGCTGGCCGTCAAAGTAAGATATATGGCTTGTAATCAAAGGAAAAATAAACAAATTTAAACTTAAATTACGAAAATATATTATTGATTAATTCTAAAAAATGATTTTTAAATAATATATTTACCTACATATTAGGACTGTATTAGGACAAAGATAGATATGCAACTATTTAAAAAATTCACAAATCAATACGTATACTTTATCCCATGAATAAGCTACCAAGAGGATGGTAAAATACGCTCTTAGTACATTGATGTCATTAATGTAATGTTTCAGCAAAACCTGTTATTGCATCCCTTGCGTCGTTAAATGAACATTCCAATATTTTCCCGGGTTTTAATGATTGCCCCGTGGGAGCTGACCAAACAGTGGACATTAGGGGCTGATATTGTTCGAAGGGAGAATACTCGCAAAACCAATCAACGAATATTGCATTTGTAAACCTCTCAATAAGAAAAGATCCCCATTAGTAATGTATTTAAACCACTTTACAAATTATCAACGCAGACATTCAGAGTTTTTAACGTAGATGAAATTTTAAAATAAATTAAAATACATAATATTTTAATAAAAAAAGGTTTTTTTATCATGGTACTCTACAACAAAATCCCATCCTCATTCAAAAAAATATTTAAATCTCAAATAAAAAGCTGGATAAAAAACATTGGGATATCATATCCTACCCTTCACACAGCACCCCCAAAGATGAAATAGGGCCTAAGGTAATGTGAATGGTAATTAACTTACCAATGCTGATGCCCCTGTGAAGACTTTTTAGGTTAATTGATTGCATCTAAGGAAATTTGGATATTTTCCACAAATCTTTCAACATTTTTAAACACCGAAACTAATAACCTAATATAATAACCCCTTTCTGACCTACATGTGTAACCTAATTTATTATGCTAATTAAATTTTTTGTATTTTTTTAACGTTGTTGTAAAATATTGGATATTGCAAAACAAATAAATAATTTTATCTAGATTGATCAAACATAAAATAATTGTGAATTCCGGGATTTAAGCCCGTGACTTCAGGTTTCTTAGTCGAAGATCTTAATCATTCGAATGCTTTTTGCCACAATTTGGCAACTATTTCCAGAACCACGGAAAATTTACGATTTTATAATATTTTTTTTATAAATCCTACAAATATGTGATAATCGACAAAAGATAGATCATTGGCTACATAAAATTATATTTATTAGACACAAAAAATTTAAATATACGTAGAAAGGAAGCTTTGACTGCCCAACTAGGAAAGTTTCCAGTTTTAGGACAGTCAAATTGACATTTGTACACGCTGTTATTATAATTACATTTCCATACTTTACATTCACAGTCAAGAGCTACTAAATTATACACATGTATTTAATAAAATTTTGAAAATAATAAACGCTACTGAGAATACCAAGAATTTTTTTTTTGATGGTAGTAAATTAAGCCAATAAAACATATAAATATATTCATTGAACAACATATTTATATAAAAAAAAACAACATATAGATATAAAACGTAATTTGAAACTAATGTACATATTTATATAATATAAATTTATTAGCTAATTGAACAATTGCTGAGTAGTATTTTCCTAAGACTACGTGAAATGGAATTTAGATACATGATATTATATGTGGAGAAATTACGTTAGGCCTTACACTATAAAATATAAAAACGAGGTAGGTATCTTAATTTAATTGCTGTTTCTATGTGTAATACTTTGTAAATATATTCATTTAAAGAGTTATTTTGATTCATTTGAGACATGTTTATAATACATATTAGGTGAATTTGAATAAGTGAGGTAGGAAGTGGTAGGAATTTATTGTGTAGCAGCTAGTAATAATAAATAAATTGTGTGAGCCTATAGAACTATAATCAGTTTGTACGTCTACATACAAATTCGAAGGTAAGATTTTTTTGTGGTTAACAACTTGACCGCAATTCCACTATTTGAACACTAACTATTAACTGTCAAAACCATAGGCAATACTAAATTTAATAATCCTTTGACAATTTGTCCATTCCATCACCATTTTTATCTGCGATACTAATAATGCGATTCAGCTCAGAGAAAGTGTGACAATAACAACACAACTATATTACTGTCACAGAGACCCAAGAGGGTGTGGAGTAGGAGGAAGGGGTAGGGCTAGGGGCAGGAAACTAGGAAAAGGCTCTTGCAATCGTCTTAAGGGTAGCCTTTTAATGTTGGACCACCCATCCGACGTGGGGCGTAACGCTGGCACGTGATCGGAATCCGTAGCTACCCCTAGGGAGGCAGATAAGGGCGCAGAAGGGCTGAGAGGTGTTTTAGTGTTAACACGCTGAGACATAGACGCAATGATCGTATGAAATATGGAATAAAACAATAATATAGATAAGATCGGCAGAAACGGCAACGGTTCTTGGCTTCTCATGTATTTAATACGAGTGAGGGAGATGCAAAAAAGTAATACTTTTCTTGCCTCTCTTTCACTTGTTTCATTAAGTGCGCGAGTCATTCCCGTCACTATCCCATTTTCGCGGGAATACTAAAAACACCTACACGGAGAAAAATGTTATTCTAAAATACGATCATTTTATTCGTAAAAACGGTTAAAAACGGGACTGAAGTTCTTACGAACAAATTAATAGGGTTTCAATGTTTATTGGCGGGAACATGTAAGAATAATTTGTTGGTATACGTAATTTTTGGGATCGCGAACCACATACGGCTCGTTGGTTATTTGAGTGCAGATTTACGACAAATTGTGTGTATAGTTTATTTTACATTATTAATAAAATTTCACAAATCAAAAATATAAAATTATAAGCAGGTACCTACTAAAAAATCCAGTGAAAACGGTACTGTTCTCAGCCAAGATGTGCTTCTGCGATTATTCCGGTAGGTATGCCTTTACCGCCGAAGTTTCCCATCCATCCTTCTTAAATTTAATGGTAGGCATTTAGGTTTTTACATTTATTTACTTTCAAGATTTTTTTTCAAGAGATTTTAAATAGTACTCAATTAATTATTTCAATGCGACTCGTAAATTCGTAGACAATTAATTGCATGTCTCCGAAATTTTATGCTGTTTTTCCACAAGTTGTCGCTATTTTAAGTTATAGACATTTGGAGGCAGGTGCGTGATGTCCCATGATGAGGAGATGAATGGGCCCTCCGATTGGAAGAGGAGATATCGGTGTTTCGTGATAACTCCTAGCGTGCTGGTCGGTCGGAATAATAAAAGCTCTGGAGGATTGTTGATGATAAGACGATGTATTTATAATATTTACGTAATGCACTATATACAAATGAAGAGAGTATTTACAAATCGCATAATATTATTCCCGACACGAGGACTGCAGATTGCGAGGTTGTGTTGCTAGGCCGCCGGCCTGTGGCCGTGAAGACTGATGAAGAACGACTGACTACTTGGCTTGCTCGAGTCCTTATATAGGCCGAGCCAAATGTACTCGGAAGGTAGGTCAAACATGCACACGCGAGAAGTTTCTCGATATTGCAGCGCAACGCTGTGTGTAATGTGTCGCAGGTCCGAGCTCTTTCCAGAAGGTCGTCGAAATTAAATTGCCTAGCGAGGTAGCAGGTAGCGGCGAATAATCAGTGCCGTAACTAGGTAGGCCGCTACGTAAGTAGGTGAATCGCTACAGACAATCTTGGGGTACTTCGATTTGTAATTAAAAATATCAGTTAAGTAAAAAAACAGTATTATTGAATTTTTTTATAATGTTCATAAAGCTAAGAATATTTTAGTTAATAAATGAAGTTTTATTCCGAACTTATGGCTCATTTTAAACGACTTCTAAGAACAGGATTCTTTGTAAGGAAATTTAGGTATTAAAAAAATCTAAATCGTCGTACCGCTGATATTTGACCTATGTATACTACCTTAATATATTCGTTCGTTAGACGATCTTTGTAGAAGAGTACGCGACATCTGGCTATAGGTTAAGGGGATACCCGGCGGTGATTTTTCCATACAAACGTATTCCCTATTTATCTCTCTGGATTTTAAGCCTAGAGAAAATATTGTTTTTACATAAAATAGATTATCAACTACTAGTGTCGGTACTTTTTGTTTTTTTTTTTGATGAGTTACTTTTTATAGATGTTACGACCTTCCAAAAATCAATAAAATTGACTGGTTTAAACGCCGTCAAAAGACGTTCAGTATACAAACTAGACAATGTTTTTTTTAAAAAAAAACAAAACGTACAGACATAGAATAGTTTATTTTTATGTATTTAGTAAAAAAAATAAATTAAAATCAGTCCATTTTTGGAGTAGAAAAGTGGGGAATACAAAACCTCGATTTTAGTTAGGTATTAGTAGCCCGAGGCGCATTGTCCCTTTCGCTCAATATCGGGTGGAGTGGGAGAAACAGTGACATCAACAATTTAGTAAAATCTATTTTTCTATTTTCTCCACCTCCGGGTATCATCTTAAGTATTCATATCTCGGTTAAAAATAACTGCGAGATTATTTTCATATTTAATATAACAACCACAGCTATAATAAAGACATTTTACGTTTACATCTCGTTCCAGAGTGGAATATGCATTCAGTATTTCTAGGAAGGACCTAGTTTATATAACTCTATACCTAGTTTCAAATAACAAAAAATAAATAATTGTAGAACTTACAAATGTTATATTTATATTTTCCGAAGCTACATGGAAATTTTAATGATATCGAAGTTTTAAAAATTATATTGTCCAAGTGAGTTCCACCAGCTTTTTGACATTGTCTAAGGCGGATTCGAAAATACTCAAAAACACGTTGACAAGTTGCCCGTGAGATGGCGTTAATTTCCCGTAAAATGTTTTTTTTAAACTGATTTATGGTTGTTGAATTGTCTTCATAGACTCTTGATTAAAAGTATCCACACAAAAAAATAATCACAAGGGCTAAGATCCGGGCTTCGTAGGGGACACTCAATGTCTCCTCCTCGTGAAATGAGTTTCCCGGGGAACTACTCTCTTGCGAGTCAATTGTTGTGGATTTTCCCTTAATGATTCACTAACAGGCTAAATAACTTCGGGTATCCTTGCTGACTTTGGGTGGTCTTCATTCATTATTCTTACTGTTGAACCGGTTGTCTCAAACATTCTGATCCATTTTCGAATAGACTTAGCGCTTGGTGCTTGACTAATGTCTCGTAAAACGAAGTGGGCACGGTACATTCGTCTCAAAATCGTCACGGAATAATTGTTTACATAATACGCACCAACACAACACGTGAACAGCTCCATGGCGACTAAAAATTCCACGAAGTAGTTGACTCTACCGCTACCCCCAGCACCGCGCTAATTTACGCCAATTACTTACATAAACACACACTTCTCCACATACTACACATTTGCCCTGAAGATGGACACTGTAATGCTATCCAAAACTTTGGCTAAAGAAGGATAAAGCGCAACAAAGCATAATAACTCAAAAATTAATCGCTATAAGTGAATTGTGTACAGATCTGAATAGTAACGTATTCTTCAAACATTCTCTTTTTCTTTTCATTCCACATTTAACTTCGCCTCAACACATATTTTATACTGGGGTGTTCCACAAGTTCCAAGGCTTTAAAACTCTGGTGTACCTGGTTACAAATGTCTCAAGACTACCGCGTGAAAGGGTTATCCATTTTACACAAAATTAATGTTCTTTTTGAGTGCCAGCAAATATATGAATATTGACTGTAATTTATTTTCACCAAAAACAGTTGGCGAAATTCAACTTAATTTCCACAACAATATTTTGCAAGTTTCGTTTATTCAATAACTTGAAATATATTTCAGATACTCGCATCATACTTACGCAGCGATATCGATATCATATATATTAAGTTTCTCATTCTTAGACTTTCAGATTAAACACACAAGAACAAGAATTTCATTAAAATAATGACAATAAAATAATTTTGTGTTATTTCCACTTTATTGTATATCTTTTACCGACCGGTTTCAGTTCGGTCTGAACCTTCATCAGGGTAGAATAAAATATGTTGATCAAAATACAGAGACAGTGTTTCAATGAAAGGTAGAAGAGGGAGAGGGAACATCAACTTACGTTGTGGACGAGGGGGAGGTACTCAGAGGGAGGGGTAAAAGTAGGCGGGGGTAAGAGAAATAGGTTAAAAATGGGCCTGTTTTTAAAATCTAACTGCCTATTTAGTAAATTGGTTTCATTTATTTTTAATTGACAAAGTTATATTTTGGTCATTATTGTAATTGTGTATTCCCATAAAGTGTTTCCTACATGTGGTAAAGGAATCTGGGGGTCAATGTGTCCAGGAGTAACAGACATATGAATGCATTCCTCCCACTTCAAAAAGGTCTCCCTCAACGAGGGTCTCCCGTCGGCTACGCAGTAGAAGGGTAGACGTAACCGCCGCCAAGATAACGGGCACCCCTCAATCAACAAACTTTGTGAACCACTTGGGGTGACCCATGACAGAGTTGTTGGTTATCCAATCAATGATTTTCGTTTCGGCATGACAGTAATAAAACATTACTTTTAAGTTACTGGTAAATTGGTTAAATTATTACATATTCATTTACGATTTTTGTAAACTTCGTATTGTATTTTGCTTTTGCTTCTTTTCGATTTTCACAGTGACAAGCGCTTTAAAAAGGATCGATTTGTAACTTACCAAAACATTTTAAGATAAAAGTTATGTATGATAGGCACCCAAAATCAATGTTTTAGCTGCAAGTCACCGCGATGTGGTATTTTCTGTACAAAACAACAATCTGACAATATATGTAATTCATTTTTGTTTTTATAAGAAAAACTCTCTTTATAACTTTTGAAGGTTATTCCCATCAATGTAATATATCGTTGAAGAAGAAGATAACAATAATAATCTATTTTTTTTTAAATAACTGGCAGCCATTTTATTTTATTTTTTTCCTGTGTCTTGTTCATTTTCATATTTAAAAAAAATTTGATTATTATTGTTGTATTATATGTAATTTATTTATTTTTATTTGATGCCACTGCCATCCTTAAGGATTCCAACTGCCCGAAGACATCCGCTTTTCGAGGAATGCTGTGGGTTAAGAAATGTTTGAAAAGTAGGTACCTCCTTTATAGTGACGGCCAGCGTGGTCTAGAGACAAAGATCCGACTCCCAATCTGAAGGTCGTGAGTTCACGCGCTACATTTTATTTGATTAATTAGTATTGTTTCGCAATGAATTGATTAAAAATAATATAAATGGTATATTTTTGTAAAGTAGAAGATACTCTCAGTATCCCCCTGGTGTAAGACCACCATTCAGAATTGAAACGTTGCTTAGCCGTGTTTAATGACCAGATCTACCATAATAGCCAGATACTTCCCTACCTTCTTCTTCCCCATCTCCTTCCCCACCTTCCTCTTCCCCATCTCCTTCCCCCCCCCTCCCACTGCCTTCAGGCTCACAACATAACCCATTTGGGGATGCCACAGTCTTACTGACTCCAGATCGTAGCAGTTGGGACTCTTGTACAATATTCATATAAAATTTAAAAAATTAAATTTTTGATCTTAGGTATTATTTGTTTCGATTCCGAATGGCATAATCTCTCATTAAGATGATACAGATATAATTTTTTCATCCCTTTTTTAATATTTTTAAAGTTTATTTATTTAAAATTATCATAAAATTATTAACTTTTATAAATTACAATATCAATTATTTAATAAAACTAAATTATAACTACGTAGAAGCTCTAATGCAATCAGTGAATTCGAACCCGCGATCTCCGCGTTCAAAATAAAGACGCTGGGAACTCTGCTACAGAGATTGTTGACTTACACTCAATCCAAAATAACACGTTATAAACCAAGTATAATAACATTAATCCAACGTCGATATATTTTATTATTTATGCCACGATAGTGAGAATGATGAGCCTAAGGTGTTAAAGGATCTTGTAGCTAGGGATGGGGTGGGGAATGAATGAATGTTTCGAAGTATTGTATGAAAGAATATCCCATCTTGGATCTCCTAATGTTATCTTCCCCGAAGCGGAAAATTAATGGCCCGGGAGCTTTTTGAATGAAGATCGTTGTTGAAAGAAAGGTTCACAAAAATAACCCCTTTCAAACATATTAATTAAGGGGGTATATATTGTATTTCCTACCAACATTTTCTTATACGAAATATAATATGTTTGACCATGACACAATTTTTTTTGATTCCTCGTAAAAAATAGTTATAAATATGATATATTCCCTTAGGTTTTAAAAGTCTTGATTATTTTTAAAAGGGTACTTTTGATACAGACTTTTTCAGAACAAGTCTAATCCAAGTCATTAGTGGTAGATAACGGAATGAATTGCTTATGAAATATAATACAGGTTGGCGTAAAAGTCATCACTCAATCGAAAAACGCCATAGCTACATGGAAGAATGGCGTTAGATAAATGACTTCAAATGCGTACGATTTTTGATTTGCACCACTAAAAGTATTACAGTGATTTATTTTAGGGTTATTATGCTCTGTTATTATCTCCGGGCTGATGATGGACACTGTAACGTTGTCCCGGCTGCCCGAAACGTTGGCTGAAAAAAACATGTTTAAACAAGGAGGTAGCGTGAAAAAAAAACGGACCACCAAATTGCCGTCCTAGCGAGCGGAAGTGTGACTGCCGTTCGCCCACCGGTGGCCGCAGGTCGAAATTAAAAAAAATAATTTTTTGAAGCGATTTTGTTCCTTATGTATAAAGAAGTTGTATAAAGAACAAAGTCAGAATCGCTTGCGCCGTTCTCGGTCTTGATTTAGCAAAAATCCGCATAGCGCCAACCCGTCTGAATAATTTATAATAAATATCTATGGTCAACTTGGCGTCACTTTTACAAAACGGTTTTCAACTGTCATTTCATTTTCAAACAAGTATTTATGTCATTACTTCTTCAAAAACACCTTTGAATTTTTTTTTCATGTAGGATGTCTATTCAGGTTAGTAGAGAAATAAATAAAATTGATCATTTTCGCATGAATATATTTACATTTTTTTGTCGAATGGGAAATATTTTCAAATTTTTTTGTTAAAAATAGCTATTCTGGGAAAACTTGTAACGATATTATAATGAAATATATATGAATAATAAGGTACATTATCTGGCAAACAGAAAACAATCACAAAAAAAACAATTCCTTTGTTTTTATACGGTATTTGAGCAAAAGCCGGGAAGATACTTTCGCGCGATTTTTTCCAAATACACCTGGCCTTCGAGAGGTTAAGAAGGCGCCGGCGGATGAAGGTTATTAAATTTATTTATTTTTTACTAACGTTCTGGAGGGATTTTAAATGAACAATTTATAATTTTTCACAGTATTTAAGTATAACACGATGAATATAATTGTAGTTATCGTAAGAAAACAGTACATATTTAACTATCCATTCAATATACTCAAGAAAATACTCAAAATACAAAGTCAACACCCTATTGGAAAATGTCATATTTTTTTGCAAATGGCGGCAAATTTATGTTCTGCTTTGACGTTTGTGAAGTAAACAGATACAAAATGCACGTTAACAAGAACGCGGTTTTTTTTTTAAAATTTTGGTGATGCCAGTGCAATTACCAAAACTCTCGTTTAGTGAGTTGCACTGGCCGGCAAGATCGCCCGATTTAACAGTTCCAGACTTCTTTTTGTGGGATTTCTTGAAGTCACGAGTCTATGTCAACCAACTTCAGACTCTTGAAGCCCTCAAAGAGAAAATCCGTCAAGAATGCGAGAACTTATCGCCGGAAGAGTGATGGAAAATACCATAAATCGGGCCCGTAAATAAAATTAGGACATTAAAAAACACAATCCTAAAGCAGAAACAAATTGTTTTGTCTATAAAAAAAATTACAGCCAAAGAACATCAGAGGCCCTATCATACTCGATCGGTAAGGATCGGTAGGATAATTGTCGGTAACTTCTCATCGTTCCCTAAGACAACTGCAGATCGCAAAGGAATAGGTGACAGTTCACAGTGACTAAGTGTCCTTAATATATTCAATATCAACTCTTGTTTTTACGTTAGCGACCTTCAGTTGTCCTAGGGAATGATGAGAAGTTACCGAAAAT
The DNA here is from genome assembly GCA_951813805.1 of Limnephilus auricula. NCBI lineage: Eukaryota > Metazoa > Arthropoda > Insecta > Trichoptera > Limnephilidae > Limnephilus > Limnephilus auricula. The sequence goes on along the minus strand of OX638397.1, from coordinate 16,981,872 downwards.
TATCCTACCGATCCTTATCGATCGAGTATGCTAGGGGGCCAGGTGTCCGTGGTCGAGTGGTAAGACACTTGACTTCCCATCGGAAGGTCGCGGGTTCGAACCCGGCGTGTGCAAATAAATTTTATTTGATTAATTTGCGTTATTTCACAATTAATTAATAAAAATAATACATACTATATTTGCGGCACGTTCCAGAGTAAAAGATACTCTAAGTATCGCCCTGGTATAAGACCACCATTCAGAATTGAAACGTTGCTTAATAATGGCTCTAGCCGTGTTTAGTGACTAGATCTGAATAGCCAGGTACTTTCCCACCTTCCTCTTCCCCATCTCCTTCCCTTCCCCACTTACCTTCAGCCTCACAACATACCCCAATTGGGGATGCCATAGTCTCACTGGCTCCAGACGGGAGCAGTTGCGACTCTTGTAAGGTATTCTCTAAAAAAAAAAGGTGACAACTTGTGCGCCACCATATGAAATTATCGAAATTAATTTTTTTCGCCATATTTTTATGAAATTCTGTCACCAGTACCTGCATATAAAATATGTACCAATTAAAATATAACATTAGGTAAACTATTGTTCATCTCTCAGTAAACGTTTTATCTACGAAATAGGTAATTTAACTTATATTCGAAAGCTGTCGATTAGAACTCATTAAAAGTTTTACATTGCTCAAGCCGAGATTTCTGAGTGACAGTTTCTTTTTGTCAGCGGATTAAAATCTAGCTCGGTTATTGATTGTCACACGGACTAAGTTTGAATAACAAATGCTTACAGTTTGATTAATGAATAAAATGTAATCAGATAAATGGCTAGGTATAGTTCAGAGGGGCTTTAAGGGAGGAATGGGAGAATCTTTGACAGCCTCAGTCAGAAGATTTACGGGACAAGACGGGAAGGATTTATGCATCTAAATGGAGATGAATGAAATAAATTTATTTGCAAGATAATAGCGAAGGAATTTCCCGGTATTATCATACGTTTTATGGTTATCTGTTTAAATCGCTGGGAAAGCAATAAAAAAGTTCGTCCTTTTCCAATAAATAACGTTCGGAAATAATCTTTTTGATTTGTGTTTTGTCGATATATCAGTTTTTTATCCGTGCATTTTATTATTATTATTTTTTTTATTTTTGCTCCACCCAGGAGGCTTTGAAGAAAATAGTTTCTCTCAGGGCCTGTGTCATCTTAGGGGATGCTGTGTGGAGGGTCATTTTTAAGGAAAATAAGGCGAGAAAGATCTGTGAATAAAAAATGGAATAAGGAGTTGATAGGAATCTAGGTTTCAGTATGTCCAGGAGTGACGGACGCATGAATTCATTCCTTCAACCCACTGGAGATATCAAAAGGCCTCCCTCAACCAGTCTCATCCCCATCCGGCTCGCTACGTAGAAGGTGGGCAGATGAACCCGTCGCTAAGATCAGACAAACCTCACCCCATGAACCCGGGCATCCCTGATAAGTCACCAAACGTAGTTTAAAAGAGATCCAATTTACGTGGTCATACAAATAAAAAATGGTAAATTCTTAATAAACAGTTAATTTTTTAACATAGAAACATAAAGTTCACATTTTTATTAAAATTTTCTTAAACAAGGTTAATTTTTTTATTTCACTAGAAACTAAACCATACATTTAGATTCCTTTATACAGTTTACAATTCTATCACACAAACCAACTGCTTCCAGTCGTATGTAACCAGTGAGACCTTTGGCATCCCCACTTGTTTTTATTTTTACAACAATTTATTTTACATAGTTGGTACTTCCAGCAAATGTAATATTTGATTGTCTACGACTTGTAGTCTAAATCTGTAAATATAACCATGGAGCATGGCTTTGAACACGAGATGTATCGCGGAGGTGAATTAATCCTAAATTTAAATATAAAGTGCATGTTTTTTCGGTTTCCCCAACAATAATAGTAATTTTCTCGCAATAATAAAACTAAACCAAAGCATTTAAAAAGAAATATTCCGTGAAGCTGAATTAGACAACTTTATCAATTTTTATTTGGACTTGATTGAAAGCATAAGCTGTGATTTTACATTGATTTACAAGTGATTTGTTTTCATTTACGAGTACCTAATTTAAATACATAAATATCTTCTTGAGACATGACCATTTAAGCCATTTTGTATCACGAAAGTTTACAATGCTTTTTCGGCCAAGTGAAACTGACCATCGAAACTTTAACCCAAAAACCTTTCTGGATTCAAGAATAATCATCGAGGAGTACCATAGCCTCCACTAATCTGCCCATCTTAGTCCGTTTAGGGGTGGTTTTATCATTCAAACATTTCGGACCGCACTTATCCCCTTTATCACGGCGACTAGATGCTTAGCGGTGGTATGGGGTTAAAAACTTCAATTACCTAACACCCTCTCCTAATTCTAGTTGGACACAACTTCTGAGTCTTATGTATCGCAGCAAGTTGCTAATCGTCCAAATGTACAGTGCTTCCAAGTAACATATATTATTACTTTATTTCATTTTAAAATATAGTTTTCTTGCTTTCACCTGATATATCGTTCACATGTTTATAATTATTATATTATTTTGTTTTAATGTATGTAATATTTTTCCATTCAACCGCTTGGGCACATAAGCTTGTTTTCACGACAATTTAACGTAGGTAGACATAGGAATGACGTATGTCCCGTACCTGAGTTATTAAAATTAATTGAAAAGAGTCGTAACTAGAGTAATAATTATATTATACTAGCCGGTACCCGACATGCGTTGCTATGTCATTTAAAATAAATTGTTTCTCCCTGCGCGTTCTTTCCCATTCGTCCCGCTGACCTTCCTCCTCCCTTCCTCTTCCGCGTCCCTTTCCCCCCTCGTTCCCACTCTTCCTCCACACCATCTCCTCACTCTACTCCCCCTCTTTCGCTTGTCCCGCGAACCACCCTCCCGCGTTCACATCCCCCCTCCCACGGGTCTCCCTCCCAAGTTACCCTCTGCTCTTCCGGGTTCCCCTCCCCCCTCCTGCATTCCATACATTCATTTTCGATACATTCAAACAGCTCGTAAAGTAGGTTGAACAGTTTATATGGAAAAATGAAATTGTTGTTTTTACTATCTTCCTCGCAATTTATCCATATTTTTTCACCGTTTAAACCTTCCCTGGACTACAACAAACATTTCAAAACCAAAATCAGCTAAATCTGCCCAGCCGTTCTTTTTAGAGAGACAAACGAACAGCAATTGATTTTTTTAATATAAATATAGATTATTAATTTACCTGATAAAAATATATGCACTGAACATTCCAAGTTTTAATATTTGCGGACGATATTAAAATATACAAAGCTCTAAGAAACATTAATGACTGTCAAACATTGTCAAATAACTTGTTTAAACTTTTTGTTTGGTGCCAAGAGAACTGTCTACAACTAAATTTAACCAAATGTCTAATTATGAGATTTCATAGAATAAAATATCCGTTCAATTATGAATACTCCATCAATGATGTAAAGCTAACAACTGTAACCGAGGTGATTGATTTGGGTGTAAACTTCGATCAAAATCTGAATTTTATAAACCATATTGAAATTACATCGAATGAAGCTTTGAAAATGTTGGGTTTTGTAAGAATAAGAATATGCAGCCAATTAAAAAATATTCAAACCTAAGAAAAATTGTACATGTCATTACTTAGGAGTCAAATCGAGTACAACTCGACAGTGTGGTCACCTAGGTATACTATTCACGATAGAAAAAATCCAAAATAAATTCCTAAGATTTTTTAATTTCAGAATGGGTATTACAAAGGAATGTATCAACTATGATTATCTTTTACGTGAACTTAATTTATTAAAAATATCCGAACATAGATGACTTAACATGTTTACATAAAATCGTAAATTCAGTAATTGACAGCCTGACAATTATACTTAATTTCTTTCCATATACATCGCAAACCAATATCGAGGCAATATTTATCATTTTATTGTGACAACTTTAACACTGAATCACAATTGTATACTCCAGGTCGACGTATACAAAATGTGGGAAATGAGTACTAAAATGTTGTTCACTTATTTAATACATCAATTTTATCTTACTTAATATTATAAACGCGAAAGTTTGTATGGATGTATGTGTGTTTGTTACTCTTTCACGCAAAAACTACTGAATTGATTTTAATGAAACTTTACAATAATATTGCTCATACATCAGAATAACATATAGGTTATAATTTATAAAGCTAGCTATTTATTTTCAATATATTGATAATAATTATTATTTTTTAATAGAAAATGTCAAAATTTGAGAATGACATTTTGCAAAACAATTATTGTTATATCCAAATTCTATTTTCGATAATATTTAAATTAGTGAATTTATTTGAAGTTATCGCCTAATACTTTGATTCGAATCAAGAATTATAGATATTTTAAATAAATAGGTAAAAAATTTTGGTACAAACGTAGATAGGACCTAGGAGAAGAAAATAGATTACTCGAAGTACTAATACTCCGCAGACGATGTCGCGGTCAGAAGCTAGTTAATAAATACAAACAAGTCATAGTAGAATGTATATAGGAAAACAATATTTAGATAAACAAACCACTTAGCTCTGCTTGACACAATTTATCTATGTATTGTACTTCTCCCTTGTATTTATCTATTTCGATTTTTTATTATGTTTTTGAATATGTTTTTGATCTTGTTTTGATTAAGTTATTGTTTTTGTTTTTGACTTTGTTCTTGATTTTGTCTTTGATTTTGTTTTTGATTTTCTTTTTGATTTTGTTTTTGATTTTCTTTTTTATTTTGTTTTTGCTTTTCTTATTCTTATAGAGGTGATATTTATGAATAAAAAATTATGTAAATAACATGTAAAAGCCCAGCTGGGCATATAATACAAAATAAATGAATGATTCACGCGAGTACGGGTGGCAGAAATATCACGACAAACACTTTGTTTAGCGAATGACGAGAGAAAATATAAAACTTTTGCGATGCATCTTTGAACAAAAAACACAATTGATTCATTTTTAAGATGATACAATGTGATTGGAAAAAAACACACACATTTTTCAACATTAAAGGATGTAGGGAAAACACCACGTGCCCAGCTGCATGTATTGCGTAATATGCATAATCCACCGCTTTGTCTTAATAAAAACATGGTTGTCGCATGTTGATGCCAAATTTTCATAATGTTCAATGAAAATTCATATACGCTCCCGTGGCAAAGCCACTCGTACCGGGGGCGGTATCAATATCCCCGCGAGATACCTACCACCTGCTACACCCCTATGTTTATCTGAATAGAACGGAAATCTAAATTTGATCAACCGCATATAAACAAGCGGTACCAAATAAACAACGCCGATAAAGATCATTTCAAATGGACTATTATTAGAATTCCATAGTGCAGAGCAGATTGAAGAATTATAATTCTAGGTATACAGGTTCCTAATAACTCTCTGTCTCTGGTTTCAATCCTGGGATTGGTTTGCAGCAATTTCCTCTATTATTCTCTTCTATTCTTCCCTGCCTTGTGCGGCTCTTTTGAAGTCTGTATATGATGAGCAGCGCATGTCCACCAGCAGGTCATCCAGGTACTCTCGGCGTGGACGTCCCCTAGAGTTTGTCCCCTTGGTCATGCCCTCCATTATGGCATGCAAGAGGCCTTCTTATCGTATTACATGGCCGATCCATCTTGCACGCCTTTCGGACAAGGTCCTGAGCAGGTGTCTTCCTCCTTCGATTCTTTGGAGAACCTCCTCATTTGTAATGTGGTCTCTCCAGGAAATTTCTAATAGTCTTCTATAGGACCACATCTCAAAAGCCTCTAGTCTCCGTTTATCTCTTTCGGATAGGTAGCATGTTTCGCAGCCGTATCAAGATACTCCATAAACTATACATACGAATCTGTAAGGTAAAATAATCTGTGAAGTTATTTTTTTACACGTTTTGTGTACGATAATGTAGGGTAATCTACGTTTTATAAGTGCAGGTGGAACGTGTAAATAGGGTGGAAATAGTCTTAAATTAATAATAATTAATCATTGAAAAATAATGTTATATAAATAAATGTTATACGAAACAGAGAATAAAAATGTTACTTTAGCAGCTAGAATTGAAACCATGTTCCTCTGACTTACCGGAACAATTCTCTCCCAATGTTATAATCGGTAATTTTTAACGATCAATTTTTACTTCAAAATTAAGTTAATAATTATTATTTATATTAATTAATGTAGACAGGAAGAGGCTTTCCGGGCCGGATCATACATAAAAGATAGCAGCCAATAATGAATATATAGTTGGTAGTTCTCAGTACGATACAATTAAATATGACTGAATCGGATAGGGATACATTAGCCCAAGCCGAAGGTCCTGGGTTCGAGTCCCAAATGTGATATCTTTTACAGATTTTTCTGTTTCAGTTTTCGATTGAGTTTCGCAAATATTGTCTTCATTAATTATAATATTTTAATTTGAGTCTTAACTCATTAAGTAAAAAATAAAAATTATTATTGAAGAAGAAGATACCGCTGATAATTTAAATTAAGATATGAAAATGTACAAGACACAGAAAAATAAAAGATAGCGGTCGCAACTGGGACTCGAACCCGGAACCTCTCTGAATAAATAAATAAATGGGAATCACTTTCAAAAGTTATAAAAAGAGATATTTTCTTATTAAAATTGAATAAAAATTATTATTATTTTACTAATTTCGGAATGTTGAAAGACTAGCGGGATCCCATACATTACATAAATAATATACTAATTAACTAATTACAAAGTTGGGATTATGAATACATATATACATTTATATAGGCTATTAAGAGACGTACCTGACTTAACCCGTCACCCCACTGAATCAACAAAAACCGGAGACACTGCGCAGAAAAGTCCCACGATGACTGTGCTGCAAACCGTATTGAACTTTACTTTTCTGAGTAGGTATTCTAGTTTTTGTCAATCTTTTGATATTAAGTTAAGTCTAACTTTTTTATGTTCACTTTACTCTGTGTACAAATATTTCAAAGTTTAAAAAAATAGGTCCTTGTCTTGCGTTCCGTAAATAGTTGTAGAAACCAACAAACATAGTAAAAAAGCATGAAGATGAGGAAATCAAACATTCACAGTCCACCAATATGAAGATGAGGAACTCAACATACATGAAGACGAGGAAATCAACAGACATGAAGATGAGGAAATCAAACATTCACAGTCAACAAATATGAAGATGAGGAAATCAACAAACATGAAGATGAGGAAATCAACAAATATGAAGGTGAAGAAATCAACAAACATGAAGATGAGGGAAATCAACAAACATAAAGATGGGGAAATCATTATATACTACTAAAATAACTACCTGCAATCCGCCACGGAACAGCAATCCCGAATGAGGACTGTGATAAATTACTATATTTTGTATTCGAATAGTCAGTAATAAAAAATAAAATAAATATAATTTCTTTAAAAAGCGCTATTAAGATTGTATTGAGCTAATTATTCTCATATTCAGAGTGTTATAGTGCTACCACAGATTGCGTCAATTGGCGACATAATTTGCTGCCCAGGCGCTAAAATTCTTTAGTCCTGCCCTGAATAGACACAAGATTTTACAAAGTAATCGTTCTTACGTAATATATAATGAGCCAATGCACTCTGCCTTCCAAGGTCATAATCAAGTAAAAGACAGATAATTCTGGGCAATTAATGGATATTTTTAGAACTCCGTGGCGCACGCAACTAAGTAATAATAATTATATATTATGAACTTTTAATTACTTCTAATTAATAAAGTAATTTGAAGTAATTAGAAGTTCATAATATATATTTTTTGTTTTTTATTTTTTTATTATTTATTAAATTATAAGTTTACAAGGTATAACAATGTTGATAACAATAAATAAGAAAATACTTTTTCACAGATATTTTTTTGATTTTTGATGTTTCTCTCCTGTAGAAGCGGACGCTTGTGTTTAGAAGAGGAGCGAGTGTCAGAATGAAAAATATTTTGTACCTATAATTAAATATGATTTATGGAATTTTGAACTTAAAAATAAGTAGAAAAATAGACAGTTAGATATGTTAATTATGATGATAAATTCATCATTCATTTGTTTTAACATTGAATTGCTCTTTAATGGCTTTTATTAAATATTTCTAATAAACTCCATTTCCAATATACATTTATTTAATCATAAATGATCTTATAATTTAAATACCAGTAATTTCTTATCCTAATTATGTTTTAATAGAAAAAATAATTAAAATAAGTTTTAATTTTTCAAGTCTCCCGAAATTACACGAAATCTGTGGTTGTCTAAGCGGTCCTATCGTTGTTAAGAGCGATTGACCAAGCTGAAAATAAAAGTTTAAAAATGCTTGCAACTGTACAGGGAGGTTCCAATGAGAAAGATTGATTGTTCCCCGTATCAATTTAAAAAAAATTAAAAACGTAATATTTTATTTTATTTTATTTTAATTATTTAATACATGATTTATCGAAAGTACATATAGTTTATTGTGATATTTCACCCTCCCTGCTAGAGATGACCCTCTGCTATGGCGGGTGAATTTTATTTATTTCATTTATCATAGTGATTTATTTCATTCAAAACTTGCTTTTATATATACCTACATTCAAGTAAACAATAAAAATGCTCAAAACGCACGATGGTTAATTATTAAATATAGTGTACTTCTTTTTTTTAATGATTTTAATTTGAGTAAAATTTAAATTTTTTAAACTTTGTTGACTAGGTTATGTGTTGATTTATTTTATTGTATGCTTATATAATTTGAAATTTGTGTTGTATAATACAATATGTCGTTTGAAAATTGAACAAATCTACCAACGACTAACGGTATAACCTTAGTATATTAAAATTTCACTTAGTTTTTTAAAATTTTAAAACGGTTTGTACCAGATAAAATAACAATCTTTCAAAATCAATTTATGTTTTTTGGTAAAAAAGAGTCAATCCGTCTGGAATTTGATTTAAAAAATACTAATTTTCGGTATTCTCTGGTAATACCCTCTTAACAGAGCGATAGCCATCTCTAATACACAGACGCAATGTAAACACATCTGTTCCACAAGTATTTTAATTGAGCCTGCTCTGATGAGCTGGCAGTATTGTTCCCTGGTGCACCGGTGCATCTGAGTGAAACTTAGAGCAGGACACTTATTCACAGTTGACGTTGGTATCATGATAACGGGTCGTTTCTTCGACTCGTTTTTGTGTAAGTTGGCTTGTATGTGAAAAGCTACCGGAATATTTTTGTCCTCCTTCATATAATCCGGACCTCTTTAGTCCCGCATTAATAAATCTCTTCCTACAGTCCATATTTAAACCACCTCACAACTGTGCCCAACCGGATTGCGTTCTTGTGACGTGTACATAAAAAAAGTACAAAATCGGTTATTCAAACAAATTCAATAAACAATGAAAAAAGACAGTACAAGATAATACAAAACGAACACATTAAAATAATAAGTAATTCTCCTCAAGGCCTTAATTTATCATGACGTCTTTGATTTTGTTGTGTTGAATCTATAATATATAAAAAAATAATGTTTGTTTGTTTGTTTGTGTATTAGTATATTATGCGCGGACACACCATTCATCCGATTGCGATGAAACTTTGGGAATACGATGTGCTCTGGCATTATGAAATTATTTCCTATACTATTCATACGATTGAGATTAAAATTTCATCCGATTGCTATTAAATTTTTTGAATTGTTGCGAACATGATTGTGAATATTTCTATATATATATGCAGGTGAGATCTGGCATTCTGAAATTTGCATTAAAAAATGAAATAGGTCACGCGAGTTGTTGGAAAAATGGGTGTATTTTGTGGAGTTAAGCGGCAGAAAAAAAGGCTGGGGGAGGGGTATGCAGGAGGGTCAAATGGGGAATTAAGGAGGGGGTTTCGTGGGAGGGGGGAAGAGAGAGAGGGGAAGGCGGAGAAGATGGAAGCGGAATGCGTGAGGGGGAGGAGGGGGGAAGGGGTTTGCGTGAAAGGGGAGAGCGGGGAGGCGAGAGGTGATGCGGGGAAGGAGAAAAGGGAACGCGGGAGAGGAAGGGGATACGGGAGGGTAAGAGGAAGAGGAGGCGGAAGGGGAACGGGAACGAATGGGAAATGACGCGAAGGGAGAAACAATTTATTTATTTAAGTAGCATAGCAACGCATGCCGGGTATCAGCTAGTATTGGAATAATTTATACATAACATTTAAATGGAAGTGTCAGCACTAGTCAGCACAATTAATTTTAATATTGTTTAATACAAATTCTCAGGTCCAGATTGTCTGAAAGGTCAGAGTTCGGCGGTTTTAAATTTCAAAAATAATTTACAGTTGAGTCGAAAAATATCTAATAGCCTTCATCAAAAGATTGTATGTTATCATTTTAAAATGTGTACGAAATCATAAACAAATAATGTACCTACCTGCATCCGTATTTTTAGACACCTACTCTGAAAGAACGAAAACTGTTCGGGTAGTTTGGAGACCCCTGGTTTAGAAAGTGGTTTGAATCGGCGTTTCCCAATCTTTTTGAAAAATTAAAACTTTTGGTTATGTAGTATTTTGTTTATTGGTTTGTTATATTATATTATAAAATTTTAGAAATTTGCAAATGAAAATAAAATGTTTGGAAAAAAAATAACAACAAGTATTTCTTCCGACCGGCAGAAAATCTGGACCGGTACCGGTTGACGGCCTGCGTGGTCGATTGGTAAGGCTCTCGATCCTTTGGTCGTGGGTTTGAACCGCGAAATAACAAAAATAAATTTTATTTGATTTATTTGTGTTTTTTCGCAACTAAAAGCTAAATGAAAATAATATATGGTATATTTGCGGCACATTCCAGAGTGGAATCAATATCGCCCTGCTATAAGACCACCATTCAGAGTCGAAAAGTTGCTTGAAATCGCTTGAGCCGTGTTTGGTGCCTAGATCTGAATAATAGGGTACTTCCCCACCTTTCTCCTATCTGACTCATTCCCTTCCCCACTCAGCCTCACAACATACTCCAATTGGGGTTGCTATGGTCTCACTGGCTCCAGATGGGAGCAGTTGGGACTTTTGTGCAGTATTCATATTAAAAAAAAACGTATTCTAACATTCTAGGACGCTGTTAATCTATTTGGAATTGGTATTATATTTTATATTTAACGAAGGTAACTATTATTTGTTTTTGTTTTTAATACGTAGCTCCATTTATTTTTATTTTTTTTAAATAATGTTATTATTAAGTTCTGCAAGTATTTTATTTTGTCAGCTGTTTCGGCTTAAAAAGCCAGCCAAGACAATTCGGCTCCCAAGGAAAGTTGCCTTGTAAGCCGAAATAGCTGTCACAATAATAACAAAAAAACTAAAATACTTACTGTAGGTAACCACAAAACACTCGTTTTTTGTTAATGTTCTTTAATATTAATATCTTTTTTATATATCATAACGATACTGTTTTTTTTTCATTCTCCTTAATGGTTTCATAATATATTACCTCTCTATCAGTTGGATAAGATTACAAAATAATGAGAAAAAACTTTTTGTAATCTAAGGTTTCTTGAAGGGCCAATGGTACCATTGAATATGTTGTGCTAAATGGTATTTTAAAGGAAGTGAATCTTCGTGTGAAGCGACCAATAATATATGAAGGAGGTAACACAGAAATGTCTGTATGTTTATTTACACAATTAACACACACTTACACTCTTGTACGAGGGCAGTTCAAAAAGTAAGTAGAATTTTTGTGTTTCTCGAAAAATATTTATTGATTCATTAATATCTATTTTGTCTCCTTCAAAGTTATCCTTCCCCCGATATAATAAACTTTTCACATCGCTTTTTCCAATCCTCGAAGCACTTCTGATAAGCGCATTTGGTATGGCCTTGAGCTCTTCCGGGGATACGGTCTTTATCTCCTCAATTGTGGCAAAACTTCGTCCTTTCATGCGTCCCTTCAGTTTTGGGAACAGGAAAAAATCACAGGGGGCAAATTCCAGTGAATACGGTGGCTGAAGCATGATTACAGTGTTGTTTTTAGCCAAAAAATCACGAACAACCAACGATGTGAGAGCAGATGCATTACCGTATTACAAAAGCCACGAATTGTTTTGCCGCAAATTCGGGCGTTTTCATCATATTGCTGGAGAAAATTTAATGTCATGAGCCAACCGATATATGTCGACATCCTCAGCAACTGCTATAATAGTGATTCCACGGTTGTCCATAACAATTTTCTTCACTGCTTCGACGTTTTCATCGGCTGTTGACGTGCTGGGACGTCCGTCCATTAACATCTTCTTGGCCTTCTCTGAAGAGCTTTTACCATTTATAAACATTTTTTTTGCTCAAAGTGGACTCGCCAAATGTCACAGTCAAAATTTTAAAGGCGCTGGAGCACTTAATTTTATTTTTCATACCAAATTTAATAGAGATTCTTTGATCTATTTTTATCGATAGAAAAAAATCGCCAAGCACACCAATACACGTCTAACCTTTATATCTGTCAAGAACAAACTAATGATGCAAAATGGCTAATAATGTCAACGTGTTGAGGACATGACATGTGTACCCAACAAAAAAAAAATCTTTTTTCGAAAATCTAATGCACGCAGCCTGAGAAAACTAAAAAGTCACCTTATTCTTTGAACCGACCTCCTATGTTTATTTTGTTTAACTGGTACCTATCTTTATAATTTGATAGCTAGTAATAAGAAGCATCATGTACAAATAATAATAATTTATTATTTGTACATGATGTGAACATTAGTAATTGGGTTGTAATGTACGTAATGTTATTAACCTTAAATTTTCAAAAAAAAAAAAAATTAATAGACGCATTCCGCGTATCTGACTGCTGAATATTATGTAATATTAATGCCGTATAAGATTCCATACTGTTCTGAGCCAGTGGTACTTTAGCGTAATATGTTGAGAGGATGAAGAGTGAAGGGAATGTAGAGGGAAGGAGGGAGAGGGTAATGCCTGGAGAATTGCCTGCATAGAAGAGTTCAATGACGCTAGTTCTTACAAACACTTTATATTGGAAACCGGTAGAACTAGAATAATATTCTTCTTCAACCTTCGCGAAATCAACATAACTTGGAGTACACTATATACCACTTTTATTATCACAATTATCGACATGTTTTAAAACCGAAGGTTTCTTCGTCAGGATAATGAGAACATAATACTAATATTTCCCCACTTGACGCATATGATCTTACGAATACATTAAATAAATCTATTTTAATAAGAATATTGTATTTAAAATAGATATGCACTTAGTATTGTACATTTTCTCTAAAAAATGTTTATTTTAACCAAGGGGGTTTGAGATTTTGAGGATCCCCACGCAAGATGGAAACCGACGCTGATGACTCTGATTTGTATTTATTTTATCCGAAAGCGTACACAATTTTAGCTAGAATTTTAACTAAAACATAATGTTTACAACTAGTCAATAAAGTATTAAATTAAAAACGTCACAATTAAATAATAATAAAAAAGAACCAATGTATGTACCTGTGTAGATAAGAATTCTAACTGCTCTGTTATTGAATACCAGTGATAAAGAGGTTAAAAAGATTAATAAAAAATCAAATAAATTTATGGGTAGGTGCGATTTATAAACTAAATAATGAGAAGAAGAATTATTTCTCAATTACAATGAGTTTTACAAAGAAAACGTTTGATTTAGTGATTGATAATATATTTTTAAAATAAAATATTTACAGAATAGAATATTATGAGAATAGATAATAAAATAATTATATGTATAAAATATGTCTTATTAAACTTTTCCAGGGACAATTAGTATATAACTACATTTTTCATAACTTTTAATGACTTTTCGAAGGAGGTGTTGAGTTGAATTCTTTCTGAGTTGTCCGGTCACCATAATCATCACACTTAACCTATTTTTTCGCTATTATTTAATTATTATTTTCGCTTGTCAAAACATAAACGCCTTCGTGCAATAAGAACGGAGCGGTTAAGAAGTAACCACTTGAACCAGTTCGGAGATTGGCGTGGGTTGGTGGCAATATTTGCTATTTAACGATGATCGGACACATTTCTACGATATAAAGCCGAGAACCGCGCGGAAACGTAATACTCTAGTGTTATCTTCAGGCAACGTTCCTACATACAAGTTTTTTGCGATTAATAACAAATCAGTGAATACATACGTATATTTTAAGGTTTTGAGGTATTGGTACCTTCCTGATAATAATAATAATAATTGGATAATTTGTAGAGCGCCGTTTTTGTGAGAAATCACCTCAAGGGCGCGTACATCTTACATACTTTAAAGTTAAATAAAACATGTTTAACCTCACGTGTCCGAGTGGTGCAAACGCGCTTTTGTTTGCTTCGTTTGCATTTGTCTTGTTTTATCTTTGGGTGAAATATGAATTCTCTTATTGGCAACGTCGGGGGGTCTACAGCCCTCCTGCAACATTCCTGATTGGACATTTAGGAAAAGTGGTTCTCATCAAAGAGTCGTTTGGAGTTCGCCTCATGAAATTATACCAACTGACCAAGGAGCATAAATATGTTGGAATTCATCTTGGATTGAAAAGGACTCTATTGGTCAATGATTTAAACATGGCTAAAACTATTCTTCAAATAGACCACGATCATTTCAACAGCCACGGATTTAAAAGAAACAAGAAAGTTGATCCTTTGGGAGAGCATCTGTTTAATTTGGATGGTGAGGAATGGAAAAGGATTCGGACCAAGTTAACTCCTACGTTCACATCAAACAAAATGAAATTCATGTTCAATACCATGCTTACTTGTTCAGACGAAATGATATTTCACATCAAGGAATTATTGGCATCTAACGACGTTGTTGATATTAAAGAAGTTATCGCCAAATTCGGTACTGATGTCATTGGATCTTGTGCATTTGGTATACAAACCAACAGCTTTAAATATCCCGATGCAGAATTTAGGAGAATGGGCAAAAAAGCTTTTGCTCCAGTCTTCACCAAAATTCTTCATGATATTTGGACGATTTTAGCTCCATCGACTGTACCTACTAAGCTTGTGGATATGCACAACAAAGAGCTGACGGAGTTTTTCACAAAGTGCGTCAAGGAAACAATTGCACACCGGGAGGCAAATAACATTAAGAAGAACGATTTCCTTCAGCTACTCATTGACATGAAGAATTCCGACGAAAAGTCAGGTAAAGGAGACATTTTTTAGTATTATGCATGTATTAGTATTGGGAAAAAAGGTACTTACCCGGAATGGCCGAGTAGTATCGGGAATAGGGGTACTTACCCGCTGATAACTCTTAATTAAATAGCGTTTAAAATAAGAACGGCGGTTTTTCCGACCCGAGTGGCAGTTGTTTGGTGTTGTTTTGTTTCACTAGTAGTTGTCAACGAGTAAAAAAAGCTGAAAAGACGTATCTCTGTAATTTTTTATTTGTATAATAATAAACTAAGAAAAAACAATCTATTCCTTATTCTTGATAACGGATATTACCTTTATTTCTATGCTAATTTCAAAATTTAGTTCAATACCAAAATACGTTTAAACTTTGTCTCTTATCAAACATAATCAGTAAATTATTCACGTTCAATGAACTCAACTTTACTTTGAAATTTTGAAAATTAGAACTGATTGTGTGATAAGAAAATTATTTTATTTAAAAAATAAAATTATTTGCAAAATAAAACTATTTAATATATTAATTTATTAAATATTAAAATTAAATTATTTGTTCATTATTACAAATAAAAATAATAATATTTTTTAAATGCGTATTTCTGTTGTTAAATTTTTTGACAGATTTCATGATTTAATCGAAAAGTTAATTTCTGATCATCTAAGTTCACACGAGCGCTGCGATGTGAAATTTCGCATTTATTCGTGAATTTGTGTAGTTCCATGTCCGGTCAATCCTGTCGAGATGGTAGCCGTGATGGAAGGTACCTTTTCACTTCGCTAGAGCTCGCACGAGCGTAACGAACTGTCAAATCGGAATAATCAACATTACGCGAGGTCTGTTGATGACAGAACTAGGTATTTATAATAATAATTGGATGACTTTTATAGCGTGATTGTTGTGAAAATCACCATACGGCATTGTACAAACTTGACTTACTTGGCTCGATCTTATTATTTTTACATACAGAAAACATACTTTCCTGAAAAGTCACTTCAGATAAACGAATTATATAGTGTATAGGCAATATAGTTCAGAGATTTTATCCCATATTTTGTAGTGTGTGTTTGAGGATCGCGGATTTTATTGTTATTTCGAATATTGTGGTTGTGGATGTCTTGATTGTAAAGTGGCTTGATGTTAGTGTGAGTTGATTGTTGGGTAATTTGTAGGATGGTGCTTGTGATTTCATGTTTAGGAAGGATTGTGATTGGAAGGATACCGGAAACTAAATAGATGTCCCTGACATGAGTGTCCCATGGAAGTCCATAAAGATGAATTAATCTTCATCATATTTTTAGTAAAAATAAAATTAAGTGCTCCAACGCCTCTAAGATATTGACTGTGGCTTTTGGCGAGTCTACTTTGGGCAAAACAAAAATGTTTTTAAGTGGTACAAGCTCTTCACGGAAGGCTGAGAAGATGGTAATAACAATGCCCGCCGTGGGTGCCCCAGCTCGCAAACACCCGATGAAAACGTTGGAGCTGTGAAGAAAACTGTCATAAACAATCGTCAAATCACTAAAAAGTTGCTGAGCATGTCGGCATATATCAGTTGGCTCATGACATCAAATTTTTTGAAGCAATTTGAAGAAAACTTCCGAATTTTTGGCAAACATTGATGCCTTTGCATCACGATAATGCATCTGCGCACACATCGTTGACTGTTCGTGATTTTTTTGCCAAAAACAATATCGTAATTATGCCTCAGCTACCGTATTCACCGGACTTGCCCCCTGCGACTTTTTTCTTTTCAAAACTGAAAAGACCCATGTAAGGACGGAGTTTTGTCATGATTGAGGAGATAAAGACCGCATAGCCGGAAGAGTTCAAGGCCGTAACAAAAAGCGCTTATAAGAAGTGCTTCGACGATTAAAAAAGAGCGCTGGAATATTTTAACTGAGGGGATTATTTTGAAGGGGACAAAATAGATATTGACGATTAAATAAATATTTTTCGAGAAAAATAAAAAGTCATCTTATTTTGTTAACAAATCTAGTAAACTAATAGACTTTGGGATGATCTAATCTCCAAACGGTCCTATTTCAGATGACCTACTATTATTTTGTTTACAGTAATAAATAAAAATTATCGAATACTAATTTTCTTTCTGTGAACTTTTATTGTAGGAAACCATTTGACTCTAGAAGAAATTGTGCCACAAGTGTTCATCTTCTTTGTCGCCGGTTTCGAAACTTCTTCAACAGCGGCCACTTACGCTTTTCTGGAGCTGGCCAAGCACCAAGACATCCAGGAAAAAGCAATAGAACAGATTGACAAGGCCATGGAAGAAAATGATGGAAAAATCACATATGACATGATTAACCAAATGTCATATCTGACGCAGATTGTCAACGGTAATAATTTTTTTTTAGTTTCGCGGTATTTTGATTAATGTTTTCAATTCTTATTTTTCTTCTTCTTTTAAAAAGTTGTTAAAAGTTTTTCAATGTTTTTAAAATCAACCCTATGATACCAAAATGTTAAACCCTCAAAGTTAAAAGGTTCCACCTGACACTGCGTAATGATAAGCAATGATAAGGCTTTGCAGAAAGATAATTTTGCATAATATTGCAGTGTTGGATGGAGTCTTGCTATTTCAAAGAGTCAAAATGCTATATCGAAACATCAAAAAGAGTTAATTGCATGAGTACCTACGGATTCTTTTAAATTACTAAAAATACGTAACATCCAATATTTTTACACAATTATATTATTTAATTGTTTTAACGAAAATATTTGCACGTCATTAATTCAATGCAACGCAACGTCTAAATAAAGGTTTTAATATGAATTTAATGAATTGAAATAATACAAACTAATAGATTCTTTTTACCATTTTTCAGAATCTCTTAGGATGTACCCACCGCTACCATTCATTTTCAGAAAATGCAACAAAAACTACCAAATAGATGGCACGCAGACTGTGATTGAAAAAGATACACTGGTTTTAATTTCAGCAATAGGGATCCACAGAGATCCCGAATATTACCCAGATCCTTTGAGATTTGAACCTGACAGATTCAGTCCAGAAAACGTAGCTAAAAGACACCAGTACTCTCATATTCCGTTCGGCGAAGGACCAAGGATTTGTATAGGTTTGTACAATTTCTATCTTGATCTCGCTGGCTTCTACTTAAAACCTTCAAAGTACCTAACTATAATCGTTTTCATAATATCATTACTCCTTCCGACTTTAAAACAATTTAGGAAGCGGGTATTGGAACTTTGGTAAACCAATATTTCTTTCTTCAAACTTCGCAAAATCACCTTGTTTTTTTTTTTCATTTAAATGAAATTTTCAATTAAATGAAACAAATAACTTTATAACAACCACTATTATATAATCACAATTACCTACATGTTTCGAAACCGGTGGTTTCTTCGTCAGGGTAGTAATAACAAAATAACAAAAGAAACAAACAAGTATAGACAAAAAAAGACTTTGGACAAAAATATTATAGAGGTAAAATTAATTTAAAAAGTCGTAAAAAACAATTATTTAAAATTAAATATAAAAATTATTTTAGAATATGAAAAAATTACACTATATAAATTATCAAAAGATAATCAAGGTGTTTAAACAACAAATATAAATTATTTCAAATATAAGTATTAATAAGAAAATAAATTTAAGTCATGTAGGTAATTGTGATTATATAATAGTGGTTAATACAAAGTTATTTGTTTCATTTAACCAATATTTCTGCCATTGGTCGCTCCAAGTACGTTTGCTACGTTGTGTAATACTCGGGTTCACGGAGTGAGATTTGTCCAGGTCTTGGAGGCGGATGTGTTTGCCCACTGAGTAGCGGACTAGATCAGGAGAGGCCGGTTGAGGGAGACTCTTTGATTTCTCCGGCCGTTCTCTCGATCCAACGCCTTCCACCACCGTGGGAGGGATTGACTCAATTGTCACCCCTGGACACACTAACTCCCAAATTCTAACCCACCTCTCATAAATTTTTCCTTCCTCTACCTATTTTACTTAAAATACTCACACACATTTTTAAAGCTAAGATTGGCTAAGAAGGAATTTTTTTTCCTCAGTGTCTCCTGTGTGGAGTTAATAAATAAAACATGAAATGAGGGCATTTCTCAAGTAAAATAATGATAATTTTTAATTATATTTGTATTGATATGATTAAATTGTTTATTTTTGGTTTCCAGGAAGCAGGTTCGGCATACTGCAGGTTAAATTAGCACTCTTCGAGGTTCTCCGCAATTTCCGCGTTAACTTGGTTAATGACGCCTCCAAACCAGTTGAGTTTGAACCCAAATCCTTCTTACTTCACACCGAAGGAGAGTTGCTTCTAAGACTTACTCGTCGAACTGCTTAAATTAAGATCCCTTCTACCTATAAGATCTCACAAATAGATTTAGATTTTTAAATCTTGTTTTATATATTATTATATTTTAGAGTTTTTGACTACCATATAAGTTATATAAATATTAAATAATCTAATAACTATAATCATATATTATGTAGAAGCAAATGATATTACGAAAACAATCAAAATGATTGAAATAGATATTTTAAAGAAAATTGAAATTCAAAAAGCAAAAGTTCTTGCAAAAGTATCTGCATCTATAACATGTAAGATCAAAATGAGAAACAATATAAATTATAAAATTATGTAATTAATCATGCTATGTATTTATAAATGAACTAGCTTCTGCCCGCGACTTCGTCTGCGTAGGATTAGCACTTCGAGTAATCTATTTTCTTTTCCTAGGTCCCATCTAAGTTAATATCAAAATTCTTTACCAATTTATTTAAAATATCTGTAATTCTTGATTCGATTCAAAGTATTAGGCGAGTACTTCTAATAAATAAATAATTAATTCACTTTTTTGTTATACCTTTTCGTTAGGCATTATAATATGTTTTGTTTTGTTCGTTCGAAAAAATAATTAAAATATTTTTATGTTACTTAAGGGGGGGGTACCAGAACTCGGCTTGACTGCAGTTAGGTATTTTTGGTACTTGTACGGCCCGCTAGCGAACTACAATTTTAGCCGTCTATGGGGCAGACTCGGCTAAGATTGACACCAAATTGGTAAACCATTTAGCATTTTGATAAAGTACGAAATAAAAAATACACTTGCTCTATAAAATTTAAATTTGTTTACTAGATAATGGATACAGCTAGACAGACAAAAAATCATATTAGCAATGGAATGGATAGATAGAAACATCTTTTACGCCCTGAACCTTTTTTGACGTCTCCGTTTTTTACTCAATGAGACTTTGAATCTAATGGTGTTTTGACGTAGATTGTATGGTTTATAAAATGGTAATAACTGTATTTATAATATTACCGGAAAATAATGGGTGTGAATAAAGGGAGATCATAAAATAAAGTTGGGACAAATATTTTTAAGTACGTGCAATAGAAATGATAAAAGGTGGTTTTGTTTTTGAAAGTTTATTTCGACAAATTTTTTCGTACTCAAGAAAGAATATATTTCAAAATATTAGATCAGATAAACAAAAAGTAGAATGACGCACATAAACGAAAAATCACAAAATTTAATACAAATTGATATAAAATCAACTAAATGTAAACTTGGTATGCAAATATTCAGCATAATATCCTACAAAAATTGCCAAGACTTGTGGATTTTAGAATGATATTAATTTTATCTTTAGTACTTGTGTTAAACAGTGTTAGTCGTACGGAATTTTTAAACCTCTCAACAATAATAGTAGAATATTTTTTAAATTTTTATATATAACTTCGCACAGGAGGCCCGGAGAAAAATTGTCTTTAAGAGACCCATATTGTATGAAGGAGGAGACACAGAGGCCGGCAAATCGTTTCACAGCTGAGCTGTTGAACTCAAGAACGAGTGGTAGAAGCGACCCGTTCTCATGTGAGAAATTTCGACCGTGTATATATGTTGGGCGCGCGTTTGGCGTGTTTCCCGACTTTGCACCGGTGCTGAAGGGATCAATGACGCTAGTTCCTCTCTGAAGCATCTTCCATGTGTGAAATAACGGTAGAACAAGGATTCCATCGCGGTAGACGACCCTGAATAATTCTTGAAGCACGTGTGCTCCTGAGGCTGTTCCTTCTTATTGGCAGCTCGTGTACAAATTACCCAAAATTTATTTGACTCTCTCGACTCATCGCCTTGCCCCGCTGTGGGAGAGATGGATTCATACGTCCGCCACTCCTTTTTTATATGAATACCTTACAAACGTCCCACCTGCTCCCGTCTGGAGTCAGTGAGACTATGGCATCCCCAATTGGGGTATGTTGTGTGGCTGAAGGTGAATGGGGATGAGAAGGAAATATTGTAATTATTTCTACAAATCTCATGACGTCAGAGCTCACCACTATATGTATATAGAATCCTTCGCGGGCGTGTGCACAACAAATCACCTATTGTTTCAGCGCAATCGAATGAATGGTATAGGAAATTTTTTATAACGCCAGAGCTCAGCACTACATATAGAAACCATTAAAGGTATGTGCACAACAAATCATTAAAGTTTCTTTGCAATTGGAGTAATGCTTTAAGTACCGTATAAGGAATTACGAAGGTGTGCATTTAACAACTTACAAAAGTTTCATCACAATCGGATAAATAGTACAGGAAATAAATTCATAACGCTAGAGCTCACTTGCACTATAATATATATAGAAACCTTCAAGGGCATGTACACGTACACGAAAAATCCGCCAAAGTTTCATCGCACTCAGATGAATGCTTTAGGTACCAAATAAGGGACAAACAAAGAAACATGAATTTTTTATGTATTTTTTTTACAAATTTCATGACGCCAGAGCTCACTATTATTTATAGAAACATTGGCGGGTGTGCACATAACAACTCACCAGAGTTTCATCACAATCGGATAAATGGTATAGGAAATAATTTCATAACGCTAGATAGGAAATAATTTCATACACGACAAATCGCTATCGGATAAATGCTTTAGGTTCCGCACGAGGAACAAACAAAGAAACATTCATTTTTATACGATAAAATAATTAATTATTTAATTTCTACTTTGCTTGTATAACACCCATTTCCCCATTAATTGCTTGACGGAACTGCAATGCGAGCGCGCGACCTCTCCCCTCAAATATCCACTCATTACTGAATAAATTTCCAAAATGTTACCGTAAAACCTGAGCCTTAAATGGTTGTTTGACAGTCTTTGTTGATAATAGAAACACTAATATAGTGTATAGTAGTATTGGAAATTTCTCTCTTGGAAACTGTCGTCATGGAAATTATTATTGTGAAAAAACTCTCTTCATTTTGCTGGATTTTGAGCACATATACTGTTTGGATTGTGAATTATTTCCGAAGTGTAATGGTTGACTTCGGAACATTTTGCTGATCAATAATATCAAGAATTGAGCTGATATTCTGTGCCTCAATTTTGGAATAAAAAGCGAGGCCTCCTACACTAGCAGAGAACGACAATCAAAGGTTAGTGTTTCTGTTTTCTCAATAGGAATTGTACAGGCATCCATTCGCTTCAATTCTAAATTCACAATTACATATTTTTGGGTATTACACCCAGAGAGATCTGGGACTATTTACACGTCCCAGACTCACATATTATAATTCACCTTTTGTTAAATTTTACAAATACACATATATCCATACAAACTTTCGCATTTATAATATTAGTAAGATTTATGGTTACAATGTGTTAGAAAAACAGGTTCCTTTTAAAAAAGCTCGTTCCCTTTCAAATATTCTATTTTGAGCACGATCAAACCATATTTATTTAGTCCAGAAATAGTCGTCAAATAGATCGACTTCTTAGACGTTCAACGGCCGTTGTTTCCATCTTTTCGATCGATTAATCTTAGTCGGATTGATTTGTTTAACGCTCAATTCGCCTATTGGTTGGAGAGTTGCATTCCAAAGAGCATGTTTGTTCATTTGAGATGTTTTGAGCCAAAATTTCAGCTTATTAGTTGACTAGTTCACCTATCGCGTTTCTTCGATTATTATTTTTTGTGTTTTTTTTTTATATAGATACAAGCTTCTGCCCGCGACTTCGTCTACGTAGGATTAGTACTTCGAGTAATCTATTTTCTTTTCCTAGGTCTCATCTACGTTTATACCAAAATTCTTAACCTATTTATTTAAAATATGTGTAATTCTTGATTCGATTCAAAGTATTAGGCGAGTACTTTAAATAAATTCACTAATATAAATATTTTTCAAAATTGAATAGAATTTTGATTTAACAATCATTGATTTGCAAAATGTCATTCTCAAATTTTGACATTTTCTATTAAACAATAATTATTAATTTCAATATATTGAAAATAAATAGCTAGCTTTATAAATTATAGCCTATATGTTATTCTGATGTATGAGCTATATTATTGTAAAGTTTCATTAAAATCCATTCATTAAATTTCGATTTAAAGAGTAACAAACATACATACATCCATACAAACTTTCGCGTTTATAATAATAGTAAGAAGCAAGATAAGATAAGAAGATAAATTTATTTTGCCTTATAATGTTCTTAATTACTTATTGGTAAGCTTACTTATTACAACTTTGCCCTCCTTATTTTTATTCTTACAGGCTACATTAATTAACAAAATAAAAAATATTTAATTTTACAACTTTAGTATTTGAATTTATGACTTGATGTTATTACATTTGTTCTTTTTTTAATTTTTAAAAGAAAGACACACATTTCCGGGTTGACACCATTTAACCTGACAACATTTGAAAATCCCCTACTGCCACCACCGGATGAAGCCAGCCGAGGAATCGAACACGGGACGCCTGGATGGGACCCAATCGTGATGCTCACTCAGCCACTGACCGGTCAATATAAGAACCCGAAGAAATAAACGTGGTCAATATAAGAACCCTTCATCTTCGTATGATGGAGGAAAGTTGGTAAAAGTCAATGTTCAACTCAGGGGCGGATCTAAGACTCAAAAGACGGTAAGCAAACTTAACCAAGGGCACACTGAGTTTGGGGGCATATTTTTAAAGCCAGTAAAACAGAAAAACAATAAACCTCATGAAATGTTTCTTTAATTTTATTGAAGGGGTTTTAGCGTCACAGTGCTGTACACCTAATAGACACCAAATCGCTATTTGGAGATATCTCTCTCTCTCTCTCTCTCTCTCTCTCTCTGGTTTCAATTCAGAGATTGGTTTGCAGCAATTTCTTCTATTCTTCTCATATTGGAGATATATGAGCCTTTAAAAGAAAGACTCACCGAACTTAACTAACCGTCTCAACGAACTCGGATTAATGAAAGCATTCTGCATTTTAGTCATCCATAATTTCGAAGCCCGTGGAACTGTGGCTTACCCAACTGGAGTAGGTAAGAAACGAGAGCGAAATGCAATTTATTAAAAATTCATAAAAGACTCAGAAAAAGCTTAGCAGATGAATTTTTTTCAAGGTTGAAGGGGGAACCAATAATTGCATTCGATTTTTGTTTTTCGAAAAGTCAGTATCCCAACAATATTTAAAGGGAAATATTTCAGTATTTTATTAAACACTAGCTGATACCCGGCATTTATCTCAGGGCTTTCTGTGTGGAGCTAATGTAAAAAAAAATAACAGCAAGGTGCTTATTTTTCACATCTGAATTCTGGCACTGAGTTCGCCACGACTATTCGTGGGAGTGTTGTAAGTAGAGTTTCACCTTCAGTCCTAAGGGATTTCCGGGACATGAGGCGGCTGGCTACGAGATTTGCAGGGTCATCTTGAAGAGGAATGTTATACAAGTCTTTGTTGTATTCCCTGAGGGTTGCTGTCTCTCGTTTTACAGTGGGCAGTGCAATATTCGATAGAACAGGGAACGTCGAGGGAAGAATTTTTAAATGCATGTACGACTCAACACTGCAATGGTATTTTGAGATAATAAAAATTAAGTCTCTAACTTTTCATTGTGGCTCCTCACAAAACATTGCTTTGCTGTTGAAACCCACTTTGATTTTGCAAATAATGTACTTGTAATGGGTATACAAAATCGATGTTTGGACATATTCATCGTTTCATATTTTTAATAGCAGTAGGAACGTTTTTTTATGACCAACATTTCATTATTTTCAATATGCACTTTTTTCAATATGATAACAACACCCACACCCACTTTTTTCAATATGATAACAAAACATTTAAATAAATACGATGCCGGGATCCACATACTATATACTTTATCACTCAGAGTCAACTCCCTACTCTGAGGGATCGCGTGAATTAACCTGTAGTGTAACAAAAATAATCCCAGTGGTAAGAGATGAATGTTCGCTCCGCACAAGAGGATAATGAGTAAATTGATGTTACTGTGAAAATTAATTATAAATTTGATAAAATAGAAAATCGCATTAAATATTACAATTACTTGACTGAAGAACACTTCCCTCCACCATGGGGTGGAGGGAAGTGTTCCACTGACCGTGTTCATAGCAGTGAGCCGATAACTTTAAATAATGTGGTGAAAATAAAAGAAAAGGATACTAAATTAAGAGAATTTACTGGAGCATTTAAGAAGAAAAGGGAATAAAACTAAGCCAGGAGTAGGTGATCATTATTGCAAGTATTCTACAATAAAAATCTAATACCTCTGTACATTATATGTATATAAATAATGTGGTGAAAATAAAAGAAAAGGATACTACATGAAGAGAATTTACTGGAGCATTTAAGAAGAAAAGAGAATAAAACTAAGCCAGGAGTAGGGGATCATTAATTAATGCGGTGAAAATAAAATTAAGGATACTACATGAGGAGAATTTACTGGAGCATTTAAGAAGAAAAGAGAATAAAACTAAGCCAGGAGTAGGGGATCATTAATTAATGCGGTGAAAATAAAATTAAGGATACTACATGAGGAGAATTTACTGGAGCATTTAAGAAGAAAAGAGAATAAAACTAAGCCAGGAGTAGGGGATCATTAATTAATGCGGTGAAAATAAAATTAAGGATACTACATGAGGAGAATTTACTGGAGCATTTAAGAAGAAAAGAGAATAAAACTAAGCCAGGAGTAGGTGATCATTAATGCAAGCATTATACAATACAAATCTACTACCTCTGTACATTATATGTATACAAATAATGTGGTGAAAATAAAAGGAAAGGATACTACATGAAGAGAATTTACTGGAGCATTTAAGAAGAAAAGGGAATAAAACTAAGCCAGGAGTAGGTGATCATTATTGCAAGTATTCTACAATAAAAATCTAATACCTCTGTACATTATATGTATATAAATAATGTGGTGAAAATAAAAGAAAAGGATACTACATGAAGAGAATTTACTGGAGCATTTAAGAAGAAAAGAGAATAAAACTAAGCCAGGAGTAGGGGATCATTAATTAATGCGGTGAAAATAAAATTAAGGATACTACATGAGGAGAATTTACTGGAGCATTTAAGAAGAAAAGAGAATAAAACTAAGCCAGGAGTAGGGGATCATTAATTAATGCGGTGAAAATAAAATTAAGGATACTACATGAGGAGAATTTACTGGAGCATTTAAGAAGAAAAGAGAATAAAACTAAGCCAGGAGTAGGTGATCATTAATGCAAGCATTATACAATACAAATCTACTACCTCTGTACATTATATGTATACAAATAATGTGGTGAAAATAAAAGGAAAGGATACTACATGAAGAGAATTTACTGGAGCATTTAAAAGAAAAGAGAATAAAACTAAGCCAGGAGTAGGTGATCATTAATGCAACAATGAAAATCTACTACCTCTGTACATTATAGTTATCGGCAGATTGTTTCAAAATAGTTGGCATGCAGTTTTTCAGTTTAATTTAAACCTATAGGTTTGTATTGTATAATGCTTGCATTAATGATCACCTACTCCTGGCTTAGTTTTATTCTCTTTTCTTCTTAGTTTTATTCTCTTTTCTTCTTGGAAGGTGCAGTTTTTTGGTTGGATATTAAGGGTTTAGTTTGATGAAGACCTGGTTTTTATTAAGTACCAAGATTGTAAAATAATATGCAGTTTATATTTGAAGAGGTGAAGAACAGACGATCTAGCATAAAGATTTAATTGACAGACCGTCGAGCCGTTTATAATTATTATTTTCAGAGTCTGTACGTGCGTTGCTTGAAGATTTAGTTTTAGTTGCCTTTTGTGCTTTTACTATTGGATCTAGAGAAATATTTATCTATATCAAAATACCTTCCTGCGACAATATAACACATTTATGTGATTAAAGATTGGGAAAGAGATAAATCACTAAATCTTATTGTTGTTTAAGATTTTTTAATTTTATTTTTTTTAGTTTAGTAAAATATTAGATTATACATTTTTTAAGTGTTTTGACTGCCCAACTACAATGAATATCATTTTAGGGCAGTCAAATTATGATGATGTATAAAATATACAGAACATGCTAGCACAAAACAAAAAGAATTGCAAGAAATAGAAATAATAGAAAGAATAATAAAAAATAAATACAAAATTAAAAAATAAGAAAGATTAAAAATATATATATAAAAGTTTAAAACACAAATATTTTCGCCTGCTTGTCACAATTATAAAAAAAAAATTAAAAAAAAAAAAATAATAATAATAATAGGTTTTAATTATATTTGATAACAGCGGATTAAAACAAACAAACATTAAAAACAATCTGGTGTATGCATTGCATCTTAAAGTTCGGTTGGGAAATTATATAAAAATGTACATAATTTTTTTAATTAAGTTAGTGTTATCAGTCCAGCCTAAGTTTCAGTTAATTGGGACTGTTTCAGGCTACCTTGATACGAGAACACCAGCAGGAAAACAACACTTATTTTTCTTCAACACATTGCAAAGGGTCTATTTTCCCTTTGCTTATGATCCACACACCTAACTGTTTAAAAGAAGAAGAGTTTATTTTCCCATCATCTTTCCACTACCGGTACTTCTTAACTTGTCCGCTGCTACAATACAAGTCTCTACAAAATCAACGTGTCTATAAAGGAAAAAAAAACATACAACAAAAACCTAGTTACATTTGGTCACTGTGTGAACAGGCACTTTAAACAGTTCCCACATAATTAAACTAACACACAAAAAAATTAACAATAAACCATTATTTTGAGAAGTCGTATTTATAATATCGAAGTAATATTTACAAAAGGATCTTAGAATACCTGGGAAGTTGAGAATTTTTATTATAAGGGATCCGGATGTTCCGATGCACTTCAGGTTAACAGAGCTGCCATAAAATGTACAATTATTAAGGGCCTCCCGGAAAATACTAATACATATTTTAATTAAAAAAAAATTATAATTTTTGAAGGATATGTGTCCATAAGATACCTGGCCATTATACACAGATAGGTACTATTTTAATCTGGCTAAAGATTCGGACCTTATGTGGGCAAACGTGGGATAATAATTTGTGCAGATTTTAAAACAAAGAATTCGGAAAAAAAAAATTATTATGGCTTAATTATAAGAACAGGTAATATCGCATTTTTTAATGAACAATGACGCCCATATTGAAGAGGCTTGTGACAAGTCATGTAATTTAAGAAGAAAAGTTGGAGAGGGTTGACCTTCTTGTGTTATGATTTTAGTTCTTTTTGTGTTTCAATTTCATTTATTTTAATTCAAATTAGACCTACTTATAAAACTGACAGAACTTTGGATTTCAAAAATCATGACTTATTTTTATTATTATTTTATTATTTGAACACAAGGATCTTGGGCTGGAACACGGGGACAAGGCCCCCAAAAATAAAAATAAAATGGTACAACATTAGGTTATTTTGCTGAAACCGTCCCAGCCTTCGAAGCTGGTGCCGGATATTCAGCAACCCATGACGTTTGCTTATTTTGAGTTTATTAGGTAGAAACTCCTAGCCACTTGTCTCGCGTGTCCGATGTACTATGCATATATGTAAAATACATAATAAACTTGCTGAATTAATTACTTTACAATGATTGGATTGGACTCGGCGCCGTAGAACAGGTTAAGAGTAGACTGCATTGAAAATAATTATAATCAAATGATCTTATAGAATGCATATTTTTTAATTGGTGGTGGAACTTCGTCGTATTAAAATATAATATAATAAATACATTTTTAAAAACTTTATTCCACTTTTATATCTTTCCGACCGGACCAGTTTTAGACAAACACACCCATCTTCAATCCGGTATATTAATGCTTACAATTAATATACATATAGATATACTTCATTTGTTAATTAATACAATTATTAACAATGACTTGCTATAATGTAGTTTAATTTATTATTACACTTGGCAATGACATACCTTAATACCCTGTATATATACATAATATATACAGGGTGTTAAGGGAAGTACTTGAGTGACTTTATTAACCAGTGATTCCCGACACTCTTTGGAGTAAAATAATGTGAATCGAATTTTTGTCTTCGGCAAGATGTCTTTATTTATTTATTTTGTCTTCATAATAAAAAAAAAAACAAAAATTCCACATGTAGTCACTGGTCACTCAGCAGAGTAACCGACCAACGCCTCACTCCGTCCCTAACTGTCCAATACCTACTGATTATAAAAAAGTCACCGGAGACCATAATTTCATTTGCATTTTTTACTCCAAATAATGCCAGGAATTACTGGTTAAAGTAAGTCAAGTACGTCCCTTAACACCTTGTATAGATAGTAAACAGTATCTAGTTATTATAATTTCATGCTGTGTAAAAAATGCTATGGAAGATGTTGTCCAAGTATGGAGTTAAGAAGGTGTTAAGAGGCTAGACTTTGAACGACACGCGGAACACCCACGTCTGTCATTCTGTCCCGCTCACAATAAGCTCACGCACACTTACAATACATGCGAATGCGAAATGTGCGAATGAGACAACGCTCAAATTTACCTACAAAAATCGCTCGAAAAGCGGTTTATGGAGAATACACTTTTCTACACCGAAACTTTCACGAAATTGAAATTTTAAAAAATATATATTTTTTAGAAAGAAGAAGCTACGTCGGTAGCTTTTTATAATTTTATAATTCTTTATGAGAGTTGAGTTAGCAGCACTTTTTCCTTAAATAATATTTTTCGATAAATCGTACATGTTTGACAGTGAATGTTTACTTTAATACGAAACGCATCGAAAATTCGAAAACATACCGACATAGTTTTCACCCTCTAGAAGGCAGAATAAAAAAAATATATTTATTTTGTGCAATTTTCGATGTAGAAAAGTGTTTTTTCCCGGGCGTCCTTTTTGTATGGGCCGAAAAGCGAAGTCTATCGTCTTAAGCAAGGCTGCGTAATGTCACCGTGGTTATTCAATCTATACATGGATAATTATAGATTATAGACATGGATAATCTGCCGGCGTAGTCCAGCGGTAGGGCGTTGAACTGCCATTCCGAAGGTCGCGGGTTCGAACCCGGCATGCGCAAATAAATTTTATTTAATTGATTTGTGTTATTTCACAATTAATTATTTTAAATAATATAAAGTATATTTGCGGCACGTTATATACAGATACTTGAGTCGGGCCATGTCAAGAGTCAGAAAAATATAAGGGTATGCATGAGACGACGTATGAATGTGAATGAGGCAAAGAGTGTGTGCCAAGACCGAGTTGTTTGGCGGTCCGTCCTTTCTGCCTACGCCTGCGGAGAAACGGCTTGATGGTTAGTTAGTCAGAAAATATTGTGGCATTGGTGTAATAATATTGTGGCATTGGTGTAATAATATTGTGACAGTTTTAACGCTTTTAATAAATAAACAAATAAATTAAACTGAACATATTCTCATATCATGTCAGGTGGCACGAAAGCTAATATTCCCGCCTTTTATGCTGAGCGTATTCCTTTTCGTAGATTATAGAGTTACAATGCGATACTCAACGCCAGCCATAACAACAAGCGGTACATAAAAAAGATAAGTTCTTTTATAAAATTATTTCTTGAACTAACGATGATCCAACATATTTTTATAATACCCAAGAGCCGGACTATAAACACTACGACGAAAGACGCTCCGTTGTCAGTTGTTTTGATTCAGTAACCAGTTCCTCGCGTGTTCAGTCAGTAGGCTACATCCATACAATTGGATGTATCTTTTTGTTTATGAGTTTTTCATAAGCGTGTCATAAAAATGTTTAAATTCACGTTTCCGAGTTGTACGAACTCGCTTCTATTTATTACCTTTGCATTTGTGTTGTTTTATCTCTGGGTAAAATATGAGTACGGTTATTGGAACCGACGAGGAGTATACAGCCCTCCAGCTACATTCTTAATTGGACATTTAGGACCAGTGGTTCGGATCCAACAATCGATAGGAGTTCGCATTATGAAATTATACGAACAAACAAAGGAACACAAATATGTCGGAATTCATCTTGCACTGAAAAGGACTTTGTTGATCAACGATTTGAATATGGCTAAACTTATTCTCCAGAAAGATCACGACCACTTTAACGGTCATGGAATAAAGAGAGATAAGGCATCAGATCCTCTTGGAGAACATCTGTTCAATTTGGACGGAGAAGAATGGAAAAGGTTTCGAGTTAAGTTGACTCCTACATTCACATCAAGCAAAATGAAGTTTATGTTTAAAACTATGCTGGATTGCTCCGATGAAATGATCACACACCTCAATGAATCTGTGGAATCAGGGCAAGCAGTGGACATGAAAGAAGTTATCGCTAAATTTGGAACGGACGTCATTGCATCTTGCGCTTTTGGGATTCAAACCAACAGTTTTAAATACCCCGATGCGGAGTTCAGAAGGATGGGCAAAAAGATATTTGCTCCGACCGCCAGCAAAATTTTGACCGATCTTTGGACGATGATGGATTCATCAACCGTTCCTAATAAACTTGTTGACATACATAACAGAGAGCTCACAGAATTTTTCACGAAGTGTGTAAAAGAAACAGTAGCGGAAAGAGAGGCAAATAACATTTCTAGGAACGATTTTCTTCAGCTACTCATTGACATGAAAAATTCTGATCAGAAATCAGGTAAATGAAAAACAATTATTATATTAAAAAAATACTATTTTGAAAAGGGGTGATTAAAATTTGGATTATTTAATAACTAAATATGTTATGCTGTTTTTGACAAAGTAAAATAACAATTTTCGAGTATTTGTTTATTTGTGATATAACTACCGATATCATCATCACGCTGTTTATGACTTTTGGAAGGTCAATAGTTCAAATTATCGCATCGGGTCAAGCATTTTTTTTATCACGTTTATTCACTACGAAACATCAACAGCTGATTAGTCACATTGTGCCATCATATGTGTCATTTAGGTGGATATGACAATGACATTCTTTCTATCTTCGTATCTATTATGGTCAGAAATAATATGATAAAAACAAGTTTAGAAAGCGAAACGACCGTACATTGTCTTTGCATTTAAAAGTTACCTTAAAAACACCGAAACCATTTAAAATTAAATATCAAAGATAAATATTTATAAGTAAATCTCTCATCTGACATAATATATATTGTATAACGTGAAACAATATTGTTTGGCCTTGAGAGGTTCAATCTCGCCGAAAAATCAACAGAAATAATGATATAATGTTTGATGATTCAAGTAGACGGCCGGCGTTTTCTAGAGGCAAGGCTCTTGACGCCCAGTCTAAACGTCGCGGGTTTGAACAAGGCGTGCACAAAGAAATTTGATTTGATTAATTTGTGTTGTTTCACAATTAAGTGTTAAAAATAATATATTGTATATTTTGTTGGTACGTTCCAGAGTCGAAGATACTCTCAGTATCGCCCAAGTGTAAGACCACCATTCAGAATTGAAACGTTGCTTGAAATGGCTTTAGCCGTGTTTGGTGTAGGTATTTACTCACCTTCCTCTTCCCCATCTTCTTCCCCTCCTTACTACCTCTAGTCTTACGATATACCCCAATAATAGTCTCACTGGCGCCAGACAGGAGCACTTGGGACTCTTGTGCGGTATTCACATAAAAAGTTGGTAAAGAATTATCTACAGAGTATATAAATTTCTACGAGCGCATTTTATATTTTAAAATTAATTAATCACCTCTCTCTGACTAAGTAACCATCGGTTTCGAAACACGTAGTTAAATTGTGGTTGATACAAAGTTATTTGTTTCACTTAATTATTTCTGTTTTGATTGGTTTGCACAAAATGTACAACATAGTATCAATGAAGATTATTATTTAGTATCAAACTGTAACCAAAATAAGATTGTCAAAAATACCAAACATTTTAACAAAA
Source organism: Limnephilus auricula (assembly GCA_951813805.1). Classification (NCBI taxonomy): domain Eukaryota; kingdom Metazoa; phylum Arthropoda; class Insecta; order Trichoptera; family Limnephilidae; genus Limnephilus; species Limnephilus auricula. Next base: position 16,948,494 of record OX638397.1, on the reverse strand, counting down.
AATTTTTCTTTTCAGGAAACCCCTTGACTATAGACGAAATAGTGCCACAAGTGTTTATCTTCTTTGCCGCTGGTTTCGAAACTTCTTCAACAACGGCCACTTACGCCTTTCTGGAGCTGGCAAAGCACCAGGACATCCAGAACAAAATCAGAGAACAGATTGACAAGGCAATGGAAGAAAACGACGGGAAGATAACGTACGAGTTGATCAACCAAATGTCATATCTGACGCAGATTGTCAACGGTAATATGATCCTTAGAGTCATTATTTTCTATTGGTTTTTTATTTATTTATTTAATGTGTTTTAGTTTCACGTCTTCCCGTTATATCAAGAGTTTCAATTAGTTCAAGCATAAAAACAAATTTCGATTTTTTCATCTTTTAAAAATTAAAGTTATTAAACATGGAATTTTAATCGTGGTAAATTTAAAACACGTACTAGATTTATAACTTTCGATACTTTATTAAGTATTAAAAACTGCACTTTATTGCAATGTCAATTTTATAAAAAAGGGTTCATAGTTAATTAAAATCAATTAATGTACATTTGATCCTAAATACCTAATTCCGTAATTTACCGCAGGTTGATACGCAAGGAGAACAATTTTATAGGACACATAATAGTATTAATCGTCCTATTCTTATGATTTTCAGAATCTCTCAGAATGTACCCACCGCTGTCATTTCTCTTCAGAAAATGCAACAAAAACTACAAAATACCCGGAACAGAGACTGTTATCGAAAAAAATACACTGGTGCTAATTTCAGCCATGGGAATCCACAGGGATCCAGAAATTTACCCAGATCCTTTGAGATTTGACCCCGACAGATTTCTTCCAGAAAATGCAGCGAAAAGACACCCATACTCTCATATTCCATTTGGTGAAGGACCGAGGATTTGCATAGGTTCGTACCTACATTCGTTTATTTTAAACTCAGATCTATGACTGTTTCGGAAACTTAACAATTTCACTAATTCACATAATTTGAGACATAATCTTCCCACTGACCTCAAACTTCTTTCCGTGGTAATATTAAAATGGGTTATATTACTATCTGCAGGAGATTCGCGATGCACAGCAACTCCATTTACACAATTTTAAACACAAATAGATGATAAAAACAAAAACATTCAACCATCGGGGCACTTAAGTGATCAATAAATATGGCTAACTCATGTTCGTGTGGATTTGTCATAGTGACAAAGCTATTAGAGCTAACAGACACATACAAGAAAATTTATACAAAAAAAGTTGAAGTGATGGATGACATTGGTTTATTCCAAGTAGAAGAAGACACGAACAACGCAAGATATCTATTTACGAATATCTTTTGCCAACCTGCAGGCCCCTCGACAAGAAGAATCGGTGAAAATAAAAGACGAGAAACTGACCGTAAACTTCTACCGAAATTTGTTGTTTTAGACATCAATAAACTTTCGCCAGTTACATACGATCATGAAGATGAAATACTATTTTAAAAGAAATAACTGATAAAAAATGATAAAAGTAATACCAAACTAAAAGCACTTAACGATAACTTCGTAACCTATGGTACGAAGTTATCGTGAAGTGCTTTGAAATAACTACACACATTTTAAACAACTAACTTATTGGATATGAACTAATATATAATATAAACAGACAATACATTCGATTAAACAAACGAGATTCAATGAAATCTGTTGACAATACGCAAAACTGCAAGGTCACCTGCAGCAAATAAAATATTCAGATGATCAACAAGCAAACGACAATAACGCCAACAAACAATTTTAATTCAACCGAGTCCGCCAAAATTGTGGATTTAAACCGATCTGACATTGCCAAAAAATGCCCTTTCAACAGAAAAAAATTACGAGCGCTATTTACCGAGCCTCAAAATAAACTCGCGTATTTTAATAAAAAGAAAAAAACAAGAACTCCGGGATAAAATTAATTCCGAAACACAGGTATATAATTGTCTCTAATTCGATCCGAAATCAACTCCCGATAAAATATATGCAATATTGATCTAGCACAATCTACATCGAAAAATTCTCAGATATTATTAAAAATGAAATTTTTGAACAGAGAAGTTAAGATTTCTAGAACTGGATCCTCACAAAAATTTAAATGAACTACAGATCTCATCTCAGAGCTGTAGATCGAGTCGACGAACCAATCATTTTATAAAAGTTTTTTGGGAAAATACTAAATTAATACGAATAATACTGCTCTAGATGGGTTCCACCAATGGAAGCAAATATTAATTACCTTCAATGAACTTATTCAAAAACCTAACGTCAGAATAGCTCTTCTAACACCATCACTTAGGATAACTACCGCTATCTAACCGCTACGTGGCCAGAAGAAATATATGGTGTAAGAAAAGCTATAAATATATTTATCGATCGCACTAAGCTTGTAAATAATACATCCAAATCAATCGTTACAGATGCAAAAATCCTCAGTAGGGCTAGACGGAACGAAAACTTTTGTAAGTCGTATCGTAAAATACCTGAACATATTATCTCAGACGACCTGAAAGTCAGTGGCGGTTCGTGGTCTTTTTAACAGGGGTTCAGAAATTCAAGAGAAGATATATTGTCTAATCAAAATTTACTCTTGTCACACAAATTCAATAAAGTTAGTGGAGGGGTACCTAAATAGGTACTATTGTTTTTAAATAACTTGATACTCCTCGACACAATTATTAAATAACCAAAATGGTTTTAGGGGATTTAAATTGTTTAATGGATTTTAAACAATAAAATTTACTTTGCTAATTATTATTGTTTTTTCGATAAGAAAAATTGCGTAGAATGTAGAATATAATATAATTGATATTTTAAAACATAAAAAAAAAACAAGAAACACAAATAAAGGTGGCCACGAAATAAAATTAGCTTTTTTCACTTACACAAAAAATCCATTATATACGTATTAAAAAAAAAAAAATTATATTTAATTTCCAAACTTTTTTTATAAGCATTAGCGTTTTTTTATATATAACACTGTATTCCGTCATTGTGTAAAAAAATTAGGACAGAATATTCGCGACAACCGATAAACGCAACCACTTTCAATTTGAAAGCCGAAACAATATACTAGGAAAGCTCAACACAAAATTGCATAACTAGCGACGTTGTTTGCCGAAACTTTAGTAAATGTACTCGTAAATAAGGGATATAACGACATATATAAAAAAAAACGAAAACAGAAGTCAAAATCGGTCCACTTCAATAGTAGATTTACAAATGCCATTAGTAAACGGTTGGAGAAATGCAGAAACAAGAAAATAAAAAATGTACAAAAATGACTACAAAGTTAAATACCATAATATATAATTTATAACATTTAACAGCCTGTCATCCTGCGACAATCTCGGGCTTCGTTTCGGCGAGACTCGTCAGAGTTCGAAGGTCACATAACATCTTGACTCGTGAGCAGCGCACCAAGCTGGGTAGTTTTGTCCATTCTACCGCAACAGCGATTCGTATCGTCTATGATTTTTTCGTATGGACAAATGTGTGCGGATCGTAACGCGCACAAAATGGGAATAGATAGGTACCGTATTTTTCGGTGGCGCGAGTTTTAAAGACGGAATTTTAATGTCGAACTATCTGTGATGCGCTTATATTACTATAAAACAAGATTGTTTTATTTTATCATCTTTTTAATGGGGGTTCACCGCACAACCGCACTTTAGAGAAAACCGCCACTGATCCTAATGGCATAAGCTAAAAGTCGCTTACATACGTGCTTATGGCCAACCATTCCGCCTACGGAGATACTGCAGCACCAGGGAAATGTTCCTGGAGACACAAGTGCACTCTTTCAGAGGAGTTGTCCGCCCCCGCGTTGGAAGCTTATGGCACAGACTTTGCCAGTCAAAGAAAATCATCATTACTTCCGTGGTAGCCTGGATGTAGTCACTCTGGAGACGGTCAAATATTCCCTATAAACGGATATTTTTTTATTATTTTTATCAGTTCTAGCTGATACCCGGCAAGCGTTGCAATGCCATTTCAATAAATAAATTATTTCGCTCTTTGTGTCATTTCCCATTCATCCCCGTTTCCCTTCCGCCTCCTATTCCTCTTCCGCTCCCGCGTCCCCTTCCCCTCCCGCGTTACTTTTCCACCTTCCCCGCGTTCCCCTTCCCTCTCCCCTTTCTCGCGAACCCTCCCTCACCCCCTCACGCATTCTGCTTCAGCCTTCTCCGCCTTCCCCTCTCCCTCGTCCCTATTCCTATCCCCTTTCCTTAATTCCCCATCCGACCCTCCCGCGTACCCCTCCCCACAGACTTTTACCACTTAACTCCATAAAATACACCCATTTTTCCATCAACTCGCGTGACCTATTTCTTTTTTATGTGAATTTCATAACGCCAGAGTTCACCAGTATGTATATAGAAATATTCAAGGGCATGTATATACAAAAATACAATAAATAAAAAAAAAAATTACAGCAAACGGATGAAATTTTAATCACAATCGGATGAATAGTATAATAATAATAATAATAATATAGTTATAGTAAACCAGAATGGCAGATTAGATTAGAAAATGATGTAGTATTTTTAAGAAGTAGCATAGCTAGAATAATAGAATATAAAAATGGAAATAGAAGTAGGAATATTTTGAGACATGTAGACGAAATTGGGAGAAAATTTGGTTATAGCATTGATAGTAATAATAATGAAAATATAATCAATGATTTGTTGGATTTATTAAAACAAAAATTAGGTGTAAAAGCTAGTAGATTAAAAAGATATAATTATACGTATAATAAAAAAAATAATAACAGATTATTCCAGAAAAATGAGAAAATATTTTATTCCAAACTTGACGATAAAAAAAATATTATTTCTAATAATAATATTCCGTTGCCATCTAAAACAGATATGCACGATTTTTGGACTAAAATTTGGAGTAAAGATATAAAACACAATGAGTCAGGTCCCTGGATAGAAAATGAAGAACTCAATTGTTCAGACATTGAACAAATGAGTTTTTCTGATATATCGGTTGAATTGTTAGCCAAAATTATTAAAAATACTCATAATTGGAAAGCCACGGGTTGCGATTGGATACATAATTTTTGGTACAAACGTCTGACTACGTTACATCCTCTTTTGGCAAAACATCTTTCAAAATTTGTTAGACAAACTCAAAATTTTCCAAATTTTCTAACTATGGGCATTACTTATATGTTGCCTAAAAGCGAAAATATTAATAATCCCTCTCAGTATAGACCCATTACATGTTTACCGACAATATATAAAATTTTAACCTCTTGCTTGACAGATTTAATATATAATCATTTAGATAAAAAAAATATTTTATCTGAACAACAAAAAGGTTGTCGCAGAAAACATATGGGATGTAAAGAACAATTAGTTATTGATTCTGTAATTCTAAAACAGATTCAAAATAAAAAACGTAATTTACATACTTGCTATATAGATTACCAAAAGGCTTTTGATAGTGTCCCGCACTCGTGGCTTATCAAAGTATTAAATATATATAAAATTAATCCAATGATTATTAGCTTTTTAGAAAATATTATGTCATTTTGGAATACAGATTTATTTATCAATTTAAAGGGTAAAAAAATAGTAGTACCGGGCATTTCAATAAAAAGAGGAATTTTTCAAGGAGACTCGTTGAGTCCTCTTTGGTTTTGCTTAGCATTAAATCCTCTATAAAAAATGTTAATAAAAAGCAAGTTTGGAATAAAAATTAAGGGAAATACAGGAGAGAGTAGTACAATTTCGCATCTATTATATATGGATGATATAAAATTATTTTCAAATTCTGAATCAAATTTAGAGAAAATGATTAAGGTAGTTAAAATTTTTTCAGATGATATTAAAATGACTTTTGGTCTAGATAAATGTAGAACGATCCATATAGAGAAAGGCAAAATTATAGATGGAGATGAGGGTATATTTAGAAATTTCAAAATTAAAAGTATGAAAGGGGATGAGGTTTATAAATACTTAGGATACCCGCAATCTAATAGATTAGATCATACTAGTATTAAAAATGATATTAGGATTAAATTTCAAACTAGGATAAGAAAAATTTTAAAATGCAATCTATCTGCTAAAAATTTAGTAAAGGCAATAAATAGTTGGGCAATACCTCTATTAACGTACTCATTTGGTATAATTAAATGGTCTAATACAGATTTAGATAGCTTAGAACGTTTAATTAGAACTACGTTAACAAAGCTTAATTGTCATCATCCAAATTCAGCTATAGAACGAATTAATTTACCTAGAAATTTAGGAGGTAGAGGTATAGTCAAAATAACTTCTTTAAAACAAAATCAGGTAGAAATGTTAAGAAATTTTTTTCATAGAAAAGCTAATAGCTCAGAGCTGCATAAAATAATTTGCAAGGCAGACAGAAATATTTCACCTTTAAATTTATACGACGAGAATGCCAACATTTTTATAAATACCAACCAGGAATTATTAGATTCCTGGTCAAATAAAATTATTGACGCAAAACACTTCAATTATCTCAACGAAACGTATGTTGACAAACTTTCGTCAAACAAATGGTTGAGTATTGGAGAGTTGAGCGCAGAAATAGAAGGTTTTATGCTTGCTATTCAAGATAGAGTAATTAATACCAAAAATTATAGGAAGCATATAATCAAAGATCGAAATCAAATAGATGATTTATGTAGAAAATGTATGGCTTTTCCGGAAACTATAGAACACATTATATCAGGATGTTCTATATTAGCGCCGTCTGAGTATACATTTAGGCACAATCAGGTTTTAAAAATAATTCACCAAAGTTTGGTAATTAAACATAACTTGATTGACTGTCATAATATAGTACCATATTATGAATACGAACCAAATTCATTTTTAGAAAATAATTTCTTTAAAATTTACTATGATAAAACTATACTAACAGACAGACCAATTGGTCATAATAGACCTGATATAGTTTTACATGACAAAATTAAAAAAATAACTTATATTATTGATGTAGCTATTCCAAATTCCTGTAATATTCAAAAATCTGTTTCTGAAAAAATAAGAAAGTATACAGATTTAGGAAATGAAATTAAAAGAATTTGGCATTCTCAGACTATAAAAATATTACCTTTTGTTATTTCGGCTACTGGCATTATACCTAGCTCTCTTATTAAAAATTTAGGCATATTAGATTTGTCAAAGAATTTGTATATAAAAATGCAAAAATCAGTCATTTTAAATACATGTAGAATTACGAAAGATTTTTTAAATATTTATATTTAGGGATCAGTAGGATTTATCGGTCAAATTAGGAATTCCACAGAGCCGAACCCTCTGATATGAAAATATCTGGAGACGGTGAATTATATTCCCATTTAATAGTTTGGTAGATTAACGTGTTGTTCTTGTATTGTTTTGTATTAATTATACTTATATAATACACTTGCATAACGTGGATTTACTAGATGATCATTTATATGGAAAAGTGTATTTCCTATGGGAAAAACTAAACCCGTTCCTGTAAATCTGGTGAATAAAAAAAAAAAATAATAATTGGATGACTTGTATAGCGCCGTTTTTGTGAAAAATCACCTCAAGGGCGCTGTACAAATTTCAATAATTTCTACAATCTTACTTCTAACTACACACTAGACAAATATAAAAAAACCTATGGCTAAAACAATGGATGCAAATCCACCGGTTCTTTGATCAGCGATACAAAACTATATGTACAATGCATCTGAACAACTAGCGCGGTGCTGCCTAAAAATGTAAATGTACATGTATTTTATATATATATATATATTTTTATTTTTATTTTTTTTTATTTTTATTATTATTATTATTTTTTTTTTTTTATGTAAATGTACAGGACCATACTTACCTGGTGGGTCACTTGAGATTAAAGTCAAAAGATGTTTATTTATATACAGTTTGCGCGCAGAGGACATAATAGCGAACACATGTTCTTGGAAAAGTAATTATTTGATCCCGGTATATTTTTAATACTAATATACAATTATGTTATTTAAAGAACGTATTTGGGAAACGCAAAATTAATTAATGGGCGGTACAGTAGTACATGAATTTTATTAGAATATTTATTTTCTTAAATGAAGTCTCAGTCTCTCGTTAAGCGACGGATTGCTGTGAAGGCTTCGAATGATGTTAATCTTATGAGAAAATAGATTATAGGCAATACACGATACAAATAGATTTATTTAATTTAAGGGTATGAGAGCCTAAATAAGTAGGTTTAAATAAGTATAGGAAATAATTTCATAACGCCAGAGCTCACATCCTATAACCATCCTGGGTAAGCGCACATCACATTCCCAAAGTTTCATCGCAATCGGATTAGTGGTATAGCCGCGCATAACATACGAACAACAAACAAACAATCAAACATTAATTTTTATAAATTAGATATTTTCAATTTCTTTTCCGTTTCTATTCTCTTATATGTATGGTTATTTTTGTTTATTGACGAAAACATTTTTTTTGTTTCCAGGAAGCCGATTTGGTATGATGCAAGTAAAGATTGCGATTTTCACCGTCCTTCGTTACTTTACCATCGACCTCACTAAAGATGCCTCAAAGCCGGTGGAGTTCGACCCAAAAGCCTTCATGCTTCATACAGAAGGAGAAATTTTGTTGAAACTTACCCGCAGATCTTTGTAAAAAAAAAAATGTTATGTAACCTAATAGTAATAGATATTAATTATCGGTATCGGTTTTCTCAATGTTATTTTGAATAAACTCTCAAACAGTAGTAGTATAAGCATGTTTTAAAATATTATTAATTTTGAACAGTGCGCGATTAAAACTTCTTATTAAAAATCCACCTATATAGAAATATCATAGGAGCGGAATTCAGAACGCACCTATGGACAGATAATTCCCGTGGAATATTTCAAATGAACAATTGTCCGGGGATCAATTGTCCAGGCGAACTAACTGTTGGTGTATCAAGCGTTATGGAATTAGATTCCCCAGTTTCCCGCTTGTATCACTAGTTTTCAGACACCGTGTATATAAATACTACTTTTTTAATTTTAATTTTATTTTTAACATTTTTCTTTATTAATCTTAATAAAATACAGAAAATACAATACAAAGTTATATTTTATTTTATAATAATAATTCCTCGTGCAACTATTTTTGAGAACAACGCTCGCCTAAAAAGTGCAGAGAAAAGAAGTAAAATTATTTTTTATATTAAATTTTTATTTTTATATTTTTTTTATATAATAAATGAAAACATAAATAAATAGAGCTAAAGAGCAAAAAAAAAACAAAGAAGGTAGAAATATCACTGAATAAGAAGTTGACAATAATAATCTTATTTTTTTAAATACGAAAATGAACAAGACACAGAAAAATAATAAAAGATAATGGTTACAACTGGGACATGAACTCAGAACCTCACGTCTAACCGGGACATATGCATTAACCAATTTTGCCATTGCACCCTATTACGAGACTGTCGTATTTGTCAAACACATATTTCAAATTTCAGAATTAACAATATTATCTTCATTATTTTGAATTGATGCATAGCACAAAGGGTAACAATTATTATAAGCAATAATATATAGTCAAATATGATTTAAGATTTTCACGGACAAAAGTATTTTTGTTGTATATTTTTGGGGTGTTATGCCGTGTTACGCTAACTCCTTCTGTAGGCCGTTTAAAGGAGTTAGCGTAACACGGCATAACATCACAAAAATAAACAACAACAAAAAATATATTGATCAGTGTTTCAGGCTGATAATTATTGCTTATAATAATTATTATTAGCCTGAAACACTTATCAATATTGAAAAAACCTCACAATAAAAGATACATGCCACCGACGGGACTTGAACCCGCGCTGTTTGCCGGTCAGGAGGATACTTCGACTAATGTTTTTTTAAGGTAGAAATAATTTAAATGAGATTGAGAACAGAAAAAAACAATGCACTACGTTTAGCTAGCTACCTGCATCTAATGTTATTTTTTTTTTATAGAGAACACCTCACAAGAGTCCCAACTGCTCCCAGTCAGTGAGACTATGGCATCCCCAATTGGGGTATTTTGTGAGGCTGAAGGTAAGTGGGAAGGGAAGGAGATGGGGAAGAGGAAGGTCGGGAAGTTGTTATTGTTGAAAATTATTAAAATAAATCGTAAAACATTAATAAACCATTGATAAATTTCATTTAAAAGATTTTTTAATAATAGATACCTTTAAATTTTGCTTCTAATCTAAATATAATTGGTACAGTATGTTACATTCCTACCTTTCCATACCGGTTAGATTGTTATAAATAAATTGTTACGTAAATCATAATACTATTTGAATTTAGAAAAGTTATACGAAGAAAAATAAATATAGAATTACCTATTGTTGGTTTGATCGCTAAATAATTGCTTTCGTAAGTTACCCCCCTGTTTCCTTCCGCACCGCGCACGTCACATCGCCAGTCACCAGCGGCAATGATGTCACCGAGACCATATAAATAATCATTACATATTACACTCCGCCTCCCAAGGTCATGTTCAAATCAAGGCCTCAAAATTAAGGAGAATTCGTGAATGACTGTAGTAAATAACTAACTCTAAGGCGCGTTAAAGAAAAGCATTACTGATCTATTTTTCCATTATTGATACAGTCGAACTCCATCGCGCTATTAAAGTAAATAACTGGTTTTTAAAAATGTATTATTTCACTTTTATTTATTTCATACTTTCAGACAATCACGTCAACTTGGCTGGTACATTTTTCATTAAAACGGTGGTATTTATACATCGTTTGTTAGTAACTAGCATTAGATTTAATTACTTGACTTATTTAGCAATTTTTTTGGATATTTTATGTTTTATATTAACTTCACACAGGAGGCATTGAGGAAAATAATTTCCCCCAGGGCCTATGTCATCTTTGAAGATGCTAAGGGTCTTTTTGAGGAGAGGAAGGAGTGAACATGGGTCTTGAAAAGATCCATGTTGTAGGAAGGAGGAAACACAGAGGCCGGCAAATAGTTCCACTGCCGACCTGTTGAACTAAAAAAACAAGTCCTAGAAGCGACTTGTTCTCATATGACAAATGTCAAATGTGTACATATGTTGGGCGTGTGGCGTTTGGCGTGTTTTCCGACTATGCACCGGTGTCAAGGGGATCAATTGAAGTACCGGTAGAACAAGTATAGTATTCCCACTAGACGCCTGTGCTCTTAAGATTGCAATCCGTTTGTTAAGACGGGAGAATCTATCAAATGGACCGCCCGTTTCTGCGCAGAGTCGAGGGTCTTTTTCAGGTACTTTTGGGGCTCCAGGTTCAACCAAGGGGTGCACTTGCGATTTGTACAGGGATAGCAGTTGTATACTATTAAAGTATCTGGGAGCCCTGTACAGGACGCCCATTTCTGAGAGGTAAACTTAACTCTGGCCTCGATGGAGCCCGCGTATCACATAGAGTTACACCAATGACTTGTTAAAAATTAGGTTTATTTACTATTATTATACTTGGGAATAGCATTTATTATATTTTATTATGGTCACACTTTAATAGTTTGCAATGTTCCTTAATATTAAGTTGTCAAACATTTACTTTAATGTGCAGAAATGTATTTAATAAAATGTACTAGTTTGAAGATGAACGTGGTTGTCAGAAACCAGCCTAGTCGGAAAAAAATTATAATTGATTCAAATATAAGAAAAAATATTAAAAATCTTTTATATTTATTATGTCAAAGATATGTCAAAGATTTACTTTAATAAGCAGAAATTTATGTAATAAAATGTACTAGTTTGAAGATGAACGTGACTGTCAGAAACTAGCCTAGTCGGAAAAAATATAATTGATTCAAATATAAAAAAAAAAAATATTAAAAATCTTTTATATTTATTATGTTATACTTTTATAATTAAACATATTTGATAGGAACACAAATCAATTAAAAAAAATCTATTTTCATAATGATTAATTTTTGTTTACCGCCATGACTCAGCGGTATCGGTCTCAACGTGTAGATTTATAATGAGATACCCAGCGCTATAACCACAACAAACCGGTGAATATAGAGATAATTTTTTTTAATCAAATTATTTCGCTATCTAACGACGATCCAACACATTTTTACAATACATAATCAAGAGCTGGAACACATTTGAAAAACAAACACGTAAAAAACCGTTGTTATAATTCGGTGCTAGACCTTGCATTATTCGCTAATTCAGTCAATTGGTTCTATCCGCATACACAACTCGTGTGTTAGAATAAGTGTGATATTTTTTGTTTCTTTTATTTAAGTTTTTATAAGTGTGTTGTGAAAATGTTTAATTTTACGTGTCCGAGTTGTACGAATGCGCTATTATTTATTTCATTTGCGTTTGTGTTGTTTTATCTTTGGGTAAAATATGAGTACGGTTATTGGAACCGACGAGGAGTATACAGCCCCCCAGCTACTTTTTTAATTGGACATTTAGGACCAGTGGTTCGGTTCCAAGAATCGCTAGGAGTTGCCCTCATGAAATTATACGAACAAACCAAGGAGCACAAATATGTCGGAATTCATCTTGCACTTAAAAGGACCCTGTTTATCAACGATTTGAACATGGCTAAAACTATTCTCCAAATTGATCACGATCACTTTAATAACCACGGAACAAAGAGAGATAAGGCATCCGATCCTATAGGACAACATCTGTTTAATTTGGAGGGAGAGGAATGGAAAAGGATTCGAGTTAAACTGACTCCTACATTTACATCAAGCAAAATGAAGTTAATGTTTGATCCTATGCTGGATTGCTCCGACGAAATGATCACGCACATAAATGAAACTATAGAATTAGGGCAAACTGTGGATATGAAAGAAGTCATCGCCAAATTCGGAACGGACGTTATTGCATCTTGCGCTTTTGGTATTCAAACCAACAGTTTTAAATACCCGGATGCGGAATTCAGAAATATGGGCAAAAAGATATTTGCTCCGACTGCCAGCAAATTGTTGACTGATATTTGGACGGTTATGGACCCATCAACCGTTCCTAATATACTTTCAGATATCCAGTTTAAAGAGCTCACGATTTTCTTCACGAAGTGTGTAAAAGAAACAGTAGCGCAAAGAGAGGCAAATAACATTTCGAGGAATGATTTCCTTCAGCTGCTTATTGACATGAAAAATTCTGACCCCAAATCAGGTAAAGTAAAAAAATCATATTGAAATAAATTAAAAAGCAGAAGTCTTATAAAATAGGGGTATCGGTAGTTTATTTCCACTTTAATGACATTAATGGTTTAAATTTTTATCATCCACAAGTGGTACAAAGTCATAAATGCGTTTTAATCCATATAAATTCATATTAGCAAGAAAACAGTAATAGAAATACTTTTACCTTTTTATATTTATATTTAAGAGAGTATACAATGTCCTTCAAGCTAGGAATTCACCGGAGTTGTGGAGGACGTTTCATGAGGTTAAGTTGATAAATTTCATATGAAGAATTAATTAATAATATTATATGTGCAAACAATTTTAATTTTAAAGTTTAAACAATTTATCTTGTGGTTTCCTTAATACTATTTTTATTTCGTGTTAAAATATGATTATCTGTTTTGACTAGTTTGCACTCGCATCTTCTAATCTAATAACCAGTTCTCAGTAGTTTCACAGATTTGAACGGTACATTTTTCATACCTACAGTTTTTTTTTAAATTTTAGTTAATTTTCAAGTTTTGTGAAATTCCTACTCAAACTATTAACAGAATTTCTCAGAACACTAATCTAACCTACCCTAAATTTTACCAAGTCAACATTGGAAAATTTTTTCGTTCTAACCAATTTAACTTAATTTTTTATTTGTTCAGAAAATCACTTGACCATAGACGAAATAGTGCCACAAGTGTTCATTTTCTTTGCCGCTGGTTTCGAAACTTCTTCAACAGCGGCCACTTACGCTTTTCTGGAGCTGGCAAAGCACCAGGATATTCAAGACAAAGCCAGGAAACAGATTGACAAGGCCATGGAAGAAAACGATGGGAAAATCACGTACGAGGTGATCAACCAAATGTCATATCTGACGCAGATTGTCAACGGTAAGATGACCATTAGATATACAATATTTAGTTATTTTTAACTTAATGATTATAACCTTAAATTGTAATATTTAATCACTAAAGACAATACTAGCGACTCTCAAATAAAATCGATAAGATGGGATGCGGACGAACTTTTTTCTGAATTTTCTCTTTCAAATTTTCGATTTTGAGTCTCTATTATTGTCTTCAGTGATTGTGATTTGTCGTATTTTGATGAATTTAAGAGTTTATGAATAAAGAAGTTTCTTTTTTTATGTTCAATACTTATAATCATGAAAAATCCTCAGAATTTAAACATTTAATGTTTTTTTATAAAATTTGAGAGCAGTCGAAAAAGGTTTTACCACTTTTAGCCGTGTCATAAAATCATAAGTAATCAGTTCAAAAATCACTCTGATTATTTTAGAGAGATGTGACCTGAATCGTATTTAACGAATGGCTATATAACTTATTTTATGCCACTTAAATATATAAATTGTTTCTCCCTTCGTGTCCTTTTCCATTCGTTCCCATACCCCTTCCGCCTCCTCTTCTTCTTCCCCTCCCGCGTCCCCTTCCCCTCTCCCGTTCCCCTTTTACCTTCCCGCGTTCCCCTACCATCAAAAAAATTTAATAGCAATCGGATGAAATTTTAATCGCAATCGCATGAATAGTATAGGAAATAATTTCATAACGCCAGAGCTCACTATCCTATAACCGTCCCGGGTATGCGCACATTGTACACGAAGTACATTGAGATAATATTGAAAAGAAATATGTACTCGTGTAATAAGTATGATGACTTTATATAAGACATGACCTAAAACGAAGTGTGACATTATTATGCAGGATATAATTATTTAATGTGTGTTACATAAAAAAAAAGAATATAAAGTACTCTTAAGGTATAGAATATTATAATGTGTTATAATAATAGAGAACCTACCAGGTAAGTATGGTCCTGTACATTTTCATTGAAAAAAAAAATATATATAATAATAAAAAAAAAAAAAAAAAAAAAATAAATAAAAAATACATGTACATTTACATTTTTGGGCTGCACCGCGCTGGTTGTTCAGATGCATTGTACATATAGTTTTGTATCGCTGATCAAAGAACCGGTGGATTTGCATCCATTGTTTTAGCCATAGGTTTTTTATATTTTCTAGTGTGTAGTTAGAAGTAAGATTGTAGAAATTATTGAAATTTGTACAGCGCCCTTGAGGTGATTTTTCACAAAAACGGCGCTATACAAGTCATCCAATTATATATATATATATATAACACTTTATTTAAAAAGAATAACAATATGTAAAAAAGGCGACTTGTTAGCAACATCAAGTATATCGTTTTTTAAATCCATCCACCTCCAAAGACTAATTAGTATTCCATAAATTATCAACACTTGAAGATTTTTCTTTACGAGTATATAATGATGTTGGTTTGTTGTAATCATGTTTATAAGCGTTTGTACTCGGTATATAATAGATAATTTTACATTATCTCTATATACTTTTAATCTGTATTTTTTAAAGTAAGTGATTATTTTTTCTAGCAATAGCATTTAATCTATTTCTGTTATCATATATGTATTTTGAATATTATTATAATAAAATATGTGTAACGATGTGTTTCTCTAAATACTTAAAGAAAAATAATAATAAAATTATAAATAGCTCATCTTAACCAAACAGATATCGGGAATATTCTGTCAGAAAGTCAGAAAATTTCCGCTTTACAATAAAATCTAAATAAATGGACCATTTTCGTAATAAGCATTAACTTTGTGGTTCGCCTTAATTTACAATAAAAATATATAAATTTGTTTTAAATTACTTTAAATTTTAATAAATATTCTCCTGACGAAGAAAGTGTTCTTTCGATACCGGTAGAGTTTAATAAGGACCAGTTGTTTCGGAAAATTTCACGTTTGAATTTCATTCAAATCGTCATTTACCGAAAAAATGGGTTGTTTCAACCTCCGTCAAAAGAAATTTCAACGAAAATTTCATAGGACCAGTTGTTTTGGAATTCTTTTCAAATTTGAATATTATTCAAATCGTCATTCATTGACATGTATAAGCTTGGACAAATTTGGTTTCCTGTGATTAAACGGGTTAATTAAACAAAAATATCTAATTCCGGAATTTGAAGCGCATTGACATGTTAGTGAAAAATCTAACAGGACAATTAAAATTAATATCGTATTAATGATTATTTTCTTTTGATTTTTAGAATCTCTCAGAATGTACCCACCGCTGCCATTCCTCTTCAGAAAATGCAACAAAAACTACAAAATATCTGGAACAGAGACTGTGATTGAAAAAGGCACACTTGTGCTTATTTCGGCCATGGGAATCCACAGGGATCCAGAAATTTACCCTGATCCTTTGAGATTTGACCCCGACAGATTCCTTCCAGAGAATGCAGGGAAAAGACACCCATACTCTCATATTCCATTTGGTGAAGGACCAAGGATTTGCATAGGTTTGTACTTTAGTTTATTTTGAATTGTCTCATAACCTTATTTTTTCAGTAAATCTTAGACAAAATCTTCTTATTGATCTCAAATTATATACCTTTCTCCATCTGGAGGGTGGGGTAAAGTTCAATTCTTTAGATTTATTAACTTTATCAAGGATAAAATGTGTGTAAACAAGAGAATCTGTCAATTGCATATGATTATCTACTGTGTTGCTTATTTTATTAAAATTGTTAGAACGTAGAATAATCAATGACTTAAATCGTTTTTATATAAGATCACAAATTAAATATTTCACCGCCACACGGAGAAAAATGTTATTCTAAAATATGATCATTTTATTAATTAAAACGGTTAAAAACGGCGCTTCTTACGAACAAATTAACAGTGTTTCAGTGTTTCAGTGTTTCAGTGTTTATTGGCGGGAAAATGTAAGAATAATTTGTTGGTATTCGCACGAAATTACTTATACCAACAAATTATTCTTGCATGTTCCCGCCAATAAAAATTGAAACCCTGTTAATTTGTTCGTAAGAACTTCAGTCCCGTTTTTACGAATAAAATGATCGTATTTTAGAACAACATTTTTCTCCGTGCACGAACAACATATTTTTCATATACTTACCTGGCAAACCAACATAGAGGTATTATCTACCGCATTATTGCTTCAACTCCAACACGGAATCGCAAATGTATACTTCCGTTCGTCATAGAGAATTTGGGTAATGATTATGAGGATGTTATTGTCATACTTAACGCATCGATAACTAAAAATAAACAGGTCTCAATAGAATATATTTTGGCAAGCAAAACAGCAAACCTAATTGAAAAGAATTCCTAGCTCTGCCTCGATTAATTTAATTTATGTATGATGCAACTGATACCGGTCTAATATGTACATCCACTGAAGTGACAAAACAAAGGGTGATCTTATCTCTTTTAGTGTTTCCGGTAGTATTTCAGAATCATAGGCATAGCTTAAAATTAAGGTTAAATTTAAGTTACTTTTCCATTGTAATATATTTTGTTTTTACGTTGTTTTGCACATTTAAATATTCTTTGCCTTAAAAAATGACTATAAAATCCGAGCTGGGCGGAAAAAGATAAATAAAAAAAATCTTCTCAGTTACCCACTTAAGAGATACATCTGAGCGGCCGGTTTCGTAAAAAACTTTATACATATACTTTATACCATATTTTCTCTTTATATTCTACCTTTACCTACTACTTATTACCTTACTTATACTTTTTTTGCTTTTAATTGATGACGCATAGGTAATTAAAGAAAGCAGTTTTGGTTCATTTTGAAAGCAACTTTGTAATTTTTTTGTGAGTTATTTATAAATATTAAAAAATCTGCCTAATCCTTGGTTTTCATTTAATGAAAAATAATATAAAATAAAAATAAAATGTTAAAAACGCGTTTCTTTGGGTAGTAATTTTAATAAACGACCAAATTTGTTTCCGATGCAGGTAAGTAGGTAATTTGTAATATAAATTTACACCCATCAAAATTGTTTCTTTTTGGTTTTATATTTCATCATATTTAAAAAAAATATATATAGTAAATAATTTTTTTTTAAATGTTTACATACTCGCAAATAATTGTCCAAGTTGCCTCTAAAATCATAAAATATTAAAAATTTTAATAGTCTATATTTTATAATTTTAATCAAAAATAAATGAAGCAGCTCCTGTCCGAGATAGACATTTGACATACCTTTTGATTACAACAATTATTTTTCAGTTTGGTTGGGTATTTTGGCCTCAAATCCAAAACTACGTTTTGCTCCATGATATCTACAGCAGAATTACCAAAAAAAACTTACTACACAAACTTAGCTACTTCTAATAAAATTATAAATATTATTAATCATTGAAGAAGAAAATGGTAATATCAAATTTAAACGTTTCATGAAAGAGAACAAGACACAGAAAATAAAAAAATCTAACGGTGGCAACTGGGAATCACATCTAGGATTTCTGTCGTACGGCAACAACCTTAAACCTTAAACCACTCGGCCATTGGGACCTATTTATTTTATATCATTTTAGTCGGTCTCAAATTAAAGTTTAATTCTCAAATTCAGAAATAATAATATTATCTTCAACTATTTCTTCCCAAATGTTTTGGCTGCTATCTTTTTGAGTGATAGAATAATTCTAAAGGATATTTAATCGTAACTTTACATATTTTTATGGAACACCTCTTTACTTTATATATAAGTCTAGAATGAAAATTAAATTTTATTTAACTATTGAAGGTTATACCCATCAATGGATCGGGTACTAGGAATCGAACTAAAATGAATAAATATTTTTTAATAAATATAAACGAAACCATCCTAAGATCCTAGGCTTAAGACCACGCTAACCCGCAAAAAAAGAAGAAGATCCATCTTCTCTCCAGAGATACGACAATACGAACGTGGGAGCGAATGCGCTAACATCAAAAACCATAAAATTCATTTGAAAATGTTTAATAAAAGACAACTCGTTTGAAAAAGAGCAAAAATCTCATAGGGGCGGTGTCAAATAGCATTTAAAGAAACATTGTGAATTTTTTCATACATATAACTTGTAAAATAACAGAAACAAACCTGTAAATAATAATTTTCGGAGCATACTTTGCGATTTATTTCTATTGAGGGAATTTCAAATAATTACCATTTAGGCATGGGGAATGTATAGATACTATCTTAAAGAATAACATATATTTTTTGAAGAGCTTAAAAACTTCAAACGTTTAAGGAAAACGTGTAAGAAATCGGTAGAAATTGGGAGAGCGGCCCCTTGTTCTCTTTGACGTTTCGTTTAGTATTATCTTCTTCTTCACATATACATATTACATTGATGGGTGTAACCATCAGAAGTTATTACATTAAAAAAATACTTATCTGTAGTTGTTGATTATTTAATAAAAATATTTTTTTTTCCAGGAAGTCGATTCGGTATTATGCAAGTAAAGATTGCGCTTTTTACCGTTCTCCGAAACTTTACCATCGACCTCACTGAAGATGCCTCGAAGCCGGTGGAGTTCGACCCAAAAATCGTCATGCTTCATTCCAAAGGAGGGATGCTTTTAAGACTTACTCGTAGATCTTTATAAAATGAAATACTTATTATATAAACTAATTTTAATTAACATTGGTGGTTTTCCCGAAGGAGCGTATGTTGAGTGAACACTCAAAGAGAAGTAAACACGAAAAAAAAATAATATGATTAAAAATTCTTACTATAAATCCTCCCATATGAAAATTCGTCCATAGGTGCGGAATCCAGAATGCACAAACCATATTCTGTTTCGTAACCGGTTTTACCAAAATCTATTTTGGGATGAAATGAAACAAATGGAAACTGAACGAATAAAAGCATCGTAAAACGCCCATTAGGTGCAGACATCATTCGGATACTGTAAGAAATTTTCCCGACTTGCAAATTGTAATAATCCACAGTCGTGTGCACATATCTGCACCTCAGTTAGACTAACTAGGTTCTAACTGTTTTTTTTTTTCAAAAAGTTAGTATGATCGAAAAACCTTTTCTTTTGGTCATTTCTATAACTTAAATAATTTTCAGAGCTATCTGTGTTGTATTTTTGTAGACACTTGTTTCTTAGACGAAGTTCTAACATTTAGTTGTTAAAGCTTCATTTTATTTTAGTTTCTAAAATCATTATTTGAACCTTTTGCAATTATCATTTTGTTTGAATCTGCGAGTTGATCGTTTTTACGAGGCGCCGTATATTTAAACACTGGATAGGTGACTTCGCCTTTCCATGTTCTGAGGTGTCAATGTTTGCCAACGACCATACCATGTTGAACACACCGGTTCTCGTCCGATCACCGAAGTTAAGCAACATTGGGCGGGGTCAGTACTTGGATGGGTGACCGCTTGGGAACACCGCGTGCCGTTGGCCTTTTTTTTCAATTCGGGAGGCGGGTATGGGTACCGCCACCCCGGGAACCATTTATTGGATAACCAACACCTCTGCCATAGGTCACCCCAAGTGGTTTGCTGTGTTTGGTGACTTAGCATGGGTGCCCGGGTTCATGGGGTTCATTGTCTAGGTCTTGGCGGCGGATGATCTAGACACACTGAACCCCAGATTCCTACCCAACCCTCATACCTTTTTCCTTCCCAGAACTTTCTCTCCATCCTTTCCTTAAAAATACCCTCCACACCGCATCCCCAAAGGTGACATAGGCCCTGAGGGAAATTATTTTTCTCAGGGCCTCCTGTGTGGACCTTATGTAAAAAAAAAAAATAGACGAATTCTCATAATCTATGTAACAATTTTTGATTTTTAGGTTCAATCTTGTTGAAAGAATTTTAGTTTTAAAATTAAATTAGGATATGGCCCTATCTTGGAATGGGATTAGGGAAATGTCGTTAGAACCTTATGCAATGAATTATTATGCCCTAGCTGTTTGCCTACGGATCTATTTTTTTTAGTTATGTTGTAAAATGGTAGATATACGTCTTATAAAATAAAATTATTTAAAAAAAAAGTTATGCTTAAATACTTTGAATAAGATTCAACCTCAAAATTAGAAATCTGTAAATAAATTATGGGAATCGTCTACGCACACTTGACATCACATCTCAAAACAAGGTAAAGTGAAGCTAGAACTCTATCCAACCAAAGTGACGATATAACGAAATTTATAAGATGCCATTGAGTTTACGCTCTCGTTTGCATTTTACAGTGGTGATAACAAACACCCTTGCCTAGCTTCGTTTTTTGGAAAAACTTGAATTCCAATTCGAATTTGAGATTTTATGGAAACAGATTTATGAGCGAAATACCATATATTTCAAATGAAATATATTTGTTCGATATGAAGGTAGAATTCGAAGTGTCTTATGAAACAAAATTTAATGTTTAAAAAATCTATGAACATTTGTGGCACAAAAAACGGATATTGCCTTTCTTAATGTAAACATAAGATATCGAATCTAAGGCGTTCGGTTTGAAATATTAAGATCCCAACCAGAGCTTTTTGTAAGGGGAGATAAAATGCTTTGATAAGAATTTCCAAACGTAATACCAGTGAGATTTCGATACCATTGTGACATTGATGTAAATATTACTAAATGGGCCCGACGCTGCGATGCAAACCGAGTGTAATAGGGCTCAACAAATACAGATATTTCTGTATGTCTTGATGCGAAACACGAATAATAAATGACTAATAAATATTCAATTTAAGCTTAGCTGCATGTCGCATTACAAAGTAAGCAAGCAATAAAACCTCTCAAAACTAATTAGAGATAAAGAACAAGGTGTCTATAAAGACAAACTTTAAGGACTATCAACCTAATTTTATAAAAAGAAGAGTATCCATGGCTGATGCCATTTTTTCATTATCGCTTCTGCAATTTATTGATATTTATACATTTTTAAACAAATAAGTATTCTAAATAAACAAATTCTCATTTTATAAAAATTGTTTTGCCTTTTTTTGCCAAAATTTAAAAATATATACGTTAAAAAAATGTTTTGTTTTATTTTAAGAAAAATAGGATATTCCATATAATATGTGAGTGTTAATGAGAACCATCTTTCGTCGAAAAATTACGAATGATCAATGGGAGATTTTTTTCAATATGGATGAGTGTTTCAGGCTAATAATTATTGCTTATAATAATTGTTACCCCTTGTGCTATGTATACAAAATCTTGTCTTAAACATTAGTTTATCGATTTAAAAAAAATTATCGTATTAAAGGTAAAGTTCAGGATGTAGACAATTATTATAGTTGCAGTGGTTTTTTTACAGTACCTACAAATATCACTGGTTAATTGCTTGGTATTTGAGCCCGTTGCGATGTAACCTTCGTTAACTTATCAGACTGAATAAGCAGTTTCACATTTTATCCGATGAGGGCCAATCTAGTTTATTAAATTCCTTAGGGTTCTGTCGGCTTTTGAATGAAAATGCATATTATAATTTTTCGTGGAAGGATTTATATTCAACGATGAATTATTCATGTTATTTGTGCCGCTCTTTTTGGCGTTGTATTATTATTATTATTATAGAGAAAGTAGTAAAATAATGTTCGTTAAATAAACAAAATGTTGTCATTACTTTATTCACAAATTCTTATATCCTTTTAAGACTCAATAAATATTTGGCTTCAATTTTGAATATAGTTCAGAATATTTGAAAAGTGGTTTTGCAATAACACCGTTTTCGTTTCAGAACAGTTACTACATATTATAATAAATTGTCAAATTTATATTGTACCGTTGAGAAAATTAATCTATTCGAGCAACCTTTCACTCGATACAAAAAAATTTGGAAAACAAATAACATTTCACGTGCTTAACTAAAAGACAGTAGAGAACAAAAAAGACAATATATCAACAAGTATATATATATATAAATCATTTTTTAATTGATAAACTAATGTTTAAGACAAGATTTTTTATGCATAGAACAAAGGGTAGCAATTATTATAAGCAATAATTATTAATGTACATTACCCGCCGTAGCTTAATGGTAGAGCTCCTGACCGGCAGTCAGAGGGGTGCGGGTTCGAGTCCCGTCGGCGACATGCATCTTTTCTCGGGAGATTTTTTCAATATGGATGAGTGTTTCAGGCTAATACTTATTGCTTATAATAAAATATAAATCATTGAAGAAGATTGTAAAACCAATAAATCAAAACGAAACATTTACAGAATGAGACACAGACAAACAAAAAAAGAAACGGTTGCAATTGGAAATATTTTATTGTGTTTTAATATTTTACTTTATTTCTCTATGTCTTATTCTTCTTCAACAATTAATATTACCTTAAAAAATTATAAAAAAAGGTTTTCAGTAAAAATTAAATGAAACGCTTATAGATATCATTAACTGATGAACCATCTTTTGATTTCCTAAAGATCAATTAATATAAAATTGGTAATTACCACATCAGTAAGTAGAAACCAGCCGTAATGTGATCATTATTAATGGTTAATGTGGTAAAAATATTTGCACATTATATTTGTTTTATTCAAAATAATTATAAAATTTTATTTGTTTTTTCGACTTTCCCATAGTAAACTACTTGTAGGCAAAATACGTCTCCCAATCGTCGCTTTAGCGGGTGCTTTAGTCCCGTATCGGCAAAAACCTTCAAGATGATTCGTAATTAACCTGAACGCTTCACATTATTAGTTTGGCCAATTAAAAAGGCAATTAATCGAGTACCTTGTAGCAAAGCTTCGATTGCGTAGTTATAAGGATGCAGCGTGAATATGAAAACAGTAATATTCGGTATGGCTTTTTGTTTGATATAACAAAAGTTGAGAGGTTGTAGATTTGACCCTTGTCTCAGGCTTTGCACTGTGAAGTTTATGAAAACTTGAAAAATTTATTTGAGGCTGTCATGAGAAACATTTACATTAGTTAATTGTAATAATATATTTTGATGACGATGATTAAATCGTGGTAGAATAAAATTAGGTTGGCATCCATCGGCTTAGAACTACCGACCAAAGTATGATGAAACACGTCCAGTAGAATAAAAAATGTCTATCATAAAACGCATTTTGTTACACATGAGTACAAAACCGCCTTTTACATTCTTCATTTTTCACGTAGGAAAAAAATTACTTCATATGTCATTACAAAAAAAGGAATGATTACATTTTTTAGGGAAAGTACGGTATTTAAAAAAAATAAATTATGTGAATACCTCACAAGGGTTAAAACTGAGAAGTAACTGTAAGACTATGGTACATATGGTATAGGTAAGAGGGGAGGGGAAGGAGATGGGGACAATGACGGTGGGGAAGCACCTGGCTATTCAGATCTACTCACCAAACACGGCTGAAGCCATGTCAAGCAACTTTTCAATTCTGAATAGTGGTCTTACACCATGGCGATACTGATAGCATCTTTCACTCTGGGACGTGCCGAAAATATATTTTAAATTATTTATATGGTTCAATTATGGAAACACAATGATTCAAAATGTTTCTGCATACGCCAGGATTTGAACCCGCGACCTTAGGATTGCTATTCAAGAGCCTTCCTCCTGGACCACGAAGACCATCATTTATATATCTTCCTCCGGTATACATACTTACACAAAATATAACTAAGTGCCCCCGGAGTGGTATTAGGTAAACATATTTTCATTCCAGCATCGAAGAGATGAAATTACTTCTATATATATAAGTTTGGAGATCAACTTTTGTTGGATAAACTGTCGGGGGATAAACTATCGGGGGATGGGTCAACTGTCAAGGATCCACTGTCCGGCACCAACTGTTAAGGA
Organism: Limnephilus auricula; assembly: GCA_951813805.1. Lineage (NCBI taxonomy): Eukaryota > Metazoa > Arthropoda > Insecta > Trichoptera > Limnephilidae > Limnephilus > Limnephilus auricula. Next base: position 16,923,692 of record OX638397.1, on the reverse strand, counting down.
TCAACTGTTGAGGATCAAATGTAGGGGATCAACTGTCAGGGGATAAACTGTCGGGGATCAACTATCGGGGATACACTGTCGGGGGATCAACTGTCGGGGGATCAACTGTCGGGGATCAACTGTCAGGGGATCAACTGTCAAGGGATCAACTGTCAAGGATCCACTGTACGGCACCGACTGTTAAGGATCAACTGTTGAGGATCAAATGTAGGGATCAACTGTCAGGGGATAAACTGTCGGGGATCAACTATCGGGGATACACTGTCGGGGGATCAACTGTCGGGGGATCAACTGTCGGGGGATCAACTGTCGGGATCAACTGTCGGGGGATCAACTGTCAAGGGATCAACTGTCGGGGGATCAACTGTCGGGGATCATCTGTCGGGGGATCAACTGTTAATGGATCAACTGTCGGGGGATCATCTGTTATTTGTTTAGGTCATCAGAATGCATTTGGCACTCTGTGCGGTATACAATAGGTATATCCTCTAAGGTTTCTTAATCACTAGTAATTAATTGAGAGATATCCAGTGACTACGCGGTTTGGATACTTTATTGAATGCTTAAAATAAATTTTCTCATTAGAAATACAACAAAAATATCCGTTAACAGGGTATAACCAGACAATACCGGAAAATTGGCCCTTTTAAATGAAATTCTAGACGGATTGACTCTTTTTTACAACAAATATAAATTAATTTTGAAAGATTGTTATTTTATCTGGTAAACGACCTTTTTAAATTTTAAAAAAAAAAGTTTATTTTTAATATACTAAGGTTATACCGTTGGTCGTTGGTGTTGGTATTATTGTCTATGCCCATTTTCTACCCGATGGTCTGTGGTATATAAATCCTGCCTGTCATTACTTGTAATCAAAATGTCCGCTCGGCTGGTAATAAATAACGTACCAAATACAATCGTGTTATAATTAATATCCACCACAACACAACATGGTGTCAGGTGTGTCTTTTTAAAAACGTTGTGAGTGAAGTCAAGTCAAGTCAAGTCAATATTTTGTCGTGCCAAACAAACTGTCGCAAGAACAAATAAAATGTCGAGTCACGTCGTTCAAATGGCGATTGTTCCGGATATGTCGGGCGAGTGGAAGAGGTTCAAGCAATCTTTCCTGATTTACATGATGGCCAATAATTTCAACGAGGAAAAGGAAGTGCAAAAAGTAGCAAGGCTTTTACATAACATCGGACCGAAAGGAGTAGAAATTTTCAACTCTTTCGGAATTACAATTGAAAAAAGTACCCTTCAAGAAATCATTCAACTTTATGATAAACATTTCATTCCATTAATAAACGTAACAGTGGAACGATTCAAATTTTTCACGAGGAAGCAAGACGAAAGTGAATCAGTGGATGAATTTATCGCGGCATTGCAAAATCTTAGCCAAACGTGTGATTTCGGCAACCTAAAGTCATCATTAGTAAAAGATATATTTATATGCAACCTGAACCGAAACTTCTATTACTTGAAGGAAAGACTTTTACAAGAACCGTCTTTAAACTTGGAAAAAGCGATTATTTTATCAAAAGCGATTGTTGTATCGAGGGAAAACACGAGAAGTATTGAGGAGAATAATATACAACAAGTTCAAAGAAGCCCTTCTTCATCTTCGTTATCAGCCAGAAGTCAATCCAGAAGTCAATCCGGAAGTCCTAGCAGTCTATCTAGAAGTCAATCCAGAAGTCAATCCGGAAGTCCAAACAGTCAATTGAGAGGTCAATCCAGAAGTCAGGGCGGAGTCTGTACCAAATGTGGACAAATCCACCGCACAAACTGCCCAGCGTCATTAGCTAAATGCTTTAATTGTCTCAAGATTGGTCATTATTCGAAATTTTGTTTTAATAGGAAGTTAAAAGGTAGGAAAATTAATGTTAATACATTGTCACAAAGTAAGATACCTAACTACGACTACACAATTGATACATTAAATTGCAACAATATAAATACAACATTGAATTCATGGCACATTAATTTAAGAATAAATAATGTTATAATTTCATGTCTTCTAGATACCGGTGCCAATGTAAATGTAATGTCTTTTACAAATTTTAAAAAACTTGGTTTGTCCGAAGAAATTATCACAGAATCGGCATTTAAAATAAATTCTTTCGGTGGTACTCACATTCCTACAAAAGGAATGTGTAAATTAAATTGCTTTTATAATAATGATAAAAATATGTCCATTTCCTTCGTCATTACTGAATTGCAATCTTGTCAAACTATTTTAGGGCTAACCACCTGTCATGCGATGGGAATAATAAAACGTGTTTACTCTAATACGAATAATTCAGAAAATATTCCCAACAATGATTTGTCAATGTATAATACGAACAACGTAATAAAGAAATTTAATGATGTTTTTCAGGGTCTCGGATGTTTGCCTCACGAATGTCATTTAACAGTTCGAGCTGATGTTCAACCAAAAATCGATGCGCCAAGAAAGATTCCATTCAAGCTACATGATAAGTTAAAAGAAGAATTAGGTAGAATGGAAGAAATGAAAGTCATTGTCAAGGTTACAAAACCAACACCGTGGGTGAGTTCTATTGTTGTTGTAGAGAAAAAAAATTCACAGTTAAGAGTTTGTTTAGACCCGCGAAATTTAAATAGGGCTATTTGCAGAACACATTACCCAACACCTTCCATGGATGAGATTAGATTTAAAATTAAAGGAGCAAATTATTTCTCAAATTTAGACGCATTCTCAGGATTTTGGATGATACCTTTAGATGAAGAAAGTTCTGATTTGTGCACTTTTCAAACGCCTTTCGGCAGGTATCAATTTTTAAGACTTCCGTATGGAATAAATTCCGCCCCTGAATTTTTCTCTAGAATAATGACGGAAATATTTGCTGATCTAGAAGGGGTGATAGTTTTCGTTGACGATATTTTAGTATGGGGAGAGGATCTCGAATCTCATGAAAGGAGATTAGAAAATGTGTTTAAAAGAGCCAGAGAAGTCAATTTAAAATTCAATCTAAATAAATGTCATTTTGGCTTACAGGAAGTAACATTTCTAGGTCATATTTTTAGCAATCAAGGGATCAGGCCAGACGAGTCAAAAGTTAGAGCTATTCGTGAATTACCAACTCCCACTTGTAAGAAAGACTTACAACGGTTTCTAGGTATGATTAATTACTTGGGTTCTTTCATAAAAGATTTGTCAAAAGAAACCGAAATTTTAAGGACTTTGTTAAAGAAAGACGTCAGCTGGTTATGGGATGCCAACCACGATCAGTCCTTTGTCAATTTAAAGAAAATTATAAGTTCGTCTCCAGTACTTATTAACTTTGATATTAAAAAACCACTAAAATTATCTGTAGATTCTTCACAGAGCGCAGTGGGCGCAGTTATTTTGCAGGAAAGTAGACCGATTGCTTACGCATCAAAAACACTAACATCCAGTCAGCAAAATTATGCACAAATAGAAAAGGAATTATATGCGATTTTATTCGGTTGTCAAAAATTCCATCAATATATCTATGGTCACATTGTAGATGTGGAAACAGATCACAAACCATTAGTTACACTTTTTAAGAAATCACTTTCTGAAGTTCCCGCAAGGTTACAGCGAATGATGATGTCGTTACAATGCTACCACCTAGAGGTCAATTATGTACCTGGTAAATTCATGTATATTGCCGATACATTATCTAGAGCACCGTTGCCTGATACAGAAGTAACGGATGCAGAAAAAGAAATTGACATTCATATCAATTTATTGATGTCCAGTCTGGCCGTTTCAGAAGAAAAACTGAAATCAATCACCGAGGCGACAAAACAAGATCAGACGTTATTAACTTTAATTAAATATTATAAAACCGGTTGGCCGTCAAGTAAAAATAAGATTGAACCTTGCGTTAAACCATATTGGAATTTTCAAGCAGAAATTCATGTTGTCAATGATCTGGTATTTAAGGGACCTAGTTTAATTATACCATTAATTTTACGTCCTGAGATCTTAAAAGATATACATAAAGGTCACTTAGGTATGTCAAAAGCAAAAAGTCTAGTCAGAAATATGATTTTTTGGCCGAATATTAATTCTGATATTCAAAATGTTGTCGATCAATGTCAGATTTGTACTAAATTTAAACCTAATAACCCTTCACAGCCTCTTTTGCCACATGGTATCACTAATTTTCCCTGGGAAAAAGTAGGTGTAGATTTAATGCATTTTAACAACTCAAATTATCTCATCGTTACTGATTATTATTCAAAATACATAGAACATTCAATTTTGTACAATTATAATGCGGAAACTGTCGTCACACACTTAAAATCAATATTTTCACGTCACGGAATACCGTTAACGCTTGTAAGTGATAATGGACCACCATTTCAATCAGCCATTTTTAAAAACTTTTTATATGAGTGGGATATTGAACATATCACCACCAGTCCAAACTATCCTCAGTCAAATGGTCAAGCTGAGAGTTCAGTAAAAATAGTTAAGAATATTTTAAGAAAATGCCTTGAATCCAAAACTGATCCATATCTCGCTATGTTACATTACAGAAATAGTCCAAAAAATAATTTTCCATCCCCTGCAAGTCTTTTAATGTCACGACAACTTAGATGTAATTTACCAGTAACATCCAGTCAACTTAGACCAAAAGTTGTACGCTTTAAAGATTATGAAATTAAATTTAAAGATCGTCAAAACAAAATGAAAAAATATTTCGACAAAAAGGTTCGCAACTTGGCTGAGTTAAAGATAGGCGATAAAGTAGTATTTAAGAAAAATGTGTCATGTTCATGGTCGCCAGCTACTGTAGTAGAAATTGTTAAAGGATGCCCAAGGTCATATATTGTTGAAACTCCTGATGGTTCAAGATACCGCAGGAATAGGAAACACTTGAATTTAGACAGATCACGTCAGGAATCATCATCACCGCATAATGGAAATAATTCATCGAAGGAAGGTGTACGTTTTGACAATGATTTTCATTCAATTCCGTTTTATTCATATCCCACAACTTCTACTGAGATGACTAGCAATGAGGCAAGCATTCGAACCCGTTCGGGCAGAACTGTCAATAGACCCGATAGATATAATCCATCTGATTATAATTAATTTTGTTCATTTATTCCACTTGTATGATTTATTACTATGTCATGTATAATGTAAAGATCAAATCTCATATTTGTACTGTTTATGTTATTATAACTTGTTTTTTTTTATTAGGAAAAGAGGGATGTTGGTATTATTGTCTATGCCCATTTTCTACCCGATGGTCTGTGGTATATAAATCCTGCCTGTCATTACTTGTAATCAAAATGTCCGCTCGGCTGGTAATAAATAACGTACCAAATACAATCGTGTTATAATTAATATCCACCACAACACAACAGTTGGCAGATTTGTTAAATTTTCAAACGAAATATTGTATTATACAACACAAATTTCAAAATCAAAATAAATCAATACATAATCTAGTAAAGAATTTTAATTTTAGTTCAATTAAAATCATTAAAAAATAAATCTGAGAACGTGTTTTGTGACCAAAATACCTCAGTTTTTCTATTTATTTAAAGTCTTAACTAAATATATATATTTTTTTGTCTAAACTAAAATATATATATTTTTTTAAATACTTATTTTGCTTAGACATTATTGAAAAATCATAAATACTTATGGTCAAAAAATACTTGCAAGAAGTACACGATATTTAATAATTTATCATCGTGCGTTTTGACCATTTTCATTGCTTACTCGAATGTAGGTATATTAAATTAAGGCAAGTTTTGAATGAAATAAATCGATATTAAATTTTTAATTTTAAAAATTTGATACTGGGAATAAATAATCGATCTTTTTCATCAGAACCTCCCTGTATAGTTGAACTGTAATTTTGGAACTTTAATTCTCAGCCGCTGGTCAATTCACTCTGAAACGTGCCGCAAATATGCTATATATTTTTTGAATGAATAAAATTGTGAAATAGCACAAATTAATTAAATAAAAAATTATTTGCGAACGCCGGGATTTGATCCCGTGACCTCGACCACGAAGGCCGTAATTCAGTATAACAGTGGAAGACTTGATAATTCATAAAAAAACAATTTGATATTTAAAAATCACAAGATATAAAATTCAAGATCAGTACGATTTCAACTAAATGCAATTTTGATATTATTATTTATATTTGTTTATTTCATTACGAAGGCTTCGTCATATGTTGGCAGGCGGGAATTAATTTGGGAGGCGAGAATGGTTACCGCCCCCCCGGGAACCATTTATTTAATAACCAACACCTCTGCCATGGCAACATCCCCAAGTGATTCGCTACGTTTAGTGACTTAGCATGAGTGCCCGGGGTGCATGGGGTGATGTTTATCGGGATCTTGACGGTGGATGCGTCTGTCCACTGTGGCAGGAGAGACTCATCGAGGGAGACATTTTCATCTCTCCAACAGGACTCTCCCGGAACATAGAGTTACCGTAGTAAGAGGAATGGATTCATATGGACTAGATAAATAATTAATAATAATTAATTATCCGTGAAGAAGAAGATAACAATAATAATAAAAAAAAATTTAAATATTAAAATGAACAATAAAAAACAAAAAAAAATCTTCAATGATATATTACATTGATGGGAATAATTAATCTCAAATTTTAAAAAAAGAGAGTTCTTCTTATAAAAATATATGAATTAATTATCCCCCTAGATTCCCACCACCCCTCATACCTCTTTCCTCCCCAGAACTTCCTCCCCTTCTTTTCCTAAAAAAGACCCTCCACAGAGCTTCTCCAGAGATGAAATAGGCCTTAAGGGATTTTTTTTTTACCTAAGGGCATGAATGGAGCTACCGCAAAAAATAAATTCGTGTGTGGTTTAATTGAATCCACGATCACAAGTTTGACATAAATAATTTCGTGATAACAAACTTGATAACACTATATCCCATTGAGTTTCCTTTCTCGAATATTGTAAGCTTTAGTCGAGGTGTAGCAGGCTTTAGGGGTAACTATTGTGCTATTGATATATCCAACAATATAACTCTTCGAGTACTTCAACTTCCCCTCTACTTAGTGACTATGTAGTTATAAGTTCTCAAGACGGAAACGCTGTTTGGACAAGTCATTATCCATTGTTGGAGGAAACTCGTGCGAGGGATTTCATTTTATCTGTGATTTTAGAAATATATATAACGCTTTACCTACAGGAATAGTTAGTTTTAACAAGATTAAGATTTAGCAAAATGTGTTTCAGTCCATTAACTAAACAATAGAACATTATATGATAAGGGTGGGTAAGTATTACATACAGGGTGTATCGGCAGGTATCCGACAAACTTCTATTAGTGATTCCTGAGTAAAAGATGTACCTAAATGAAATTTTGGTCTCCGGTAACTTTTCGATGGAGTTTTTTTTTCTCCATTTTTTTTTTCTTTAAAATCCAACAAAAAAAATTCTTCTGCATGTCATCACTGGTCACTCAGCCGAGTAACCGACCAACCTCTTATCCCGCCCTCAACTGTCCAAAACCTTCTACTTTTTTATGTTTTTGTAGATAAAAAAACAAAATGTCACTGGATCCTAAAATTTTATTTACATTTTTTAGTTTAAATACGTTGGGTACGTGCCGGTACAGCCTGTTTATGTTAAAATTAAACATATATTTTTTTTAAAGTTTTATATTTAAAAATCTATTGAGGTTTTTTACGGTTAAAATAATGCAAATACAATTTACGTTCATTCAATAGTTTTCCATATTATTATTAATGAAATAAAAGAGTATGTATGAAAAGATGTTTGAATGTGAATGAGGCTAGGAGTGAGTGCCAATACCGAGTTGTTTGGCGGTCCTCTCTGCCTACCCTGTGTGATGGTTAGGATAGGATAGGTTAGGTTAGGTTAGGTTAGTTTTTTAGTTTTAATATTTATACAAGATGTAACAACTTTTTCCCGAATGATTTTAACCAGCGATTCCTGAGAATATTTGGAGTAGGTACTAAAAGTGAATATCATCTTGTTGTCCGATGATATTTCTTTTACTAAAAACAATATTTTTTCAATCACACCTCGCCACTGATCCCATTTCTACAGGGTCACGTGATACGCGCGCTGTTTTATGTGTTACCATGCTGCTGGAACAAGACGGAGTCCTTATCACGTGACCCGCGGCCAGATTGTACCCGACTACTCAGTGCGACGTGTGATACAAAAATATTCTTGTATTTTTTTTTTTGGAAAACGATGCCATAAAATGATATCCACATTTTTTCTTTACGTGCTGTAACATCTTGGATTTACATACATTACATTATAATATAGAATATGTATAATATAGTTAAGCGTCAAGTAACAGTAATATTATAAATATGTTGTAAACGATTTTTGTAATTTCATAGTGCAAGGTGAACAATTGACTAGGTGTAGGTGTGCTGAGGTGCGTTTTTTTGTGCCCGTTTCACGTGGTTTAGATATACCTAATATTATTAATTTAATATATAAATTATTAAAATATGAATTAATAATATGACATAGTTTCTACAGTTTGATTCTGGAAATTACAACCTACAATATATTTCGATAAAAAATAATTTCTAATTTTAATAACATCTTTGAGTAGACCACTTAAAATGAGAATTATTATCTATTAGCAGGCAGACAGAAGGTCCTGAGACAAATGAATTTTCTCAGGGTCTATGTGATTTTTAGGGATGCTATGTGGAGAGTATTTATTGACGGCCAGGGGCAAGGCTTTGGACTCCCATTCCGCAAATAAATTTTATTGGATTCATTTGTGTTTTTTTACAATTTATTAATTAAAAATAATATATGTTATATTCGCGGAACGTTCCAGAGTGGAAGATACTCTTAGTGTCGCCATGGTTTAAGACCACAATTCAGAATTAAAACGTTGCTTGAAATGGCGTTAGCCGTGTTTAGTGACTAGATCTGAATAGCCAGGTACGTGCCCAACTTCCTCTTCCCCATCTCCTTCCCTTCCCCACTTACCTTCAGCCTCATAACATACCCCAATTGGGGATGCTATAGTCTCATTGGCTCCAGATGTGAGCAGTTGGGATTCTTATGAGGTGTTCACTATAAAAAAAATATAATGAAAGAATGAAGAGGAAGTTCTGGGAAGCAATCTGGAGGTCAGTGAATCAAGGAGCGACGGATGTATGAATCCATCCCTCCCACTGCGGCGTAAGGCGATGGGTCGAGAGAGTCCCGCAGGGGGGGTCAAAGATCTAGACAACCCCCATGATCTCGCGCACCCGTGCCAAGTCACCAAAAGTAGCGAATTACTTGGGTTGACCTATTTTTTTTTTTTATAGAGAAACCTCACAAGAGTCCCAACTGTTCCCTTCTGGAGCCAGTGAGACTATGGCATCCCCAATTGGAGTATGTTGTGAGGCTGAAGGTAAGTGGGGAAGGGAAGGAGATAGGGAAGAGGAAGGTGGGAAAGTACCTGGCTATTCAGATCTAGTCACTAAACACGGCTAAAGCCATTATTAAGTAAAGTTTCAATTCTGAATGGTGGTCTTACACCAGGGCGATACTGACAGTATCTTCCACTCTGGAACGCCGCAAATATAACATATATTATTTTTATTAATTAATTGTGAAATAACACAAATTAATCAAATTAAATTTATTTGCGCACGCCGGGTTCGAACCCGTGACCTTCCGAATGGGAGTCAAGTGTCTTACCACTCGACCACGGACGGTCGTCAATACCTATGACGTAGTTATCCAATAAAAATATTTAATAATTATTGACTTTTTTATTTATTATTTGGGCATGATGTGAACATTTGTTATTGGATTGTAACTTAACTATTATACTCTATTGTTTTCTTTAATGCATGTAAAGTTATTAATCTGTAAATGTTCCTAATAAAATAAAATGGTTCCTGGGTCGGTGCGGCGGTACCCATTCCCGTCCCCAAAATTGATATCAATTCAATTATTTTCGTCGCGATTAAATTTAAATGTGAAAGGGTTTGAAGTGAATTTGTGACCGTAGCCAGCTGAAATATGTCCCTATTCGCAAACTGTCCGCAGTTTCAGGCACACGACTCCCTTTATTTAGTTACCATAAATCCCACTGACGCGACGGCTTCCTGAAATTGGAGCCGCTTCAAAACTGAATATTAAAGTAGGCCGATAAATAATCAAACGAGCTTTACTATTTTGCGAAAGTGATGCAAACAAATATTACAATTTTATGTATTTCTTGGGCATTAACTATGTAACAATTTCTAGACATTTTGTTTTGAAGAGTTTTAATTTTCAATGTACTATCGTTACTTAAATTTTATTTTTTTTGCTACCGGTTTCGACACATCCGTGCCATTCACTAGCAAACTTAAAACTAAACTTAAAATTTAAAACGTTTATTGTTTACGAAATAATAACTATTCTGAATTCGCCAATCATTTAATAGAGACAGGCCATAGCTTCAACAAGGAAAAAACCAAATTTAAACATATAAATATAAATTCATACTTTAACTTGTGCGCTTTAGAAACTTTAGAAATAAACAAAAAAATTAAATCAAAAATTAATTTAGTTAACAAAATAATAGCACCCTGCAAATCTCGCCTTTTGACTATGTTCCCATGTGATATTGACCCCGCCCACTGTTCTCCCCCTCCCCCAAAATCACCCCTCCCACTACCCCCACCTAATAACATCTAATTCATTTCTGTACTTGTTTTAAATTTTAAGTTTAGTTTTAAGTTTGCTAGTGAATGGCACGGATGTGTCGTAATCGGTAGCAGAAAAATGAAAATTTAAGTAACGATAGTACATTGAAAATTAAAACTCTTCAAAACAAAATTACAATTTTAAACTATCTAACTTATCATCACACTTTTTCACCGCAGGGGTAGGCAGAGAGGACCGCCAAACAACTCTGCCTTGGCACATATTCATTGCTCCATTCACATTCATTCGGCATTTCATACATACTCTTTTGTTATTATTATGACTCTTGACATTCTCTTGACTCAAGTATTTGTTTCACTTGGTCATGTCTCGTATTCCTCGGGTATTCCTGACTATTTCTACCAATCAATTGCATCTGCATATATTTTTAGAATACTTTCATTTTCTTTCATCTCATTGCGTTGTTTGCAAATCTCCACACGGAGAAAAATGTTATTCTAAAATACGATCATTTTATTCGTAAAAACAGTTTAAAACGGGACTGAAGTTCTTACGAACAAATTAACAGTGTTTCAATGTTTATTGGCGGGAGAATGTAAGAAGTATTTGTTGGTACACGTACGAAATTACGTATACCAACAAATTATTCGTACATGTTCCCGCCTATAAACATTGAAACCCTGTTAATTTGATAGTAAAAACTTCAGTCCCGTGTTTAACCGTTTTTACGAATAAAATTATCGTATTTTAGAATAACATTTTTCTCCGTGCACATTTCTCACATGATCGTACGTGGTTTAATTTCTCGTTTTTAAAGCGTTCCGTATACTTTTATCCTCTGCCAGGTATATATTTGACTGACACACATAAGGGTAGGAACCAGCTATTGTGGACCAAATAAATTTTAATAATTATAACAAATTCTATTGTGGACTGCTAACTTCGTTTATTAGGACAATTTTTTGTTCGCGCTTACCGCGTTCAGTCCATTAATGGAGTTTACTGCTTTATTTCAACCTTCCTTTAACATATATATATATATTTATAACTAGACATCGGATTATATGCACTAACAAAGTGCCAAAATATACATGCAAATATGCACTAAAAAAGGCCGAAATATGCACTAAAAACTCTTAATAAACCCAAAATATGCACAATGCAAAATCAAAAAACCGTTTTTATTTTTATGTATTTTAATTAAAGACGGTACAAAAACAGCGAAATATTCTTAAATTATGCAGTGTAGTTTTTGTGACAATATACAATTAAGTATTTTTTTTTTAATGTTTCTTTATTCTTTGAATAGTCAATATATAACATTTGTGGAATTTATGGCCGCCATACTAGGCACATGCCCGTGTTATATTTCCTAATTTTCGATCGCAAATTTGTGACATTTGAAACCGAGTATTAATTTGTACGCCGAAAACGACCTCTCGATGTCAACTGACGTCATTGGACAAAATTTAAAATTTTGCGCCATTTCTGGAGATACCTGTTTAGGCAGGGTATGGACCTGTGGCGTTGATGTAGGCAATGTTCTTCATGTCTTCAAGACTCGGGTTTTTAAGCAAAATTGCGTCTAATTTTTTACAAATCTTTTCTCTGATATTAAATTAGGAAGGGCGTTGGCAAGTTCGATAATTGTTTCCAGTATTTCTATTGATTTAAATAGAGGATGGTTTTTTGTTTTCAATTATTCTATGGCATCTGATAATTTATGGAAATGTGTTGAGATGAGGGCGATATTATGTTCAATGGATGCGTCTTCAAATGTTAGCTTGCTTGACTGAATTGCAATGGCCTCAGAACTGTCAAATTGTTCAACGAAATCAACGAAATATGCACGATTGGGAAAAAAGGCTAAAATATGCATTAACGCCGTAATTAGAGAGTTATATGCATTTGCATATGCAAATATGCAAATCCGATGTCTATTTATAACCCTTCAATCGGTTTACATCTTCAGTGACTGCATCGTTAAGATATATTTCTATGTGTACTAAAGTGGAAGCGGTTACATCTTGAGTGGGAAGCAATTTTAAACGTGAAACTTTCGAGTATCAGGCTGTTAACAACATGAAATGTGATTGATTATTCATAACTAGGGGTTAGCTCGTGGTATAACTTTAGCAGCTCCAAAAGCTCCATTTATTCACCAAAGGAAAATGAGACTTAAGTCATCGGTTTTCTTTACAATATACTAACAAACAAGCACAAACTGCTTTTAGTAACTTTACTAAAAAACCATCCGTATTCTACCGGCAATGATTTTTTAAATGAACAAATAAGTAAAAGGCCTTCTCAACCAAACTTTCTAGATGTGTTCGGGTTTTCTCGAGGACCAGATATAGGACGTGGGCCATTAGGAACACAAAAACAATGGCAGCTTCCGGCTAGAAATTGACACCCCAAAAGGACTGAGAATAATCAGCAAGATAAATAATTGTGATTAATACTGGGCTTCTGGATTTTATGACTGTAGTAAGGCAAAGGACCCTTCAAGAAAAAGGGCTTGATAACTCAACTCTAACTTGGGAATCAAAGGATTTAGTCAATCTGACGAAGAAGTTTCAATTTGATGTCGGAAACCGTTAATCTATTAGGTACGCTAAAGATGTAAAAAAATCGAGTGCCTAGTACTTTCACGCGCGGTTAAAGTATAGCTTATTTGACTGTAGTGGCAGGTGTTTATTAATATATTTATTTGAACGCCCATAGGGCTTTTACATTTAATGAAATCCATGTTTTTTTAAATAAAAAAGAAACTGTTGAAAAAATGTATTTCATTATTTATTTATTTATGCCCTATTGGGCTTTACATATTGAATACAAATTTCATTTATAACAACAGTATAACATATATTTAAAAAATATTACAAAGTATATAAATAAAGAATAAACTCAATGTGATAAATTAATAAGAACATATCTAAAGCTAAATCCACATGGATGACTTTAGAATAAAAACAAACAAAAAAAAAGATAAGATAATTTCGTTAAGTTTACTGCGTAACTTGACATAATTAATTTCAATAATAGGAATACCAATTTTAAAATTAATAAAACGGAAAATTTTATTATGTAAACAATGAGAGTTAAAATGAGGACACCAAATGCTTGAATTGTATTCAACCTGACTTCTAACCAGAGACGTGTATTGTAATTTTATGGTTTTTATTCAAATAAACAGATAGTAACTAATACAGTTGATAGGTAACATAAAATATAAGAACAACATATTTTTATTGTCACACTACTGCCACTTTTTACTTCAATATCTAGAATTTACAAGAATCGGAGAGAGAGAAGGGTTAAACATTATGTGAGTTTTAACATTCTTCAAACTTTATTTTGAGGGTTATTATTATAATATCTGATGCAGAAGAATTGAATTGCGCATGCTTGTACTGGTGAACAATATTCATCAGGATTTCGCACTTGTCTTTACTAAAAAACGGGAACCAATCTCCTTTATTCGTCGTAAAAAATAAGACAAATTAATGAGTTCAACAAAAATCTTTAGTTATATCATATAATAATCAATAAAAACCTGTTTAACTTACCTTATACATCAGTAAACAAAAATAAACAGAAGAGGTCTGACGTTTGGGTTGGCTTTGACGTTTAGTACTTCGCTGACAGTCATTTCCGATTTAAAATGTTACTTCCGTCCAAAAAAGATCTGAGTTACTTGTCGTAATGCGCCTAAAGAAGTTTTACTTCCAAAAACTTTAATTATTCCGCGATACACATCTACCGTGTACATAATAAGTCACATAATAAACATAGGCTACTTTGGAGGTGGGTACGGGTTCCGCCAGCCCCGAAACCAATCATTTGATAACCCGTAGACATAAATTTGAATGAAATGACAATGAACTTTGTGTACACACCATTTATAAGTGGTGCACACAAAGTTATTTGTTTTCTTTAATTGAAAATGACGACACAAAGTGAATTTAAGAAGATTAAAGAAATAAATTTATAATAAATAAACAATACATAACACAGCATGTATGACGTACGAAGCAATGCAACAATTTCACAATATCGTTACCAAAGTAGCTCTAAATAAGGTACTATTTATTTGTATTCATAGTTTCTGTTTATATTCTATATTTATAGTTATTGTTTTTATATTTCAGCATGAGTTGTTCAAGACATGAGCGCGATGTATACTCGTATTGTCGTATAATATATTTTGTACTGAAAACATGTTTTAAATTAGTGAAAATAATCATGCTTATATCTATATGTATTATAAGTTCACACTTCTCAACACATTTCTATATCTTTATATTGTAAATCTTATTGTTATTCCTCTATCTTGTTATCAGATACCTTGTTTACACTTTTCAACACTCCCAACTTACATATTTATCCCATACTCTGTAATTCTGAATGTATTATTTGTTACCAGGTTAATTCGGTAAATCCGAATAGCTAATATGCTAACAGATTACTTTTTTGCATAGTCACAAAAAAAAATGTATGTATGTTTTTTATATATTTCTTCATAACACAACTCAATTTCAAAAAAATGAATTTTCTTGTTTTTATCTATGTTTTTATTTTTGTTTGCAATTATGTACTTAAGGAATAATATGAACTAAACCTGTCAATTTGTCTGTCCTGGAACGGGAAACTTTCCTAGTTGGACAGGCAAAGCTTCCTAATGTGTAACTTGTACTTTCTTTTGTATCTATATATAAATAAATAAATATAAATTTGAATGTTTATCGGATAACCAATACTTCTGCCATGGAGTGATTAACCAGCGGCTGAGAATAAAAGTTTAAAAATGTTTGCAACTGTACAGGGAGGTTCCAATGAGAAAGATCGATTATTCCCCGTATCAATTTTTTAAAATTATAAATTTAATACCGATTTATTTCATTAAAAACTTGCTTTAATATACACCTACATTCAAGTAAGCAATAAAAATGCTCAAAAAGCACGATGATAAATTAATAAATATCGTGTACTACTTGTAAGTATTTTTTTGTTCATAAGTATTAATAATTTTTCAATAATGTCTAAACAAAATAAGGGTGTAAATTTTTTTTTAAATATTTTAGTTTTTTAAGACCTTAAATAAATAGAAAAAGTCAGGTATTTTTGTCACAAAACATGTTCACAGATTTATTTTATAATGATTTTAATTTAACTAAAATTAAAATTCTCAAAACTGTGTTGACTAGATTATATATTGATATATTTTGTTGTATGATTATATGATTTGAAATTTATGTTGTCTAATATCGTTTGAAAGTTGAACAAATCTGCCAACGACCAACGGTATAACCTTAGTATCTTATAAATACACTTAGTTTTGAAACTGCGTGTACCAGATAAAATAACAATCATTCAAAATCAATTTAGGTTTTTTGTAAAAAATGTTCAATACGTCTAGAATTTGATTTATAAAGGATTAATTTCCGTAATACCCTGGTAATACCCTCTTAAACGATTTGCTGCATTTAGTGATTTACTTACATAGTGAATGTATGACGAGCGATATGGTTAAACAGGCCAGACCCAAATACACCTACTATGATATTATAAATGACATTAAATTATGTAATGCATTCATGAATTTAATTATGGAGTAATTGAATTATGTAATGCATTATTAAATTTTACATAATTTACAATAACACAATAATCGTAGCAAATTATAAGTAAATATAAACATGGCTGGTCAGTGGCCGATTAGGCATCGCGTTTGGGTTCCACCAGGCAAAAATCCCTCAAGGCCTATGTCATCTTTAGGGATGCTGTGTGGAGGGTACTTTAAGGTACAGAAAGGAGATACAGTCCTGAGAAGGAAAAATATGTGAAGGTTGGTTAGGTTGTATAAATCTATCCCTCCCTACTGCGGTGCAAGGCTCCAAATTTCACACCTAAGCCTGGGCACTCCTGCTAAGTCACGTACGGCGCGGCGGTATCAATAATCTCCTGCCGAATTAATATATATATTTTTATTAGATATGAAATTAAACAATTTTTTCACTTTGTTCCACTTGTTTATTTACACCAGGACCGGTTTCGTCCTACTACGGACATTTTCAGACTGGTAGTTGAAATTCTTATGCTAATACGGAATTTATACAAACTTAGGCAGGGGCAACATTGTCTCTATATGATGAATGTTTCTATTTTATTAATTTAAGATATTATAAGTTATTTTGTTAAGTTAAGGTACATATATATAATTATAAAGTTTATTATTAAAATTGTGAATGATGATACATAGTAAAAGGATATTTTTAATTGTCATGAATCTATATGAATTTATATCATTGAAAAGGTTTGTGATCACTGATATTTTATTTTGGTAATGTTGGGATATTCCCTCCTTGTTGCTTAGGGCTTAATTAACAAATATTGATAGCACTATGGTAATTATTGTTATAAGGGTTCTCCATATATTTGGGTTATTACATTTTTAATTACATACTGCTCTCTGTATAAATTCCGTAGCATAAGAATTTCGACTACCAGTCTGAAAATGTCCGTAGTAGAACGAAACCGGTCCTGGTGTAAATAAACAAGTGGAACAAAGTGAAAAAATTGTTTAATTTCATATCTAATACAATGGAATCCCACCATGAATTAACAGTAAAAAAACTAGACTCATTTATATTATTCGTGAACCTGGAATATTTGTCTTTCTTTCAAATTTGAATAAATACTCGTAAACTACACAATAAATTACAAGCTGATGCAACCAGGAAACATTCACACATAGGTACAAAAATGCGTTGAAATAATGACAAATTAGATTGCACGTCGATGCAACCAGAAAACAACGGATCAATCTTCAACAATATAATTTTTTTGACTCGACGCGTTTCAATTGTATCCAGTCTAGATTGCTCCACCGCAAACAAGGTCAATGGTAGTTAAATATAAAAATGATGAATTCGGATTAAATTTAAAAAGTTAAATTGAGTGTTACGCCGTGTAAATTGGCGTTGCATGCAAATGTAGCCTGACTGCAGGCACGGGTACTTTGCTTTGATCATATCATCCAAGTCCACAGTTTCACAGTATGTAAACTTAATGAGCTAACACCCTAACGATGCATATTTTCAAACAGGTTTGCTGAAGTTTTAATGAAGTTTTGCTGCGCGCTGAAAGCATCCAATGACATGGTGTTTTATTTACATTGCGGAGTTTAATGGGAAATTGAGAATATTCATGCCATTTTGCTTTCGCATGCAATTAAAATTATAGAAGTTTTAATGGGTATTTAGCGCATGTGAGATGAAAGTAATATTTAAATGTAGTTTAAGTGGTTGTTTAATGTTTAACAAATAATAATTATAACTAACTGATATATTGTGATGTTCGAGTTCGTATTTAAGATTGTGATGTTTGAGTTCGTATTTAAGAGGCTAGACTGTGCACCACACGCGGATGTTTAGGTATTTGATTTTCTGTTATTCTGTCCTGCTCTAGATAAGCTAACACACACTTACGATACTCTCTCTCTCTGGTTTTAATCCTGGGATTGGTTTGCAGCAATTTCCTCTGTTTTTCTCTTCCATTCTTCCCTATCTTGTGCGGCCCTTTTGAAGTCTGCATATGATGAGCAGCGCATGTCCACCAGCAAGTCCTCCAGGTACTCTCGGCGTGGGCGTCCCCTAGAGTTTGTCCCCTCGGTCATACCCTCCATTATGGCATGCAAGAGGCCTTCTTGTAGTATTATATGGCCGATCCATCTTGCACGCCTTTCGGACAAGGTCCTAAGCAGGTGCCTTCCTCCTTCGATTTTTTGGAGAAGCTTACGATACGTGCGAATGCAAAACGTTCGAATGCGACAACTGCCGAAACTCTCATATTTACTTAGGAAATCGCTCGAAAAAGGGTTTCGGAAAATATCATTTCACGAAATTGTAATGTAAAAACAAAAATATGTTCTCAAAACAAGTAGCTATGTTGGTTTATTTTTATAATTTTGTAATTCTTTATTAGAATTGAGTTAGCAGCAATTTTTCCTTTAATAATATTTTCCGATAAATTATACATGTTTGACAGTGAATACGAAACGCATCGAAAATTAAAAAACATGCTGACATAGATTTCACTTTTAAAAAACAATATAAAAAAAGTTGTTAATTTCGTGCAATTTTCGATGTAGAAAAGTGTTTTTTTCCGGGCGTCATTTTTGTATGGGCCGAAAAGCGAAGTCTAAACGTTGTAAAATATAAAATCTTATCATATGAATTTTTGACGATTTTATATTGGAACATCACTTACATAGGATAATCAACACCACTGCCAGTAGTTCGACACGTTTAGGGTCTTAGCAGGGGTACCTAAATTCATTGGTTTATATGTATTCAGGTCAGATTGGGTGAGGCCGACGAAGAGAAATCCCTTCACCCCTCAATCTGGACCTCATCGCCTTGCACCGCATTACGAGGAATATTCAAAAGTCAGTCACTTTCGGACACATCGGCCTCCAGATTCCTACTCACCCCTCATATATCTACATATTCCTTCCCAGAACCTCGCGTGGAGTTATCGCAAAAATACAATTTTTAGCCTACCTGATTTTTTAACCATAGGTTCGTTTTTCATTTTCATCCTTAATTGAAAGAAAACTCATCCTTTGTTCGTAATTTTTTACAAAAAGTATGACTAATTCAACAAGAAAATTCCTTTGACAGAACGACATTGTCGATTTCATGTAAGATAATTGAATAAATTTTAATAATTCATTCTTGAAAAATATTCGCAATAAATTATTATTATCCATTATGCCTTTCATATTAAAAAAATATGAGGTTAAATAATAAACGTGATTTTCAATTTAAAGGACGAAGTTTACTTCATCTCATCGATTAATAATTATTATAAAGTAAATCATTGAAGCAAAAGTAATTGCTTGAAAGAATTTCTTCGGTGAAACATTTTAGCGCTTATCTCGGTGATAAATTTTTTGGTCCCTTTTCGATGTTCCCTTTAATGAAAAAATAGACAACCAGAAGGTTATTGATGTTTAAACGACCAACAACTGACGTTGAAATGACAGGGCATAATGAAACTGACATTGTAAAAAGAAGAGAAATGAGAAAAAATATATACAACGGGTGAGAAACGAAATTGTTTTTAATTGATGAAAAAATGTTAACTTCATCAAATCCTTAAATAATCACGGTTTTAAATAAAAACAAACCATTTATGTCCTATATTCTATGTTAATGTGTTTGTATCTGTATGTATCAAAAAAACTTTGTTAATAAGTAAAATTAAAAAATAAATGTTTGCTACAGCAAAAAACCATCAAAGATTTCCCCGTTTGTTAGTTTCTCACATAATACTTGTACACTTTTCTATAATCATTATATTATTTTCTTACACAATGTACAGCTCATAGCATAAATACAATATTAACAGATTTTTTTATAAAGAAAGACAAACATTTACGGGCTACGCAAAACCTTGTACCTAAATCAGATCTTTTGCCACTATCGATGGAGGACAGCAATATTTGCTATCTCTAATGCACATACGCGTTGTAGTTGTGCCAAGACTTTTCTAAAGGTATTTCAAAGTAACCTGCCTGAGCTATCAGCATTGAGTTTTTAAACATTTACAGTAAATAATTCACACGCATCACTCAAGAACAAATCCTCAAATAATTCGTCATCCTTTTCTATTTAAATATATGTAACGAAAAATAACAAATTGTAATAAAAAATGTTGACAGAAACGCAATGCAAACTTCTTTGCAAAGTTTATTATTTCAATAACAAAACAAGAGATGAACAAAAAATTAAATGCGCAATTAAATATTTCTAACGTGGGTCATCATTTAACATATCATTGAGGCCAATGGGGCCAGGCGATGAACAGATATTTATTCATGTTAATGTAATTCGGAAATTTTTTACAAAACATGTAAATAATTATTTTGGGTAACAATAATCTTGAAATATATAAAATGTTAATCAAATTATATAGAACCCATGCTAAAATTGATTTATTGAGGTGTGATATTATAGCCTGTTTATAACCATGATCCGTGCAATTAAACAGATCTACTACATCTGAGAAAGCATTTTGAACTGCATGTAATTTAGGTACAAGCGAGTATCTAAATATTAGCAATGCAAGAAATAATTGGTAATTGGTACTTGCACAGCGCTGCACTATTATTGGTAGGTTAAAGAAGAAATACAAACAACAAAATAACATGAACAAGACGGCAATTATTTTTCTGTACACCGAACATTATCTCTTCTCTGAGAAACTGTTGAACCGTGCCTTGAGCTCGTAAGTGTAAAGGCGACAAAGAACTATTTGCAGGACATCCGATGAACTGGAGGGGCGCATCGGAACATTGCATCGTCGTTAGGGTGCTGATGTAGGTAACATTAGGGGTGGGGCGGAACTCGCGGTATGGTGCCAAGTTTTTAGGGTAGAGAGGAAAAGGAGTTTGATATAATGTAAACATGAAATGTTTCTGTGGGAATTTTGATTTTCGGGGAAAATATTCAATAAATTTGCATTTTATATTCCTCGAAGTTTAAAGCTCAAAACCCAAAGCATGAATCTAAAATATAATGCTTAAAACTCAAAACCCAATGCACTAAGCTCAAACTCAAGCTTTAACCAACAAAATTGAAGCTTAAAGCACGTAACTTGTAAATATAATAATAATACGTAATATTTTTTAGTTTTTGTAAATATAGTGTTTATTTTTTGATATATAATGCAATAGTATAATGAGAAAAACTATAATTGGCTTCTCAATTAGGTGAATTACACATGTATAAATGAACCACCTCGTAAAGTATTGATTTCCCTAAAATAAAATAAGTTTGAAAAAAAAATGCTTAAAACTCAATCAATGCACAAAGCTCAAAGTTCGACCTCAAACCAAAAAACTAATAGCTCAAATAGTTCAAAGTTTAATGCATAAAGCTCAAAGCTTGTAACTCAAAACTTCAAGTTAAAGGACAAATATTAAAGCTCAAAGTTTAAATCTCTTCGCTCAAAACTTAAAACTCAATGCTAAAATCATAAAAACTCAGAGCTTAAAGTCCAACGCTTAAAGCTTAAAGATAAATGATTCAAAATTTATAGAAAATAAAAATTGTTAATCATTTCAAAGCCGAGATGATGAGCATGTGTTCTAAAGACGACCCATTCTCAAGCGGAAAAAAGCAACATTGTACGAATTAAAATTAGACATTATATTAATTGTATGGCTTTATATCGAAACTGCTCAGCGGTTTTAGCGCTTTATCATATAAAAATAAATAGTCATCAATAATCTATCAATCCAGCATGTAGTAAATTGTAAACACTGAAAGCCATTTAAACCGTCTTTGCAATATAATTTAAAACAAAACACGAGTTCTTCACACGGCACATTAGCAACACGGCTGAAACCAAATAGACGGTAAAGCTCGCTCACATGTGGCCGAGGCAGATTGCGGTGATTCGTCATGCGCGAAGAAAGCTTAAATTTGAATGGCTCTAGGAGAGACTTTCTAATGAACTCATGTCAATGGCGTGACATTGATGTATGATGGATGGTGGCTTGAGTTATGGGGCACTACTTGCTTGTTCTTGCCGTGTAAAGTTAGCAGCTTTGTGCTAGAGACAATCTCGCATCTAGTTTGGTCGTTAGCCAGCCAATTTGAGGAAATAGCTTATTTGCTAATAATTAGAATAGTGTAGAGACACGTTTGTATGGATTTGGATAATTTGGAGGCCACTATTTAACACAAAATTGATCAATCTCATTTTGAAATTAGCTATCACTTTGTGGTTATCCATTTTATAATTAAATGAAACAATATAACTTAGTTACAACCACTGATTTATTTAGTTAAACGCCGACCTGTTTCGGAACAACCGTTCCTTCTTCAGGGCAAACATATAATGATGACAATTACAAAATAGTGGGTGGGTACAATTTATCAGTAGGTGTTGTTTCTCCGATTTCGCTAACCGTATAATTGAAAATAACCATAGTTTTGAAAAAAATACAGGGATAAATATTCTTCACATTAATAATAAAGGAAAAGGCTTAGATAACTTAGAAGCTCTAGAAATAAAAAAATCCCTTAAAAATAATGAGTCGATTATCAATAAACAAAAAATATTAACCTACAGCCCAATATTAAATCTCTTCCCATTCGGTGTCCATTCTGTCCCCTCTTACTCTTCATCAATTCCTAGCCACGCCCCCACCCCTACCACAACACCTACTGATAAATTGTACCCACCCACTATTTTGTAATTGTCATCATTATATGTTTGCCCTGAAGAAGGAACGGTTGTTCCGAAACCGGTCGGCGTTCAACTAAATAAATCAGTGGTTGTAACTAAGTTATATTGTTTCATTTAATGATCAATTTCAATTAAGATACACAGTTTTAATCTCTGTTTTAATGATAAAGGTACATATCATCGTGTTTCAGGATCAATGATCATTATTTAAAACATTCTAAGTTATTTTATTTTATTTTATTTTATTTTATTTGGAAAACCGACAGTTATAACATTTTATAAAGATTAGCCTATGGGGATGGGATGGCGGAAGGGAAGGGAAAGGGATGGATATATTCTGTATAATTAGTAGGGTGTACGTAACTTATGTAAGTAGTTATAATAAAGTATCGAGAGATTGCCTGTGTGACTTTAAGGAGTGTGGTGCAGAGTTAAAAATGTCAAATTGAGTATAGTATGTATTGAAAGTGTGTGATGCACGATAAATGAAGGAGTTTTGCTTAGAATTGGTGTTGCATCGAGGGAGGCTAAAATTTTTGTCTGATCTGGTTCGTTTGTTGGGAACTCGTATTTGGATTCGTTGTAAGAGTTCCGGGCAATATACGATGGACCTGGATATTTTCTGTAGAAACAGGACATCAGACGAGCTTCTTCGATCTTCCAATGATAATATATAGAAGTACGCGGCCGAATCTTTGTTATTTAAGTGGGGACGATAGCTACGGAAATCTAAGTACCGTTATGAAACCACATTCGGAGAGAGAAACTATATATTATTTTGAAACTCTTTTCTTCCTTCTTCTTCTTCTTCCTTTCCCCAGATTGCAAACGAAAATAAAAGTTTATTGAGTACAAGTCAAGATTTAAAGAGGTCAAAGAAATAACTTTAAAAACAGCACCAAAAACGACACAGAAGACTCACCTGTATAAATGATAGTCAAGAAGTTTAGTCTACATCAGCACCGGACCCCCTAGTTACGAAGAGTAAGAAAAATATTTTTATGCTTATCTATACCATATTTTATTTGTCTTTATAATACTTATGTTTAATTATAACATAGTCTCTAATAAAAAAATTAAAAAAAATAGGCCACACCACAACAAGTGGTGCAAAAGTTTATCACTTAATTTCCTGAGGAATTTGTTTATAAATCAAAATAATTGGTATTTCACAATTATTCCGCGATCTCGGTGAGTGTTATAGCTACCCATGGTTTTTATTAACTAAACAAATGTCAAAGTCGTGATGGCAAGGACGCCATTCTAAAAATGGAACATCTTCCGATAGGGTGATATCTTTTGCGCCACATATTACTTTTACAATTATTGAAGAATTTAAAAATAATGTATTTGTTGCACAGTTGTTATTGTTTCAGGGTCACAGCAGCTGTTGCCAAGTTAGATAACACGTTTTAAAGTGAAGCACATTCCGAATTACCTGATAATTTGAACGAAATCACACACTCCAAGTTGGTGGCCTTGTGTTTGAATTAATTGTCAGCCTGTTTCGATGTAAAGAAGTAAAAAATCTACAATTTTTTTTATTGAAAGGGTCATGCAAAAATTTTGGTTTGGTTTTCAGATCATTTACTAAATTTCTTAATTTTCCAAATAACCCAAAATACTTGATAGTTAGGAAATTAGAAATATTAAACAAAAGATGCTGGATAAAACAAAATATATAAGGTAATGATGTGTTCTACTCGGAGATTTACGGTGGTCTAATTTTTATAACCAAAAATATGATTTTCAAGATTGCGAACCAACCTATTGCCACAAAACTGACATTACCAAAGCTCTATGCAACTAGATTGTTTGTTCAGATAATATCTGTACCCTTTACACACATTATGTTATACATTATTTATTAATTTCCACACACACACGGTAGAACATGTGCCATTAATATAATTAAATAACATATTCATAGTACAGCAACATAAAGAATGTAACAGTATAAATGTAAAGTTAAAAGAAGAAGGTAAAAAGTAAGGAGTTAAGTTAATAAGTAAGAAGTATAAAGTAAAGAGTAGGAAGTATATACAAAGTACGTACAAAGTATAAAGTAAAAAGTAAAATAAAATGTTAAAAGATAAGAAATAAAATAGTAAAGTAAGTGTATTAACATAGGTGTTAAGCATCGTACTTGACTTACTTTAACCAGTGATTCCTGATATTATTTGAAGTAAAAAATGTAAATTAAATTTTGGCCTCCGGTGACATTTTTACAGTTTTTTTTTTCTACTAAAACATAAAAATCAGTAGGTATTGGAAAATTGGGGGCGGGGTGAGGGGTAGGTTGGTTATTTAAACTAGATACCAGTGACGACACGTGTAAGATTTTTTTTTCTTAGATTTTGGAGAAAAAGTTAAAAAAAAAAGACATCTAAAAAGTCACCGGAGACCAAAATTTCATTTATATTTTTTACTCCAATAATGTCAGGAATCACTAGTTTAAAGTAAGTCAAGTACGATGTTTAACACCCTGTATACATATGTATTATAATATGGGGCAGAATAACACTTCAACTACGCTTTTATCTGATACAATAAATATACAATTATCAAGAAAATAAATAAAAAAAACACAATTACTTTTACAATGGATGTTTATAAAGAAACTAATGAAATATAGAAATGTAAATCATTCTAAAATAATTTTTTACTTACGAAGTATAAGGTCTATTCGAAAAGTTTTCGTTCAAATTCCAATTTGAGTACAAAATACTGTTTATTTTTTAATTAAAAACGTTCAACTTAAAAAATACGTGTTTTTGAATGCGAGTATACTTACTAATACCTATAGTTACTAAGTGATGTTATGTTGACTGCGAAAGAGGGAAAAGGCCCAACTTGATAATGGTAGGAAACTTTTGTTATTAATTATTTCACTTGACTAAACAAATTATAGATATAATGGAAAAAAGAAAAATATGTAGTTCACGAAATTTTCATCAAATCCACTGCACGGTAATCCAGTAGAAGTGTGATATTTACTGATTAGAAAAAAATCTAATATCGTCAGTTTGTATAAAACCTTTCGAGAGGTCAAATATATTGATAATAATTTGTCAACAAACCCTAATAAGGTTCTCTACTACAACCAAATTATTTACAAATGTATCTTATTAATTAGTGCATGCTGAGGGCAGAAATTTTGAATTTTTGGAAAATATCGAATTGTAGCGAAGATTATAAGCTGTCAAAGAATGATATTTGCAGCCAGGCGAAGTGCGTGCGATATCAGGTCACATGCACGGCATTAATGCAGCATTGCTATTCGAATTATGAATTTATTTTGTAACACAGATTCGTGTAAACATTTTACCAATGTTCCCTTTGAAAGTTCGTAACTTCTTAACTTTTGGAGATATCGAAAACATAATTTTACTGTAGCTATTAACTATTTAAATCTAATACATTAACATAAAAATAAAATCAAAAATTGGAGACAACCGCATTGTAGATACCTCGGATACTTTGGCCCAACTGGCACCTGACCAGATCTAAGGAGTAAATGAGCTTACTTTAGGCGCACCGACACACTCACGAGATATTTCTATCGGATTATCTCTTCAGTGTTCAAATCAGTCTCTGAACCGGCGGAAATCTTAGCAACGGAAACGATATTGTGGTGAGTAAGATTGGAATAATTTAACAACCTACTGTATATATTAAATATAAATTAATAATACAGGAATATAGAAGTTGAAGGCTTCTCGGGAGATAGGGGATGATGGAGCAGCCTTCAAGGGGTGGTGTTAGAAGGAGGTTCTACCAGAGGGTGGAGGGAGGAACGCGGGGAATGGGTGTGTAATGCTCGACAAGGTTTAGTAAATTCAATTATATTCAGATGTAAGCAAGATGCCGATTCGATACGAATACATCTCGATATAGCAGCATCCCTCGAAATTTGCTAATATTCGAGAATCTGACATTATTAGAACACGGCATTGATAGTGGTTGTCTACGATTGGATTTTGCTTTAGAGAAACTAGTTGTGTTTATGCGCAACAAAATATAAGCTTTTAAATAACTGAAGAACAAAACGAAAGAAAACTACTACCACTAAACTATGGCGTCCCCCAAGGAAGGGTACTGGGACCGATTCTATTTATTATCTTTATAAATGCTATAACTAACCTTAGTATTCAAGGAAACATAATCAGTTTTGATGATGATACCGTAATATTATTTAAAGAAGAAAACTGAACGAAAACATTTTATTTGGCTAAATGCTCTTCAAACTTGGCTTAAAATCAACTTGCTTACCCAATATAGGCAAAACAAAATATAAAATTTTTTCTGTGTTTCAGGCAAAAATAATTAGTAATTTGTTTCATTTGAATAAAATGATGCTACAAAGTGAATTTGCAAAGATTGAAGGAATAATATTTTGGGAATCCTAAAATCTTGACAACTTCTTGTAGGATAAATTGTGAACTTTTTGATGGTACATAACCTGGTACATAACAGTTTGCCGATATTTAGGGATCATGTTATTTAATATTGCAGATCATTGTTGACGAATGTCACAATACAAGTATTTTATTTATTATGTGCATCTATATCAAAAGGTTTACTTAAATTTTTTTTGGCCTTGCCTGTCTCACTAGGAAATCCTGTGTCGAGACAGACTAGTTTACAAATATTTTATAAATATTATATAAAGTACATTTTTCAATAAAGCAAAAATATTTGACTAAAAATTTCATGTTGGTAGATAGTGGTTACAGTAATGAGAAAGAGGATTATATTTGGGTGAGGTGACTGACTAATTATTGCACGACCTTTTTCGATGATCCATTGTTTGATCAGGATATTGTATTTGTTAATATTATTCGATTGTCTTGTTTTGTCAGGTAGGTTATTGTATATTTTAGACGCAATGAATTTGAAATTTCTTTGACCAAATGTTGTGTTTGTTTTAGGTATTTGTATGAGTTCTTTGGTTTTGTGCCGCGTGTTTACAATTTTTTGGGTATTTTCATAAAATGTATGTGTTTTATTTTTAAACAGATGAGTTAAGATAGTTTTTGTGTAAATTTGTCGAATATCTAGTACATGGTATTTTTTGAATAAATATACAGTACTTGTTATTATGGGAACTTTAAGAGCGATTGACCAGCGGCTGAGAATAAAATTTAAAAAATGTCTGCAACTGTACAGGGAGGTTCCGATGAGAAAGATCGATTATTCCCGTATTAAATTTTTTAAATTAAAAATTTAATATCGATTTATTTCATTCAAAACTTGCTTTAATATATATCCCACTTTTAAGTAAGCAATAAAAATTCTCAAAACGCACGATGATAAATTATTAAATATCATGTACTTCTTGTAAGTATTTTTTGGTCATAAGTATTTATGATTTTTTAATAATGTCTAAATAAAATAAGTTTGTAAAAAATATTACATATTAATTTGTAAGACCTTAAATAAATAGAAAAACTGAGGTATTTTTGTCACAAAACACGTTCTCGGATTTATTTTTTAACTATTTTAATTTGACTAATTCTGAAAACTGTGTTGACCAGATTATGTATTGCTTTATTTTGTTGTATGATTATATGATTTGAAATTTATGTTTTAAATTTGTTTAATAGAATCTATCGTTTGAAAATTGAACAAATCTGCCAACGACCAACGGAATAACCCTAGTATATTAAAAATTAACTTAGTTTATTTATTATTTATTGTTATTAAGTTTATTTTGTAGAACTCCATTTTAATTTTAATTTCTTTTATATTTTCAATAATATTATTATTCAATGTATAAAAACAGTTTATTATAAACATGTTCTGCTTCGTAAACTTATTATTATGTGTTACAGCTCTTTCGTCCTCTAAAGGCATTGTCAAACTGGTTTGTCAAACTGGTCAACATTCCTTTAGAGGGCGAAACAGCTGTAACACATAATAATAATTACGAAGCAGAACTAGTTTATAATAAACTGTTTTTATACATTGAATAATAATATTATTGAATATATAAAAGATATTAAATTAAACTTAGTTTTTCAAAATTTTTAATTTTATATCATGTAGTTTATTATTTTGGGCTTTGTTAACCTTTGATAGCTGAATTTTAAAATACTGTTAAGGACAAAAATTCAAAAATTAAATATGCCATTTTTCCCCGTTTTTTTTTCTCTTCGAATCTCCAATCTCTTTTTTTTCTCTAGGGAAAAAAGTGTATTTTTACGGCGTGCTTTTGTGGATTTTTTGATGAAAAATTAAATTCCTGTATTAAAGAAATTTACAGAAACATTCTGAAAGATCTATTATACGTTATTTTGACGGCCGTCCGTGGTCGAGTGGTAAGACACTTGACTTCCAATCGGAAGGTCGCGGGTTCGAACCCGGCGTGCGCAAATAAATTTTATTTGATTAATTTGTGTTATTTCACAATTAATATATTATACTATATTTGCGGCACGTTCCAGAGTGGAAGATACTCTCAGTATCGCCCTGGTGTAAGACCACCATTCAGAATTGAAACGTTGCTAGCCGTGTTTAGTGACTAGATCTGAATAGCCAGATACTTCCTTACTTTCCTATTCCCCATCTCCTTCCCTTCCCCATTTACCTTCAGCTTCATAATATACCCCAATTGGGGATGCCATAGTCTCACTGGCTCCAGACGGGAGCAGTTAAGACTCTTGCGAGGTATTCTCTGTAAAAAAAAACAAAAAAAAATGTCCTTTCAAGCATTTCGTATTTCTGCTGCCGATATGAAGGAATAAAACACTAGAACGATTATTTGCAAGTGTCACGTATTCAATAAGACCGCAGTTAAAACATAAAGGACAACACATAAAGGAACACACAGATGAAATAAACCTAAACAATATTTCATCCTAAGTCTTCGAACTAGTACAAATATCAACTTCGACAACATAGTTTCAATATTGACAGCCGGATGCGGACTGAAAACGTATATAGTCACGTTATGTCTGTAAATGTTCGAGCCAAAGGGCCGCCGTCGAACCGTGCGACGCCTCTGTTGACTCTACTAACGAGGCAGGGACCTCTAAAGCGAAGGCGCCTAATGAACTGTAGAAATTGTATTGAGAGTAATGAAAAAATGTGAGAATTTATTCGAGGAAGCATTTTTACTTTGACCGTATTTGTTCAGAGTATTGCAGGAAAACGTTTTAGATTTTTTTGCTTGTTTTTTTGAAACGCGGTAAATGGAATTTAAAAAAATAATTTTTAAGATGTATTTTATTTTTTAACAGGACCAAGCAAAAAAACTGTCAAAAAAAGTCGGCCGTCCGTGGTTGAGTGGTAAGACTCTTGACTCCCAATCGGAAGGTCGCGGGTTCGAATCGGGCGTGCGCGAATACATTTTAATTGATTAATTTGTGTTATTTCACAATTAATTAATAAAAATTATATATACCATATTTGCGGCACGTTTCAGAGTGGAAGATACTCTCAGTAACGCCCTGGTGTAAGACCACCATTCAGTTGCTTAATAATGGCTTTAGCCGTGTTTAGTGACTAGATCTGAATAGCCAGGTATTTCCTTACCTTCCTCTTTCTCATCTCCTTCCCTTCCCCACTTACCTACAGCCTCACAACATACCCCAATTGGGGATGTCATAGTCTCACTGGCTCCAGACGGGAGCAGTTGGGACTCTTGTAAGGTATTCTCTATAAAAAAATAATTAAAAAAAATGACACAACTAGCGAAAAATCACATTTAAAAAAATATATATCAAGACCGAGAATCGAACACCGATCCACTTCTTGGAAATAAAAAAATACTTTAATGACAATTTATTATTGGTTAAATAATTTACACATATTGTATCGTACATTATAAAATATTATAACTGTTGATTTTCCAAATAAATAAAAAAATAAAAAAAATTAACTATGCCGAACAATACACCAACAACTGTTTTGAGAACGGTGGCATAAATTAATTACATTTAATTTATTATTAAATTGTTCACAGTGTAGACACACATTTTACAGTGTCAGCGGGTTTATTGCAAAGCATTGGACCTCCCCAAATAGTACAGAGTAGTGGATGGATTCCACGAGAGTGAAATGAATTTTCAGAAAATTAAAAAGATCTTATTTAAACATTCTTTATTAATTAGATAAAATAGATAATGGTCCATCGACAAGAACCACCATGTTGGTATTAATAATTTTGTGATCAAATCTGACTATCCGGTTATTTACGACCCAAACTTGTTCTTCTTATCATTTCTTAACTATTTTCTTTCAGACAGACAACTTTCCCAATAATTAAGGCAATAATAACTACCGCTAACTCTTTTCAAATCACACGTAGGTACCGGTGGCAGTCGGTGACTTTTTTAATAAGGGATTCTGAAGTATATACCAACTATCAAACATAAAAATCTATAGACTAGCCCTCGAACAAGTTGCAATTATTAATAAAAATAGTACCTATATCAAACTAGCTCTATAAATCCTTGATGCTTTACATCAATTATTGCAGTTAAAAAATTAAATTAATTAAATTCGAAAGATATTCAACGCATCAATTGATTTCAGTTACATATCCAAGCTAAACTGTCAAAAATGATCGCGCAAACAATACGGTACGGCTATGCTATTCTGTACAGTCGATTTCTTTGGGTTGAATGCTCCTATCGAAAACGTATCCGGCTTCAAGCAAGCTTATACAAGCAGCAATCAATGCGCACACGCGACTGTCAAACTTCTTCTAGCTTCGTGGATACGAAACGAAGCAGAGAATCCACTGTTGCTGGTATTGGTTTGCGTTTGTGTGTTTAAATTGCATTGAATGTTATTAAATGTAGGTATAATATTTCGACGCGCACCGCGCGCGTTTTGTTGTTGTTAGTCTCTGAGATTGGGACGGTGAAGTTAAATTGCGGTAGGTATCTATTGCTGTTTACGGCTAGAAAAAAATAAGCTAAAATCTTTTTTTAATTCGGAATAAATAAATAATTATATTTATTATAAGCCTTGAAAGGAAGGGATGCGCAGCATCCACAGTATATATGAAGGGACCTGGTAGGTACTTCAAAACACAACGCTAACCTACTACAACTAATATAATTAAAATAAATTATACAATTTTTGGTTATAACAAGCATTGAGAATTTTTTAATTTGTTGAGAGTTAGTCTAGTAAACATGGGATTTACTGTAGAATAGGTTACTAAGGAAAATACAAAAATAATATTCTGAATGTACAGGAAGGGCCTGTTTAGCGAACCCAAATCGGAAATGAAATGGGTAAACGCATTATGCTTCTATGGTTTTCTTTATCACTAGACAAATGTGGAGAAAGTTCATTTGGTGATAACCGGTGATGCCAAATCCAAAAAATGAAAAACCATATTTCAGGAGTAAAACTACCTAAATAAAAAAAATATCTACCTTAGCTTTTATTGACAATTTAAATATAGGCGTCTTAGTAAATTTTATTAGTCTATAATATTTAAATTTAAAAAAAATTATTCACCCTTTTCCGTTGCTATATCATGTTTATTTTGTGGAACCATATTTTAAATTAAATAATATTACTTTTTAAATTTAAAATAATCAATGAATTAGTAAACACCACTTTCATTTGTTATACACGGTGTCCAGGGGTAAAGTGCATTAACTTCAGGAGGTGATTTTACATTATGGTATAAGTAAAAAAGATAGTTAACTTTTTTCGAATTTTCAACTTTTAGGGGTACTTTTTGGTAAAAAGATAAAATTAGTCCGGCGTGTGCCGTCAGCATATTTATTTTCAGCTATTACGATACGCAACAATCACAACAATCCAACATCGCCACAATCGCGCCTGGCAGGCACACAGCAAATTTATCGGGTTAGTTTGTACCTTACACTAAGTTTTTTTAAAAATAGATACGTCTTTTTGTATGGGAAAAAAAAAATTGGAATTTCGGAAGAAGTTGTTAATCTTTTTACTCCTGCCATCGTGTAGAATCATCTTCCGAAGTTAATGCACTTTACCCCTGGACGCCCTGTATACTAAATGCCCAAGAGGTTTTGCCACAACCGTAGCTTCTTTAGGATAGTAGGTGTAGGTACTGTAGAGTATTGTACTACCATGAAGAAGGTACGGTTAATTAAATTATTGTTTTATTTTAAATTATACATCACATCACAAC
Source organism: Limnephilus auricula (assembly GCA_951813805.1). NCBI lineage: Eukaryota > Metazoa > Arthropoda > Insecta > Trichoptera > Limnephilidae > Limnephilus > Limnephilus auricula. Next base: position 16,890,644 of record OX638397.1, on the reverse strand, counting down.
GTATCTGCTTCATATGAACAAATAAATTAATTAATTAGAAAAAAACTCACCTAAACGCACTAAAAAAAACTAAAGAAAATAAGATGTTTTTTAAATCACGAGATGAGGGAGGAGAAGAAATTCTATCATAACTATTTACATAAGTTTATTTTTCTTCATTTTATAGTAGTTAGTGTAGGTAACTAATTAAAGTAACCTGATATCTTCAGTTAATATATATTGTATTTATAATAACTAGATATAAAGTCATCGTGATTTTATACTCATAGTTCAACCAGCGAGAATTACATTGCACAAAACAACACAGACCAGTCCTTCATTACCTTTGAATGTCTTTCCACAAATGGATCGATATTGGGTGCAAAGTAACGTCTTATACAACATTTTTGAGATGAGATAATCGATATTATATTATACATAATTTGATTTACTTTAACTAGTGATTCCTTACATCATTTGCAGTGAAAAAATGTAAACGAATTTATGGTCTCCGCTGACTATTTAATGTTTATTTTATCAAAACAAAATAAAAAAAATCAACCAATTATTGCAGGTTTTAAGTTGAAAAAAAAACTTCAAAAATGTCACCGGATATCAAAATTTCAATTGTTTTGCAAAAAAATGTAAAACGTGTTGAGCTATCTAATTTAAAAAAAAATTATCTTTGCTGTCTCTTTGTATAAACTCTCATTTGAGTGAGTTTTTTTTAAATTTTGTAATTTTATGAAGATAATAATATCATGTATCCTTTGGTTTACGTAATTTTATGTACTTATTCGTTTATTAAATTAGTTTTCATGACATGATTCATGTTAGAACATCTGTAAGGACCAAGTATAATAAAAGAAAACAAAACAATGTCCGTTCAGCTTTAATCAAAGAGCAGAAATCACGCCATTTGTTATTTATGCTTATAAAATACACTACAAATATATTTAGACATATATTATAAAATGATTCATTGGAAGAAAAAAACATGTAACCCCTTTCTCTGGTCAGCACTTTAGGAGAACGAAATGATTTTTTTTTTCTCCTGGACAATTTACTGGTTGCCGTTTAGGACAGTTTTACACTAGATAGACGATAATACGAATATATTATTTTTTTCCAGTGCGTGCCATGAGACCGGTAAGACTATCCAATCTTAACAATTTGTATGCTGTAGTAATAACAGATCATCAACTTAATTAGCAAGTACATATAAATTAACAAGGATGGGTACTTACCAAATCAATCAGCTGCGACAGTCTAAGTCCCAGTTTGACAAGTACAGTATTGTTATTGTTGGTGACAGGTCTGATGAGACGATTGTAGGTACTGAGTAGGTCATCATAAAGTCTCTTGGCATCAGGGTTCCCCTCGCAGAGCTGGGGGCCCAGGAGGACAGCTGTCACAAAAGTCAGAATCGCGCGCGAAAATATTCCACCACCGGACTTAGAAATAGATTTTTGACGCAATAAATTCATTTTGAATTATTTTTAATATATTTTTAGGCTTTGATGGGAATATTTAAACAGTTTTATAACACTTGTTTATTTAAAGTGGAAAATATTTTTAGTTAATTAAGTATGGCTAAAGTCTAAATAAAACCTTACTAGATTCTGGCTGATTTTTTAATCACTTTTCCTTTTTTACTACAGGATAAGTATTTGCTGTATTTTGAAAAGTACTAAGTTTATTATCAGAATTTCAAAAAGTTGTTATCGGAAGATTTTTTGATTGCTTTATTATTATGGCGATGTTTTGCGTCGGATGATTTTTTTTCTACATACGAAATAATGTCACTTGCCCGAACAGGGTTCCAACTGCTCAGCAAAACTTCCCCCCGTATAGCTTCTGTCAAAACAGAGAGTTCTCTTTTTTAGGTTAGGTTATTTCCAACGCCCTACAACCTCACAACATGCGGAGGATTCCCTCATATTTTCATAACAATTCACGAAAACATTGTCTTTTTCACTGATTTACTCCATTCTCGCGTCAAAACCGGTTGTTTTTCACAGAAAACCCGAAATGTAGAGAAATACGATGTCTCTGTGATTCGACTCTAGCAAATAAGTATAGGGACCTATAGCTATGTTCATTCCGGTAGCGTTACTCCATTTTCCCATTTTGCGAACCCGAACGGAGGAGCCCGCAATACAGGAATACCGAGCTTGGGGTCCTGTGAGACAGGGTGCCGTCCTGCTCTAAAGAGAATACTGTCTCTCTCTGCAGGCAGAGTTCTATCTCTCTTTCGTAGTACTCTAGAAATAAAGGGGTATAGTCTGTTCGGTTGATGAACCTTCCTGAAAAATATCTAATAAAACGTGGATTATTAGATTAGTTCTGTCCAGAACAGACTAATAAGATAATTGTTGTATTGGTAAAAGCAGGTATGCAATTAATATTTCACATCATGTTAAATATATAAATACTAGCGCAGATACGTAAAAAAAATCAAGGGATATTTTAAATGTTGGTTTCGTGTTTGTCGCATACTTTTGTGTTGACGAATTAGAGGTATTTAATAAATGAATGGAGGATAAATTAGCAACTGTAAATCATGCTATGTGCAGCGTTTTTAATGTACTATCCTCTACGTATAAAGTCATATTTTATCCAAGATTTTACTATACAGGGTGTCCGGGGGTAAAGTGCAGTAACTTCGGGAGGTGATTCTACATAATATAAGTAAAAAAGATAAATGACTTTTTTCGAAATGTAACTTTTTTTTCTCATACAAAAAGACGTTGTGCTGGCCGCATACGACGGACTGATTTTATCGTTTTACCTAAAAAGTACCCCTTAAAGCTGGCATTTCGAAAAAAGTCATTTATCTTTTTTACTTATATTATCACGTAGAATCACCTCCCAAGTTACTGCACTTTACCACCGGACACCCTGTATAATAAAAGTGGGTTTTGTCTGAAATGACCTACCAAGTTAATCTGTCAAAAAATTTTGCAAAACAATTACGCATTTCAAGCAAACAATAATAAATTAATACAATAATGTTGGTATAATACCTATTTTATCACTTGTCTGATGTATATTCTACTTATCAATTACAATTTTGATAATAAAAAATTATTTTGACGTATTACGCAGGAATACAATTTCAAATGACGCTTGCACCCGTGCACCAAAATTATTATATTTATCTGATTCAATTATTTTTAACAGTATACAAATATAGACCACCATAACACGGGCATGTGCCAAGCATGGTGGTCAAAAGATCCTCAATTAATGTAACAAGCAATTCCATGAATAAAGAAAACATAAAATTCTAAGTATTTTCCAATTTAAATAATTTTAAAAAGAGCTTTTCAAAATTGTATCAATTAAGTTATAAATAATTCTTTTGTGAACTTTTCATCAAACGCAAGGAGTCTGTTGCCTTATATTCAGAAATACCCAATATTTTATTGGTTGTACATTTTTTCCTGGAATTTTTTTTAATGTATCCCGTTTGTTAGTAAAATAGAGCACAGTTTCCTTGGTCCAGGCTTGGATTTCAGGGATCGATGTATTTACGCATGCGCCCTTCTGTCTTCCCCCTCTTTCTCCCAAAACATCTCCGTTCACCCGTCATCTCACACGTTGTCATGGTAATAAACATCTACAGGTTTCAGTTATTATAATGTGTCCAACGGTCAGCTAGACCATGAATCAACGTATCAAATAGAAAATAACATGAAGTCCATCTTTTTCAAACAAAATTCAGGGTTTAAGTATAAGAATGGCATCTTTTCTCAAATAATATAAATTTTTTGTATAAAAATGCTTAAAAATATTAATTTCGACACACTCCAGATTTTAAAACTTTTTTGTTTTTCCTTACATTAAGTAGCAATTTTTTTAGTATGGGGGATTGCGTGGTTACTCGGCTGAGTGACTAGTAACGGCATGTGAAGGATTATTTTGTTGGTTTTTGTAAAAAAAATATTAGTACATATTTTTAATAATTGTAAATTTATTTTGTAATACGAGTTCCTCATTTGGTAGGGTGGTATGGGTACCGCCGCCCCGGGAACCATTTATTGGATAATACCCCTGCCATAGGTTTGAAGTGGTTCACTATGTTCGGTGAGGTTTGTCTAAGTCTTGGTGGCGAATGCGTTTGCCTACCTATTGCGTGGCAGACCGGATCGAGAGAGACTGGTCGAAGGAGACCTAATCTAGACCTCTCAGACCAGCCGGACTCTCGAACACAGCCTTACACCGCAGTAGGAGGGATTCATACGTTCGTCAGTCCTGAACATATTTACCCCCAGATTCCCCTTTTCCTTCCCAGAACTTTCTCTCTTTCATTTTCCTAAAAAGACCCCCCACATGGCATCCGCAGATATGACAAAGGCCCTAAGAAAGTTTTTTTTTCGTTGAACCTCCCATGGAAAAGTAAAAAATATACTAAGATAATGTAAACAATAAAAAGAAATTGACAAAATAAGATTTTCGTATAGATCAGTCGCTTTACTAAAGTTTGTTAACGCATAAGAAATATGAATTTGTAACCCTTATGGGGAAAAATAATATATAATTATTTTGTTATAGAGCTCTGTTAAGTAAACACACACAAATAAACAACTTTTATTATTTTCGTTGTTTCGGGGTGTTATGCCGTGTTGTGCTACCTCCTTCTTTAGCCGACGTTTCGGACAGCGTTGCAGTGTCCATCATCAGGGCAGATCCGGCAGATCCGTCGATGTGAATTTTATTATGGTTTTAAATAATCCCAACCAAACGACCTCGAATAAATGATGTTATTGAATAAACAAAAATGTTTTATATTTGGTACCCGTACCCGCCTACCAAATTGAGGAACTCGTATTACAAATTAAATTGACAATTATTAAAAATATCTACTAACATTTTTTTTTACAAAAACCAACAAAATAATGCTTAACATTTTCAGAATAATTTTAAAAATATTTTCTTTCTACAGCAGTAACTCGCGTTCGTGACCTACAAAAACCATAAAATCTTCAACGCTAAGCAAGGCCGAAACGTACCCGAAAATAAAACTGATTTTCAAAATACCATTAGGCGTCCGTTCGATTTATTGTAAGCCCAAATAACGTTCCTATTTACGACCTTTTTATGGCACGAATAGGCGTCTTTGTGAGAATTCTCTGGGAATTTTCCGAGAGATATGACGGCCCGGCATAATTTTGTACATTTTGTACGGTTAGTATTTTCTAGAAGCCATTTGCATAATTTTCGCCGAAGGCCGTCCCTTTGGATTCACGCGAGAAGACTGTGATCCTTTACGCCCTTTTCGTTCACAGCCTGCGGTTTTAGTTTTGAATATTTCATACAGTTTTTTATGTGTTTGAGGCGCTAATTATTAGCTTGTTTAAAGCTGGGTTATAAAAATAAAGAAGAAAGAAGATACGATTATACGAATGTTAGAGGGAGGGCGCTAATATTAAAAACGATAATATTCAAGCGAAAATTGGTAGAATTTTTAATAACACACGACTCGTTTAAAATGGAACAAAAATCTCGTGGGGATAGTGTTAAGTAGCATTTAATGAAACATTGTGAATTTCTTCATACATTTTACTTGTAAAATAACAGAAACTAACGTGTAAATAATAATTTTTGGAGCACATACTTTGCGATTTAATTCTATCAATGGAATTTCATATGATTACCGTTTCGGCGTGTGAATGTATAGAAACTATCTTAAAGAACATATATTTTTTTAAGAGATTAAAAAATGTTTAAGGAAAATATCTAACAAATAATATTAAGTTTATATATCTAATCTATCTGCAGATCTAAATCTGTTTCTTTTTTTCTTTATCTTATATGTAGGTATTTATATTATTAAAACATATATTTAATTGTACCTCTACACCTACCTCTTGTTATATCCATCTTTGTATTTTTTTCTATTATCTATAACTTTACCTGATCTGTTAAAAAAAAAAAAAATATCTAAGAAATATTAAGTTTATATATAAAATATCTAAGTTTACAATGTGTATTTGAGAACAACGATCACGCAACATTATTTAATAAAGTGGATTTTAATTTTTGGCGATGTTATTAATAATTGATTCTATTTGCCTATGTTAGGGATTATTGAGATTAAATAAAAATTTTTGGAACTCCACATGAATCTAAAGTTTTTTTAAATTATCAAAAATTTAATTATTCAATTTAAAAAAATGTTTATTAATAAACAAATTCTGCTATGTAATTATTATGACACGTAACGGCTGTTTCGCCTTCCGATGGCATTATCAATATGTGGTGAAGTCATCTATAAACAATAAACAAGGTGTCCGGGGTATCTAAAGTGCACAAACTTCGCGAGGCGATTATAATAAAAAAATCTTTGTCCCAAAATGTCGAGGGATTAGTTAAAACAATATATTTTTTTAAATGTTTTTTAAATTAATGTAATAATTTTTTTTTTAGAGACAACAATGTACAATGTACAAAATGTACATTGTACATTTTGAATTGTATGCACTGCAGTAAGAACTGAGCCAAATCGTATTCCTCTTCGTTGTGTTAGCTTCTATTGGAGGTTGAACAATAACAATAACACCTGAAATCTTGACGATGTTGGAGATGTTGTGTTCCTGCCAAAATACATTTGGACATTTCTGAAATAGGTGCCAACTTTTATTTTGCCACGTTATAAACTGAAGTCCTATTTACGTTTCAAACTGTATTCCACGAAAAAACAGAACGTGAAGAAAAGTGACTAAATAAGCTACACTGTTAGATGTATAAGAACGCATCTAACATAAACTGACTTAACCTATTATTTTATCATCTTCTATTTTGAAATTGTTTTGTTTTCTCCAGTTACTCTAATGAGATAGTGTTAGATATATGTAAGTTTATATTGTTAGGGTATTACCAGAGAATACCGGTAATTAGTCCTTTTATTATATTTTTATATTAAATTTTATTCTTACTTTAAATTAAATTCTAAGCGTATTGACTCTTTTTTACAAAAAACTTAAATAGATTATGATATATTGTTATTTTATCTGGCACACGCAGTTTTAAAATTTTGAAAAACTAAGTTTATTTTTAATATACTAAGGTTAGGCGCTCCGCCCACTGAGGCAACTGAAAACCAACTAAAACCGGCTGTTTTCTCTGTCTTGATTGGTCAAAAAGCTTGTTTAACCATAGATGAAGAACAATCAGCTGACAGATCGCAACTAAAAACGGCTGCCCAGAGCAATCGGCCGTGACAGTCGCAAGATGGTCGCAAGTCACAGCTTGCGTTACTATTGACAACGGGGTTTTGTGTGATTGTGAAGTGTGCGGACCATCACATTGTCATACAAAGACAGTTGGCAGTTGAGAGTTTTCAGTTGCCTGAGTGGGCGGAGCGCCTTACACCGTTGGTTTTTGGCAGAGTTCAATTTTCAAACGAGAGATTCTATTAAACAAAACAAAAAAATAAATCAATACATAATCTAGTGAATACAGTTTTCAGAATTTAAATTTTAGTTAAATTAAAATCAAAAAAATAAATAAATCTGAGAACGTGTTTTGTGAGAAAAATACCTCAGTTTTTCTATTTATTTAAGGTCTTACAAACTAAAATATTATTTAGACATTGAAAAATCCGTAATACTTATGATCCAAAAATACTAACAAGAAGTACACGACATTAATAATTTATCATCGTGCGTTTTGAGCATTTTTATTGCTAGCTTAAATGTAAATATATATTAAAGCAAGTTTTGGATGGAATAAATCGATATTAAATTTTAAAAATTTGTTACGGTGAATAATCGATCTTTCTCATTGAAAATTGGAACCTTCCTGTAAAGTTGTAAGCATTTTAAAACTTTTATTCTCAGCCGCTGGTCAATCCCTCTTAACGGTTGATTAGGGAGCAAAATTAAAATTTACATATTTTTTCAATAAAACATGAGGTAAAATATTTAAAAAGCAAATTAGTGGTGATAAAAAAGGTATGGTTCATACATTTTATATTCAGCAATAAAAATTGTTTATATGGTGTGGGGTGTAGGGCATTATTTAAAGATACTACCGAAATAAATGTGATAAACATTTTAAAGTTGAGTTTTATTGACGATAATACCATGGTGTTGTCCAGAAAATCTGTTGTGTAAATTACAATATTCATCGTATTATTGCACATATTCAGATATCTTAGCAATGTGAATAACACCACTTAGCCACAAATGTAATAAATCCCATATAATTGAATGAAATCCTTGCAGACCACCCCTCTCTTCCGTCCCCAATATGTTGTGTATAATACAATCCGTAGGTTAAGAATTTTTTTTACCAGTCTGAAGATGGCTTTGACAAGCTGAAACCGGTTACGGTCAATAAATTAAAATGAAATTAGTTTTATATATATACATTTAATTTTTTAGTCTCACTAGGGTACACCTGTGCCGAGACAGACATAGAGGTACATAAATGTATACTCAATAGTTACATGAATATCAATTATTAAGGTGAAATACATGTTAACTTATATACAATCAAAATGGTAATTGAAAGTGTATGTCAATCCGACAAAGAGTGAAAAAATCCGAGAAATTGATCTTAGAAATGTGGGAAAAATTGATGTATAGTTGATATTTAAATGATATATATATATACGTTATATTTGACCAAATTTTCTTATTATTATTAATGTTTTATCGTTTTTTCTGATTGATAAAACAATTTATTGTAATTTCGTGCAATCTGGACGTAAAATGCAAGTTTATGAAAAATGAATCTCTGAATAAATCATAAACAACTTTTACATAGCACGGCTATATTTGATAGGTATGGAATATGCTCAAAATGCAATTAAAAAACAGAAATGAAATAAAACACCAACTAGAATTTTTTCTTTTAAGATTACTATTCTATGATCTATATTCTGTTATTTTTAGGTACAAAAATAAAATGTAAACACTTATATTACCCAAACACAGGCTGCGCCTTAGTGGGTTTCACTTTCTTATTATTATTGAACTGTAATGTCAACATGTAAAAAAATGGGAAAAAATATTGGAAATAAATAAATAAATGATCTCACAAAAATATATCGTAACTCTGTCACCGTTGGATACAAAATTAAAACGGTTATTTCTGCTTATTCCTAACATATGTATATTTTTGGGAGAATTTCACTGTAATTTTTTGCGCTTATTAATAATACTTTTTATAGTCCGATGGCCATTGACTGGAGGCGGTCAGCCACTGGTACTGTGACTTTACGAGCAAATATTTATTCATTAGTTGCAAAATGCGGGAACCATTTATTGGATAACCAACACCTCTGCCATAGGTCATCCCAAGTGGTTCGCTACGTTTGATGACTTAGCAGGGGTGAGGGTTTTCTATGTTTTGGTAGTGGATGTATTTGCCCATTACGTAGCGGGCTGGATCGGGTGAGACTGGTTGAGAGAGAACTTTTGATTTCTCCAGCCGGACTCTCTCGACTCATGGCCTTGCGTTGCAATGGGAGGAATGGATTCATATATCCATCTTCCTGGATACACTGACCAGTGGCGCTTCGTGACTGTTGGTGTGGTAGAGTGCTAATATTTAAAAAAATGGCATTATTGGTGTTTTTGAACTGAAAAAAAACAAATAAAAATTTCGCAATTCGGTTTTTGTATGATTCCCACCCACTCTTCCCCAGATTCCTACCTACTCTTCATACATTTTTCTTCCCAGAACTTTCTCTCCTTCATTTCCTTAAAAAGACCCTCCTCACAGCATTCCCAAAGACGATTTAGGTTCCGATGGAAATTGTTTTCCTCAGGCCATCCTGTGTGGAGCTATTGTAAGAAATAAATAAAAAAAAGCTTTGTACAAGTTTTCAGGGTGATCGGTTAGGTGATTGGGTTTCCCACTCTGGCGTCGTGGGTTTACCAACTGACTGGCAAAGTCCTACATAACTCAAGCAATATATTTATGCTGCTGCTTATGTTGGTAGAATGAGAACATCACTTCAGGTTGTTTATATCTAGGAAACATAATTAATTCAAGTTCTTGCATTAATATATTTAATTTGTTTGTTTATTAGTTTCTTAAGTTTAAAAAAAAATATTAAAATATTTGCATATAAAGCTTTCTAATATACCTGCTTCATTTTAAAAAGAGAATAATTGTATGTTTTAAATTTGGTCGCGATGCCGACGCCAGTTCCCGACGCCCATGTCTCCCTACGCGTCCTATAAAAATGAACCTCCTTTCCACACGTCCGCAATGCGGCCGCGCCGCCGCATCGCCCGAACCTTCCGTAGGGCTGCCTTCTCCACACAGGCCAAACATCCACCGATGTCCACAATAAGGCTTAAGGGTCGAGTGACGCCCACACAAAGGGTTATGGTTAAGGGTTTCAATATCTTAATTATTGGTGAGAAGAAAACTTAATAATTGGTGAGAAGAAAACTTAACTAAGTAGGAATCTTAATTATTGTTAAGAAGGAAACTTAATAATTATTAACCGCTTGGACACATAAGCTTGTTTTCACGATAATTCAACGTAGGTAGTCATAGGAATGACGTATGTCCTGTACCTGAGTTATCAAGAAGGAAACTTAATTATTGGTAAAAGGAAACTTAATTAAATTGTTAAGAAAGAAAATTCATTATTGTTGAGAAGGAAACTTAATAATTTCTGAAGAAAACATAATTATTGTTTAGAAGGCAACTTAATAATTATTAAGAAGGAAACTTAATTATTGGTAAGAAGGAAACAAACTTAATTATTGGAAGCTTAATAATAGTTAAGAAGAAAACTTAATTATTGGTAAGAAGGAAACTTAATAATTGTTAAGAAGGAAACTAAATTATTGGTAAAAAGGAAACTTAATAATGGTTAGGAAGGAAACTTAATTATTGTTAAGAATGAAACTTAATAATTGTTAAGAAGGAAACTTAATAATTGTTAAGAAGGAAACTTAATTATTGGTAAAAAGGAAACTTAATACTGTTTAAGAAGGAAATTTAATTATTGGTGTGAAGGAAACTCTATTATTGGTAAGAAGGAAATCTAATAATTATTAGGAAGGAAACTTAATTGATAAGAAGGAAACCAAATAATTGTTAAGAAGGTATCTTAATAATTGGTAAGAAGGAAACTTAATAATTGTTAAAAAGGAAACTTAATAATTGTTAAGAAGGAAACTTAATTGTTGGTAAGAAAGAAACTTTATAATTGTTAAGAAGGAAACTTAATTAACAGTAAGAAGGAAACTTATTTTTACTGAGAATCCGGTGTATAGGTACCTAGTATCTACCTACTAGGAGGAAATCAGAATGATGTTACCTGGAAAGGTTTCTCTTTAAATAAAAACAAACAAAAAACATTGTACGTCGTAGACGAAAAATGCATCTCATTTTAACCATGTACGTACAGGTGTAATGTATCATGCAATATAATACTGTAAGTTTCATTAGTTTGAAGTAAAACACAAATAACGGTTTTCTTTATTTATTTATTCATTGTTTTTTATATTATTATTGAGGTGCTCCACCTGTCTTATTAAGAACTCCTTTGTTGAGAGCAGGCGCAGTTAATATCATATGCAGTTTACAACTAATATAAAAATAACAATACAAATACGTCATTTAAAATTAAAGACAATCAGCATTGTCCTATTGGAAATACACAATTATAAACCGGTTTTAAACAAGTAGTTCGTCATCTCATCATCTTCTTGGCTAATGATCCAAGACTTTGTTTCAGATTGTATTACAAATAATTTGTGTTCTGTCTAATTGCCAGTGGAAGTAAAATGTATAGTTCTGTTGCAAACTATCTAAAATTTTATTGACTAAAAGTTGTTTTAGTGAAGAAAAAAAAGGGATTATCTCTTTGGCTCTAGCATCACGAGCAGATGGATATTGTTTAAAACATTTGAAGAGGTACGCTTGAATGTTTTTGGCATAAAGTTGCTTAACCCTAGATCACAAATCTTCGTCGAATCGACGACGCAAGATTAAAAAAAAAACCGCGATTCTTTTATACTCTGGCTAGTCTCAGTCGGACCGTTGCCTCTGCGACAGTCGGTAGTGCGGACGGTGTGGGAAAGCCACGAGCGCCAAATCAGCAACCATGGCTCGTCGCATCGACGAAGGGTAGTGATAACGTGACTCTTTTTTTTTTGAATATGTGTGTTTTGCGTTATTTCTTTTATTTTGTAGACTTGTTTTATTTATGTTCAATGTTATTTATGCGGTTGATGTACCCACCTAAAAGTAGGTGTACCAAGTGCAAAAAAATCATTGTGCGGTGAACATAAACTTGACGTCTGTCACAAATGTATTAGTTACTAGATTTTAACCAAAATTTTTATTTTATTAGTTAATTCAGGTCTTTGGGTTTGATATTTAATTGTTTTTTTTTCAAAATTTATTTATTACTAATTCAAATTCCAACATTAAAAGTGTTACAATTGTTGATTTCGCATGAAAACTATGATCTACTCATAAGGCTGTTGAATAATAAATTTAATATTTTAGTTTATCTAAATTTAAGAAATAATATAAATAAACACTGTTCATTAATAATAAAAAGAAATATATACATATTTTTTTAAATAAAACCCTTAAACCCCTTTCACTAAGTACCGTAGTCGAATCGACGAAGGTTTGTGATAAGATAAAAATAAGGTTTCTGATCTAGGGTTGATGTCAAAAACACAGACTCTCATAAAGAATTTCATCCAAACTGCTTATGGTCAGTGGTTTTTGAATAATCTTTATAATTAGTTTCTGAGATATAACGATTGGATCAATGACGGCAACGTTAGGTCCTCCCCAGGCTATAATACCGTACCCGATTAAAGATTGACATAGTGCATAGTAAATTGTTTTGAGTTGATTCAAGTTAGGAAAGTTGCGAGTATATCTTAAGGAGTTCTTGGATTTTCGTTTGCTGTAGTGATAAATTATATTCTCTTCACTTTAAATTCCTGTCAAAAATAATACCACAGTATGGTTTTAGTCACTTGTTCTGAGTAAGGGCAATCACATATATTAGCATTTTTCAGGGGCAAGCAAACTAAAAAAATTAAATATGTTTTATTGATTGCTTTAAAAACATACGAATTAAAACACAACCCTGTGTTGCCGTGGTGAATACGTTTACAGTAGTGGTTGGGGTACGGTGTATAGCCAACAGACCACTTGTTACAGCTAACATCTACAGTTCAGTGTACAGTGCAGTATACAGCGCAGTCTATAGTACAGTACAGTGCAGTCCCGCGACTGATGTGTCGATTTGCCAGTAGTTAAACTCGGAATGAAAGCTACGAACCGTTAATGCTTTATTTTACCGGGAGAAATAAATTAACAGATAAATGCACAAAATATAATAGGTTTCCAATTTAGGGTTTAATGTGTTTTCATGATTGCTTTAATTATATATAAAAACAATTAAACTTCTATGATAATATTAATGTTTGGTGAATATTCCGTATTTTTTTGTTATTTTATTTTGACATAACAATGAAAAATTATTCAGTTTTAAAACAACGAAAATAAACATAGCTCACGGGCTCAGCCAGGGAGGGAGTAGCAGTGGGAATGTGTTTAAACCGTCTGCGAATTTTGAACATATTAAAATAAATGTGTCAACTACATTACAAATTTACACTAACTAAAAATAATCGATGTAATTGTATTGCATTATCAAAATGTATTTTTGGGCCTATTTTCATGCCTCCGATAATCCCTCTCCCACTCCATTTTTTGTCGTTTATATTTTCTTTAACCCCCTAACATTCAAAACTTTGCGACGCCCCTGATTATAAGTGTGTTTTACATTCTTTACCAATTTATTTCTTATTATCATTCTACGGTAAAGGTAAAAAAAATGACGATTTTTTTTCTTCTTTTGCGTGAATGTTATTCAGAACTTATGTAAGGTACGTGTTTTTAATTAAAATACTTTATTACAAATAAATGTATTTAAATTTCAAAATTTATGTGCTCACTACAGCCAAATGTTATTTTTAACAGCCAATATCTCAGAACTCTTATTACAGAACATTTATTGGAGTAATAATAAACATTTATAATCAACTACAACAAAAAGTGTTTTTGTTAAGAGTGATTGACCAGCGGCTGAGAATAAAATTTTTTAAATTCTTGCAACTGTACAGGGAGGCTCCAATTAGAAAGATAGATTATTCCACGTATCAATTTTTTTAAAATATTTTAGTTTGTAAGACCTTAAACAAATAGAAAATGTGAGATATTTTTGTCAAAAAACACGTTCTCGGATTTATTTTTTAATGATTTTAACTTAACTAAAATTAAAATTCTCAAAACTGTGTTGACTAGATTATGTATTAATGTGAGGTTTGTCACAAAACACGTTCTAGGATTTATTTTTTAATGATTTTAACTTAACTAAAATTAAAATTCTCAAAACTGTGTTGACTAGATTATGTATTGATTTATTTTGTTGTATGATTACATGATTTGAAATTTGCGTTATTTAATAGAATCTATCGTTTGAAAATTGAACAAATCTGCCAATGACCAACGGTATAACTTTAGTATCTTAAAAATACACGTAGTTTTTTAAAATTTAAAAAAACTGTGTGTACCAGATAAAATAATCTTTCAAAATCAATTTATGTTTTTTTGTAAAAAAGAGTCAAAACGTCTAGAATTTGATTTAAAGGGACTAATTTCCGGTATTCACTGGTAATAATACCCTCTTAATCGTATATGTAAACGTTCACCAGTAAAATATAAATGACAAAGTTACATAAATTATATAATTACATAATTTTTTGTAGTTTTTAATCAAATTATCTATTCTCGCAAACATTGTCAAAACTACATTTAAATTTGGTTTGATTCACGCTCAATTGTTATCTAATTAAAACGTGTATAATACAACGGTTTATGACAGAAATCTCTCCCATTCACAGACACTAAACACAAATCATAAACAAGTACATTAGCAATAATCACTTTAGCACCGGCAGTATACTGCCGTAATAAGCAAAACAGTAGCTGGTTATTTTCAATGCTCACATTCTGATGTATGATATGTTTATAATAATAGTTTTACAACCTATTATTGTATAACGTATATTCCTGACATTTTATTGCTTGTGACGGCACAGCACACCAGGCCCCCTAGCATACTCGATATATAAGGATTGATGCGATAACTTTCGGTAAGTTATCATCGTTCCCTAGGACAAATGAAGATTGCTAATGTAAAAACAACGGTTGATGTCGCATATATTTAGGACATTTGGTCATTGTGAACTGTCACCTTATCGTTGGCGATCTGCAGTTATGCTAGGGAACGATGAGAAGTTAAGGAAAAAATAAATAATAAGCTCGTATAAACGTGTACATTTGAAAGTAAAAATGTAATATATCGACTGTCTCGAAGAACAAGTGTAGTTTTGCAGTAGAGCTGTTTAAAGTTCCGTTTCCGCATTTTTACCGTTTTTGAGTTCAAGAATAATAGTGTTGTTTTAATACTTGGCATTTCATTTCAATTAATTCAATATTCCGAAAATGCAGACATTTAAATCAACTAAATAAACCAATAAATAAGCCAACTAAATAACTTTCAATCTTTAGCAGATTCAACATTGATGCGTGTTTGATGTTATTTTGTATTTCTAAGGACCTTGAAATGTGTATGTTTTAACCACTGCACAAGTAGAAGTAAGCACATAAGGAAAGGAGAGACTTGTAGTACTTTCTCACTGCGGGACTTGTAGTACCTTCTTCATTTGGCCGGTTTTAGCTTTGCACTATGTTGCGGTAATATTACTTAGAGCGGTGAGTAGCTGAAGAGCGGAAGCGGATGCGAAGATTAAATGCAGAGATGTTTGCGGGAAGGAGGTTGGATTATTGACTGATTGTGGGTAATGGGAAAAAGTGGAAAGGTTGGAAAGAAATGTGACAATACTAGCTACAAGTATAGCAGTTCATGTATGTTTATAGGTTTGTGTAGATGCATGTATGTAAGTGTAGCTGTGTAAATGCCCAACCAAACAGTGTTCTTCGGGACCTTCAATATGTATGAATGAATACTTTGAATTAAAATCACAGAGGTGTGTGTGTGGTAAAACCATGTAGAACTCCATTATTTTTTTAAAAATTGAATTTAATAATGTAATTATTAAGTTCTGCAAGTAGTATTATAGATTTACATTTTCGTTCCAGCTGTTTTGGCTTACAAGGCCATTTTCAAACTGTGGTTGAAACCACGTTTAGACGACTTATATACGATTTTAAATGTCTATTTTGAACGTGCATAAATTGAGTTATTACCTGTTAAGTGTTAAACTAATGTATATTTTCTCCAATATTAACAATTAATGCGGAGAAAACAAACATTGATTTAACCCTTAACCGGTAATAAATCAATTTATGCACGTTTAAAATAGACATTTAAAATCGTATATTAGTCATCTAAACGTGGTTTCAACCACAGTTTGAAAATGGCCTTGTAAGCCGAAATAGCTGTAACGAAAATACAAATGTATAATACTTGCAGAACTTAATAATAACATTAATAAATTTTATTTAATTAAATTTAAAAAAAATATAGTTTGATTAAGATAGAGAAGCTTAGATAGTTTTGCATGAAAAGCGAATGAATGAATAAAGTAGTATAAAGAGAAATACAGCAGTGAAGAAGACATAATGTCCAGAGTCAGAATACCAGGTACGTTCGAGAAGATTTATGAATGTGAATGAAGCGACCAAACTCTCCGAGAAATGACGTGAAGTCAGTTAGTTAGTAATTCTCGTGACATCGATTTTTTTAGTGTTGTGCGGAAGAAAGTTTGTTGATATAAAATGTTAATGGCGTAGCATCGATATATCGTATCAGCGTAGCAGATCGATCCCTTCACCTCTGGCACCTACGCAGCGTCATAGGAGGACTACTTTCAAAGCCTTCGCAGGCTGTACGGGGAGGTGATATTATTACATAGAGTGTATCTATGAAGTTTATCCAAGGTTTATTCAATGATGAAAGAACCTTTAAGTAATTATAATATTAATAATTGGATGAAAAACTAATAGGTTTTATTTAAAAAACAACAAAATTAAATTTTTATACTGCATATTTTAATGTTTTGGTATTTATATTAGATTTAATTTTTTGAACTAATGCAGATTTGCAAATCCATAAATATATTCCGGACGGATGGTACATTGTATCGTAGACAAATTTCCCTGTTTTAAGATCTAATTTTTCGTGCTTAAGGTACCCGCTTTCCAGCTTGGGCACATAGGCTTGTTTTCACGACAATTTAACGTAGGTAGATATAGGAATGACGTATGCCCCGGACCTGAGTTATTAAGGTGATTATCAAAAGAATTCATATTCTACTCTTTCGTAGATAGCGCATGTATTTTACGGATAAATTATTAAAAGAACTCAAATTTTTCAAGAAAGGCCAACAAACAATATATTGCATCGTTGATTCAATCCAATGTTTTATTTTTTAGCCTTTCTTGAAAGATTTGAGTTTTTTAGTTGACAAAACTATTTATTCATATCCATATTGCTTATGTACGGGCGCAAACCATTATTTTTTCTTAATATTTCAAAGCATAACTTGTACAAAGCGTTTTTCCGTAAAATAAGTACATGCGCGCCATCTATGAAACAGTAGAATATGAATTATTTTGACAATCACCTAACCTTTGTTTGGCTAGATGCACACCTGAATACCTGTACCATTAACTTCTGTCATTTCTCGTGTTTCGATTCCTATATTTTGTTACTAATGAATAATCTGTAAATAAATAACATAAAATAACTTAAAAACTTAAAATGGTTGTATGAAACTTGAAATAATTTGCATTGCAAATTTTATTCAACTAAATATCATTATTCAAAAATTTTGGCTGCTTGCGATACAGATAATATTATAATATATGTTATCAGATGATAATAGTTACTCATAGACAAAAAAACCTTCGGGGCGGAGAAGGGAAGGAAATGGACACAGGAAGGTTGAGAAGAACCTGTCAAATAAACAGTAAAAATCACAAAGGCAATACTTAAATAATCTACTATTCTGGATTATGAAAAAGAAATGACAAAAATTGTGGAATTTTTTATTTCCTTAATCATAAATATTTTGTACAAGCTTCTGCCCGCGACTTCGTCTGCGTAGGATTAGTACTTCGAGTAATCTATTTTCTTTTCCTAGGAACTATCTACGTTTATACCAAAATTCTTAACCTATTTATTTAAAATATCTATAATTCTTGATTCGATTCAAAGTATTAGGCGAATACTTCAAATAAATTCACTAATTTAAATATTTTCTAAAATAGAATTTTGATTTAACAATCATTGTTTTGCACAATGTCATTCTCAAATTTTGACCTTTTTTATTAAACAATTATTATTATTTTCAATATTTTGAAAATAAATAGCTAGCTTTATAAAGTATAGCCATATTATTGTAAAGTTTCATTAAAATCCATTCATTAAATTTTGATTTTAAGAGTAACAAACATACATACATCTCTACAAACTTTCGCGTTTATAATATTATTATTATAGTAAGTATAGTATAGTATATATAGTAAGATAAATTTTTTTGCATGCTTTTCGACTACCGCACTAGACGCATCCCCGTATTATAGTGGTCGAATAGGAATATGATATAAATATTATTAATATAAAACCAAAAAAAAGGAAATCTAATCTCTGAAGTCGTCTCATCGTAGACATCGTCTAGTGCGGCGGATAAGGTACTTTTATTATCATATTTTTCGCAACAAACGCCCTAATTGTAGGCAAATAAATGAATCCTTTTTAGGATCCTTCACATCATTGTAATCCAAGGTCATACATATTACTGACTGGATACGTGGGTCGACCGATGGCATGTGTGCCAGTCATAACTCACCCTAAGATCAAGTCACATAAATTAGTTAGCCTGGATACACCGTAAATACATGGCTACCTACTGTACACTGTACAGTTTAGTCAAGGGAAGTGATGTGTAGTAAGGATGTCGCCGTTTATCATCTAATCTGATTTATTAATTATTTTTATATTTAATTCGTAGAACCCCTAATAATTTATTTAAAATAATAAAGTATATCAATTTTTTTTTTATTCATCAGATTTTCAGGAACGGGTTTAGTTTTTCCCATAGGAAAAACTAAACCCTTTCATACACTTTTCCTTATAAATGATCATCTAGTAAATCCACGTTATGCAAGTGTATTATATAAGTATAATTAATACAAAACAATACAAGAACAACACGTTAATCTACCAAACTAGTAAATGGGAATATAATTCCTAATTTGACCGATAAATCCTACTGATCCCTCAATATAAATATTTAAAAAATCTTTCGTAATTCTACATGTATTTAAAATGACTGATTTTTGCATTTTTATATACAAATTCTTTGACAAATCTAATATGCCTAAATTTTTAATAAGAGAGCTAGGTATAATGCCAGTAGCCGAAATAACAAATGGTAATATTTTTATATTCTGAGAATGCCAAATTCTTTTAATTTCATTTCCTAAATCTGGATACTTTCTTATTTTTTCAGAAACAGATTTTTGAATATTACAGGAATTTGGAATAGCTACGTCAATAATATAAGTTATTTTTTAAATTTTGTCATGTAAAACTATATCACGTCTATTATGACCAATTGGTCAATCTGTTAGTATAGTTTTATCATAGTAAATTTTAAAGAAATAATTTTCTAAAAATGAATTTGGTTCGTATTCATAATATGGTACTATATTATGACAGTCAATCAAGTTATGTTTAATTACCAAACTTTGGTGAATTATTTTTAAAACCTGATATTGCGTAAATGCATTTTCAAACTGTGTCTAGGCAACTTCTATTTACCCACTCTCAATTGCAATTTTTCTGGTGTATAAAATGATTTATTACTGATTAAACCGATTTACTGAGAAAATAATTGTGACAGTGGATTCTTTATTATGTGGGGGACTTTGAATCTGTTTTTGACACATTAAATGTGGTCTTAAGAGGCTAGACTTTGAACGACACGCGGAACGCCCGCGACTGTCATTCTGTCCCGCTCACAATAAGCTATCGCACACTTACAATACATGCGAATGCGAAATGGGCGAATGAGACAACGCTCAAATTTACCTACAGAAATCGCTCGAAAAGGGGTTTATGGAGAATACACTTTTCTACACCGAAACTTTCACGAAATTGAAATTTAAAAAAAAAAAAATTATTTAGAAAGAAGAAGCTACGTCGGTAGCTTTTTATAATTTTATAATTCTTTATGAGAGTTGAGTTAAAAGCGAAGTCTATCGTCTTAATTGTTTAATAATGACGTGACTGCTTTCATTTATTTAAATGCTTTATATTGTATAGGTCTTCTGAACATACTGTGAAGTGAGGAATAAATAATTTTCCTGGTTTTATTTATTAGTGGTTTTTTATGATAATTTTATCGTTTATTGATTTCTAATAGTCAAGTAAATTTAATCTTAAACCCCTTTCTTTCTATATGAAACGATTTTTCCCTATTTTAGGCTTGTTTTTGTTGGTGGAAAGTAATAAATAATAATTCACTAAGAGAAGTTCGGCGAATTTTCAAAAAGTGCTTTTATTATTATAACATCGTACAGTTGAATTCGGAAATAACGACTGCGCTTATAACGGCTTACCGTTTTTAGCGACGACAGTGTAAACTCAAGTTAGATTTCATAGTTAGATACTAGGAAAACATATCCGTTTAGTATATCTCCGTTTTAAGCGACCAACTGCTCATAAATAAACCACTCATTCTGTCGTGCATTCAAATGCTGTGCGAAGTTTTTACTACCGAACAAAAATTGGCCAAAAACAAACACAAATTAAAGACTTTGTACATTAGTAACATCTTACCTTGTACCTTGACGGCCGGCGTGGTGCAGAGGCAAGGCTTTTTCGCGGGTTCGTACCCGGCGTGCGCAAATAAATTTTATTTGAATAATAGTGTGCTGCTTTAAAATTAATTAATAAAAATAATATATATTATATTTGTGGCACGTTCCAGAGTGGAAGATACTCTCAGTATCGCCCGGTGTGAGACCACCATTCAGAATAGGATTAAAACGTTGATTGAAATAGATTTAGCCGTGTTTAGTGACTAGATCTGAATAGCCAGGTACATCCCCACCTTCCTCTTCCCCATCTTCTTTCCTTCCCCGCTTACCTTCAGCCTCGTTACATACCCCAATTGGGGATGCCATAGTCTCACTGCCTCCAGACGGGAGCAGTTGGGACTCTTGTGAGGTGTTTACTATAAAACAAAAAAAAATTAAAAATTACTTGATGTGGAATGTTTAAGTACCATAAAAGTTATAATTTGTATTAAATGTTTTGTTTACATAAAAAGAAATTTATCTATCCATACTATTACATATTTCATAACAATAATTACGATAAAATTACTATGTATCATATAAAAGCATGCTTAAATTATCCGGCCGTTTTGTGCGTCGTCCGGTTAATACGACAAAGTATCGCCAGTCCCTTGAGGGTCATTATATCCGGATTCTACTGTATATTTTTTTAAAGAATTGGCAGATATTATCCAGATTCACTTCGTAGGGCGAACAATATATGTTTTTTTAAACTTTCAGAACTACCTGTAACATTGGAAAGGAAAATGAACTTATAATAAAAGTGAAAAGCTTGTATCATACTAATGTTTGAAAATGGGTATTTTTTTTGCTTGTTGGCAATTGGATTGAAATTAAACTGAAAACGCCAAGATTGTTATTTAATTGTACGAGTGTATTTTGTCCTGCTGCGGCCGCATTCAAAAAATTTAAAACATGTTTTAAAGAACCGCGATAATTTCTGTTTCCCCCGGACTTAATTTGAAACCTTGTAAAAATTCATCCAAAAGATGAAATTACAGTTTACTTTTGCTTTTAAAAATGAATTCTTTCTCGACGAACTTGATTCATTACTTGTAGGGGAGAGAGAGAACTCCGAAAGTATCCGACCGAAGTTTCATTGTAAATTCTTTCTCTTGAAATACAATTTTCAATTGTAAAGTGTTGGTTGTTACATAGGCATTCGCATAAAAAAAACTTTGATTTTTTTTTCAACTTACAAGTCAGAGATTTTCAGAATCATCGTATATAATATTACGCCCATTTTAATCTAAATTCCAATATATAAATTATATTTGTTTCTTCAATCTTTGCAAATTCATTGCGTGGCATCATTTTATTTAAATGAAACAAATTACTTTTGTGTAAACCACTGTATTCAATGATATAATATCTACATGGATTCTTCGTCAGGATAATAACATGAATATAAATATAAATAAAGGGTTAAAAAATTTACATACAAACTAACAAATTTTCGAAATTAGAAAAAGTGTCAATAGTAAATTAAATATTATTAATAATAAAAAAAAATTAAATAGCCATCTTTTAAATTTATTTTCATATTAATACTTTATTTTTGTTGTTTAAACAACCTGACTATCTTATGTTAATTTTTTAAAATTATTTTAATACCTTCATAATGTAATGTTAAAATATTCTATTATATAAATTTATATATTTTATTGTTAATTATGGCGACCCACAAAGTTAATGCTTATTACGAACATGTATTCTAAAATAATTTTTATATTTCATTTTATTTATTTATTGCAGTTTAAGATATTTTTAAGTAATTAATCACCTTTCTCTGCAATATTTTTGTCTATTGTTCTTTTTGTCTGTACTTGTTTTTATTCTTTTGTTATTTTTATTCATGTTATTATCCTGATGAAGAAACCGTCGGTTTTGAAACATGTAGATATTGTAACATTGTGGTTTACACAAAAGTAATTTTTAGTGTCATTTAAATAATATTTGGATCACTAGTACAGCATCATTTTTGTGAAAAATCTCCTCTACCGTTTTTTTTATTTTATTTTTTTAAATACTAGTTATTCCATTATTTACAACGAAACCTACTGAACACTATCATGACCATCGCGGAGCCTACATCTCTTGGGGTAGATATATTCAATTAGGCATAATTTTTTTTTTTTAAATTACAATCCGAAATAATAACCAAACAAAATAATAACCGAACATTTGAACGCTTTCGATGCTAATAACGTACAAATTCTTCACCTTCTTTATACTTTAATTTTGAACTCACTAGGTCTAAGCCTGCTGTTTTTCTAAGTTTGTTTCTATAATGTTGTTATTATTTGAATGGGTTGTTTCACAGGATTTGAATAATTCGTCAAACTTTAAAGTTAATTTTCAAGTTCTGTGAAGTCCTATTCAAGTTCTGTTATTTTATCAGAATGGGCCAGTATCTTCATAAAACTGAATTCTTATTTAATTTTACACTGTTTCGAACATTTTCAATTC
Organism: Limnephilus auricula; assembly: GCA_951813805.1. Lineage (NCBI taxonomy): Eukaryota > Metazoa > Arthropoda > Insecta > Trichoptera > Limnephilidae > Limnephilus > Limnephilus auricula. Next base: position 16,867,295 of record OX638397.1, on the reverse strand, counting down.
TTATATAAGTAGGGTAAAAGGCTTTCACATTGTTTACTTATGATTAACTTTTTTATTTATCTCTTAAGAAAAAATATCATTAGTCCGTTAGCAAGAATCCTTTGAAGAAGAAAGTGCTCCCGGGAAAGAAATATAATATTTTAAGACATTGGTAAAGAATTCTCTAGAATACCCCTCCACTACTTGCTGTGGAACAAAATAAAAATTCTTTTACATTAATCACACCAAGACTGCTAATATAGAAGAGAAACATTTAAATAAAAAAAAAATCTGTGAAAACTTATTTTGTAATTTATTGTTATCAACATTGTTATAACTTGTACACTTATAATTTAATAAATAAAAAAAAGAAGGCCTAAGGAGAATAATTTTCTTCAGGACTTATTTCATCTTTCGACGTGCTATGTGGAAGGTCTTTTTCTGAGGAGAGGAAGTTCTTGGAAGGAAAACGGTGTGTAGTAATTTGGGGTTCAATGTGTCCAGGAGTGACGGACATAATATATTAAATCATTCCCCTCTCTGCAGTTCAAGACGATGATGGGTTTAGAGAGACCAGCTGGAAATGTCAAAGAGTCTCCCCAAACAGGCCTCTCACGATCCTGCCTGCCACGCAGCTGGTGGGCAGGCACATCCGCGATCAAGATCTGAACAGATCTCACCCGATGAACCCGGGCGCCATCTATCGAACCACCCGCGGTGATCTATGACAGAGACGTTGGTTATCGAATTAATATTATCGGTACCCATATTTCCGCCCCCAAAAAGTGTAAATAAAAAAAATGTTTATCCTTTTTTAATGTAAATCATTTGTTTCAGCTATTGATAGTATTTATAAACTTAAACCTGTGTATCATTTATCAATGCAATGCATCATGTTAATGATATAATCTCTTTAATGCGCATACATATTCCTTCACAGATCACAAATTCTCACACTTGCACACATACTCACACATATACACACACCTACACACTATGCACATCATCCGGTAATTACTAAATATAAAATTTATAAATAAGACATTACAAAGAAACATATATTAGGTACCCCCCATGAATTATTACTGAATAACTGTAAATTGGTTTTATCACTGAAAACAATTTGCTGTGTGTTTCTATAATCTATAATATAAAAATTAATGTTTGTTTGTTCGTACCTTATGCGCGGCCATACCGTTCATCCGATTGCGACGAAACTTTGGGAATATGATGTGCGCATACCCGGGATAGTTTTAGGATAGCTCTGGCGTTATGAAATTATTTCCTATACTATTCATACGATTGCGATTAAAATTTCATCCGATTGATATTAATTTTTGTTGAATTGTTGCGAAGATGATCGTGAATATATCTATATATATATATATATATATATATATATATATATGCTGGTGAGCTCTGGCATTATGAAATTTGCATAAAAAAAATTGCATAAAAAATGGTTGTATTTTATGGAGTAAGGCGGCAATGAAAATGGGTTGGGGGAGGGAATTAACGAGGGGGCAATCACGGGAGAGGGACGAGGTGCGCGAGAGTGGGATAGGGGAGGGGAAACGCAGGGAAGGTGAAAGGGGAAGGGGACGCGGGAGGGGAATAGGAAGGGGAGGCGGAAGGAGAGCGGGAACGAGTAGGAAATTACCCGAAGGGAGACACAATTTATTTAAGTGGCATTCCAACGCATGCCGGGGATCACCTAGATTAAAATAAAAATAACTATTCCTTTATTTTAGTGTACATATATGTATATTTATAAATAAGAATACATAGAAGAGCCGTTGGACTTTAAAATAATTACATTTTAAAGAACGAACTTATTTGTGAAAAACTGTGCTAAGAAAAACAGTTTTATGTTTTGTACCAATGTCGTTAACACAGGGATATTTTAGATTATTTCGCGTATAATAGAAAATATAATTTTCGCAGAGACCAACTGATTAATTTCATTACATTGTTCCTTGGAAATACGAATAGCCAATAAACTCAATTCTGTCTTATGTACAGTAATATATTATTTATTATTATCTCACAATGAATTGTTTGTTTTCCGATTTCTTGTTTTCTAAGCAAGAGTTGTTCTTGCACTTATGTATTATTCTTGATTGGTCTTGTTTATTAAAACGCAAACTTAATTTGATAGCAAAACATCTTATTCTTACCTACTGGAGCGCCAAGACATGTACAAAAAATCCGTTGGAGTGTTTTTATGGTTTGGTTTTGGATTCACCAGCGCTCATTTAAAAAACCGTACCTCCAAATTTTGATACAAAGATATTTAAAATGCTTACAGTGATGCAGAGCCAATAAATTTATTCATAATGTAAACTGATTTGTAGTAAAGATAAATCTAAATAGCAATTTGGCGTATAGCTTCATCTTAAGCACGACGCATATCTATTATCTATTTTTTTTATTTATTTATAAGATTTTTTTTTACGTTACAAGTGATTATATTATGCAAAGTTATACAATTATTCATTATTATTCTACTACTCCATAAGTTGAACTCTAGGGGCTCGTGTTTATGGAAGGAGTATTTACATGCAAAAAATAATGTTCTAATTAAATATGTAAACAATAATCAAAGACTTATGAAATAAATACAAACATTATTTAACATAGGTATACAATTTAGGAAAAAATATGTTATTGAAAGACAATACCAATATGCGAGTATATTTATACTTTTAACATTGATAGTTCAGTTTAAGTAAGGTTACAATATATCATTATTAATTTCAGGGACTTAATTTGCTTTTTGAATTGTTCATATTTCAAAGTTTCGGTTACACTAATTTGTTACTGACACGAGTACAGTTCCGGGCAGCAGGCTACATCGTGACGACTGTCCTGTTAATATCGATCTTCGGATAGGATAATAAATTATTAAAATAAGAAAATGGTAATATAAAACGGTAGTATCAGCTTAACATTAAAAAATAATCGAAGTGTTTTTAATATCTTTTCTGATCTCTAATCTTTTCTCATTTTGCCTGAAGAAGAAAAACACGAACCTTTGCGTGGATCGGAGCGGCTGGCAGTGTCTACGAAATAAAGCCAATTTTGCCAACTAATGAAAAAAATTGCTTTCGTGGAAGCAATTAAACATCTACCTAAGGGCAGAATCTGCTGACAAAAAGCTTAGTTTGATAAGGGGCGAAAATAACCCCTTCTCCACTTTTTGTTCCAAATTCGTAGGTACCTAGGTAGTTCTATAGTTCATCCATCGTTGAACTTAAATGGTTTAACGATCTGTGCGATTGGTATGAACTGTTTATTTTAGTTAATTAAAGTGCGTTTTTGTAATCGAAAAAGGTTTCGAATTTTTCGACTTTGAAACACGATATTGCAGGGATCGATGCACACGAACTCTCATAAGCCATAGTAAGGTGGTTCCGCAATAGGCCACGAAACGTTTAAAGGTCTATTCACATCTACCGGTCAGTACTAGCAAAGTTCCAGACATGTAGCGTGCCAGACACCGCACAAATCATTGCCTACATTATCTATGAACATGTTCACGTCACAGTCCGCACAGACACGGGTCGACATCGACAGACACCGGCAGTAGAATATTTTGTATGTACCCAAGGTTCATAAACGATCTTCGTAAATAATTGAATGTAAGTACCTATTTACACACTCTCTCGAGGCAACCATCCATTCTTTATTTCAAAGACCTCCGATATGTTGAAGTTTATATTTTCTCTATTCGATCCGTTCTTAAATATATCTTTCTTCTTCTTCTGGAGTTCTTTTTATTATTTGAAGAGTTCTTCATATTTTTTTTCATTTTTTATTCAACTGATGCTCAGCAAATAGTCTCTTTCTACCTTTCTTCATGTCTACCTGCTTCCTCTTCAATAAAAAAATTGGCCCTTTAAAAGCGAATCTCAGATATATAAGTGGTGTTTTTATATTATTATGGTAATGAAAGATTGTGAAATGTAGTAAATCTTTCAAATATTAGCATATTTACTTGGGACATAAATTCCACATATGTATGCATAATAGATAAATACATAACATAAAATAATGAAACATATTCAGGTAACGCATAATATACAGGTAACGCATAAAACACACAACTACCTCATTATTTATTATAACCAATAAATTTATTTTTTTCATTACTGTCTTAATTTTATCAAAATTTATTACGTCATCGAAATATATATTGTAAAATTTAGAGTAATTTAGAATTTTGTAAAACTCAGCACGAGTAAGCCACTCGGTGAGGCCAACATTATCAAATTATTTTGTAAAACATAAGTTATTGTACAAAAAATGAAAAATTAAAATAAATTATAATAAATAATGAATTTAATTATTAATTTAATTTATCTGTATATAATAAGATTATTGAAAATAATAAGATAATTTCATTAATAAATGTAAAAGATAAATATAAACTAATAAACTTAGTAATAAAAAAAAAGTGAATCATTCAAGTTGCAAAAAAAATGCTTACATTAATGCATTTTTTTCTTATGACTGTGCATATATTTTATTTAAACGCCCTAAAATCAAGTTTCAAAATACATATTACACACTAGATATATTATGTTCACCTTTAAAATTAGAAAGTAATGTATTGTTGTGTTCTCGCAGACAATTATAAAATAAGATAGTATCTTGTAGCACTCTTAGACGGGCGTGAACAGAATATGTTACCACTCGGTCAAAAAGAGAACATCTCCACGAAAAGTATTACCAACAAAATTTTCGGCGTCTCCGTAGCTGAGTAAAACTCTGAATAAATGCGTGCTTTTATTGATGTATTGAAAAACATAAAAAGTGCGTTGTGAATTTGTTTCTAATTTTGAAACAGTTGCGGACCGAGGGCGACGAGAGGGCGCGGTGAAACCACACCAGTCGCCATCTTAGATGGGGTGCAAAAATAGTCAGACCCTAGCATACTCGATCGATAAGGATCGGTAGGATAATTGTCGGTAACTTCTCATCGTTCCCTTGGACAACTGCACATCGCAAAGGAATATGTGACAGTTCACAATGATTAAGTGTCCTTAATATATTCGATATCAACTGTTGTTTGTACGTTAGTTATCTGCAGTTGTCCTAGGGAACGAAGAGAAGTTACCGACAATTATCCTACCGATCCTTATCGATCGAGTATGTTACGGGGCCTAAGTCACTGTGACTCGGTTGTATCTGGATTTTCGGAATGTTTTGGTTTTGTAAAATTTTTAAAGATAATAAAATATTAACGTCATAATAAAAATAAATTTCTGCGAGTCATTCAAATAGAAAAACGATATTCAAAGTTTGTCTAAAAGAAAACGGGAAATCACGCAACTTCCAACTTCCTACCACCGGAAAGTCACTAGTCGCCATTGCTAATAGACCCATTTACTTGTAAACCATAATGAAATATCGAAACAAAAAATGTTAAAATCGACCAAAACGATGTAATTTGACGAATAGTATTAAAGCTTTCCCAATTTGTTTCCAAAGCAAAATATTTGCCTTTTAAACTGTTTTCATCCTGTGGGTACATAGGTAATATTTTTTTTAGAGTTTCACCTTTCCCTGGAACCTGCATCTAAAAATACAAAACCGCCTTTCTTGTTTAGTGAATACGTTCGCTGTAGAAATTTTAAGTAGCTTACAAATATTTGTATTATTTTAATTTGTGTTTTCGACTCCTTTCGTTTTACTATTTGTTTCGAAAGGTAAAGTGATTTTAAAGACGGTTACGTTATATAACAGGTTCTTTTAGATCGTTCAAATATTCCATTAGATTTTGAGTAAATATTCAAAATAAACAACTCATAAAACTAACATGATTCACGAAATATTTGATCAATTAATATGATTTTTCAAAAGAAGCAAACACATTGTGACTTGATATTTTACAAGCTTGACAAGCTTTAGAAATAAAAAAAAATCAGTAAATTCAAAAGAAGAAATCATTAATAATCAACTAAATTTAACCTTCAGTCCAATTTTAAGTATGTTCCCCATGTTTTCACTAAACTTATCCCCCATTCCCCCCCTCCCTCCAACAACTGACGCTCTGTCCCACTCTAGTATACTGTCCCTTTCTTTCACAACATTATGCATATATATATATGTGTACTTATGTATTTTTAGACATTATTTTTGTAACAGTCCTGATGATGGTACGGATGTACCGAAACAATAAATAAAAATAAAGTGACTTAAAACAAAGTATTTTCTTTTCATTTATTATATTATACAGTAGTGAAAATATTGATAAGTGAAGTTGTTTTCCTCAGTACAAATGTCAAGAGTGATTCTGATCAACTAAGTGCAGGTTTTTAATTAACGTTTTTTTTAAATTTAATTTGATAATGTTATTATTAAGTTCTACGAGAATTTTAGTTTTTATTATTGTGACAACTGTTTCGCCTTACAAGGCAATTTTCAAGTTGTGTGAAGGAGAATGAGGAGGAGGAAAGTGGGGAATTACCTAGCTATTCAGATCTGGTCACTAAATACGACTAAAGCCATTTCAAGCAACGTTTCAATTCTGAATAGTGGTCTTACAGCAGGGCGATACTGAAATTATCTTTCGCTTCAGTGAGAGTATCAGCCTTAAACCCATTATTTTAAAATATTGATCGACTGGTTTCGGAAGTGAGCGCTAATCATTCCGAACCCAAGTCTATGGTAAAGTAAATATTCTGAAATAATTATTTTAAGTTTACGAGTATAGAGTTCTTCTCTCCAGAACAATCTTTAAAACAATATTATAAAAACATATTTGCACATAAAATCAATAAAAAATAGATCCATGGAGCCAAAGAAAATGCGTGTTATGTCTTACGTAAAAATGTGTATAGATTATTTGTTCCAGAATCGTTTTAGACCTCCACTCTATAAATCCACCGGCTTTTTTAAAAGTCTTAAATATCGTTAAAATATTGCTCTGGTCGCTAAAAACGTTGTATCAGCACTGGTTGAGTGACGAAGCAAGAAAATGTAGTATTTTTCGGAGGCTTTGTGGGGAAAGCGAAGGCCGTGCCGCGACATGATAACAAAGACGAACACCATCCAGAACAGAGCAACATTGTTTTCCACAATGGCTTGTTTTTAACGGGCCGTGCTTTTGTTGAACTAATTTGCTTAAAACTTTCGCGAAATTGAATTGGCATAATGTCGTCTTTCGTACGTGAGTATTTTTTGAAAGCGGCCAGTTTATTGGATTATCTTTCATAAAATCTAAGCGGAACTTGTCCTGTAAAATTTTCATTAGTCGTACGAGCGTTACAATGCTGAGAAAGTTAGCAGAAATTGCAGAATGGATTTATAGAAACGTTTCCACGGTGACTAGAATGTTCAGTGGAAACTTTTTAAGTGTATGAATATTGAGTACAAACTTTTAATCGGGTGTTAATTCCTCACATCTCGAAGCGTCGAAAACTGATAATTGGGGTTTTTAATATTAGGTTAGGTTAGGTAAGGTTAGGTTGGGTTAGGTTAGGTAAGGTTAGGTTAGGTTTGGTTAGGTTAATGTGAGTTATGATGTGATGAATAAATTTACTATGGGAATTCAGGCGCTGAGATCTCATAGTCCGATTAGACGTGGAACCGTTTTCCACTACTGTGAATTAAATTACTTTTATTGAAATTAGTGTTTCTTGGCATGAAACCTTTTTCTGCTACTTTGAAAAAACCCATAACCATTCTTTGAAAAGTTCAAAAATTTATTCTGCATGGCGGTTTTTAATGTCATACAATCTTACAGGTGTTATTAAAACATATTATTGTGATCTTACCTCACAAAACGAAATCTTTTTGCGAATAAAATATAAATATTCGAATTATTTGTAGAACAAAAGTCTAATAAATTATTGCCCTGAGTAAGTAGTAAAAACTCTCGAACGATGAATTTTTGTCCCATTAAACTGTTTTTTTCTCTTCTTTTTAATACTCTTTCATCTTGCAGGATATTTTTAAAGAAGCCGTTTCCACCCTTGCTAAAAATAAAAAATAAATATTTTGGTAATTTGCAAGGCGCCTTTTTTGTGGGAAATCACCTCAAGAACGATGTGCAAATATTTTTTCAAATGCTCTATCTTATTCATAACTATAGTCTATACAATATATATTATTGAAAAAAACTAATGGCTAACATATTGCATCCATCAGTGCATCAATCTATAGTACAAAACTATACTAATGTGAACGATGTATTTGACCAATAAACATGGTGCTGCGTCCAAATTATAATATATTTATATTATTAGGTACAGGCAGATAATACAGAGGACCATACATTCCTGGCAAGTCAGTTGAGATTAACGCTTTATTAGTAATGTTATTAGAGAATTCGATAAAATCGTTTTTAGAGAAATTAGGATACGGTTCTGCACGCAGATGACGTAATTAGAAATACATGTTATTGAAGATGCTACCATTTAATCCTGGTATTTATTTTTAATATCTGTACGTGTTTAGGAAAGGAAAAGCAACTTTAATGATTGGTGGCATAGTCCAAGGACTAGTTGCAAGTTGAAATATGTATTTTGGGGAAAAACTGGATTTATAACTTTCTGGACCCAATAGAGTAGGAATCTCATAATTTTGGGAATGTCCCATGTTTGAAGGAGTTGTCTTCGACTGGGTCGACGAATGTTTGTATTTTCCTGGCTATTTTGTATATTGTACTAAAAGAGTTATTGTGGTTTATTTTTGGGGTATTATACCGCGCTGCCAGGAAAATTTGGCCATCCCAACACAGACAAATTCCGAGCACTTTTAAACTGGCCATTTCTTTGGATTTGTTCCTAAAGTCCTGGGAAATCCGAAAATGACGGCGGATTTAAGCTTTATAGTTCTTGGTATCTAGTACTTAAGGTTACACCAAAATAAAACGCCAAAAATCGTATTAGTTTTCACTAATTATTAACACTAAGAGGTTCTTAGCGTGCAACACTGAGTTGATTCTACGTACATAAATATGCACTTCACTACATCACGTCATGATAATGGACACTGTAACGTTGTTCAAAACATTGGCTGAAGAAGGAGGACGTGCAACACGGCATATTACCTCCAAAAATACGATATTATCTAAGTCTTTTTAAGCAATTCCCAGCGTGTTGACCCTGATATTTAGTAGGTATCTCTCATCATGGTGAAAAAAACCACTCCATTCAAATGAAGTATGAAATTATTATCTAGATACTGTATATTCTCTATAGAAGGTGTTAAGAGACATACTTGATTTACTTTAACCGGTGATTCTTGATATTATTTGGAGAAAAATATGTTATTTAAATTTTTATCTCCGATGACTTATTATAGTCTTATTTTTTTACCTTCAAAATCAAGCGAAAAAGACATTCTTCCACATCTCGTCACTAGTCTCTTAATCGAGTAACTGCATAATATTTCACCCGGCCTCTGACTGTTCAACACCTACAGATTTTTTTTATGTTTTAAGTTTTTAAAAAATATATTAATGTTACCAGAGATCTAAATATCATTTATATTTTTTACTCCAAATAATGTCAGAAATCACTGCTTAAAGTAAGCCGAGTACGTCCATAAATATCTCATGTAGTATTATAATATAAGGTTTCTATATTGATGACCTGACATAAGCAGTAAATATTTAAAAAAAGCTTCGGTGTGGAATATAAGCAAATATGTAAAATACAACTAATACAGTTTTCCCTTAAAGAAGCATTATTTTTTTTCTGTGTACTGGTTTAAAACATCCATCGTTTAAATCCCCATGCAAACAAGAGAGAGGCGCTGCAATAACTTAAAGGAATGTACAAAACTAAACAAGACGAGGCCGTTATGAGCCCGGCAGTGGTAAGACTTTGTGATGGAGATTTATTGGTGGAATTTCGTCGTGTTTTTTTTTCTGTGAAAATCTCCCAGAGCTTTTGTGGGAGAAATCCCCCGCGAGTAGATCACGTATGGAACGAGATTACGAACATTCCTCTGGCCTTTTGTGGGAGGATGGAGAGATGATTTAATGCAGTATATCCAGTTATATTTATATATGTATTTCCATTGAGGTTTATCTCCATTTAGACTTAGGTGAAGATAGACAAAGAATCTTTAAAAATAATTCGTCCAACATGTCGACATAAAAAATGCATGATGTTCCAATAACTGACTTTCTCTTAAGTTATGATAATTTATTTAAAGAGATAATTAGCTCTGCTGTACTTCCTACAGGTAGGGGAGATCTTACCTACAGTATAAATACCGCAGAATTATTGTCCCAATTGCTCAGAGCTTTTAAAATTATTTATGACAAAACGTTTTTAATAGCAGTCACACAATTTAATGCATAAAACCTTAACTTTCACATAAAGAAATGGAATTCAAAGATTGTCAGAACCAAAAATTGTATGTACGAGTATGTTAACATTTTAAATTAAGGAAATATTGCTGTTCGTGGCAGATCTTCACACTAAAATGCTTCTGCTAAAATAATTACTTAGGCATTTTTTGCTAATATGTCGTCCACCATAATAAAAACAAACATATAAAACCCTTACCCAACAGACCATATGTATTAAATTAAAAATTATCCCTCCTTGAGATATAAAGATCCTTCAAGCCAATCAACACAAAACAAAGATGGTGATTATTTGGAAAGTTTTGTAGAAAACACCGCAACTTTTAATATTGTATGAAACAAAAGCAGCAATCTCCAACACTTGGTAGCAAAATCAACTATCAGCTTTTGGTGACAAAAGCATCAATCTAAATCGCTTGGTGGCAAAAATCAGCAATCTAAATCGCTTGGTAGCAAAAACAGCAATCAACCGATAAAAATTAAATTATTTTTTAACTTCGATTTAAACAAAAATTGAGGAAGCGAGAGATCCGCGATATCCACATACTAACTATAATTTTGTGATGTACATAGGTACTTCTCAACTTCTGACAAAATCCTATCGAATCTTTAAAAGTGTTTTTTTAAAGTTTTTCTCAAAAATACAATAGTTCGAGATTGCTTCCTTTGCTTTTATATCCTTTTTTAAGGTTTTTAAACTCATACGCTTTTTAAGGATTGGCGATAAGCGATAATTTAGTAACACAAAGGGCAATTTCATGTCCCCGCCCAGGCTTTATACATGTGGAATACTACCAAGCCCAATGCTACCCTTCCACTTACAATTTGCCTGGCAGTTACAGATGAAGGGTACTTAGACGAACAAAAATAAGCGATCTTAAGTTTACGAGTTTTTTTTAAATCACTGATCTTGTACTTTATACGTCGTAAAGCAAAAAATCCATAAGATTACAAATCCTCGGAGGACTAAGATTAGTGTGAATTGGATGTTTTTCGGAAATTTGTAAATTAAGCAACATAAATAGAATTATAAGCATTTTTGCGATAGTAGCTATAAGGGTCGCCGAGAGTCCGAGCCGGGATCTGGAGTTGATCATCGTTGACCTCCCCGATTACTACGCTAATTTATTTTTTTAATCGATAACCTGACTAATTAAAAATGAAGATAAATTTTAATAAGACTGAACCGAACGGGAAAGAAGTCAGGTGGTGACGAGTTATCTATTGGGGATATTTCTGCAGCATGCGGTCACTAGGTAAATACCCGAATTTTCAGCGACGATTCATCAGCAACTTACCTACCTCTTAATTGATTGTTTTTTAAAGTTCACTGGTCGTTTTAATGGAAAAAGTAAATTAAAAATGTTACAAGAAAACTATGAATATTAACCAATAACCAATATGATTTACGTTTAATTTTTACAACATTTAAGACAACAGAAGATGTAAATCTGAAATCCAAGTTTTGAACGGTTTTTTATTGTACGCAAAAAAATATAAACACCTTTTATTCCTAACCTAACTTCATCTTACAAATAACTATTCTTATAAAGTATCTGAGACATCAAATATCCTATAACGATAAAGCAATTTCGTAAATAACTGATGTGTTAGCATCCGACACATCTGCTATTTACGAAGCCACTTCGGGCATTTATCGAGCTCCCGAGCGCTCCCAAAATTTCCCGAATGGATAACGCGTCGGGTATTAATTAATTATTAATTAATTAATCAATTAATATGTGACTTATCCTCCCTGAACCCCAACTCGGGAGCCTTGGTGGCCTCTACCAATTATGTATATCAACTTTCTAAATAACCTAGGAAATAACTAAATACAGACACACGAAAAAGGTTTGATCTTTTTTTTTATTCATTGAATGGTTAATACATGATTTTAGGATTTTTGGACTACCATACTAGACAAATACCCGTGTAATGTTGATCGATTTGTACAACTTACCTTATGAGTTTGTAGCAATTGTATTTTAACATAAAAAAAAACATATAAATGTTATGATTTTGGTAACTTTTCTAACGCGCTCCTGTTGCACGAGCATATCTTTTCAAAAGGCACTGTTTCTTACCACAAAGTAAGTTGCTATGAATCTTAACATTGTACCTTTTTTATGTTTTAAGGGAGTCTTAATGGGAAGGAGACGAGGAAGAGGTAGATTAAGAAGTACCTGGCTGTTTAGCCACTAGATATCGGTTCAAATTTGGACCACTATAATTTTTCTGGGAATGATTTCGGTAAAATATTTTTTGATTTTTTTCAAATGTTCCCGCGTTCTGCAGAAAACGTTGTTTGAGAACTTACTTAAATAAATGATCAAAAATAATGTCACTGTTCGTCGCTTTATATACCTTACAGGGTTGAGTTGAAATAACAGTATAGTAAACAGTTTTATCAAACTGCCAACTGTCGAAATCTTGTTCTTTTTTGTTGCTTTTTCTAAAAAAATTACGAATAAATAAATATAGTGTAATAGTTATTGAATTATTAATGTTTTTAACCTGTTTACATGTCGAAATAATTCAAAATGAAGTGAGTGATCTTTAAAACAGTAGTTTTCGTTTTTAACGTAGCAATTGATTGTTCGTAATGGCGATCTTTGCAAATGAATATTTTTCAATAAATAAAGCATTAATCGAGTTGATTCACATTGTAGAATAAAGATAATGAATGTATCTATGTGATGTAATGCAATTTTTTCGGTAAGTGCATTAAAAACCATATTTTATTACAATCAAATTTGTGCTTTCACGAAAAAAAATTTTTCTTCATTTCAGTTTTCATCACTAGTCAAAAGCCCTGCCCCTGGACCACAGCGGCCGTCAACCGTGAACCCGGACACCTCTGCTGGGTCACCAAACATAGTGAACCACTTAGAGTGACCTACGGTAGAACTGTTGGTTATCCAATAAATGATTCCCGGGGCAGCGGTATCCATTCCAGCTTCCCAAATTGAACGAATTATTAAAATCTTAATTTTTTCAAAGAAAAATTACACAACACAGCTTTAATGACGTTTGCATATTTTTTAGCTAGAAATCCCAAAATAATCACTAATCACGAACGGTGTTAAGAAAGTATGGCTTGTTTTTTAAGCAGCCAATAATTCTCTATGGTTTCTTCGCCACTGGAAAAAAACGATGTAATTCTTTGTGTAATGAAATTTATAGGGAGTGACGTTGAACGAATAGCTTTAGGTTTTTCGGGCTAAAAACGCGTGTTGCGCATTTTTCCAACGTGGAAGTTATTTTCGCTGGATATTTGTAAAAGTCTGCGGAGAAAATGTATTACGTGATGCGAGCGAGATGCTTTTAACCTGACATTCAAAATCATAGTTGCGTGAATAATAAACTGGGAGACCCGGAAAAAAAAACCTCAAAAAACCACCAAAAAAATTGTAAAATCCGTTGAAGTTTTAACAGATATCATAATTAATCTTTTATATTATTACGCTAATAACGTCTATCGTTGGCTACAAACGGCAGTGCTGCCATCTACAATAATCAAAGAGAAGTTTCCTAACGGCACGTTCCATAGTGGAAGATACTCTCAGTATCGCCCTGGTGTAATATCAACATTCAGAATTGAAATGTTGCTTTAAATCTTTTTTTAGATCAGGCAATCTGCCTATCTAGGAACTAATATCGTTAACATTTTATATATACATATATACGTATATAAAAATGTAAAAAAATGGATTTTGTCGTGTTTAGTGACCAGGTCTGAGTAGCGGGGTGCTTTCCCACCTTCCTCTTCTTCGTCTCATTCCCCTCTGCCTCACAACATATCCCAATTGGGGATTACATAGTCTCACTGGCTCCAGACGTATTAGTGCTAGCAGTTAGAGACTTTAGAAGTATTTCATTTAATAAACTATGGGTAATAAGTAATAATGACTCGAGATCAAAAGGTTGCGTGTTGTGATCACGTCGGGGTCACCATTTATGGGTAATAGGTTAAGTTACCAATCATGGGGATACTAGTTATGGATGGGTTTTGTAATATAAATCAGATAAGTAATTCACTTTACTCACAACTCCCATTCCACAATTAAACATTGTAAGAATAAGATAATTGCTAGTGGTATACGTATGAGTTGCACAGTGTTTACAGCCCGGCAATCTAGATCAGAACAATCAAAATTTGGTTTCGTTCTGTGACGATGACTAAATCAAAATTGATGAGTGATTCGCTATTGGCGGCAAGGATCCGATAGGAGCTCCGTAATTCATGCGCTTCGCCACATCTCCATAAAATCTACCTTCTGCCTAACAACATACCCCAAATTAGGGTGGCATAGTCTCACTGGCTCCAGACCAGAGCAGTTGAGACTCGAGATATTTTTGCAGTATTCACATGATTTTTTAAATTATTTTTAACTAGCTTCTGCCCGCGACATCGTATGCGTAGGATTAGTACTTCGAGTAATCCATTTCTTTTCCTAGGTCCCATCTACGTTATTTAAAATATCTATAATTCTTGATTCGATTCAAAGTATTAGGCGAATACTTCAAATAAATTCACTAATTTAAATATCTTCTAAAATAGAATTTTGATTTAACAATCATCGTTTTGAAAAATGTCATTCTCAAACTTTGACATTTTCTATTAAACAATAATTATCATTTTCAGTATATTGAAAATAAATAGCTAGCTTTATAAATTATAACCTATATGTTATTCCGATGAATGAGCTATGTTATTGTAAAGTTTCATTAAAATCCGTTCAGTAAATTTTGCGTGAAAGAGTAACAAACACACATACATCCATACAAACTTTCGCGTTTATAATATTAGTAAGATTGTTTTTAAAAAAGTGAGCGGAGAAACGAAACTTTATCAATATTATTAGCCCCTACAAAAAACATAACTTTTCATTAGTTACTAAATCAGCTCTATTTATCTAACTTTATTACAGTTACGTAAGTCCACAAACATTAAAATAAGATCAGTGTTAAATATTTATTTTTTCCATACATTTTTTGAATAAAAGTTTTTGTAACGTAGTGGATATTTTTGGTAAGCCTGTAGGTATCATTATTTTTATTCTACGCCACCTAACAACGCCTTTGTGTATTTTATAGACGGTACGCTTTTTAAAAGGCTTTTATAAAACAATTTACCTCAATGGAAAATTGTTTTATTCAGTATATAATAAAATATTCCATCACAAGCAAAGTGCCGCATTAATTTTGTCATATTTAATACCCGATTCATAATACTAATTTAAGTAGGAATTGGTTAAATGTTTTATTAATAATTTGACTACATTATTGTTGTATATGTTAATTTCCGTGGTGGATTTCTTCCAAATTTCTTTGAGTTTCGTGTGATTACTAGTTGATTTATTAAGTTATAATAAATATTGTAATGAATATTAATTTAAGAATGCAAGGCTGATGTAAGCGTAATGAGTAAACCCTCAAATGGTTTGGGCGTGTAGAGCGAATGAACGAAGAAAGGAGCGCAAGGAGAATATATGACGCATAAGATAAGATGTAGGGGAAGACATGGCACGATCAAGTGAATCAGATACTTGAATAAGATACATGTCAAGAGTCAGAAAAATTGAAGAGTATGTATGAGCCGATGTATAAATGTGAACGAGGCAAAGAGTGTGTGTCAAGACTGAGTTGTTTGTCGGTCCGTCCTCTCTGCCTACCTATGCGGGGAAACGGCGTGATGGTTAGTTAGTTAGTTAGTAATATTAATGTGGACTCGACGACCTTACAAGATCTAAGTAGTTCTATTGCTCCCCGCTGGCGGACTGAAGGTGCACGCCAAACTCTCAGATCCCTTCGGCAATCATTGTAACCGTTCGTTTTCAAAACACGAAAGACGATAGACGGTACTCTTCTGACTATTCTTAACTGCTATATTTTGGGATATAGAAAAACTTGTATTACTAACTATTCTACCCATATCCATTGAAGGAAGCTGAAACTACACGATTGACATATACACTACAATTAATAAAGCAAGTAAATCATTACTTCAAATAGACCCTTGTTTGCGCAGTGTTGTGAGTACTGGATGGAGTAAGAAAAATGTAATTTGATTGATCATTTGTTCTTTTAGGTAGCTGAAGAATGAAACAAACAATATAAACATAACAGAACATTGTCGAATTGAAGATTTAAAGTGAGCTCTTAATGTTTACATTTACAGTATAATTAGTCTTTTAAGATAATTTACTAATTTTGATACCTTTTTTATCACATATTCAAAATTGGTTGTGAAGGTTAGTTTTGAATTCAATTCTGTGTTACAGTACCGCCACTCCGGCACTCACGTACCTTGATGTCGCAAGTTTTCCGGCCGGCCGCAAGTGTCAGGGTTTTGATGGCGTATATCTTCGATACTATTTGGTATTTTCAAAAAAATATAAAAGTTATGTTCTCAGCATAAATATAAAAAAAAATTTAAAAGCGTGAAATTGAGTTGTAGGAGACGACCAAATGATAAAAGTTTGTGGAACATATTTAAAATTTTACAATGTGAAGAAAAATACTTCGAAGAATAACACACGAAGTACCTTATACTGATCCAAATATTTGCCTAATCGAGGCTAAAATTTCCGTTACTAAAAAAAAGTGTTTTCGAAATTCTAATGGGATGAAAATACTACGATGTCAGGCGAGCGTAAGTCAGCCAGATGATCACTGGGCTACTGGCCTAAATTACTGGGTTAGTAATCAGAAAGTCGCCGGTTCAAATCCCTACGTAAGCAAATAAATTTTATTTCGTTAATTCCTGTTATTTCACAATTAATAAATTAAAAATAATATTTAGTATACTTGCAGCACGTTCCAGAGCGTAAGATACTCTCAGCATAGCGCTGGTGTAAGACTTCATTCATTATTGAAACTTTGCTTGAAATGGCTTTAGCCATGTTTGGTGACTAGATCTAAATAGCCAGGAACTTTCTCAGCTACATCTTTTCCATATACTTCCCCTCCCCACTATTTTTGGCCTCACAACATAACCACTATTCCAGAATTAACCTTTTTTTAATGTAGATACTAAAATATAAAGAGGATAGATAGACTTTTGAATTTGGCCGCTCCTGTGAGTTAGAACCTAAAAACGTTATATCTGCAACCAAGCAAAACTAACTCCAGAGCCAATCAAGGTATCTTCCCACACATATCTATCTATTCAACGCTTTACTTTTAAGTAATACTTCAGCAGAGCTGGCAACATTATTTCTTTTCTCGTTCGACTTATCCTCCGACCAGGGTTACAGCAGATAGTGGGGGTTAGGAGAGAGAACAAAATTAGCGGATTTGTTCCAATGAAAATAAACGCTGCGAAGAACATTTTATCTGTTTCCCTGATTGGCTGGGATGGCTAAGGATGTAACGAACCGTATCGGTCCTATTCCAAATAAAAAGAATTTCAGATAATTCTCTCGACGCCGTCTTGTGCAATTATTATGGTTCCCCATCAGAACTGTATTTCGAAAAAATAAAATAATATTAAATCTGAATCGAGGCTTTAACGAGGTTATCTTCAAGTTCTGAGAAAAGTTACTATTTACAGAACTGCTAGATAACCTTGTTAAGATGATAGACTTCGATTTTCGGCCCATACAAAAAGGACGCCCAAAGAAACGAAGAGCATGTATGAGAAGATGTATGAGTGTGAATGAAGCAATTAGTGCATGCCAAGACCGAGTTGTTTGGCGGTCCGTCCTCTCTGTCTACCCCTGCGGGGAAACGGTGTGATGGTTGATTAGTTAATAAGTAAGTTATCGTCAATTTATTTACTGTTGGTATTTCTTCCGCAATTGTTTCTGAATCTTAGCTAAAGGACGAGCAGTTTATAGTCAAACTACGCAACATATAATAAAGCGAACCTAACCTTAAAAAAAAATGCAATTAAAGTTTAGGCGTAAGAAGCTCTTCAACATTTGAAATACACCCGCCCAAATTATTCGAAGCCAAAATAGTAAATTACATGAAAGGAAATTACATTAAAATAGTACAGAGTAGAACTATTTCAAATTTGAGTGCAAAGTATGCAACTTTAAACGTGACATTCACAGGAAACGGGAAGGACAAAATGTTTGCTGATCGTGCGGTAAATGTAATGCTTAGTAAACGTTTCTACCAGACAGAAATGTACGTATGCTCTCCAAATAGAAACAATGCAAATTAATATAATGTTATTATCAAAAATACAATTTTCAATTGTGTGTCTGACTGTATTTAAAAGTAGATTTATTTAAAGTATTACTAGCTGATATCCGGCATGCGTTGCAATGCCAATTAAATAAATAAATTGTTTCTCCCTTTGTGTCATTTCCCGTTCGTCCCGTTCCCCTCATCGACTCCTCTTCCTCTTTCAGATTCTCCCCTTTCTCGCGATCCCCCCCCCCCCTCTCATGCATTTTGCTTCCACTTTCTTCATCTTCCCCTCTCCCGCATCCCCCCTTCCGCAAAGCCCCCCTCTTTAATTCCTCAACCGACCTCCCGCATAACCCTCCCTTAGCCTTTTTTCTCTGCCGCCTAACTCCATAAAATAAACCCATGTTTCAAACAACTCGCGTGAGCTTTTTAAATTATTATGCAAATTTCATAATGCCAGAGCTCATCAGTTATACACACATATATATATATATATAATAATAATAATATATATATATATATATATATATATATATATATATATATATAATAATAATATATATATATATAATATAATACTTCTATATATATATAGGCATGATCACAACAATTCAAAAAAAAATAAATAAATCTACTTTTGAATTGTTGTGATCATGCCTATATATATATAGAAGTATTATATTATATATATATATTATTATTATATATATATAATAATAATATATATATATATAATATAATACTTCTATATATATATAGGCATGATCACAACAATTCAAAAAAAATTAATAGCAATCGGATTTAATTTTAATCGCAATCGTATGAATAGTGTACGAAATAATTTCATAACGCCAGAGCTCACTATCCTATAACCATCCCGGGTATGCGCACATCATATTCCCAAAGTATCATCGCAATCGGATGAACGGTATTCCGCGCATAACGTACGAACACAAACAAAAATTATTTATTTCTTCAAACTTCGAATAATCACTTTGTGGCGTCATTTTGAATTAAATTAAACAAATTAATATAATTACTACCCTGACGAAGAAACCATCGGTTTCGAAACATGTAGCTAATTGTGATTATATAATAGTGGTTTAATACAAAGTTATTTGTTTAATGTAATTATTTTTTAAATTATGATGGTTCTTTGCAATTCATATTGTTTTTGTAAGATCCTCCTCAACCTTTAATTCCATATATAATATAAGCAAATAGTGAATAAGGGCAAAGTACACATTTTTGATTATTTTCACATATAAATTAAATTATAAACTTACTGCTTACGCTACTAAATCTCTATTGATATTATTCTGATGTTAACGAATAATTTCTGCCACCTAGGAACAGGCTCAGCCTAGTGAGGCGATATATATTAAAAAAATATATATTTGTATATATTGTAATATTATCTTGGTTAATAAATAATAAAAAATTCACGGCTATCATTTCCACCTGCTTTCATGGAGACTGAATATTTATTAATTTCTCTATGACAACCTGGCTGTTGCGTGTCAGCGTGATATTCTGCAGTGCCAGTGATACGGCGGACTGTGGTTTACACGGGGTCAGGATGACATTATTTCACATTTAGTGAGTTATGTGAGAGAAAAATTATTGCAACTGCTCTGATGCTTTTTGATGTGCATGCGTTATTTAATTATTTTAATTGAAATTTGAAAATTATTACCCGTGACAACAGTGGTAAGCTGCATACAAATGCGATGCCATGCAAAGTAATACAAATTCACATATTCATGGTTTGGAAATTTGATCGCCAAGAAATCAAAGAAATATTTTTTATTTGTGTATTTATTACTAATTGAAGGCTTTTACACGTATTTTACTAATATTATAAACGCGAAAGTTTGTATGGATGTATGTGTGTTTGTTACTCTTTCACGCAAAAAATACTGAATGGATTTTAATGAAACTTTACAATAATTATAGCTCATACGTCAGAATAAACGTATATTCTTTATAAAGCTAGCTATTTTCAATATCTTTTAAATAATAATTATTGTTTAATAGAAAATGTCAAAATTTGAGAATGACGTTTTGCAAAACAATCAAATTTCCTATCAAAGTTCTATTTTAAAAAATTTGTGAATTTATTTGAAGTACTCGCCTAATACTTTGAATCGAATCAAGAAGTATAGATATTTTAAATAAATAGGTTAAGAATTTTGGTATAAACATAGATGGGACCTAGGAAAAGAAAATAGGCTAATAGAAGTACTAATACTGCGCAGACGAGGTCGCGGGCAGAAGCTTGTACATTAATATAGGTGAGTTGTTCAGGAGTATATTTTTTATTTATTTATTTATTGACGGACTTACGTTCAATTTACATTATAAGGTACACTATAAGGAGAAAGGTTGTTATATGAAAGCAAAGACATAAATATAAGAAAATAGAAAGACAACATAAGTAAAAATCAGGTCAAATAGAATTCAAAAGAGTTTCAAAATAGTAAAATATATTCAATTGTTTAGTGACCGATAAAAATAATTTAGGCTAATATAAAAAAAATCAAGGTCTTGACATGATTTTTTTTTATTTTTTATATTGAATACCTCACAATAGTCCCAACTGCTCCCGTCTGGAGCCAATGAGACTATGGCATCCCCAATTGGGGTATGTTGTGAGGCTGAAGGTAAGTGAGGACGGGAAGGAGAGTTAGAAGAGGAAGGTGGGGAAGTACCTGGCTATTCAGATCTAGTCACTAAACACGGCAAAAGCCATTTAAAGCAACGTTTCAATTCTGAATGGTGGTCTTACACCAGGGCGATACGAAGGGTATCTTCCACTCTGGAACGTACAGCTAATATACTATATATAATTTTAAACAATTAATTGTGAAATAACACAAATCAATAAAATAAAATTTATTTGCGCACGTCGGGTTCGGACCCGCGACCTTCGGAATGGCAGTCCAACGCCCTACCGCTGGACTACGCCGGCCGTCGAGTTGACTATCCTACACACTCTGGACAGTGGTGAATTATATCCTTAATTAGTGGAGTGATTTAAGAAGAGCAGTTCATTATTTCTGAGTCTGATTTCTGATGACAGCATATGGACAGAATATGGACAGCATAAAAAGGAGACCAAACAATACAAGCATATTCAAGATGAGTTCGAACCGAGGAGCAGTAAAGAGTTCTTAGGGTATTTATGTTTTTGAAGTCAGAATTGATTCTAGTGATGAAACCAAGCAGTATGAGAGATTTATTAACAACCACCGCTCCCGAAAAGAAAGCTTGGTATCTAGAACGACAGAAGGTCTTTAATATATGTAATAGTTGTTAGGCGAATATTAATTAGTTTGTATTCGAAACCAATCGTTTTTTTTTTGCTCTATAGAAAGACATAATTTTGCATTTATCGGCATTTAGTTCAGAGCAATTAATTTGACACCAATCATTGAATGAGTCAATATCTGATTAAAAAAGAAGGATATATCTAAAGATGAATAATAGGGATATTAAGAGTGATAATAGTCTGTCCAAGGAAAATTAGTACATCATTTGAACTTAAAGAGATATGTGAGTATAAAACAGTATGGACTTTAACACTAGAAAGACCGGGTACTGCTCCATACCTATAAAGACCAAAGCCGTCACTTTGACGGCTGATAACAACACTATAAAACCGTATTATTTGAAGGCAAACTAACCAACAACGTATTTAAACACTGTCACAGTTAAACTCCAAAGGTTGCGCGTAGACATCATCTGATTTCGGTGACACCTAGCGTTCATCTTATGCATATAATACTAATGCATTAAATGCTGCATAACAACTTGGTGAGATTTAGCTTTATTCACTTTGAAAAAAAATCATACTTTTCATACATTTTTTTGATGCCTATAGCCATCGTCATGGAGGTAATGGGTTAAACAAAGTCTTGAGAGGTTTCATTGACTGTCCAGTTTTTTATTTTATTTTATAATATAGAGAATTATTTTATAATATGCAATTAATATTAGAGGCTCAAGAAAGAAAAATAGAGACAAGGCATTGTTTCATATCGAAAACGCTTCAACGAGCCCCTGGCAAAATTCTTTCTTATTAAGAATTTTCAATCATTATAACAAAAATATGAATTGATGCTGACATCTTGTCGTGTACTTTAGAATGTTTTAAAGAAATTGCCAAGAAATGAACTCCTTACTAAATAACTTGTATTCATTATTTAACAAAATTACCGTTCTGTCATTCTCATATATTTCTTGGTATTTGAAATTATACATATTTATTATTTTTTTTACTTTACCTCCGGTGTTTTTCAGTTTTAACTATTATTACCTTGTTTTACATTTTCTTTATTTTATATCTCGTAGTCACAAAACTGGCAAATTGCTTGTATTTTACATGTATCTTTTAAACATTATACCATTGTTGATAGTATTGGGAACACTCCATTGATTCCATTCCTTCGCTCTCCTTGCCTTGGATTTATGGAGGAGAAGGAATTTTTAAGCTTAAAGCAAACTACACTTCACCAAAAGCTCTTTCCGCTCGAAGAGGCGTTCCCGTTTAGCGCTGTGAAGGGTATTTGCCAATTTGTCGAATCGGACGTATTTGAAAATCCCTGATTGCGCGCGCTCTGCTCTCACTGAAGACTGCTAGAAAAGTTCCGGCGATCAATTACATCTAGAAATGGTTTACTTTGCTTGTATTCGTACACTCATTTAATGGTTATACGTTTTTTGAAAGACGCGTGAATTTTCAGGCACAAAATTTCTCCATAGTTAGTAATTACACAACTTTCATATTATCATCATATCTCTTGCGGTCCTTGCAGATGCATTTATTATTGAGAAGTAAAATAACATTAACAAATTGATCTCAAGAGCGAATTTTTTGTTATGGCTATCTAGATTTGACGGCCGGTGTAATGTAGAGGTAAGGCTTTGGACTCCCGTTCCGAAGATCGCAGTTCGAACCCCAAAAATAAATTTTATTTGATTAATTTGTGGTCTTTCAAGATTAATTAATTAAAAATAATAAATACTATATTTGGAGCACGTTTCAGAGATTCAGAATTGAAACGTTGCCTGAAATGGCTTTATCCGTGTTTAGTGACTAGATCTGAATAGCCAGGTACTTCTCAACAATCCTCTTCCCCACCTCCTTCCCTTCGCCACTTACCTTCAGCCTCACAATATAACCCATTTGGGGATGTCATAGTCTCACTAGCTCCAGATGGGGGCAGTTTGGACTGGTTTGTGAGGTTAAAATTCACTATTAAAAAAAAGATTAAAAATACACTTATTTTTTTTTCTTATTTCCAAAAAGAAAGACAAACATTCCTGGTTTACGGATAACCCAACAACATTTGAAAATCTCCTACTACCACCACAATAAGCGGCAACTACTAAAACTTCTTTTAATTTATTTGTGACTATAACTGGTTTCAGCCTGTGTAGGCCATCTTCAAACTGGTACAATTATTGTTTCCTAATCTACAAATTATATACATAGCACAAGGGATGGGGAGGGAGGGTAAACTGGTGTGATTTACAATGATTTTGTTCAAATTATATGGATTTTCCTATATTTGTTGCTGTGTCTTCTTTAACGAATGAATTTCTAGCTATTTGGTTTTTAATAAGCATAATTATTCCGGGTTTATAGATTACTAACATCTCAATTTATTTTGTGTATTTAAAATCACCTTAAAATAACGAAAATAACATATTTCCTTCGAAATTCATCTGCGGGCACGCGTTTATACTCGCCATTTTTTTTTATCACTTAGAATTTTCGTAATCCTTTATTATTTCGTGTAATCCAATATTTTAAAATAAACTTTACATTTGAAACTTCAATGATTTTCACTTCTGACACCACTGTTATCAACATTGAAACAATTTATTATTTGAGATAACGTTTATTGGGTAACAACAACAATCTATTACTGTGACTAGTTCATATTAATTTGCTCCGTAGTAAAGTGTATTTTAAAAACCAAAACGCTCAAATTAAAAAGTTACTTGGAGTGATAAATGTTCGTACTACAAAAGTCTAAAATATTTTTATAACATCCGTGTGATTTAAAGTTCCTATCGAGATTAATCAGCAAAACTATAACAGTACAATTTGCTTAAACGCGGGTAGTGCGTACAAAAACATTAATTCAAGATGCATTGCCGAGTGTGCTCAGTAACTATACTCACTGGGGAGTTAAAATTCTCGTGCGCCGCATGTAAAGGCACATTTCATTTAACTTGCGGAGGTATTAACGAGAATACATACCGTAGACTTAATCAAGAACGGCGATCTCAACAAATGTGCAAGCAATGCAATTCAGCCACGCCCGGCGGCCCCAGCGCTGCTAGCCCGCTGCAGACAAACAGTGATACTGAACCGTTGGAGCAGAATAAAAAAATTACCAATACTAGTTCAGCGCTCGCCACTCAGATACCGACCAATCTAAAAGATATTCAAGATCTAGTCATGAACAAGACGTCTAATCTGGAAAAAAAAACAAAATGATATTCTAGACCAAAATACCAAAATACTTGAAAGTATTCAATTTATGAGTTCTCAATATGAGGATTTCATGGCTAGAATCCGTGACATCGAACTAAAGAATGATGAACTCACTAAAAAGAACTCAACCTTGGAAGCTAGGATTTATGTCTTGGAAAAATGTGTGGACATGCAGGAAAGGGAACTCAAAGCGAACAACATAGAAATAAGAGGCATCCCAGAAATCAAAGGAGAAAATCTACAAGACGTTTTATTCAATATCTGCAAAACAACAAAGTCCTCCACTGACACAAAGGACATTGATGCCATTCATCGCGCAGCAAAAAAAAACAACAATAGTCATCCGAGAGAAATCATTGTTAAATTTAAAACCAACATAGCAAGAGAACACCTGTTAACAGACGTAAAAACCTTCAACAAAAACAAACAGAATCTAGATGACAAATTGAACACCTCAAACATCGGTATAGCTGGTTCCTGCTCGCCGATCTTCATTTCAGAACAACTGACGTTTCGCGGTAAACAGCTGTGGTACAAGACACGTACAGCGGCGAAGCAGAAACAATATCGCTTTGCTTGGATTAAAGGGGGCCAGATCTATCTTCGCAAAAACGAGGGAACTAATGCCATTACTATCTCCGACGAAAGCAAATTGGCTACCCTTTGATAAATTAGAATTATTGGTTATTCTTTCGAGGTATGTCTTGACCCGTGCATTTATGTCTCGTTCTCGTATTTGTATCTTCTACTACCTTCCTGGAATTCATTTGATTTCACGCAGTTCCTGCTACCTTATTATTACTATTATTTTTGTTTTTGCTTCTTGCTATCTCTTTCATAGTACTACATCTAATTACATTATGTATTATTTACTATTATATATTTCTCATATTTGTATCATGTACTACCGTTTTGGAATTCATTTGATATCACGCAGTTCCTGCTACCTTTTTGTCTTTGCTTCTTGCTATCTCATTCATAGTACTACATCTAACTACATCATTTATACCATATATTTTATATTACACACATTTACCACTGTAACTACATTTGAAATCGCATTTAATCACTTATTACTCGGGAACCAACTTATATACAACACACAGCCAACACATACTTATGATTCAATTGCATTATGATACCGGAAATGATTCCGGTATAGACCTTAACATGAATGTCATTGATGATCTGAATAATCTAAATAACTATAAGTGGTGTGCTTACGGTGTTAAAATTATACACCAAAATATAAGAAGCATTTCTAATATTGACGATTTTTTATTTTTTCTGGATCAATTCAATTACCAATTTGATGTAATAATTTTATCTGAATGCTGGCTTAATAAAGATTACACCTCAAAAGTTATTCACAATTACTCTGAACACCACACAAATATATATCTCAATAAGTCTAGCGGGATTGTTGTCTACATCAGAGACGGACTTCAAGCTCAAGTTGATGAAATATTCATATCACAAGCCAACTGCTTAAAAATTGTATTGAATAATAACTTATGCATTTTTGCAATATACAGATCACCATCTTTTCAAAATATTGACACTTTTCTGAATTCACTCCAATCAATTATCAACAGCTCAAAAAAAATAGAACGACAAATAATTATAGGCGACCTCAACATCAATACGATTACCGAATACCACCGCCAATCCAACGATTACCTATGTCTGCTAACTGAAAACGGGTTCATTCAGACAATTATCAGCCCTACTCGTGAGCAGGGCAGGAGTAAATCTTGTATTGACCACATCAACGTCAAAAAAATTAACCATGTTGACTCATTTGTCATTCACTCTACAATCTCAGATCACTATACAACAGCACTCTGCCTTAAAAACAAACCTCCTAATCCTGCTAAAATTAAACATGTTGCAAGAATAAACTATAATAACTTAATCGAGGACTTGAGCTCAGAAAACTGGCAAAATGTTCTAAACCAAACTGATGCCGACTCATCAATGAATGAATTTATCACTACATTACATTCATACATATCTAAACACACAACCAATAAACCTATACCACATAAGCAAATAAAACTCACGCCATGGATTACCCCTGGCCTTATCAAATCGATTAACATTAGGAACCAACTTCATGAAAAGGCGAATAGGTGCCCAGAGAATATTACAGTACAAGCTCATTACAAAAAATATAGAAACTTTTGCAAAAAACTAATAAAATCGGTGAAAGAAAATTATTATAAAAAATTTATTTACGAAAATAACTGTACTCCAAAACGTTTATGGGATGCGTTTCGCAATATTACTAAAACAAAAATAAATAAATCTTCCGATATTAAATCATTGAACATCAATAACGTAAACACCTCAGACCCAAAAATCATTGCGAATTTTGCCAATAATTATTTCACGTCAGTAGGAGTCACACTCGCGAAAAAAATTCTCAACAATCTTAATACAACAGAGTCCGATCTCGCTAATTTAACCATCTCTAATTTCGGTCATAAAATAGACAGTATCCAAACAACTTCAAACGAAGTCATGATAATAATTGACGAACTCAAGTCATCGAATGCTTGTGGTCCTGATAACGTCTCATCAATTCTGCTCAAAAGTACTAAATCCTTCATAGCAACTCCAATCGCATATATTTCCAATCTAAGCTTCGATTCAGGAAAATTTCCAAATCATTTAAAACACTCTATCGTTATACTGCTTCACAAAAATGGAGATAAATCGCAGATACAAAATTACCGGCCAATTTCTTTGCTCAATTCTGTCTCGAAAATTATTGAGAAAATCGTCAAGAATCGTCTTAGTCATTACCTTGAAAAAAATAACATCTTTTCCAATAGACAATACGGCTTCAGACCAGGATTGAGCACTGAAAATGCCATTACAAACCTGACGAACATCATCTCCAACAATATTGATAAAGGAAGAAAATGCATTGCGCTCTTTTTAGATCTAGCCAAAGCTTTCGACACTATCTCACACAAAATTCTCTTAAAAAAATTACAGCGCATCGGCATTCAGGGTCAGCTACTTAAGTGGTTAGGTAGTTATATAGGAAATAGGAGCCAAAGGGTGAATATTAACAATACTCTAAGCGATCCAGCTGATATTAACTTTGGTGTACCTCAAGGAAGCACTCTAGGACCACTTTTATTCAATATCTATATAAATGAATTATGTAACAGTTCATTTGCCGATCACATTATCACCTTTGCCGATGACACGGTATTAGTATTTGAAGGCAAAAATTGGAATGAAGTTCATAATAATTCAGAAATTGGCATTAACAAGGTAAAACAATGGCTTGACAATAATCTTCTCACTCTCAACACTGACAAAACTAAATTCATCCACTTCAGTGCAACTCAAGCGGGACAACCAAGAGAAACGCAAAGAATCATTATACACCATTGTAATGACACAAACATTTGCAATTGCAATACCTTAGAACATGTGGATAGCATAAAATATCTAGGAATTATCATAGACAAGAATCTGAGATGGAATGAACATATCAACTCAATTTCCACAAAGGTCAGAAAACTCACGCATCTTTTCATGGCTACTAGAAATATTCTACGCGCCAAAGATCTGAAACTAATGTACTATGCCATGTGCAACTCATTACTTGAATATGCATCTTTAGGATGGGGAGGATGTGCCAAATCAATACTGGACCCCTTAGCCAAAGCACAAAAATCACTTCTAAGGGTCATTCTTAAAAAACCATTTAGATACCCCAGTAATGATTTATTCAAAGAGATAGGAGTTCTGGATGTGAGGCAACTATTCATAAGAAAAGTTATTTTACACACGCAAAAATATCGTCACCTCTTCCCCTCCGTAGTACATTATCACGACACCCGACATGCAGGGAGGAAACCAATTGTTCCACTTACTACTATGACATCTCTTGCTCAAAGACAATACTCTTACCTAGGTCCAAAAATGTTCAATCTTATACCCGGTTCTTGGAAATTGAAAAGTGCAAACGTCCTGCGTAAATTAGTCAATGATTGGATTCTGGACTTAGGGAGAGTTGAAAGTGAACATATGCTGTTTAACTGATAAACAAAATCACCTAACTTTCCAGATAACTATATAAAAATTCCTACCACACTTCATTGAGTCCGATATTGCTTCGCAATGTTCCGTCATCCTTTTTGATGTTTTTATACCTGGGATTTTATGGTTGTGCGCCCCTTCATACTTCTGCACAGAGTAGGTAAATCACTGCGTCGTATCATGCACGCACACACTAAACTAGCTGTGTGAAACTTGGTACCTTACAGCGGTGATTATTTATAATAAATATACATAACACAGCATGTATGACGTACGAAGCAATGCAACAATTTCACAATATCTTTACCAAAGTAGCTCTAAATCAGGTACTATTTATTTGTTTTCATACTTTCTGTTTATATTCTATATTTATAGTTATTGTTTTTATATTTCAGCATGAGTTGTTCAAGACATGAGCGCGATGTATACTCGTATTGTCGTATAATATATTTTGTACTGAAAACATGTTTTAAATTAGTGAAAATAATCATGCTTATATCTATATGTATTATAAGTTCACACTTCTCAACACATTTCTATATCTTTATATTGTAAATCTTATTGTTATTCCTCTATCTTGTTATCAGATACCTTGTTTACACTTTTCAACACTCCCAACTTACATACTTATCCCATACTCTGTAATTCTGAATATATTATTTGTTACCAGGTTAATTCGGTAAATCCGAATAGCTAATATGCTAACAGATTACTTTTTTGCATAGTCACAAAAAAAATGTATGTATCTTTTTTATATATTTCTTCGTAACACAACTCAATTTAAAAAAAAAAAGAATTTTCTTGTTTTTATCTTTGTTTTTATTTTTGTTTGCAATTATGTACTTAAGGAATAATATGAACTAAACCTGTCAATTTGTCTGTCCTGGAACGGGAAATTTTCCTAGTTGGACAGGCAAAGCTTCCTAATGTGTAACTTGTACTTTCTTTTGTATCTATAAATAAATAAATAAATAAATAAATAAATAAATAAAGAATGTAACCGGCTGACCATAATACACACAGTGATCTCCGTTTCCGGATCTCACATAGACAAGTTATTGTCATGGAGATATTAACATAACAGTAATAATACATAATAAAAGGTTTCGGATGTGAAAAGAAAAATTAAACTGAGGGGCCTTTTTCAAACTCAGAAGGATTGATAATATTATTATTTTACTTGGTTTTATACATATGAGAGATTCTTAACAGTTAAATTTGTATGTATTGATCGATGCTGAACAGATTGACGCTAACAATTATAAGTAAGTATTTGAACTAACTAGCAAAAGACTACTAGAAAGATTACACACTCAATCCAATTACTCTGAGCCACCTTGTTTGGCGACTCCAAATTAGTTTACTAACATTGTATTGACTGAGCTTTCGCTTAGTGCCTTAAAATTGTATGACTAGTATAATACTTGTAAACATTTAATTACCGAAAATAAATATTGAACTTTTCCTTGGAAGCAAGTAATAATAATAATAAAAATATATTATATTACTAAATTGCTCATGCGAACTTGCTGAAATATGTTTCTAAACGGAAATATGGTGCAGTCGTGTTTTTGATGTAAGCGGCCGTAGGTATTTGTGATCTAACCTAACCATTTTTTTTTTAATATATAAAAAAAAATATACATATTATATATTTATATATACTACAGATTGACCAATCCTGTTCCAATACACATGACATATACATAACTTTAGATAAATAAAAGGGGCGAAAAACGCGAAGCTCACATCAAAAGATACTTTATAACACAATAACGCCAGCCAGACGTAAAATGATTATGTGTTATAAGCACGGTTCGAGTCTTCGCTATTTATTATTATTCTCCGCAACCGGTTGCGGCGCGATATCAGAAAAGTTATGCGACCCCTCCCCCCCCATAAACAGAAGAGGGGGTCATTTTTAATACACGGAGCGCCATGTCGAGCCGTCAAGTTGATATATTCAGTACAAATAAATGATATTCCCTCAGCCGCTTCCGAATTCAACTGATCCCTTCTCCTGCCGTAAGAAGAAATCTTTTATAACGTAGTGTATCGGTAGAAAAGATACTTTATAACACGGTATATTTTGATGTGAGCTTCGTGTCTGTCCCTACCTTAAATGAAAAAATTACAATAATATATATTTTAGAGTCCTTGCCTAAAATGACTGAATGAATGTTGAACATGTCAAGAGACCTAGAGATGTCATTTAGCAGTACCATACCTCTTGTCATGCTAAGCTGGGCCTGAACGTCCGTTCTGCCATGTGGATTACAGAGTAAGTCGTGGAGACGACACTGGCGGTAGTTGTTCGGTACAAACAATTTATAGCATTCCAAGAGCTGTTAATGAAATAGTTTATGATTTTAAAAGCTTTTTCTGTGTGTAAAGGTCCCATTCCTTCTACACTGGAGACGTTCGAAGCGCGTTTCAAAATCGTTTCAGACAACATAAATGTAGGTATATATACTGGGTCGACGTATGTCCGCTACGCTACGCCTAACAACATCGAGATTACTTAGCAGCCATATATTTTCTATGGTAGTACATGCTTTAGAATCACACATGTCATACGTATCGCGTGTAATTCTGAAGCATCTAATTCCATACAAAATGCAAGGTTGCTAAATAGTTCAGATATTGTTATGCATAGCGTAGCGTACGTACGTCGAACCAGTATGTATCAACCTTAAATCGCGGGTATTCACGATGCATTATCATATAAAGAAAGATATCTTACAATTTTTTATTTGTTCCCCTAATTTTATGTATTTTGGCTGGTTTGGGCCCAAACACAATATGAAATTTATTTTGAACACACGTTAACTTTAAAATCGTATTTTTTTTTTGCTTATTCTAGTATCTAGGCTAATTTATTCATGTGTAATTCCAACCGTGTGTAATTCTGTCAATTAATATTTGTACATCAATTTCAAGATTACTTAATTTCATCCTGACAGTGAAATGAACACGTTTCTGAAATAAATTCTTAAGATACGTACAATTTAGAGTAGATATTCATAGAAAATGTCTAGATTACGGCTACCTGCCTTATTCATAAGATTTATTAAAATTATCGAAATGAAGAATAATTTGGGATTTAATGTGTTTGATAAAAATATCAATTCTGTGTTTCATTCTCCTGAGTTGCTATATTTAATTTACTTCCATGTTCATTGCAGGACAGTTACAAGACAGTACCTACCATAT
Source organism: Limnephilus auricula (assembly GCA_951813805.1). NCBI lineage: Eukaryota > Metazoa > Arthropoda > Insecta > Trichoptera > Limnephilidae > Limnephilus > Limnephilus auricula. The sequence goes on along the minus strand of OX638397.1, from coordinate 16,835,061 downwards.
TATTGTAACAATTCCTTTTCAACGTAGCTATATTGAACGCCTATGAGAAGCATTCAAAATTAGGGAAACATTATACTCCAATATTGTAAATACATGAGTATATTTAGTTCAACAGTATTTTTGCAACCGAATAGAGCTGATTTTTATAGAATTTATATAAAATTATTTAACTAAGTATGTGCCAAAAAAGTTGGTTGATAAAATAAATAAAAAAAATGTATTTCTTTCTCCTTTATTTTTATGCATTTATTGTATAAAACATACAAATGTCTGTGTAAAATGCTAACCTTGTTCTACCGGTATTTCAATGAAAGATTCTCCGAGGAACTATCATCATTGATCTCCTCGGCACCGGTGCATAGTCGGGAAACATGTAGGTTGAGGTAGGCCAAAAAACGGATGACATTTGTCACATGAGAACGGGTCGTTTCTATGACTCATTCTTGAGTTGAACAGCTCGGCTGTGGAACGATTTGCCGGCCTATGTGTTTCCTCCCTCCTACAACATGGGTCTCTTCAAGACCTATGTTCACTCGTTTCTCTCCTCAAAATGACCCTCCACACAACATCTTAGATGACAGGACCTGAGTGAAAAAGAAAAACATGAAAAATATTACTGATATTATTGAATTATTTCTGCATCATGTAAAATTTGTATTATGTTTGTAAAATCCCTACAAGCGTTAAATAAATAAAAAATAATTCGTCAACATGTACTTTGTGCGCGAAAAATATCCGATGGATATGTGCTGATTCCGTATTTCAAAAGTGCTGCAACAATTTGGTCCTTCGAGCCGGATTATCGGCACGGATTTGTTCACCGCCAGAATCCATTTGGTTGAAGCACCCCTTACGCTTAACTTGCTTCCTGAATGCGGCGCCGCGCCGTGGCCCACTCTCCCCGGGGCTGTGGACAAACTTACACCGTGCCCCGCCTGCCCCTTCCTCCTCGATCTGCCGCACCCCGATGATTTCTTGCAGAGGATGGTAATACCGATTATAAACACCTTTTTAGTCAAAATTTTTACCAAGTTTTTGCTTAAGAGTACCCTTACTTTTTATGGGACAATAGAACAATGAACCCTGGAATTACGGTCCATTATTTTTCATTTACGATTACCTCCAATATAAAAAATTCTAAGTTGCAAAAGTTATGGGGTTAGCAGAAGAATAAAAGCTAGGAGAGGATCCGAAAATTTGTAATTTTTTCAAAGGTAAAAATTCTTCGTATAATACGCAAATAGAAGAAAAGACTAAAAATTCGACAAGATATGCTAATGCTATGCTAATTTGAACCAATCATCAAATTTCAAAGTTAAAATTTAAGTTTGGTGAATGTTCTAGCCAAGTTCTGTTATTATTTCATCGTGGGCCGTTTGATTCTCAGTACTTAAATATTCCTTAGTTATTCTGAAATCATCCTAAACTCTTGGAATGCCTGATATATATATATAGGTTGCAATAACCCACATGTTTTGAATAAATGAAAAGGATGGGAAAAAAATGAGCAAATTAGTTTTTATTTTGCTTACGTTAAAATTTTTGTGGTAAATAATCTCCCATTGCCCTGTTGAGACCTGTACATTTTCACACATTTTAAAGAATGTGTTAAGAAATTAAGTATGGGTTGTTAATGATTTTGTAATAATATTTAATTTAAATGGAGATTCAAACGAAAGTGAAATTTGGTTTGGATCTAGGTTAGAACTTTGCATAAGATTTAGACTAAATAGTTTGTGATTATTAAGATAGATGGCAGGCTCTGTTTCCTTTCCTCTCAACAGAACTGAAGTTAATATAATCTTTGTAAAAGTAATGATGAGTCACTACTGCATCAAACTACCTAGAAAGAAACACAAATCAGTTCCGTTGGGGGGAAATTAAATTCCTTGGGTTGTATTATTTCGGTACCAATAAAAAAAATAATACTTGTTCGCTAAAAAACCGAGTGTATTATTAAGAGTCTCATTTTTAACCTCTGAGTGAATCCTAAAACATTACAAAAAAACAATTTTTTAGGTACTAAAATGAATTATTATTTAGGTACGTTAAATGTTATCATGCAATACAATTTTAACATTCAGCAGCTATTAACATTCAAAGATTTTTTATCATACCTGTCAGATACTGAAGCGCACGTCAGGTAAAAATGACAACCATCTTGAAATTGGAACCGGAACGTAACAAATTTATGGAGGAATTCAAAATTGTCAAGTTGAAACAGGATTTGGTTAAACTCAGTTAATTAATCTTCGAAATAGCTTAGTGACTCAATATGATAAACAATATATATTTATGAAATATTAAAGTTTCTGATCCATAACCGGATCTCGCCCCAAGCATCCTTTGCAAAAGTGCACACAACAAGGAAATGCACTCCCTCGGCGGGTCTCCGTGTAACTCGACTTAAATTACTTATGCCAGAATTCGATCATACGGAAAGCATCAGTTTCATGAATATGGAAGGAGACTGCGGTCTGTGTCACATGGGCCACCGTCCGCAGTGCATGCTACTGGGTCGTGTGACAAAAGACATCACAAATATAATGGTAAGTGCTGCCAATACTGGATTAGGATATTTTCTCTAAGGGTGCAAAGTTTTCATGAATGTTTCCGTGAAACGAAAAATGGTTGAAGCGTTAGAAAAAAGCCTATTAGGTTAACCACTCGAGCGCTCTTTGCCGCATTATAGCACTATTTACAAAACCTCGGATTGCTTTGTTGCCAAAATGTGGCAATTAATTTTTTTATTTATTAAAACGACTATATAATATGTTGTACATTCAAAATATTATATAACAAAATATATATTCTCTGGATTCTAGGCGGTCCGGTTAATAGATTCTCACGTCTTAACAAACGTATTGCAATTTTAGAGCACAGGCGTCGGGTGGGAGTGCTATCCTTGTTCTACCGGTATTTCAATGGAAGATGCTCCGCGGAACTAGCGTTATTGATCCCCTCGGCACCGGTGCACAGTCGGGAAACACGCCAAACGTGCGCCCAACATATGTACACGGTTGACATTTGTCACAGGAGAACGGGTCGTTTTTACGACCCGTTCGTGATTTCAACAGCTCAGCTATGGAACGATTTTTCGGCCTCTGTGTTTCTTACATGTAAAATAACATATGTACACGGTTATCAGACGGTTGACACTTGTCACATGAGAATGGGTCGTTTTTACGACTCGAAGATTTAAACAGCTCGGCTATGGAACAATTTGTCGGCCTCCATGTTTCCTCCTTCCTACAACACGGGTCTCTTTAAGACCCATGTTCACTACTTCCTCTCCCCAAAAAGACCCACCGCAGCATCTTCAAAGATGACATAGGCCCTTAGGGAAATAATTTTCCTAAAGGGCCTCACGTGTGGAGTTAATATAAATAAATATATAAAAATACATAAATTAGAGTTGATAGAAAAATAAAGTTTAAAAAACACTGATTAAAAGTACAGAGGCCCTAGCACACTCGATCGATAACGATCGATAGGATAACTATCGGTAACTTCTCATCGTTCCCTAGGACAACTGCACATCGCTAACGTTCAAACAACAGTTGATATCGAATATGTTAAGGACACTTAGACATTGTGAAGTCACTTTTCGTTGGCGATCTGTAGTCGTGCTAGGGAACGATGAGAAGTTACCGATAGTTATCCTATCGATCGTTATCGAGCGAGTATGCTAGGGCGTTAGGTATAGATCAATTATGCGACTTCAAACTAAGTATCTTGAATATGAAAGAATTATACACTTAAATCATAAATAATAATGTTCAAAAATAAAAAAAATAAAGAAAGAATAACAACACAATGAAGATGAGAAAACCAATTCTTACGTTTGCATTAACTTCTTACATTTCTTGCATAAGAGGTTGAGGTTTCGTTATTAACAAATGATTTAATTTTTTCTAATTAATATATAGTAAATTGACCTGAGGGATGGATATAACTGTTTTTTAAACTTAATTAGTAAAACATCAATTTGTAATATTTAATTAGGGAAGACAACATTAGCTAGTCTCAATCGAAAATCTGAAACCGAAAAATCAGAACAAAATAGGGTGCACATCAGGTAGGAATCAAACCCAGGACCTTAGCTTTGCCGGGGCGGTCCTCTACCACTGAGCTAATGGGACCTTATCCGATTTGGTCACATGAATCTGTATCATACATACTTCAACTGAAAACTCCCAACATTACGATAATTTAATGCATTTTTTTTTTGGCTACTGTCTCTATGAATTATTGCAAGGTTCGAACTAAGTGCTACCTAGAAAGTGTATATCGCCGTTTATTTATTTTCGAAGTTTGATAATGCCTTCATCAGGCGAAAAACTGTTAATCGTAATATTAATTATGCAGCAGCACTAGTTTATAAAAAAACTGTTTTTAAACATTATATAATAATATGGTTGAATATATAAAAGAAGAGAAAAATGGAGTTATACGAATTAAACTTGATAACAAACAAAAAAAAACTTGTTTTTTAATCGAAAATTTTCCTAAATTTTCCACGGAAAGTCTTGAATTAAAATTGTTACGAGGAAATTATAGACTAGATATAGATAAAGTAAGTGGTAGCTGTAGGCTTTATTTTTATTTTATTAAAGGGGCTCCACTGGTCTCTATGACCAGGCCGACAGCGTAGAGCAAAATTCTCTTTACAAGGCCGTGGAGGACTAAGCACACTTTTAAGTAATCAATTAAAAACCAGTATTAACGAAGAACAATAAATAATGTATATTTCTATATTAACAAATTAAGAGTATTAAATTAGAGAGATTGATAAATAAAATAGATAATTATAAAAATCTACATTCTAAGTCATTTTTTTTGCAATACAATCGGCATTTAGGGATAATATTTGGGGACAGGGGGCAATACAATCGGTTTTGGCCATCCTGTTTGGACGACATTTTTAAGGAAAAAATACAATAACTACGCAATCAAAAACCGCAACATTTTTTGTTATTCTATCAGGAGGGGTGCTCCGTCATCGCTTCCTTCCTAAGAAATGATATATCTACGTGCACGATTCAGTCCGCACATAATTCTGCGGGAGGCCGCACAGCTGACAAGTTTATTTCTTCTTGGCACTGGCGTAGTAACACTAGGTGAAACCTTCGTCAATTTACATCGAAGCGAATTATTTGTGCAACATTAAGTTAAGCCAGATATAGAAATATAAGATTTTAATGAAATAAGACAATATTAGCGAAACTTAAATAAATCTGAAACAGAAAAAATAGAAAAAGATACGGTCACATCACATACGGGACATTCGGCTTTCCGGGCCGCGACTCTACCAAGATCTACCACGGTCCTGGGTTCGAATTTCATATGTGACCATATCTTTTTCTGATTTTACTGTTTCAGATTTTGGTTTGAGTTTCGCTAATATTGTCTTATTAATTAATTAATTAAAATGTTTCATTTGGGGGTTTTATTTGTTAGGTTAAAAATAAAAATAAATTTAAATATAAGAGTTCAAATTCGAATCAAATTCGTGAAACTGAGTTTCGAGTTAGCAGAAGAGACTTCATAGGACAAATATTGTAGTTATAGGCATTTTTTGCTTATCCAATGTTTTTGCTTAAGACGACAGAATAGCTACCAACGGAACGAAGTCTAGGTACATTTTTGCAAAAATCGGTGTATGAATAAAATAATAGTCAATTTTGTGTCTAGCATCGAAGAAGAAGAAGATAACAATAATAATCTAAATTAAAATATGAAAATGAACCAGATACAGAAAAATAATAAAACATGATGTTTGCAACTCGGACTCTAGAGCGCCATCCCGGTAAGATGTGATCTGGGTTCGAGTCCCAGTTGCGACCATTATGTTTTATTATTTTTCTGTATCTTGTTGATTTTCACATTTTAATTTAGATTATTATTGTTATCTTCTTCTTCTTCAGTGATATATTACATTTATGAGAATTGTAGAGTGTTGTATTGTCCTATTTCATATTTCATTTCATGTTCTCGTATTTATCATTTCAAATTTAACTTCATTTTTTCTAACTTCGATGTGTAGATTCCTTTACATTAAAATTCGCGTCTGTGCATTACTTTTCCTTTAGCTTTCTATGCAATCTTTGTTTACGCTACATTTTGTCTATGATATTTATGTCAAGTTACTGTGATATTATTGTTAGATTAACTCTTATTCTTCTTACTTGCACTGTCCCAACTCATTGCCTAGGTAGGCTGTTGGGGTCGGCTCTCCTCGTTCTCAGGTTGTAGCTTCTTCGGTTCTGGATATCGCTCTCTTCCAGGCCATTTCTTCTTAGGATTTTAGAGCATTGAGTCATCCAGAAGTTCTTTGGTCTTCCTCTAAATGACTGTCGATGAAGCTCCATAGACATTGCCTGCTTCACTGTGTGGTCTGGTGGTCTCCGTTTAATGTGTCCACACCATCTCGACTGTCGTTCCTCTAGCTTATTGTTTATGTCCGTGACACCCAGGCTACCTATATTATTGTTAGATTAACGTTTAAACAAATTACCTTTTTATTCCACATTTAAGAGTTTAAGGGCTCGGAGTCAAATCTAATCTAAACTAAAATCAATCAGTACAAAACACAAGTTTTTACTTTGAGTATAACCTCAATCCATTATCAAATCTTCTGTACGCGTCCGCTGATTGTGGATAAAACGATGAGTCGCTAGCCTTACAATCTACAGCAGATTTCCCGGAGACCAGAGCCAGGGTCCGTCCATAACCTTCAAAAGTTAAAAATAGAATTTTTCTTATAAAAAAATGAATTTTGTGTTTATTTACACCAATCTCACAAATTCAAACTCGCTGCCTTATGGGTTCATATTGTGTTCAGAGGGTGTGTAATTAATATGACAGCGGGCCTTTATGCGGGGCGGTAAGGGGTGGGATTGGTTGGTAGGGGGTCGGTATGGGGTGGTAACAAATCAAGCTGTCATTATTCAGCGAATTTCATCCTCCGTGGAGAGGTTGACGTGAGGGACGGCCAGTATGCGGTGCAGTAAGAAGCGTCTATCCGTTTTAATTGAATCGTGTTAGGGGGGGAGGGGCGGGGGGGTTACAAGGAGAGCGCTTTGCCAACTTTAAGGGATGATGAATTTGTCAAATAAAAAGATGTTCCTAATTTATAAACGGAATACTTTTCTGCGTTACTTGATGTACATTATACGATGTAATGAAGACAGTGCTATAATTAATCCACTATACACGGCCTAATAAAATTTGCTAAATTTAAACAAATTGTACAACAATCTTTTCATGTTTTTTATAGAGTCTTCCTGCTTCCGTCTGGAGCCAGTGAGACTATGCATTCCCCAATTGGGGTATGTTGTGAGGCTGAAGGTAAGTGGGGAAGGGAAGGAGATGGAAAAGAGGAAGGTGGGAAAGTACCTGGCTATTCAGATCTATTAACTAAACACGGCTAAAGCCATTATTTAACAACGTTTCAATTATGAATGGTGGTCTTACACCAGGGCGATACTGAAAGTATCTTCCACTCTGGAACGTGCCGCAAATATAGTATATATTATTTTTATTAAATAATTAATTTATAAAATAACACATGTTTGTACATAGAATAATACTTAATTTAACGACTTATATTTCCTACTAATTTTTATTTACTATCTTTATTATAATAAATATTATATCAAAAACATATCGTACTCTTATTTTGCTTGTCATGTTAATGAAACCACTTTACATTATTTTTATAAATTTTTAATTTTTCATGTTGGCGGCGTAAGCATTAATTTTATTAATGAATTGAAATTATTATTAGAGAAGTTCTGACGATTATTCAATTGTTTTAAATATTCATTTTAGAGCTGTGTAAAGCGGTTATAGGTGTTTTTGTTAATGTTTACTTTGTTAGGTATTTTGCTTTTGCAAATTATGTAATAAGAACTCACATCAAATTATTATTTTATGTTATATTTTGTGTTTTCTGCAGTTCAAAACTATTTGTTTTCCTTCATTCTCTTTTATTATACATTAATAAAATATACATTTAATTGCACCTACAACTGCCTCGGGTTATACCAATTTTTTGTTGTTATCTAAACCTTTAAAAAGTTTTTGATTATAAATATGTAAAAGCTTATTAGGGCGTTAATAACTAATAAAATAAAATAATTAGGCACATTTATTATAATAATTTTTTAATTCATCTATAATATAAATATTAATGTTTTTTTGTTAGTTTGTTCGTACCTTATGCGCGGCCATACCGTTACGGCCATACGAATACTTTGCTTTCTTGATATTTAAACATATTTAAACTGGTGAGCTGTAGCATTATGAAATTTGCATAAAAAAATTAAATAGGTCACGCGAGTTGTTGTATAAATGGGTGTATTTCAGGGAAAAAAGGCTGGGGGCAGGGTGGGTTGGGGAATTAAGGAGGGGGCTTCGCGGTGGGGGGGGGCGAGGGAGAGGGAAGGGGTAACGCGAGAAGGAGAAAAGGGAACGCGGGAGGGGAAGGGGATACGGGAGGGGAAGAAGAAGAGGAGTCGGAAAGCGAACGGGGACGAATGGGAAATGACACTAAAGGAGATTTTTTTTATTATTTAATTAGCATTTCTACGCATGCCGGGTATCAGCTAGTTTGAAATAAAACATACCGAACATCATAATGGCGTTAAATTTCTTGGGATATTTTCATTTCTAGATCTACTTCATTCGTCTAGTTACATTTTCTGCTCCCGTTATATGAGATGGACACAGAGAAAAATCAGTATGAAGAACAACTGAGAAGAATTGCAATTATGGGATCTACGGAGGAATTAAATAAAATACTGGAGTTTAGTTTGCACTCAAAACTGTTTGCGGTAAATACATAGAATTTTATACAAAATTTAGTTTATGCTACAACATTTAAATACTTAATTATTTTTCTTATTACACTTTCAATAATGATGTCCTTGCGAGACAGCAGAAAATAGCACTTGTTCTCATCGTGTTTTATTTTTGGGTTATTATGCCACGTAGCGCTTCCTCCGTCTTTAGCCTGCATTTCAGACGGCGTTACAGAGTCCACTATTAGGGCAGATGTGTAGATTGTGGTAAAGTGTGTTTAATGTGTGTATAAGTTTTTGTGTGAAAAAGTTTTTTTGCTATACTATAATCAAGAAAGCAAAATATTTGACTGAGCGTACCGAAGTCTTGTTTTAAGTCGCACATTTTACGTCTGTAAATGTGTTTGTGCATTTGTTCCCACTTCAGTATGGTGGTAGTTTCACGGTTTAGTATTTTTTTTTTTTAATAAAACAATTTCATTTTCTATTTTATTTTCTTGAATGAAGTGGAATCTTGGATGCGAAAATTTTGTCACTTCAGTCTATAATTTTTTTTAGTCTATAGGTTTTTTCCCCAATTCATTTGTTTTTCAAATGTGTCCTAACTGTTTGTAATAATTTTATCGTGTTGTCTCCCTCTATAATTATATATATATATATGCACACATTTTTTGGTTATTGTTTAGTATTAATTTGTGCCCTAATGATGCTTGAGCAAAGCGAAACCGGTCGGTAAAATAAATTAATAAAAATCATGGTTTTAAAGAAAACAAGGGTTTTATTTTTATTAAATATGTCAAACCACAAAGTGACAAAAAAAATTATACGGGTTGTATTTTTTCAAATGGTAAATAGTTGTGTTTATTTGTGCTTTCTAATTCGCATATTTTCAATATTATGGCACCATTAAGGTAAAAAAAGTTTGATAAACGAATTGTCATTTAGATAGTAACGTTTCTTTGAACACATTCTAAATCCTTATTACAATGTGTAATATCTAAGAAATACAAGGTTTTTTAATTGTGTAGGTATGTATTTAAGTCCCTTTTTAAAAATCTTATGATTACCGACAATTTTTTTTGTATTAATTTAATAAATAATAGAAAATTGACGAAAGGTTACCTGATCACAGTACTTACTATTAGTTTTAATAATATAGCAAAACAATTTTTACAGTCCTATTCACATGCATAACATGATCCGAATAGAAATAGTAACAGTCATAACTTCGTCATAAGTCGGTATCCGCTCTGAGCGCTAATGCGTATCAACCACCTTCAAATTTTATCACATGAGAGCAGGGCGAAAAGATTCGATATAATCCTCGATATCGCTATGAAAAGTCTTGCCGATTTTTGAGTTTTTCCCTCCTATAACGATTATCTCTCCAAGTCTTAGTTTAAGATGATAGACTTCGCTTTTCGGCCCATACAAAAAGGACGCCCGGGAAAAAACACTTTTCTACATCGAAAATTGCACAAAATGAATATATTTTTTTATACTGCCTTCTAGAGGGTGAAAACTATGTCGGTATGTTTTCGAATTTTCGATGCGTTTCGTATTAACGTAAACATTCACTGTCAAACATGTACGATTTATCAAAAAATATTATTTACGAAAAAAGTGCTGCTAACTCAACTCTAATAAAGAATTGTAAAATTATAAAAAGCTACCGACGTAGCTTCTTCTTTCTAAAAAATATATATTTTTTAAATTTCAATTTCGTGAAAGTTTCGGTGTAGAAAAGTGTATTCTCCATAAACCACTTTTCGAGCGATTTCTGTAGGTAAATTTGAGCGTTGTCTCATTCGCACATTTCGAATTCGCATGTATTGTAAGCGTGCGTGAGCTTATTGTGAGCGGGACAGAATGACAGTCCCGGGTGTTCCGCGTGTGGTTCAAAGTCTAGCCTCTTAACATCTTTATTTCTTGAAAAATACCCTCTAAATATCGCAATGACTTCATTTCAATACAAAAATGAGAGTCGTGAAAATTGCAACAGTTTTCAATAGTATTTTAATCTCTGATTATTTGGTTTCACACCAAACTGAAATTTGATTAAATTCAACAAATAACTTTGTATCAACCACTATTATATAATCACAATTACCAAATTAATTAATTTTTGGTAATTGTGATTATATAATAGTGGTTGATACAAAGTTATTTGTTTAATTGATACAGGCAGCCGCTTAGTATGGTGATTTAATATATCAACTTTATGTAAATGTCACAATTATGTAACATGTATTATATAAATAAATAAAAATAATTTAATTAAAAATGACGCCACAAAGTGATTTTGCGTAGTTTGAAGAAATTGAAATTTGATTCTTTAACCCGTCATAAAATTCAATATACAACTCAATAAAGTTACGTAAAAGAGGTGCTCGGCGTAATTCCTTTGCTCAATGCCTTTAAAATGGCTATGGTCACTTGAAATCGACTGTTAAAAGCCTTTATGTGCTTGTTATCACGTTCCTCAACGCCGCGTTTAGAGCAAGTATCCACCCCTGGGGCAGTATCCTTCTGCAAAGCCTCGGTGTAGAGTGGTAATCTCTGCAGTATTCTTCAGGCATTATAATAGCATACCTTTAATTCAAATATATATATATATATATATATATGTCTGCATTTCGAAAAACATATCTCTACGGTTCATAAATTAATAATTAATCAAAAAAATTGCTAATATTTGGTTACATTACAAACACACAGGTAGCGCCTTAGTGGGTTCACATTATCAAACTTGATTTATTTTATATTTATAAATAATACATATTTTTATACTTATTTAAAAAAATAATTGACTTAAGCAGTGTAAAAATAATGGGAAAAAATATTTATAGCGTACCTGCAGGGTTTTCATAAAAGCTAGGATTATGTAAAAAAATCCTTTTTTTCTTTTGATTTGTTTAAAACGATAAACTTTCTCGGGTTACAATAATTAGATTTACATCCGCTACCATTATCATGAGCACAATAAGTTGTTTGTATAATAATGGAGGAATGAATGAGAAAAGATTGATCACGATAATCCTGGTTGGGATTCCAACGCTTTGGATACCTACCTACGACAGAAAAAAATATTTTTCAATACGCTTAAGCACAAATATGTTCAATTACAAACCTTACCATAATAATTTACTCCCTGTTGAAATTGTCCAACGTCTAGTTATAAAAATAATATTGAAAAACCAAGAGATTATCCAACACACCTTATTTTTGAAGAATTTAAAGTAGTAAAATTCAATAATCTAGTCCGAAAAAATATATTAATTCAATTAATAAAAGAAAAACAAAATCACAGCTTTTTAACTGAAAGCCCCACTCATCAAAAACATATATTTCCATCACGAAAATGTAACACCACATTTGCACAACATTATTACATATACCTAGGAAAAAAATACTTTTTAGTAATAAGTTTACCGGAAAAGATAAGAAAAATTTAAGACGATAAATGTCTAATAAAAGCGATTAAAGAGCAATTCATCGTAAAAACAAATGAATGATGAATTTATCATCATAATTAACATATCTAACTGTCTATTTATCCACTTATTTTTAAGTTCCAAATTCCTATTTAATAATTTTAAACATCATATTCAATTATGGGTACAAAATATTTTTCATTCTGACACTCGCTCCTCTTCTAAACACAAGCGTCCGCTTCTATAGGAGGGAAACATCAAAAATCAAAAAAAATCCGTGAAAACTTATTTTGCAATTTATTGTTATCAACTTTGTTTTACCTTGTAAACTTATAATTTAATAAATAAAAATAAAAAAATTGTAGAGGACATACTTTCTTATTTCTGTTTTAAAAAAAATAAAAATTTTCAATAGTAGTAATTTCCCTTTGAATTTTATTACACCGTTGGAGGACATAGTACCTACATAAGAGATTTATATGTTCTTGATTATTTCCTTGTTGTTATTATCTAATTTATTTTATTAACTAACTAACCATCATGGCATTTCCTCGCAGAGGTAGGCAGAGAGGATTGACTGCCTAACAACTTGGTCTTGGCACAAACATCTTGCTTCATTCAAATTCATATATCGCCTCATTTTTAGTCTGACTCTCAACATGGTCAATTAAAGTATTTTGTTAACTGGATCGTGCAATATACACGGAGAAAAATGTTATTCTAAAACACGATCATTTTCGTAAAAACGGGACTGAAGTTCTTACGAACAAATTAACAGTGTTTCAATGTTTATTGGCGGGAAAATGTAAGAATAATTTGTTGGTATACATACTAAATTACGTATACCAACAAATTATTCCTACATGTTCCCGCCAATAAACATTTAAACCCTGTTAATTTGTTCGTAAAAACTTCAGTCCCGTTTTTAACCATTTTTACGAATAAAATGATCGTATTTTAGAATAACATTTTTCTCCGTGCACCAATGAATTTGAGGTGGTTTTTAAAAAAAAAACCCGCTTTAAAACGATTAAGATAATGACTTGCTAGATAGAGTGGATGCTGCATCGTTCTCAAGTACAGTTATTTTATTCACTTTTGGAAATTATTCAGTATAACCATAATTCACTGCAGAATTCAATTTACTCCCCGTAAGCTGACGCAGGGCTATTTTATGATCACTTCGGATATAGAATGGATGGTGCATCACGCTCCTGAGATCGTATTCTCCGGCAGATGCAGTCCAGACACGAAATGCGGTAGTTAGGATGATAAATTTTGAAGATAAAAGAATAGGTGATGTGCTAAACGAAAACAGGATCGAGCGTTGAAGTAAATGGTACTTTTTTTTAAACATTTGGAAAAAGTGTACCTAATCTAAAATTTATTTTGTTATATGACGATATCAACCAAACATAGTATTTCGGTGGCCTGTGTCTATTTTCAAAATTGGATCTGATTTTGTGAAAAAATCAGACACGCGATAAAAGGTACCTACATATTGTGCAACATGTTTAACACAATTAATTTTAAAATTAGAATTGATTTTTCAAGAAATCGTATTTTCATTTTTTTTTTAAATATTGTATACTAATAGAAGTTTAATATACATTTATAGAGTTCCATTCAAGTTGCAATACCCTTTATTTATTGTAAGAAAATTTACAAAATATACAATCTTTGACTATTCTACTAGGAAATTCTGTTTTAGGTCAGTCAAATTAACAATATTAGTTCATAAGGTTAAAATATTTATTTTCACGTAGATTGCTTAGATGTGTTCAACTGAAAGGAATATAGTTATAAGAAGGCTGTAATAACACAACTTAATCATAGTAATCAATGTTAGCATTAGACTATTTTTCTGCATGGGTTTTACATAATTTTAATGGAATATTTTACTTCATAATTACTGTTCCACAACATTATTTTCTATATCACATATTTCTAAAAGCCCTAACAGATGTAAACTAGTATAAATAAATATAGGTACATAGCAGACAATTTTCGAAAAATTTTAGAGGGTCACCATTATATAAGGCCAAAATAAACCCAAATCAATATATTTATAGCATTATTTGAAGGCCATAAATATATTTGGATTTTATTTATAAATAATACTAAAGGTAGGTACTATTATTACATTCCTGTAAAAAAAAAACACCAGGCAAATTTCATCACGCCAGAGCTCACCGTGGATTAAATCTGTTATTGCATACGTAAAGAAATTTAAGTGCAAAAATATCATAAATTTTTTAATCATAACTTATGCTTATTTTAGAACGAATCGGTGCATTTCAGATTTTTTTTTTAAATGACAAATATTTATTTTGCGTAATACAAATTAACCGTCTCATTCTTTTAGATACCGTAGCTATTTTTTTGTTTCTTTTATAATCTGGCGACACAGTAAGAATGTTTTACTTTATGCTTATAATAACAATAATAATTATCCTGTTTTAACTCGACTGTTTTGAAAATTTTTAGTACGTCTCTTTAATTTTAAAATGGTTGCCGTTTAAATGGTTCGGTAAAGATAATTTTTGCAAATTAAATTACGGTTTATTATTCGTATTTTTAAGAGGCATATGTTTACATACAATTTGAAACAATTCATCAAATTCAAAGTAAAAATATTTCTGAAAATCAAATAAATTTTGGTTCGTTCGGGAATTGAACTCAGAGACCCAGTTATAAGTATATATTAATATACCTTGTGGCTGTTGTACGTAATCGATGTGATGTTCAATATACTAAAAAGATATACCCAGAAAATTCTAAACATATTAAAAAAAAATTCTTGCCTCCAGAGAGAATTGAACTCTCGACCCCTGGTTTACAAGACCAGTGCTCTGCCACTGAGCTATGAAGGCTTGTATGACAGCGGGAAAATTTTAATACCCAAGCCATAATATTTCTATATCATGAAAATAAATATTTTTATGACATAGTCACGCTATTTGAAGAATACAAAGGTCTCGTTTAGAAAAAAAGAGCAGATATGATAATGACTAATAACAACCATATTGTCGCAAAAAAGCAATAGTGCAGTAACCGCCTCTACCTATGAAAATATTTTTTATACACCATTTCGCAGGGTTTTTTTCCTGTGTCGATCTATCTGGGTCCCGCGACTCTACAACGGTAGATAAGAAAAACTGACCGTTTTGTCAATAGATCGTTTGGCGTTCATGACAACATTCAATTTTAAAAAAACGACATAATCACTTATACGGAAACATAACACTTTTGGTTGGTGCTTAAAGCATTTTCAAAGATTGCGTTTACTTTTTGTTTGTTTTCTAATAACACTTGTCGTTTACTACAACTTCTCAGTACTTTTTAGAATAAGCTAGTGTGTTTACTACAATTTTACAGGTCGTTACCGTTATTTTATGTGTTACGATGTTGCTGCAGCTTTCTGTTCATTCGGTTAGGTGTGTGTTTGTGTTCTTAACGAAAAATTAGAAAAATTCGTATGTTTTGTTTTATTTCATTTTAATAAGAACATATTATCTTCTGTGGTATAATACGAGTAAGTTGTACTGTTAACATATTAAATGTTTCAAATGAAAATTGTCAACTACCTTCACAGCTATTCAAAATTTTAATATTGATATACTTTGGCGGTTACAGCAGTTTATGCAGCTGAAAAAGAGTTGATTTTCAATATTCATACGTTTAGCAGCGGTGTTAACAACATTTTTGGCGTACACAAAAAAAAAATGTGAATACTAAAAATATTGTCCTTCTTAACTCGTAAAAGATTTAAATATTGCCATTGGATATATTTAAAAATGGCATTTCTGTAACCACTGGTTTAAAAGTTAGCCTTTTTTTTTCTAAAATCTAAAAAGTTTTTTGGCTCTGGTGAATAATTTCGTTTTTGGCTGTTACAGCAGTACTCCTTTCTTGCGATGATGTAATGAACATTTTAATAATATATTTATGTCGCTTACCTCCCATAATAAATATTTTCCAATTTTCTTGAATAATTCAACTGAAAATTACTGCCATTGAATTGATTTAGCAATCTGTAATGGTAGAAAAATTACCCTTTTCGTCAATTATTATTAAAAAAAATCATGCCTCCAGAGAGAATTGAACTCTCGACCCCTGGTTTACAAGACCAGTGCTCTGCCACTGAGCTATGGAGGCTTGTATGATACCGGGCAAATTTGATACCTCAATCAAAATTTTTACATGAAATTTTTAAATTGAAAATAAATTTTTTTATAACTCGGTGACGTTCTTGGAAGAATACTATATCCTTGAAGGTCCCATTTTTAAAATAAGTGAGCAGATGTAATAATGAAAACACGGTTTTTTTAACATTAAATTTGTCTCTAAATGCCTATAACAAATATTTTCTAATTTGTCGAAAAATTCAACTGAAAATTACTCATTGAATCGATTTTGTAATCTGCAATGGTAGAAAGATAACCCCTTTGGTCATTTATTTAAAAAAAAAAGATTGATTACAAATAATAAACAATAATTATTGGTCATGAGAATGAGTAACAAGTATTTGAACGAAATTTCAAAGTAATTGTTTGTGTCCGAAACACTGCTCTATATGTGAGGTCTTTGAAACACTTGAGTAAATATTCCAAAAAAGTCTGTATCATACCTAAAGTATTTACTTCTAACAAAATAAATATGGTTTATTGGTCTGTATCATTGACATCTTGCTTGTTGAAAAATTAAGGCACTTATGTACCTGATATAGAACTATTGGGGACATAGCCGTTGGATTATTTTGGACGCCAAAAATATATGTAACACAATTTCCAACACCCAACACTTGTTTTCGTGAACACGAAATAGATTAAAAATTAGGCAATTTTTATACAACTTGGTTCCTAATATTTACAAGTTTTATTTATTTTACTCTCAGACAGTAGGATTTCGGAATCTATATTTAGGGAACGGTTTCAGTCTGAATAAAGTGAGGGAGGAGACGGGAAGAAAAACTTAACAATTCAGTATTGCCCAGATGAACACCATTCAGAATTGAAACATTGCTTGAATTGGATGTGGTCGTGTTTGGTGACCAGAACTGAATAGCCAGGTACTTCTTCATCTTCATATCCCTTTCCCATCTACTTCTCACTACATTCACAGATAAAATTTAAAAAAAAAAAGTTCAGACACTAAATTAATCATATTACCTATATACCTATCTAGCAATGAAATAATTTATCCTTGAAAAAAGTTGATATTTGAACTTGTCAAAATTACCTCAATATATTATAAAATTAATTTTATATAATTATTTTAACATTTTTTACTATATTTTATCTACTGAATCATTTTACCCTCGATAAATGTCGAAATGCCAGTGTTTAAGTCACGTAGCGTCCACAGGAAAACGAAAGTAACCATATATAAGACAATTGTCAGAACTGTATTGGCATATGGATGTGAGGCGCTGACACTGACGGCAAAGATGTGAAATGCTGGATACTTTTGAAAGAAAAGTGTTAAGAAGAATATGTGGACCCGTGAAAGAGGGGGAACAGTGGCGTATCCGGCACAACAAAGAACTGTATGATATATATCAGGCCCCCAATATCTCAGCCCATATGAGACTCCTCAGGTTGAGATGGGCTGGACATGTACAAATGCCGGACACACGCGTCCCAAAAAGAATTATGGCTGGACACCCAGGTGGAAAGAGAAAAGTGGGAAGACCCAGACTAAGGTGAGAAGACGAAGTAAGAGGGGATGCAGCACAGCTTGTCCAGATAACAAACTGGAAGTCAGCCGCTGAGGACAGGAGGAGTTGGCGGCAAATGTTAGCTGGAGTTAAAATGTTGCTGGAGGCCAAAGCTCGATATGGGCTGTAGCGCCATCGAAGAAGAAGAAATGTCGAAATTTTATTATTTTGAATCAGATCAAATTGCTTTTGTATTTTTAATTGTAAATTGTTATCACGTTATTATTTTAGAGTTCTACTTAACATAATCAATATATTCAAGCACAGTTTTCATACTTTATTTTTATGATTTTCAACTTTTGAAGTTTATTCCCATCAATGTAATATATCATTAAAGAAGAAGATAACAATAATAATCTAATTTTGGAATATAATTAAATTTAGTTTATTCAACTGGGACTCGAACCTGGATCTCTCGTCTTACCGGGACGTGCGCTCTACCAATTCAACCATTGCCATCTATTATAAAAGCGCCGCAATTGTCAAAGTCGTATTTCAAATTTCAGAATTAAGAATATTATCTTCGACTAATGCTTTTTCCATGTTATTGGCAGCTACCTTTTTCATTGGAAACAGGTGTTCAAAGAACGTATTTGTTACCTAGATGTGCGACCGTTGTCTTTTATTATTTTTCTGTGTCTTGTTCATTTTCACATTTTAATTTACATTATATTATATTATTGTTATCTTTTTCTTCAGTGATAATTTTATCATTAAAAAAATTTGTTGCGTCAATACTTTATTATTAATCTACAAAATAGATAATGACCTAACTTCAATCGAATTTCTAAGAACATTTGATAACCTGGCAGTACGAGGAAAACAAATCTAAAATTTATCATTGAAGAAGAAGATAACAATAATAATCCTATTTTTTTAAATATGAAAATGAACAAGACACAGAAAATAATAAAAGATAATGGTCGCAACTGGGACTCGAACCCAGAAATTTGAAATATGAAGTTGACAATTACGACAGTCTCATAATAGATCGCAGTGGCTCAATTGGTAGAGGTTGTAATGGTTCCCCCCTTTTTGAATGTCTTATACAGCTGTTCACTCTCAATCAATCAACCCTATCTAAGGGTGATCATTTTTTTTTTCGTATAACTTTAAGTTTTGAAAACCTTAAGTTACTGCTGGAGCTGCCAGTACGTAGGCAAGTACGTACTGATAAATTGTTGTTTAATTACTTTTGAATTAACTAGACACGTTGTGATTATTTTTGTTTCGCCTTTATAGCGCTAATTCAGGTAGATTAAACGGATTTGTGGTAACTTTTGGTTCTTAGCTGTGGTGTGTTGCAATTTGTCAGATCTTCAACAATGACGATATTCTATCTAACTGGCTAATCATTTAACTTCCCAGTCTATCTTACTATTTACTGATCTAATACCCTTCCCCATGCTATTGACAAATAGTCTACCTACGATATACCTAACTCTCTGTGCCGTTCTACCTAAACTCGGAGTTATAAACCCTTTGTTAGAGTATATCAAAACATCATTCATACAATAATTTAAATTAGTTATTCTAAGTTCCTATTGGTTGTTAGTTGTATGCAATCTACTTACAGGTAGGTATAATGGGTAGGAATAGGGACAAACATGTGCTTGCTACGATTGGTCTCCTCCAATTCCCAATTAGCTCGATGAAGGAATAACCTGTCGAACTAACCCCAATCCCAACGCCTCCAGGAAGATTTAGTTGTTGCCTCGCAACTGATGAAAAATGACATGTTTCGTCCCTGTCGGGAGGGGAATGTGTGTGATTTTTGTAGTTGATTGATATATGTTGTTTACTTCAGCGGTGAAGGATCCATTGTAGACATTCGTGCGGTAGTGGGAGTGGTCTCTACCAACGTCGCCAGGTAACGGTGGTGTGATGATTAATATGTTGAAATCTCCATAGTACAATGCGGTAATGGGAGAATATCTCTACCAAATCTTCGCAAGGTAAGATGGTATGATGATTAAGATGGTAGGTTGAAGGGTCATGATGAAAGGTCATTCCATGTCGCTAGACATAAAAATGATGCTCCGTTCCGCCGAGTGTGATTGAAGTATGTCTAAGAGCTCTCAGAAGGTGCTCAGATGACTTCCGGTTCAGGTCGTGCCCTTCGGCCCGAGCCTGATGATAATGATGATATGTTGATGATGGCCAGCATGCTGAAGGTTAAGGGTCCGCCCAGCTAACCGCAGCCATGAACATTATACCGAAGTGAATACTTGCGGATAAGTCAGGGGTCGGGAATCCCCGCGTGCATCCCACTGGTTTCGAAGAAATAAAATTAGCAGGCTCAGGGGCCGAACTCTTCGCCGTCTCCTCAGCATCATTTACAGCAAACTGTCAGCTCCCAGACTTTCGTCAATCACACCTGCCAAATCCGTTAAGTAAAAGGGTACGTACTGTTGAGTGCGTGTTTAGTATATCCAAAATGTGTACGCCACTAATTTATGTCGGTGGTTAATTTGAGAGAAGACTAGGCCCTGCACGACTCAAGCAAGCGCGACGAGAACAGTGCTCCTTGTGTAAATTCGCGGGCCTGAGCTTTACAGCACTCGTCTTCATCTCGCGTCAACAGCCTCACACTGTCAATCCAGAATGTAATCCTGGTTCCCGGGTCAAGAACTCGCGAGCTGAACCTTCCAAGTCGTGAATTTGGTCAGCTCCGCCCTACGAACTTCGACACCTTCGTTCAGAACTCATTCCCGACTATAGTGTTTCTCAGGAACAACGAAAACCCGTCGGAAATCATCGAAACAATACAAGCCATTGTTCCCTTCGTCCAAACGAATACAAGGGTCATACATCACGTGTCAACATAAGATAACGGAGCCCACCACGATCTTGTCCCCTTCGTCTGGAGACTAGCGGGAATAGAAAAGCTGTCAATGACCTCAGACTCCTCCTACAGATGTTCTGCTTGATTGTTCTCTCACCGCTAATACTGTCGAAACAGAAGCCGTACCAGTGACATAGTGGGATCACGTCCTTTGTTCTCCGGACAATGTCGAGTGCCTGGGTGAGGTGGGACTCATGGTCAACCACCGACACAGCTGATACAGGGCCATTTCTAGGTTCAGGGTTCAAGTCCATCCGCGCAAGGTCACCTATTTTACAGAGTCGAGTCAATGATCCGTTTCCGCCGATCAAGAGATAGGAGAGCTCACGTGAATTTCGTCCATTTCGCCTAATGAGCGACGTACGTGGAAACAACCCATATCGCCGGATAGGGAAGCCCAGCGACGTTATTATCTCGACAATCACCTGACACTGCTGGTTTTTTTTTAAATAAAGTTTGTTTAGACGGTATTCAAATAAATCGAATATCAATGCAAAACCGACGCTCGCTGCGTAAAACATAATAACTTAAGAAAATATAAGTAGATCTTTAATAATACTGTGGGGAAAATATTTATTACCATATAATCCCTCGTGTGCGCCCCTTTGTCAAACGTACCGATATTGAAAGAACAAGCACAAGGCTACCTAAAAGTGCAATTGAATATACCTAAATGTTATGAATCTAAACGTCAGCGGTAGAGGTAAACGAGAAGATAATATCCTTAAATTATATTGCACTAGCAAGAAAGTTTGTTTTTTTCCAAAATTGTTCCACTGTGATTAAACTTGAACATTATACCGAGTAGTAAAGGTCTTTATATTTATGTGCAGGAATATATAAATATTTGGGATAATTAGCATTCACATGCAACTGTAATTATGTTTAAATTAATACATTGAAGAAGCAGATAACAATAATAGTCTAATTTTTCTTAAATGTGAAAAGGAACAAGACACAGAAAATAATAAAAGATAACGGTCGCAACCGGGACTCGAACCCAGAACATTACGTCTCACTGAAATAATATACTTTGCGAAGTTACAATTATTTTATAAATATAATTTGGGATAACTAAATATTGCTTATTGCCTCCTCAATAGGTCAACTTACGAAGAAAATAGTTTTGCTTCAAGATGCACAAAATCCATTTCGATTTTCAAATTTCAAGGCCCAAATTGCAAGGTGTTGATTAATAATTAAGAGATTTTATTGTTAGTCCATAGAGCATCCACTTACCCAACCATCTCAGTGTTATCCGATCACATTTTTTTCACATTCACAAGCGGTATATATTTCATGCAGTTTGGTGCATGCTTCTCTCTGTTAGTAATTAAAATGCAGCGCTTCGATTTTTTAACTTATTACTAAGCGACCTTCCCGTCTCCCATCGAAAACCGACTATCCTCTATAATACCCCGAAAACGACTGTCTCTGTTAATGCCCCCGAAACCGACCGTTTGTCCTTCGCTATTTAACCCAGAATTAAGCAATCGAGGCCGGGCCCGTATCCAGGGATGCCTCGCCCGCACAAATTAGCGTACCTTCTTATTAAAGTGCCTTTATTGGAAATAGACCTACAATGCAAGTATGTTCCCTGCGCCCTTTTTGTACAATAAGAGTCCAAACATAATATATAAATAAAATCTCGCGCTACGATGTTTGTTCAAGATAACCTCCGAAACCCCTCAACCGATTCTGATGAAATTTAGCACACTATCCGTAATTTTGCCCAACCTAAGGTAGGATAGTTTTTATCTCGAATATTGACCTCAATATTTATTATAGTGAATTAATTGTTCATTATTGTTTGATGGCGGAGTGAATCAACCACTCAGTAGATAGCACTACGTTTAATAGTAAATAACAAGTTACTTACTTTTATCATTTTTATTTACGATACGGTCCTAAATACGCCTATAACTTTCGTTTCAATAAAACTGCTAACCCGTGTCTACCAGTCCGACTCTGTACCAGCCCTGTCTTCTGTACTCAGAACTACGTCATAAAAAACCCAAAAGCCCATGAATTATTTCATGCCACACATGTAGTCTTGCCTTTAGATGTTCTTTGGATGTTAAAATAACATCCTGTTGTTTTTTCTAACTGCGTCAAAATCGAGGTCCAGGAATGTCACTTGGTGCACACGCCTTAGTGACAATTTTGACCCTTAATAAATCGATTCTGTCAACCTTTGTGCCTCAGATGTTAGTCTTAAACTTAAATTTAAGACCCATTAATTATTTCATGAATAGGTTTCGCCCGTATTTTTTTGTTTGCTGCAGTCATAAATTTGCTTCAAACTGACTTTTTAGGAATGTTAATTGTCCCAACGTCTGAGAAGAACTCTACCCCAGTTCCATATGTGCTTTCCTTTTTTAGGTATACTGAAAATACTAATTCTTTGGCTGAAAGGCGAGATCATCACAAGGTGTATGTCCCGGTAAGACGTAAGGTTCTGGGTTTGAGTCCCAGTTGCGACCATTATGTTTTATTATTTTTCTGTGTCTTGTTCATTTTCATATTTACAAAAAATGGATTATTATTGTTATCTTCCTCCTTAATGATATATTACTTTGATAACCTTCAAAAGTTAAAAAGAGAGTTTTTCTTATAAAAATAAAAATAAAATAAAATTCTACATTAGAAAAAAAAAACAGCAGTCAAAAGTCTTTGATCTAGGAATAATGCAAATATTTGTCTAATTTCCAGAAAAAAAACAAATCAGTAGAATATACAGGGTGTTAAGGTACGTACTTGAGTTACTTTAACCAGTGATTCTTGACATTATTTGGAGTATAAAATGTAAATAAAATTTTGGTCTCCGGTGACATTTTTGATGTTTTTTTTTTTTTTTTTTTCTACAAAAACATAAAAAATAGTGGGTGTTGGGTAGTTGGGGGCGGGGTAAGTGGTGGGGCGGTAACTCGGCAGAGTGACCAATAAGGTCATGTAAAAGATTTTTTTTTTGTTTGATTTTGAACAAAAAAATTTTTGAAAAAAAAAAAAAATCTCATGAAAAAAGTCACCGGAGACCAAAATTTCATTTATTATTTTAATTATTATTTTATTATTATTATTATTATTATTATTATCATTCAAGAAGAAGATAACACTAATAATCTAAACAAAAATGAGCAAGACACAGAAAAGTAAAAGTCGATTACAGTCGTAACTGGGACACGAACCCAGAACCTCTCGTCTTACCGGGACGAACGCCTCTACAAATTTGGCTATTGCCACCATTTATTTAAAGGTCATATTTGCCAATCTCCGTTATCTTTTATTTTTCTGTGTTTAGTTGATTTCCATATTTTTGCCTTTAAATTTTTGTTATATTACTGTCTTCTTCTTCAAGTATTAAAATATATAAATAATTATATATTTTAATACTTACCCATATATAAGAATTGTATTAGGACATAGATAAGTGTGCATCTAAGTATTTAAAAACATAATTAGTAAACAATTATATAATTTAAAATTAATTAAAACTTAGTTATTGGCATTACTAACAGTGTTTCAATACTGAATTTGGGCGGTACTTGGAAAAGGTATCTATTGAAACTACATGATTCTCTATACCATCGACTGGAATCATGACTAACCTCAGAATCCTAGTTTGTTCTCCACCAAAACATCTCCACCAAAACATCTCCAACAAACAAAAATAGATAGTAGACTCTAAATATTACAAGTCGTTCTAAATTCTAGCAGTTCGCACCTTTGAAGATCACCAAGTTCTAAATGGTGACATGTTTTGCTATCTCAGCAGAGCAAAGACAATACTGGCATCCAGAGGTTCCGTAGACACCCCCAGAGACAACATATCCATTGTTACACCCTGTCTCGAGCCGGGAGCAATTTTCCCACTCCACATCACATTATAAACAGAGCTGCATTCACTTAGCGCGCACTTGCGACAGAAATCCGCCATCTACTTCATAATTATATAAATACCGTACTGGGAAGTGCAAACACGAAAACTAAAGATAATCGTCTCAAGGAGATGCAAAGTGTGAGATGCTTTATTGTCTTGCAAAGTGTAAAAGGGAATCAAACTTAAACAATGAAAAGCTTACCCTTCATCAAAACATCTGTCTTTACTTTTTTTTATTACGTGTAGTACACGAACTCACCAACACGAGTAAACTTAATTATATCTGCATTTTTTCTATCACACATTTGTCAAGTCACACAGGTCTGTTAACATTATCTCTTCAATCTCGAAACTGCACGGAGAAAAATGTTATTCTAAAATACGATCATTTTATTCGTGAAAACGGTTAAAAACGGGACTGAAGTTCTTACGAACAAATTAACAGTGTTTCAATGTTTATTCTTATGCTACGTCCAGACTGCGGCCAACTTCCAACTTCAAACGTTTGGACGATTGTGTGGAGGGGTAGTTCGTGCGTTGGAAGATCGAGTTGGAAGGTTGGAGTTCGAGTTGGCCCGGGATCGCCTTCGAGGCGTTCGCGAAGGCCAACTCACACGAACTAGCCTGCCGCCGCCGTCCACACAAATTTCTGCGAACGGCCGGCGATCAAGACACGTGTGCCGCGTACCATTAATATGAAAATATTATTACGGGAGAGTGGTATAACAATTGTTTGAAAACATGTCGTGTATATGCTTGTACGTAATAATTGTAGGCAACTGATGAGATAAGCGCCGAATCAGATGTTCGACATCCACCATGTTGAAACTCGGAGTTTGGAGTTGAAGGTTGGCTGCGGTGTGGAAGTACCATTACATGTTCCCGCCAATAAACATTGAAACTCTGTAAATTTGTTCGTAAGAACTTCAGTCCCGTTTTTAACCGTTTTTACGAATAAAATGATCGTATTTTTTAATAACATTTTTCTCCGTATAACATCACAGATCATTACCCAACATTTTATGAACACAATTTCAAAAATACACCTTAAAAAATAAAAAAAATTGCATCGTAAATAAATAAATATGTTCTCCTTGCACTCCTTTATTCGTTCATTTGATACATCATCCTTGCATTTTTTGCGAATGTCATTTCTCAAATGGTAATGCAAGATTTTAGCGTACATACGCCTCAGAGATCTCAATTCTGCATCATTCAGTCCACTTTAATCCTTCCTTTGCCAGCTCCATGGTCAGGGTAGGTACCAGCCCTCCATTGTGGACTGCTAGCTTTGCTTCTGGTTTTTTATTTTTACCATCTATCAACCACCTCATCAAAAATACCTATTTTGATTGTCTTTGTATCCGGATTACTGTGTGTCAATGTATGTGCTTTGAATTTACGTGTCTCATTATCAAAATTGGAACTGATGGCGTGAAGAGTTCAGACAAGCGATAAAGTACCTATATTATTATTACTACCACAAAACGGGCATTAGCCTAGGGAGGTCGTTAAAAAAATATTCGTAATCAAGGAATGTTTGTTTAAGAAATAGGAAAAACTGTTTGTAAAGTTTTGGAGGAAGGAACTTGTGAAATAATAACGCATCTTCAGGAAACTTGAAAGAACTTGTGTTTTTATTTGCTCTATTCCCAATTACATTGTGAATATCAGGAAGCCCAAACTACCCAAGACAGACCAAGGAGTTTATTTGTTTACTTGTCAAGAAGCTATTGTTGAGAGAGAAATAAAATCTAAAAAACAGGCTATTTATAAGTTACTCCTTGCCCTAAGGGGAATTTCCCTTACTGACATCTATGGATAATTCTTCCAACTAATTATTCTATTTCTCATAAAAAACATACAAAATCTATTTGGAGAGGTGTGAGTCCTCGCAACTATTTAATCTAATTATAATTTATTTATATAAAATTATACACTGTTTTTATCGGTCATCTTATTTCAACTGCTTGATGACGTATCTATGATTTTTCCCCCACCTTGTTGTAAGGGTTCAATCCACATTCATACGTTTTTTTACAAATTTAGTTGATAATGTAATTTATGTATATTGATTAAAACTTACGATACGATAATCCTCAACCGCCTTCTTGAGACTTTGAAACCAGTCGAACCTATTATAATGGCTGTCATGTTACTGCCGTAGTTGGTGGATTCCATTCATCCTATAGACCAGTAAGGGAGGACTGCACTGCCGTAGTTAGTTTGACATCGTCTGCAATCCGAGATAGTTATGTTTACTCGGAATTACCTCCTTGCCAAGCGGGCAAGGAAAATTAACAATTTATCATCCAACTTCGGTGACAGTTGGATATTGGTATAGTTGCGAATGTATTAAAGCGGATATGTCGTGTTTTATAAAGTGCATTCGCAGCTGCATTATGGAACAGGCTCTGTTTGTGAAGGGATGCTAAATTTATATTGCGCTTTAAATGTTCGTGGTAGCTTTTTTACATTGCGCTAAAAATCATACTTGGTTGAGAGTTAGATTGTTTTGTTGCTTTTATGACCTCAGTGCCAGAGAGGGAAGCACATCGACTCGGGACCGAATGGTCGTGGGTTCAGAGCTCGGCATGAAAAATCATTTTTTTAAATATTGAATGGAAATAATCTATTCATACAAAGAAGAGTGTTTGTGGCGGACGGGTGGCATGTTTTTGATTTTTATACAGATATAAAGTATTATTTCGAGGTTTATAAAGGTGAATGAGGCGAGGAGTGTATGCCAAGACCGAGTTGTTTGGCGGTCCGTCCTCTCTGCCTACCCCTGCGGGAAACAGCGTGATGGTTAGTTAGTTAGTAGATAAAGTTTTGCACGCTTGTCCTTCAAAGCAGGAGTAAGGTCTCTGACTAAAATAATGTCTGATAAAAAAAAATGTTGCCCGAGTAATGCCGGGAACTTCAGTGGGAAGTATTTCTACCATTTTAGAGTGAAAAATATTATTTTTATTCCACTGTTAGAAAACAAAATCACAAAAAGCCTTCTATATTATTTCTAAATAAAAAAGTTTAACAATACAAAAAATAGAAGAAACTTAAAATTTCAGAAATACACATCAGATACACAACTTATTAAAATACATATCAAATGCATACACAGCTAATTACGGAAAAACATACCAGATACATTCACAACTAATTACAGAAATACACACCAGACACATTGACAACTAATTACAGAAATTCATACCAGATACATTCACAACTAATTACCGAAATACATATCAGATATATTCACAACTAAATACCGAAATACATATCAGATACATTCTCTAGTAATTATTTTTGCTTTGACGAAGGACGGAGAGGCTTTGATAATTAATAGGTATATATCGGAAAGGCCTGTAAACACGTATTATATTTATGTATTGACAGTTCGGTGAATTCACGCCAGTGGTGAGTGATACGAACAGTTTTATGGTTGTCACGGTGGAAAAACTGGTGGAGTGGTGTATATTAAAAGAGACCGGATATTTATAAAACTTAATTGAGGACAGTCTCTGAAGTTATTCAGAACCTAATTAAAAAATATATATGATTGTCATTAGAAATTAGTGTTAGTTTTAGATTACACGTTCATTTGTGGCTGATACAAATAATTACAGTCTCAATAAACGTCAGTGCAATAAAGCTAGTTCTTAAAACGGATTTTTGAGACAAAATATTTCAAAATCATTTCACGTTTTTGTTTTTAACCTTTTTACCTTCGTATTAATCTACTATTGCAGATCAGATGATGATGACCAATTATAAGAATAAAGAAAAAGCGTAAAACTGCTTAGGTACTTATTTTACATTAACCCCACCCACGAGGCTTTTAGGAAAAAGGCCCCTCAGAGCCTATGTCATCTTTGGGGATGCTGTTTTTAGGAAAAAGGAAGGAGAGGCAGTACTTGGAAGGAGAAAGTATAGAATAATATAGGTAGAAGGTATATAATCTGAGGGTTAATGTGTCCAGGAGTGACGGAGGAGTGAATCCATCCCTCCTAATGCGGTGCAAGGCGATGGACCGAGGGTATCAAGCTGGAGAGATCTAGGTTAGGTGTCCCTTAACCAGTCTCTCCCGATTCGACCCACCACGCAGAAGGTGGGAAAAAGCAACCACCGCCAAGACCTGCCCAAACCTAACCCATGAACCCGGGCACCTTACTAAGTCACCAAACGTAGCGAATCAATTGGGTGGCATATTACACTAGGGGTGTCGGTTACCCAATAAATTATTCCCGGGGTGACGGTACCCATATTCGCCTCCCACATTGAGGTTATCCTATTCCCTTTGACCTGTTGTTAAAACAATCAACTTGATGATATATATTACAAGCTTTAAGGTAGTAAGCATGCTGTCTGCCGATGAACTTCAAAACTCCAATCAGTTGTTGTACAATGTTGCAACACCTGAACCGAAGCAATTGGTATCCGACCGGCTTACCAATTTAGTAGAACCCACCGAAATTTGCAAATTCTCATTAGTGAGTTGAATGATTTTGCATAGTACACACAGTCAAGTGACATATTACGTTGGTATTTTATTAAATTTTCCATATGCTCAGGGTAGCGCATTAAAATAAATATAAAATTTACTTTTATGTAATATCAAGAGTAGTAAAAGGAAAATAACTTAGCAACTGTACAATGCTGCAACAAGCAATGTTAATATTGTGTTGTTTGCATGTAAAATCGTACCTTCTCTAAGCTTAAATATCTGATGAAAGAATTCTTGTCTGTTGTGACCTGTCTGGTAAGTATGTAAGTTTTCTGTATGTGTAAATAATTACATAATTTAAATTCGCACAGGACCACTTATTTAATTTTTCACAAAAACGACGTTATATAAAACAAATTTATATATTAAAAAATAACAACAATAATATATAACACAACTCAGTTTCAGAGAAAAAAGAAATATCTTGTTTTTTATGGTTTTTTGTTTTTGTTATGCAATTATATACATTTCTTAAGGAATAATACGAACTAAACCTGTCAATTCGTCTGTTCTGGAACGGGAAACTTTCCTAGTTGGACGGCAAAGGTTCCTAATATGTAACTTGTACTTTCTTTTGTATCTATCTACAATAATATAATAATAATATATTTTTCCTCAAGTGGTATTGTAGATGTATTCGCTGATTCCCTTTATAATCTAAAATACAATTTAAACCAACACTTTGTGGAATCCTACAATTTATTGTAACATGGGTATAATATATTTAACGATTTGATGTGTCATTGTAATGTTTTATATTATATTTTGTTTTATGTTATTGTCAAATGTTTTATTGTTTAAAATATTTCACGGTTTTACGCTATATTCTTCAAAAAATGACTTCTATATGTATATTCTTAAATTTTTCACTTTTATAACTTTTGGTATAAATTCTATGTATGTGTAATCCTCGATAACACATTATTTTATAATCTATAATCTGTGTGATAGCCCCTATGGGCGTATAACAACAATAAATAAATAAATAAATAAACAAATAAATTATTTAATTATTATTAGGGGATGAGGACTTTCTATCGCCGGTTAAAATCTATTTTCCAAGAATAACAGTTTTTTAAAATAATTTGTATTTCCATAGTTCCTCGTGAATAAATAATGCCCGGTACTGTGAACTTTAGACCTCACGTCCAAATGTGACTAATTTTCTCATAAGTAATAAATAAAAATAAAAATTTCTTACAAAATTACAAGATTTGTCAGTACGTTCTTAAGTAAAACGATTTAACGATCTATCACATTTAAAAAATATATACTTACTGCATTATTAAAACGGCAACCATCTTTAACCGGAACCGGAACGTTCACAAACATTTTTTTAGAAAGACGAAATGTAAAATGCACGATTAGTTTGAGTGATTGCTAAGCTTTGATATTTTTCTAATATTTTTATGTAAGGTGTAAAATTAAAACCGAAATTTACTTCGCTAAAAAGCTTGCACTGTGCTTGTTCAACAATGCAGATTTGTCAGTACGTTCTTAAATAAACGATTTGACTATCGATCACATTTGAAGAAATACTATTTTTGCATTATTAATAAGGCAACCATCTTTAACCGGAACCGGAACGTTTACAAACAGATTTTCAGAAAGACGAAATGCACGATTAGTTTGAGCGATTGCTAAGCTTTGTTATTTTTCTAATATTTTTATGGAAGGTGTAAAATTAAAACCGAAATTTTCTTCGCTAAAAAGCTTGCACTGTGCTTGTTCAACAATGCAGAATTCACGTCTAGTGGAATAAGATAAAATAGCCTCGGGGTTGTAATGAATCACAGAGTGGTGGCCTCCTGGGGCCCTGGTAATGGTATTCACGGCTTGCGGAAGTCTCCGCGCTAACGGAGCGGTAAGTGAGTGTTCGGCGTCCTATCTTCTATCTGTAATCCTCTAGGACTAGGATGTATCTGGCCGACTTCTATTTCTGCAATCCGGGTAGTAATTCCTTGACTCTTCGGATAAACGAAATCCCAGCAGTAAGTCCTATATGGTGAACTTTTAGTTTTTTGAAGCAAAACAAGCAATTAAGCTGGCGAATGCGAGAAGAGAGCGTTACGAAAAGAGTAGTCGGATGAGGCGAACGGGCTGTATCACACTGTAGGAGCAAGAGAGAGCAGTGCGCGCGCACATTTTCTTTCTATATTCCTCTCGTAGCCAGTGCATGAAGATTATTCGTAATTTCATTTCTTTCTTGAACAATTTTATAAATACTGTAGGAGCATTTTCTTTATCTCTGGAAGTTTTTCTTCAGTCGTGTGGTCTAAAGCACACTCGTTTTTTTTTCAAACTAATTAAACACGCCATATCCCAAAGGGGTAGGAAGATATAATGAATCGCATACAACCATGTCTTGGCACACACTCCTTGATTAGTTCACATTCATGCATCGTCTTCTGTTATTATATACTCTTCTGTTATTCAGACTCTTGACATGACCCTAACTAACTAACAATCACGCCGTTTCCCGTAGGGGTAGGCAGAGAGGACGGACCACCAAAAAAACTGTGTCTTGACATTCCTGGATTAATTCACATTCATAGATCATCTCATACATACATTTTCGTTATTCTGACTCTTGACATGGCCATACTATAGTATTAGGAAGGCTTGATCCTGCCATGTCTTTTTCAGACGTCCCCGACTGCTTTTACCATTCACGTCATATAAATTCTCCTTACACTCCTTTCTTCGTTCATTCGCTCTACACGCCCAAATTATTTCTTCCCTCTCTTAATTTTACTCATTACGCTTACATCGCATTTGCATTCTTTGCGAATCATCCACATTTCCCACACGACCATATATGGCTTTACTTTACCTCAGAGATTTGCCTTCGGAAAATCATTTCTACAGCATTCAGTCTACTTGCATCCCTCCTTTGCCAGTTCTATGCCTCACTGCCTTACATAGAGTAGGTACCGGCACTCCATTGTAAACTGCTTCGCTAGCTGAGATGACCAGACCCGAGTATTAGATTTACTTGGTCCTGCAATGTCTTTCACGAACGTCCCTGACTTATTTTACCGTTCACTTTATTTTCTACTTGTCCAAATCATCTAAGCATCATTTTTACTATGTTTTATTAAGCCTTGTCTATTCTCCTCATGTTTAAAATGCTCAAACATAATTTTAGCACACATACGTATCAGGGATCTTATTTTTAAAATATTAAGTTTTCAATGATTTATTAATTTTTTTACTTGACTGTACCTACCCAAGAGGCCCAAAGCGTAGGGAATTCAATCATCTGCTAGCCAAGTCCTCAACTATTGTACAGACTAGTGTATTGATTTTTCGTAATTCGGGAATGTATCCTCCAAATATCAAGCTCTGTGGGACTTTTTGTCTGGATAAGTTATAAAATTGCGGAAGTTTTTAGTTGTCTCTGAGAGGAAGATCTTTGAAATATTATTTAGAGCTAATCAATATTAATGGTATCGTGTCATGGTACAGCCACGTACTTTCCAAATATTTGCAGAACCGCCATACCAATAACAATACTGTACTAGAAGTGTAGCTCCACGGGTTTTTGATGCCAGTTTAAGTGTTGGTGACTATTTATAAGGCATCACCCTTTTGAAAAACTAAGTACTATTAACATTAAACTACAGAATACTGACATTTAATAGGTAGATATATAATAGTAGACATTCTTACATTAAAACCGTGAATAGTGAGAGGAACACTCTTCACCCCAACATAAATCTTCTTATTATTGGATGAAATCGAAAAATGTTTCTTCTTCTTCATACGTTTTTTCCTAAAATAAAATATTATAGATGGCGCCACTTCCGTTTGCAAATCGCATGTGAGCGAGTGATAAGTGTGCATATTACGGCAGCAGCTCCGTGGAAAAGGGCATGTTCACGGACGGGTCAGAACGGTTTCCATACAGTGTGGCGTTGGAGATTTACTCGGAGTCGGGTTCCTTAATTTGAACCGTACGGGCATTACCGTATTAATATTCTTCGATGATAGGTAGATGCGTGTAAACCAGAAAGAATGCTTTCAGTTATCTATAAAAGGTAGTTCACCTTCACTGTTGTTATTTGTCTCCAGCCACGCATTAAATATTGTAACAGTAATTAAAACTCTATTTTTGGATAAGATCGCACAAATATCATTCGCGTAACCGGTAGGATCCGCTGGGCAAAAGAGAATGGATTGTAAGCCCATTATCAAAAAGGCTTCTTTATAATATGCATGCAGAAGAATGGAGTGTCGATAGACAAACAAAGGAGGATTATACAAATCTATAATTCTGTCAAAAAACAAAACACATTGTGAGGATGGTATAGAAGGTCGCAAGAGTTAGGTTATTTCTGGGGGGTGATCAGGAGGTTTACCATGAAAGCCTTACAATTGACAACATTGATAAGGTAAAGATAATTAGAAACATTGTAGGTCAGCGGTTTT
The DNA here is from genome assembly GCA_951813805.1 of Limnephilus auricula. Classification (NCBI taxonomy): domain Eukaryota; kingdom Metazoa; phylum Arthropoda; class Insecta; order Trichoptera; family Limnephilidae; genus Limnephilus; species Limnephilus auricula. Next base: position 16,801,444 of record OX638397.1, on the reverse strand, counting down.
CAACCTTTTTGAGCTCACGTACCCTTGACTCTTGCAACAAATTTGTTGTACCCCGTACCTTCTATTTATCCTGTGTGCACGCGTAATGAAATGCATGTTTCATGTGTAATTTTTGAATACCCTAATTATTACATGAATTTAACAAGCAAGTCACCCAAATAAAAAGCAATTTTATTCAGAGTATAACAGTACTTCGACCAATTTTAAGCAGCGATTTTACAAGCAAAATTGATCAAATTTTGTTCTCACAAACTCAATCTCACTGTATTGAGAGGATGAATTTTTTTAACCTCAAAAAAAATTTTAGAAAAAAAAAAGATTCTGGTGTATCAGAAAATAAAAGCCCGATTTCCTGTTGCACCCTGTATAATCAATCATACAATTTAAAATATATTTTACAAAGTTTGGCTCAATTTCACATAGATCTCAAATCTGGTTCAGCATTCAGACGACTGCGATATTTATTTTTAATAAACGCATAGGAAGAAAATGCCTTTTCGCACGAATACGTGCTTGTAAAAGGTGTTCATAATTTTAGAGCTACAGCTGTTGTTAAGCTGAGTTTTAAAA